>CAMRHE010000509.1:0-710000 GCA_947044405.1 Leptodactylus fallax
CGTTCAGTTACGTATTAGTTATATTCTTGTACATAGGAGCAGTATTATAGTAGTTATATTCTTGTACATAGGAGCAGTATTATAGTAGTTATATTCTTGTACATAGGAGGCAGTATTATAGTAGTTATATTCTTGTACATAGGAGCAGTATTATAGTAGTTATATTCTTGTACATAGGAGCAGTATTATAGTAGTTATATTCTTGTACATAGGAGGCAGTATTATAGTAGTTATATTCTTGTACATAGGAGCAGTATTATAGTAGTTAATCTTGACATAGTTATATTCTTGTACATAGGAGCAGTATTATAGTAGTTATATTCTTGTACATAGGAGGCAGTATTATAGTAGTTATATTCTTGTACATAGGAGCAGTATTATAGTAGTTATATTCTTGTACATAGGAGCAGTATTATAGTAGTTATATTCTTGTACATAGGAGCAGTATTATAGTAGTTATATTCTTGTACATAGGAGGCAGTATTATAGTAGTTATATTCTTGTACATAGGAGCAGTATTATAGTAGTTATATTCTTGTACATAGGAGCAGTATTATAGTAGTTATATTCTTGTACATAGGAGGCAGTATTATAGTAGTTATATTCTTGTACATAGGAGGCAGTATTATAGTAGTTATATTCTTGTACATAGGAGCAGTATTATAGTAGTTATATTCTTGTACATAGGAGGCAGTATTATAGTAGTTATATTCTTGTACATAGGAGCAGTATTATAGTAGTTATATTCTTGTACATAGGAGCAGTATTATAGTAGTTATATTCTTGTACATAGGAGCAGTATTATAGTAGTTATATTCTTGTACATAGGAGCAGTATTATAGTAGTTATATTCTTGTACATAGGAGGCAGTATTATAGTAGTTATATTCTTGTACATAGGAGCATGTACATAGGGAGCAGTATTATAGTAGTTATATTCTTGTACATAGGAGCAGTATTATAGTAGTTATATTCTTGTACATAGGAGGCAGTATTATAGTAGTTATATTCTTGTACATAGGAGGTAGTATTATAGTAGTTATATTCTTGTACATAGGAGCAGTATTATAGTAGTTATATTCTTGTACATAGGAGCAGTATTATAGTAGTTATATTCTTGTACATAGGAGGCAGTATTATAGTAGTTATATTCTTGTACATAGGAGGCAGTATTATAGTAGTTATATTCTTGTACATAGGAGCAGTATTATAGTAGTTATATTCTTGTACATAGGAGGTAGTATTATAGTAGTTATATTCTTGTACATAGGAGCAGTATTATAGTAGTTATATTCTTGTACATAGGAGCAGTATTATAGTAGTTATATTCTTGTACATAGGAGGAGTATTATAGTAGTTATATTCTTGTACATAGGAGCAGTATTATAGTAGTTATATTCTTGTACATAGGAAGTAGTATTATAGTAGTTATATTCTTGTACATAGGGGCAGTATTATAGTAGTTATATTCTTGTACATAGGAGCAGTATTATAGTAGTTATATTCTTGTACATAGGAGGTAGTATTATAGTAGTTATATTCTTGTACATAGGAGCAGTATTATAGTAGTTATATTCTTGTACATAGGAGCAGTATTATAGTAGTTATATTCTTGTACATAGGAGGCAGCATTATAATAGTTATATTCTTGTACATAGGAGGCAGTATTATAGTAGTTATATTCTTGTACATAGGAGCAGTATTATAGTAGTTATATTCTTGTACATAGGAGGTAGTATTATAGTATTTATATTCTTGTACATAGGAGCAGTATTATAGTAGTTATATTCTTGTACATAGGAGCAGTATTATAGTAGTTATATTCTTGTACATAGGAGGCAGTATTATAGTAGTTATATTCTTGTACATAGGAGGCAGTATTATAGTAGTTATATTCTTGTACATAGGAGCAGTATTATAGTAGTTATATTCTTGTACATAGGAGGTAGTATTATAGTAGTTATATTCTTGTACATAGGAGCAGTATTATAGTAGTTATATTCTTGTACATAGGAGCAGTATTATAGTAGTTATATTCTTGTACATAGGAGGAGTATTATAGTAGTTATATTCTTGTACATAGGAGCAGTATTATAGTAGTTATATTCTTGTACATAGGAGGTAGTATTATAGTAGTTATATTCTTGTACATAGGAGCAGTATTATAGTAGTTATATTCTTGTACATAGGAGCAGTATTATAGTAGTTATATTCTTGTACATAGGAGGAGTATTATAGTAGTTATATTCTTGTACATAGGAGCAGTATTATAGTAGTTATATTCTTGTACATAGGAGGTAGTATTATAGTAGTTATATTCTTGTACATAGGAGCAGTATTATAGTAGTTATATTCTTGTACATAGGGGCAGTATTATAGTAGTTATATTCTTGTACATAGGAGCAGTATTATAGTAGTTATATTCTTGTACATAGGAGGTAGTATTATAGTAGTTATATTCTTGTACATAGGAGCAGTATTATAGTAGTTATATTCTTGTACATAGGAGCAGTATTATAGTAGTTATATTCTTGTACATAGGAGGCAGTATTATAGTAGTTATATTCTTGTACATAGGAGCAGTATTATAGTAGTTATATTCTTGTACATAGGAGCAGTATTATAGTAGTTATATTCTTGTACATAGGAGGCAGTATTATAGTAGTTATATTCTTGTACATAGGAGGCAGTATTATAGTAGTTATATTCTTGTACATAGGAGCAGTATTATAGTAGTTATATTCTTGTACATAGGAGGTAGTATTATAGTAGTTATATTCTTGTACATAGGAGCAGTATTATAGTAGTTATATTCTTGTACATAGGAGCAGTATTATAGTAGTTATATTCTTGTACATAGGAGGCAGTATTATAGTAGTTATATTCTTGTACATAGGAGCAGTATTATAGTAGTTATATTCTTGTACATAGGAGGTAGTATTATATTAGTTATATTCTTGTACATAGGAGGTAGTATTATAGTAGTTATATTCTTGTACATAGGAGTAGTATTATAGTAGTTATATTCTTGTACATAGGGGGGCAGTATTATAGTAGTTATATTCTTGTACATAGGAGCAGTATTATAGTAGTTATATTCTTGTACATAGGAGCAGTATTATAGTAGTTATATTCTTGTACAGAGGCGGTAGTATTGATAGTAGTTAGATTCGTTGTACATAGGAGCAGTATTATAGTAGTTATATTCTTGTGCATAGGAGCAGATATTATAGTAGTTATATGCGTGTACATAGGAGGCAGTATTATGGTAGGTATATTCTTGTACTAGGAGGCAGTATTATAGTAGTTATATTCTGGTGCGGAGGAGCAGTATTCTGGTAGCTATATTCTCGTACATAGGGGCGTGGAGCAGATCGGTACACTAGGAGCAGTACTGCTCAGTAGTTATAGTCTTGTACATAGGCATGAGGATGGGAGTTATATTCTTGTGCATAGGAGCAGTCATTACGGCAGTTATCATTCTGTCACCCACCACCTGCACTGGGTCCAGTGGGCTCCCCAGGACAGAGCTGGCCCTTCTAATCAGCTTGTACAGAGTATTATATTCTGTCCCTGGTTGATATACTGCTCCCCCAGCAGGCCAGTCCAAAGAAGATGGCTGATGCTAGTACCGAGTTGAAGAAAGTTCTAAGAAGTGCCCCAGGATTCCATAGGCTCTCAGTATCCTATAGCAGGTAGAGCCTGCTGTGGCTTCCTGTACATAGGGCCTCCAGTATGATCTGCCCAGTCAGCTATATTCTTGTACATAGGAGCAGTATTATAGTAGTTATATTCTTGTACATAGGAGGAGTATTATAGTAGTTATATTCTTGTACATAGGAGCAGTATTATAGTAGTTATATTCTTGTACATAGGAGGTAGTATTATAGTAGTTATATTCTTGTACATAGGAGCAGTATTATAGTAGTTATATTCTTGTACATAGGGGCAGTATTATAGTAGTTATATTCTTGTACATAGGAGCAGTATTATAGTAGTTGTATTCTTGTACATAGGAGGTAGTATTATAGTAGTTATATTCTTGTACATAGGAGCAGTATTATAGTAGTTATATTCTTGTACATAGGAGCAGTATTATAGTAGTTATATTCTTGTACATAGGAGGCAGTATTATAATAGTTATATTCTTGTACATAGGAGGCAGTATTATAGTAGTTATATTCTTGTACATAGGAGCAGTATTATAGTAGTTATATTCTTGTACATAGGAGGTAGTATTATAGTAGTTATATTCTTGTACATAGGAGCAGTATTATAGTACTTATATTCTTGTACATAGGAGCAGTATTATAGTAGTTATATTGTTGTACATAGCAGGTAGTATTATAGTAGTTATATTCTTGTACATAGGAGCAGTATTATAGTAGTTATATTCTTGTACATAGGAGCAGTATTATAGTAGTTATATTCTTGTACATAGGAGGATTATTATAGTAGTTATGTTCTTGTACATAGGAGCAGTATTATAGTAGTTATATTCTTGTACATAGGAAGTAGTATTATAGTAGTTATATTCTTGTACATAGAAGCAGTATTATAGTAGTTATATTCTTGTATATAGGAGGTAGTATTATAGTAGTTATATTCTTGTACATAGGAGCAGTATTATAGTAGTTATATTCTTGTACATAGGAGCTGTATTATAGTAGTTATATTCTTGTACATAGGAGGCAGTATTATAATAGTTATATTCTTGTACATAGGAGGCAGTATTATAGTAGTTATATTCTTGTACATAGGAGCAGTATTATAGTAGTTATATTCTTGTACATAGGAGGTAGTATTATAGTAGTTATATTCTTGTACATAGGAGCAGTATTATAGTAGTTATATTCTTGTACATAGGAGGCAGTATTATAGTAGTTATATTCTTGTACATAGGAGCAGTATTATAGTAGTTATATTCTTGTACATAGGGGCAGTATTATAGTAGTTATATTCTTGTACATAGGAGCAGTATTATAGTAGTTATATTCTTGTACATAGGAGGCAGTATTATAGTAGTTATACTCTTGTACATAGGAGGCAGTATTATAGTAGTTATATTCTTGTACATAGGAGCAGTATTATAGTAGTTATATTCTTGTACATAGGAGGTAGTATTATAGTAGTTATATTCTTGTACATAGGAGCAGTATTATAGTAGTTATATTCTTGTACATAGGAGCAGTATTATAGTAGTTATATTCTTGTACATAGGAGGAGTATTATAGTAGTTATATTCTTGTACATAGGAGCAGTATTATAGTAGTTATATTCTTGTACATAGGAGGTAGTATTATAGTAGTTATATTCTTGTACATAGGAGCAGTATTATAGTAGTTATATTCTTGTACATAGGAGGTAGTATTATAGTAGTTATATTCTTGTACATAGGAGCAGTATTATAGTAGTTATATTCTTGTACATAGGAGCAGTATTATAGTAGTTATATTCTTGTACATAGGAGCAGTATTATAGTAGTTATATTCTTGTACATAGGAGGCAGTATTATAGTAGTTATATTCTTGTACATAGGAGCAGTATTATAGTAGTTATATTCTTGTACATAGGAGCAGTATTATAGTAGTTATATTCTTGTACATAGGAGGAGTATTATAGTAGTTATATTCTTGTACATAGGAGCAGTATTATAGTAGTTATATTCTTGTACATAGGAAGTAGTATTATAGTAGTTATATTCTTGTACATAGGGGCAGTATTATAGTAGTTATATTCTTGTACATAGAAGCAGTATTATAGTAGTTATATTCTTGTATATAGGAGGTAGTATTATAGTAGTTATATTCTTGTACATAGGAGCAGTATTATAGTAGTTATATTCTTGTACATAGGAGCAGTATTATAGTAGTTATATTCTTGTACATAGGAGGCAGTATTATAGTAGTTATATTCTTGTACATAGGAGGCAGTATTATAGTAGTTATATTCTTGTACATAGGAGCAGTATTATAGTAGTTATATTCTTGTACATAGGAGGCAGTATTATAGTAGTTATATTCTTGTACATAGGAGCAGTATTATAGTAGTTATATTCTTGTACATAGGAGCAGTATTATAGTAGTTATATTCTTGTACATAGGAGGAGTATTATAGTAGTTATATTCTTGTACATAGGAGCAGTAGTATAGTAGTTATATTCTTGTACATAGGAGCAGTATTATAGTAGTTATATTCTTGTACATAGGAGGTAGTATTATAGTAGTTATATTCTTGTACATAGGAGCAGTATTATAGTAGTTATATTCTTGTACATAGGAGGTAGTATTATAGTAGTTATATTCTTGTACATAGGAGCAGTATTATAGTAGTTATATTCTTGTACATAGGGGCAGTATTATAGTAGTTATATTCTTGTACATAGGAGCAGTATTATAGTAGTTATATTCTTGTACATAGGAGGCAGTATTATAGTAGTTATATTCTTGTACATAGGAGGCAGTATTATAGTAGTTATATTCTTGTACATAGGAGCAGTATTATAGTAGTTATATTCTTGTACATAGGAGGTAGTATTATAGTAGTTATATTCTTGTACATAGGAGCAGTATTATAGTAGTTATATTCTTGTACATAGGAGCAGTATTATAGTAGTTATATTCTTGTACATAGGAGGAGTATTATAGTAGTTATATTCTTGTACATAGGAGCAGTATTATAGTAGTTATATTCTTGTACATAGGAGGCAGTATTATAGTAGTTATATTCTTGTACATAGGAGCAGTATTATAGTAGTTATATTCTTGTACATAGGGGCAGTATTATAGTAGTTATATTCTTGTACATAGGAGCAGTATTATAGTAGTTATATTCTTGTCATAGGAGGTAGTATTATAGTAGTTATATTCTTGTACATAGGAGGCAGTATTATAGTAGTTATATTCTTGTACATAGGAGCAGTATTATAGTAGTTATATTCTTGTACATAGGAGGTAGTATTATAGTAGTTATATTCTTGTACATAGGAGCAGTATTATAGTAGTTATATTCTTGTACATAGGAGCAGTATTATAGTAGTTATATTCTTGTACATAGGAGCAGTATTATAGTAGTTATATTCTTATACATAGGGGCAGTATTATAGTAGTTATATTCTTGTACATAGGAGCAGTATTATAGTAGTTATATTCTTGTACATAGGAGGAGTATTATAGTAGATATATTCTTGTACATAGGAGCAGTATTATAGTAGTTATATTCTTGTACATAGGAGGCAGTATTATAGTAGTTATATTCTTGTACATAGGAGCAGTATTATAGTAGTTATATTCTTGTACATAGGGGCAGTATTATAGTAGTTATATTCTTGTACATAGGAGCAGTATTATAGTAGTTATATTCTTGTATATAGGAGGTAGTATTATAGTAGTTATATTCTTGTACATAGGAGCAGTATTATAGTAGTTATATTCTTGTACATAGGAGCAGTATTATAGTAGTTATATTCTTGTACATAGGAGGCAATTTTATAATAGTTATATTCTTGTACATAGGAGGCAGTATTATAGTAGTTATATTCTTGTACATAGGAGCAGTATTATAGTAGTTATATTCTTGTACATAGGAGGTAGTATTATAGTAGTTATATTCTTGTACATAGGAGCAGTATTATAGTAGTTATATTCTTGTACATAGGAGCAGTATTATAGTAGTTATATTCTTGTACATAGGAGGAGTATTATAGTAGTTATATTCTTGTACATAGGAGCAGTATTATTGTAGTTATATTCTTGTACATAGGAGGCAGTATTATAGTAGTTATATTCTTTTGTACATAGGAGCAGTATTATAGTAGTTATATTCTTGTACATAGGGGCAGTATTATAGTAGTTATATTCTTGTACATAGGAGCAGTATTATAGTAGTTATATTCTTGTATATAGGAGGTAGTATTATAGTAGTTATATTCTTGTACATAGGAGCAGTATTATAGTAGTTATATTCTTGTACATAGGAGCAGTATTATAGTAGTTATATTCTTGTACATAGGAGGCAGTATTATAGTAGTTATATTCTTGTACATAGGAGCAGTATTATAGTAGTTATATTCTTGTACATAGGAGTAGTATTATAGTAGTTATATTCTTGTACATAGGAGCAGTATTATAGTAGTTATATTCTTTTACATAGGAGGTAGTATTATAGTAGTTATATTCTTGTACATAGGGAGCAGTATTATAGTAGTTATATTCTTGTACATAGGAGCAGTATTATAGTAGTTATATTCTTGTACATAGGAGGCAGTATTATAGTAGTTATATTCTTGTACATAGGAGGTAGCATTATAGTAGTTATATTCTTGTACATAGGAGCAGTATTATAGTAGTTATATTCTTGTACATAGGAGCAGTATTATAGTAGTTATATTCTTGTACATAGGAGGAGTATTATAGTAGTTATATTCTTGTACATAGGAGCAGTATTATAGTAGTTATATTCTTGTACATAGGAGGTAGTATTATAGTAGTTATATTCTTGTACATAGGAGCAGTATTATAGTAGTTATATTCTTGTACATAGGGGCAGTATTATAGTAGTTATATTCTTGTACATAGGAGCAGTATTATAGTAGTTGTATTCTTGTACATAGGAGGTAGTATTATAGTAGTTATATTCTTGTACATAGGAGCAGTATTATAGTAGTTATATTCTTGTACATAGGAGCAGTATTATAGTAGTTATATTCTTGTACATAGGAGGCAGTATTATAGTAGTTATATTCTTGTACATAGGAGCAGTATTATAGTAGTTATATTCTTGTACATAGGAGCAGTATTATAGTAGTTATATTCTTGTACATAGGAGGCAGTATTATAGTAGTTATATTCTTGTACATAGGAGGCAGTATTATAGTAGTTATATTCTTGTACATAGGAGCAGTATTATAGTAGTTATATTCTTGTACATAGGAGGTAGTATTATAGTAGTTATATTCTTGTACATAGGAGCAGTATTATAGTAGTTATATTCTTGTACATAGGAGCAGTATTATAGTAGTTATATTCTTGTACATAGGAGGAGTATTATAGTAGTTATATTCTTGTACATAGGAGCAGTATTATAGTAGTTATATTCTTGTACATAGGAGGCAGTATTATAGTAGTTATATTCTTGTACATAGGAGGCAGTATTATAGTAGTTATATTCTTGTACATAGGAGCAGTATTATAGTAGTTATATTCTTGTACATAGGAGGCAGTATTATAGTAGTTATATTCTTGTACATAGGAGGCAGTATTATAGTAGTTATATTCTTGTACATAGGAGCAGTATTATAGTAGTTATATTCTTGTACATAGGAGGCAGTATTATAGTAGTTATATTCTTGTACATAGGAGCAGTATTATAGTAGTTATATTCTTGTACATAGGAGCAGTATTATAGTAGTTATATTCTTGTACATAGGAGGCAGTATTATAGTAGTTATATTCTTGTACATAGGAGCAGTATTATAGTAGTTATATTCTTGTACATAGGAGCAGTATTATAGTAGTTATATTCTTGTACATAGGAGGCAGTATTATAGTAGTTATATTCTTGTACATAGGAGGCAGTATTATAGTAGTTATATTCTTGTACATAGGAGCAGTATTATAGTAGTTATATTCTTGTACATAGGAGGCAGTATTATAGTAGTTATATTCTTGTACATAGGAGGCAGTATTATAGTAGTTATATTCTTGTACATAGGAGCAGTATTATAGTAGTTATATTCTTGTACATAGGAGGCAGTATTATAGTAGTTATATTCTTGTACATAGGAGGCAGTATTATAGTAGTTATATTCTTGTACATAGGAGCAGTATTATAGTAGTTATATTCTTGTACATAGGAGCAGTATTATAGTAGTTATATTCTTGTACATAGGAGCAGTATTATAGTAGTTATATTCTTGTACATAGGAGCAGTATTATAGTAGTTATATTCTTGTACATAGGAGGCAGTATTATAGTAGTTATATTCTTGTATATAGGAGCAGTATTATAGTAGTTATATTCTTGTACATAGGAGCAGTATTATAGTAGTTATATTCTTGTACATAGGAGCAGTATTATAGTAGTTATATTCTTGTACATAGGAGGCAGTATTATAGTAGTTATATTCTTGTACATAGGAGGCAGTATTATAGTAGTTATATTCTTGTACATAGGAGCAGTATTATAGTAGTTATATTCTTGTACATAGGAGGTAGTATTATAGTAGTTATATTCTTGTACATAGGAGCAGTATTATAGTAGTTATATTCTTGTACATAGGAGAGGTAGTATTATAGTAGTTATATTCTTGTACATAGGAGCAGTATTATAGTAGTTATATTCTTGTACATAGGAGCAGTATTATAGTAGTTATATTCTTGTACATAGGAGGCAGTATTATAGTAGTTATATTCTTGTACATAGGAGGCAGTATTATAGTAGTTATATTCTTGTACATAGGAGGCAGTATTATAGTAGTTATATTCTTGTACATAGGAGCAGTATTATAGTAGTTATATTCTTGTACATAGGAGGCAGTATTATAGTAGTTATATTCTTGTACATAGGAGCAGTATTATAGTAGTTATATTCTTGTACATAGGAGCAGTATTATAGTAGTTATATTCTTGTACATAGGAGCAGTATTATAGTAGTTATATTCTTGTACATAGGAGCAGTATTATAGTAGTTATATTCTTGTACATAGGAGGCAGTATTATAGTAGTTATATTCTTGTACATAGGAGGCAGTATTATAGTAGTTATATTCTTGTACATAGGAGGCAGTATTATAGTAGTTATATTCTTGTACATAGGAGGCAGTATTATAGTAGTTATATTCTTGTACATAGGAGCAGTATTATAGTAGTTATATTCTTGTACATAGGAGCAGTATTATAGTAGTTATATTCTTGTACATAGGAGGCAGTATTATAGTAGTTATATTCTTGTACATAGGAGCAGTATTATAGTAGTTATATTCTTGTACATAGGAGCAGTATTATAGTAGTTATATTCTTGTACATAGGAGGAGTATTATAGTAGTTATATTCTTGTACATAGGAGCAGTATTATAGTAGTTATATTCTTGTACATAGGAGCAGTATTATAGTAGTTATATTCTTGTACATAGGGGCAGTATTATAGTAGTTATATTCTTGTACATAGGAGGCAGTATTATAGTAGTTATATTCTTGTACATAGGAGGCAGTATTATAGTAGTAACACATAGAAGTAGTTATATTCTTGTACATAGGAGGCAGTATTATAGTAGTTATATTCTTGTACATAGGAGCAGTATTATAGTAGTTATATTCTTGTACATAGGAGGCAGTATTATAGTAGTTATATTCTTGTACATAGGAGCAGTATTATAGTAGTTATATTCTTGTACATAGGAGGCAGTATTATAGTAGTTATATTCTTGTACATAGGAGCAGTATTATAGTAGTTATATTCTTGTACATAGGAGCAGTATTATAGTAGTTATATTCTTGTACATAGGAGGCAGTATTATAGTAGTTATATTCTTGTACATAGGAGCAGTATTATAGTAGTTATATTCTTGTACATAGGAGGCAGTATTATAGTAGTTATATTCTTGTACATAGGAGCAGTATTATAGTAGTTATATTCTTGTACATAGGAGGCAGTATTATAGTAGTTATATTCTTGTACATAGGAGGCAGTATTATAGTAGTTATATTCTTGTACATAGGAGCAGTATTATAGTAGTTATATTCTTGTACATAGGAGGTAGTATTATAGTAGTTATATTCTTGTACATAGGAGCAGTATTATAGTAGTTATATTCTTGTACATAGGAGCAGTATTATAGTAGTTATATTCTTGTACATAGGAGCAGTATTATAGTAGTTATATTCTTGTACATAGGGGCAGTATTATAGTAGTTATATTCTTGTACATAGGAGCAGTATTATAGTAGTTATATTCTTGTACATAGGAGGAGTATTATAGTAGATATATTCTTGTACATAGGAGCAGTATTATAGTAGTTATATTCTTGTACATAGGAGGCAGTATTATAGTAGTTATATTCTTGTACATAGGAGCAGTATTATAGTAGTTATATTCTTGTACATAGGGGCAGTATTATAGTAGTTATATTCTTGTACATAGGAGCAGTATTATAGTAGTTATATTCTTGTACATAGGAGGTAGTATTATAGTAGTTATATTCTTGTACATAGGAGCAGTATTATAGTAGTTATATTCTTGTACATAGGAGCAGTATTATAGTAGTTATATTCTTGTACATAGGAGGCAATATTATAATAGTTATATTCTTGTACATAGGAGGCAGTATTATAGTAGTTATATTCTTGTACATAGGAGCAGTATTATAGTAGTTATATTCTTGTACATAGGAGGTATTATTATAGTAGTTATATTCTTGTACATAGGAGCAGTATTATAGTAGTTATATTCTTGTACATAGGAGCAGTATTATAGTAGTTATATTCTTGTACATAGGAGGAGTATTATAGTAGTTATATTCTTGTACATAGGAGCAGTATTATAGTAGTTATATTCTTGTACATAGGAGGCAGTATTATAGTAGTTATATTCTTTTACATAGGAGCAGTATTATAGTAGTTATATTCTTGTACATAGGGGCAGTATTATAGTAGTTATATTCTTGTACATAGGAGCAGTATTATAGTAGTTATATTCTTGTATATAGGAGGTAGTATTATAGTAGTTATATTCTTGTACATAGGAGCAGTATTATAGTAGTTATATTCTTGTACATAGGAGCAGTATTATAGTAGTTATATTCTTGTACAGAGGAGGCAGTATTATAGTAGTTATATTCTTGTACATAGGAGCAGTATTATAGTAGTTATATTCTTGTACATAGGAGTAGTATTATAGTAGTTATATTCTTGTACATAGGAGCAGTATTATAGTAGTTATATTCTTGTACATAGGAGGTAGTATTATAGTAGTTATATTCTTGTACATAGGGAGCAGTATTATAGTAGTTATATTCTTGTACATAGGAGCAGTATTATAGTAGTTATATTCTTGTACATAGGAGGCAGTATTATAATAGTTATATTCTTGTACATAGGAGGTAGCATTATAGTAGTTATATTCTTGTACATAGGAGCAGTATTATAGTAGTTATATTCTTGTACATAGGAGCAGTATTATAGTAGTTATATTCTTGTACATAGGAGGCAGTATTATAGTAGTTATATTCTTGTACATAGGAGGCAGTATTATAGTAGTTATATTCTTGTACATAGGAGCAGTATTATAGTAGTTATATTCTTGTACATAGGAGGTAGTATTATAGTAGTTATATTCTTGTACATAGGAGCAGTATTATAGTAGTTATATTCTTGTACATAGGAGCAGTATTATAGTAGTTATATTCTTGTACATAGGAGGAGTATTATAGTAGTTATATTCTTGTACATAGGAGCAGTATTGTAGTAGTTATATTCTTGTACATAGGAAGTAGTATTATAGTAGTTATATTCTTGTACATAGGGGCAGTATTATAGTAGTTATATTCTTGTACATAGAAGCAGTATTATAGTAGTTATATTCTTGTATATAGGAGGTAGTATTATAGTAGTTATATTCTTGTACATAGGAGCAGTATTATAGTAGTTATATTCTTGTACATAGGAGCAGTATTATAGTAGTTATATTCTTGTACATAGGAGGCAGCATTATAATAGTTATATTCTTGTACATAGGAGGCAGTATTATAGTAGTTATATTCTTGTACATAGGAGCAGTATTATAGTAGTTATATTCTTGTACATATGAGGTAGTATTATAGTATTTATATTGTTGTACATAGGAGCAGTATTATAGTAGTTATATTCTTGTACATAGGAGCAGTATTATAGTAGTTATATTCTTGTACATAGGAGGCAGTATTATAATAGTTATATTCTTGTACATAGGAGGCAGTATTATAGTAGTTATATTCTTGTACATAGGAGCAGTATTATAGTAGTTATATTCTTGTACATAGGAGGTAGTATTATAGAAGTTATATTCTTGTACATAGGAGCAGTATTATAGTAGTTATATTCTTGTACATAGGAGCAGTATTATAGTAGTTATATTCTTGTACATAGGAGGAGTATTATAGTAGTTATTATCTTGTACATAGGAGCAGTATTATAGTAGTTATATTCTTGTACATAGGAGGTAGTATTATATTAGTTATATTCTTGTACATAGGAGGTAGTATTATAGTAGTTATATTCTTGTACATAGGAGCAGTATTATAGTAGTTATATTCTTGTACATAGGAGGAGTATTATAGTAGTTATATTCTTGTACATAGGAGCAGTATTATAGTAGTTATATTCTTGTACATAGGAGGTAGTATTATAGTAGTTATATTCTTGTACATACGAGCAGTATTATAGTAGTTATATTCTTGTACATAGGGGCAGTATTATAGTAGTTATATTCTTGTACATAGGAGCAGTATTATAGTAGTTGTATTCTTGTACATAGGAGGTAGTATTATAGTAGTTATATTCTTGTACATAGGAGCAGTATTATAGTAGTTATATTCTTGTACATAGGAGCAGTATTATAGTAGTTATATTCTTGTACATAGGAGGCAGTATTATAATAGTTATATTCTTGTACATAGGAGGCAGTATTATAGTAGTTATATTCTTGTACATAGGAGCAGTATTATAGTAGTTATATTCTTGTACATAGGAGGTAGTATTATAGTAATTATATTCTTGTACATAGGAGCAGTATTATAGTACTTATATTCTTGTACATAGGAGCAGTATTATAGTAGTTATATTCTTGTACATAGCAGGTAGTATTATAGTAGTTATATTCTTGTACATAGGAGCAGTATTATAGTAGTTATATTCTTGTACATAGGAGCAGTATTATAGTAGTTATATTCTTGTACATAGGAGGTAGTATTATAGAAGTTATATTCTTGTACATAGGAGCAGTATTATAGTAGTTATATTCTTGTACATAGGAGCAGTATTATAGTAGTTATATTCTTGTACATAGGAGGAGTATTATAGTAGTTATATTCTTGTACATAGGAGCAGTATTATAGTAGTTATATTCTTGTACATAGGAGGTAGTATTATATTAGTTATATTCTTGTACATAGGAGGTAGTATTATAGTAGTTATATTCTTGTACATAGGAGCAGTATTATAGTAGTTATATTCTTGTACATAGGAGGAGTATTATAGTAGTTATATTCTTGTACATAGGAGCAGTATTATAGTAGTTATATTCTTGTACATAGGAGGTAGTATTATAGTAGTTATATTCTTGTACATACGAGCAGTATTATAGTAGTTATATTCTTGTACATAGGGGCAGTATTATAGTAGTTATATTCTTGTACATAGGAGCAGTATTATAGTAGTTGTATTCTTGTACATAGGAGGTAGTATTATAGTAGTTATATTCTTGTACATAGGAGCAGTATTATAGTAGTTATATTCTTGTACATAGGAGCAGTATTATAGTAGTTATATTCTTGTACATAGGAGGCAGTATTATAATAGTTATATTCTTGTACATAGGAGGCAGTATTATAGTAGTTATATTCTTGTACATAGGAGCAGTATTATAGTAGTTATATTCTTGTACATAGGAGGTAGTATTATAGTAATTATATTCTTGTACATAGGAGCAGTATTATAGTACTTATATTCTTGTACATAGGAGCAGTATTATAGTAGTTATATTCTTGTACATAGCAGGTAGTATTATAGTAGTTATATTCTTGTACATAGGAGCAGTATTATAGTAGTTATATTCTTGTACATAGGAGCAGTATTATAGTAGTTATATTCTTGTACATAGGAGGATTATTATAGTAGTTATGTTCTTGTACATAGGAGCAGTATTATAGTAGTTATATTCTTGTACATAGGAAGTAGTATTATAGTAGTTATATTCTTGTACATAGAAGCAGTATTATAGTAGTAATATTCTTGTATATAGGAGGTAGTATTATAGTAGTTATATTCTTGTACATAGGAGCAGTATTATAGTAGTTATATTCTTGTACATAGGAGCTGTATTATAGTAGTTATATTCTTGTACATAGGAGGCAGTATTATAATAGTTATATTCTTGTACATAGGAGGCAGTATTATAGTAGTTATATTCTTGTACATAGGAGCAGTATTATAGTAGTTATATTCTTGTACATAGGAGGTAGTATTATAGTAGTTATATTCTTGTACATAGGAGCAGTATTATAGTAGTTATATTCTTGTACATAGGAGGTAGTATTATAGTAGTTATATTCTTGTACATAGGAGCAGTATTATAGTAGTTATATTCTTGTACATAGGGGCAGTATTATAGTAGTTATATTCTTGTACATAGGAGCAGTATTATAGTAGTTATATTCTTGTACATAGGAGGCAGTATTATAATAGTTATACTCTTGTACATAGGAGGCAGTATTATAGTAGTTATATTCTTGTACATAGGAGCAGTATTATAGTAGTTATATTCTTGTACATAGGAGGTAGTATTATAGTAGTTATATTCTTGTACATAGGAGCAGTATTATAGTAGTTATATTCTTGTACAGGAGGATATAGAGAATTTGATAGGAGGAGTATTATAGTAGTTATATTCTTGTACATAGGAGCAGTATTATAGTAGTTATATTCTTGTACATAGGAGGTAGTATTATAGTAGTTATATTCTTGTACATAGGAGCAGTATTATAGTAGTTATATTCTTGTACATAGGAGGTAGTATTATAGTAGTTATATTCTTGTACATAGGAGCAGTATTATAGTAGTTATATTCTTGTACATAGGAGCAGTATTATAGTAGTTATATTCTTGTACATAGGAGCAGTATTATAGTAGTTATATTCTTGTACATAGGAGGTAGTATTATAGTAGTTATATTCTTGTACATAGGAGCAGTATTATAGTAGTTATATTCTTGTACATAGGAGCAGTATTATAGTAGTTATATTCTTGTACATAGGAGGAGTATTATAGTAGTTATATTCTTGTACATAGGAGCAGTATTATAGTAGTTATATTCTTGTACATAGGAAGTAGTATTATAGTAGTTATATTCTTGTACATAGGGGCAGTATTATAGTAGTTATATTCTTGTACATAGAAGCAGTATTATAGTAGTTATATTCTTGTATATAGGAGGTAGTATTATAGTAGTTATATTCTTGTACATAGGAGCAGTATTATAGTAGTTATATTCTTGTACATAGGAGCAGTATTATAGTAGTTATATTCTTGTACATAGGAGGCAGTATTATAATAGTTATATTCTTGTACATAGGAGGCAGTATTATAGTAGTTATATTCTTGTACATAGGAGCAGTATTATAGTAGTTATATTCTTGTACATAGGAGGTAGTATTATAGTAGTTATATTCTTGTACATAGGAGCAGTATTATAGTAGTTATATTCTTGTACATAGCAGCAGTATTATAGTAGTTATATTCTTGTACATAGGATGAGTATTATAGTAGTTATATTCTTGTACATAGGAGTAGTAGTATAGTAGTTATATTCTTGTACATAGGAGCAGTATTATAGTAGTTATATTCTTGTACATAGGAGGTAGTATTATAGTAGTTATATTCTTGTACATAGGAGCAGTATTATAGTAGTTATATTCTTGTACATAGGGGCAGTATTATAGTAGTTATATTCTTGTACATAGGAGCAGTATTATAGTAGTTATATTCTTGTACATAGGAGGCAGTATTATAATAGTTATATTCTTGTACATAGGAGGCAGTATTATAGTAGTTATATTCTTGTACATAGGAGCAGTATTATAGTAGTTATATTCTTGTACATAGGAGGTAGTATTATAGTAGTTATATTCTTGTACATAGGAGCAGTATTATAGTAGTTATATTCTTGTACATAGGAGCAGTATTATAGTAGTTATATTCTTGTACATAGGAGGAGTATTATAGTAGTTATATTCTTGTACATAGGAGCAGTATTATAGTAGTTATATTCTTGTACATAGGAGGTAGTATTATAGTAGTTATATTCTTGTACATAGGAGCAGTATTATAGTAGTTATATTCTTGTACATAGGGGCAGTATTATAGTAGTTATATTCTTGTACATAGGAGCAGTATTATAGTAGTTATATTCTTGTATATAGGAGGTAGTATTATAATAGTTATATTCTTGTACATAGGAGGCAGTATTATAGTAGTTATATTCTTGTACATAGGAGCAGTATTATAGTAGTTATATTCTTGTACATAGGAGGTAGTATTATAGTAGTTATATTCCTGTACATAGGAGCAGTATTATTATAGTTATATTCTTGTACATAGGAGCAGTATTATAGTAGTTATATTCTTGTACATAGGAGCAGTATTATAGTAGTTATATTCTTGTACATAGGGGCAGTATTATAGTAGTTATATTCTTGTACATAGGAGCAGTATTATAGTAGTTATATTCTTGTATATAGGAGGTAGTATTATAGTAGTTATATTCTTGTACATAGGAGCAGTATTATAGTAGTTATATTCTTGTACATAGAGCAGTATTATAGTAGTTATATTCTTGTACATAGGAGCAGTATTATAGTAGTTATATTCTTGTACAGAGGAGGCAGTATAGTAGTAGTTATATTCTTGTACATAGGAGCAGTATTATATTAGTTATATTCTTGTACATAGGAGTAGTATTATAGTAGTTATATTCTTGTACATAGGAGCAGTATTATAGTAGTTATATTCTTGTACATAGGAGGTAGTATTATAGTAGTTATATTCTTGTACATAGGGGGCAGTATTATAGTAGTTATATTCTTGTACATAGGAGCAGTATTATAGTAGTTATATTCTTGTACATAGGAGGCAGTATTATAATAGTTATATTCATGTACATAGGAGGTAGTATTATAGTAGTTATATTCTTGTACATAGGAGCAGTATTATAGTAGTTATATTCTTGTACATAGGAGCAGTATTATAGTAGTTATATTCTTGTACATAGGAGGCAGTATTATAATAGTTATATTCTTGTACATAGGAGGCAGTATTATAGTAGTTATATTCTTGTACAGAGGAGGCAGTATAGTAGTAGTTATATTCTTGTACATAGGAGCAGTATTATATTAGTTATATTCTTGTACATAGGAGTAGTATTATAGTAGTTATATTCTTGTACATAGGAGCAGTATTATAGTAGTTATATTCTTGTACATAGGAGGTAGTATTATAGTAGTTATATTCTTGTACATAGGGGGCAGTATTATAGTAGTTATATTCTTGTACATAGGAGCAGTATTATAGTAGTTATATTCTTGTACATAGGAGGCAGTATTCTAATAGTTATATTCATGTACATAGGAGGTAGTATTATAGTAGTTATATTCTTGTACATAGGAGCAGTATTATAGTAGTTATATTCTTGTACATAGGAGCAGTATTATAGTAGTTATATTCTTGTACATAGGAGGCAGTATTATAATAGTTATATTCTTGTACATAGGAGGCAGTATTATAGTAGTTATATTCTTGTACATAGGAGCAGTATTATAGTAGTTATATTCTTGTACATAGGAGGTAGTATTATAGTAGTTATATTCTTGTACATAGGAGCAGTATTATAGTAGTTGTATTCTTGTACATAGGAGCAGTATTATAGTAGTTATATTCTTGTACATAGGAGGAGTATTATAGTAGTTATATTCTTGTACATAGGAGCAGTATTATAGTAGTTATATTCTTGTTCATAGGAAGTAGTATTATAGTAGTTATATTCTTGTACATAGGAGCAGTATTATAGTAGTTATATTCTTGTACATAGGAGGCAGTATTATAGTAGTTATATTCTTGTACATAGGAGGTAGTATTATAGTAGTTATATTCTTGTACATAGGAGCAGTATTATAGTAGTTATATTCTTGTACATAGGAGCAGTATTATAGTAGTTATATTCTTGTACATAGGAGGCAGTATTATAATAGTTATATTCTTGTACATAGGAGGCAGTATTATAGTAGTTATATTCTTGTACATAGGAGCAGTATTATAGTAGTTATATTCTTGTACATAGGAGGTCGTATTATAGTAGTTATATTCTTGTACATAGGAGCAGTATTATAGTAGTTATATTCTTGTACATAGGAGGAGTATTATAGTAGTTATATTCTTGTACATAGGAGTAGTAGTATAGTAGTTATATTCTTGTACATAGGAGCAGTATTATAGTAGTTATATTCTTGTACATAGGAGTAGTAGTATAGTAGTTATATTCTTGTACATAGGAGCAGTATTATAGTAGTTATATTCTTGTACATAGGAGGTAGTATTATAGTAGTTATATTCTTGTACATAGGAGCAGTATTATAGTAGTTATATTCTTGTACATAGGGGCAGTATTATAGTAGTTATATTCTTGTACATAGGAGCAGTATTATAGTAGTTATATTCTTGTATATAGGAGGTAGTATTATAGTAGTTATATTCTTGTACATAGGAGCAGTATTATAGTAGTTATATTCTTGTACATAGGAGCAGTATTATAGTAGTTATATTCTTGTACATAGGAGCAGTATTATAGTAGTTATATTCTTGTACAGAGGAGGCAGTATTGTAGTAGTTATATTCTTGTACATAGGAGCAGTATTATAGTAGTTATATTCTTGTACATAGGAGTAGTATTATAGTAGTTATATTCTTGTACATAGGAGCAGTATTATAGTAGTTATATTCTTGTACATAGGAGCAGTATTATAGTAGTTATATTCTTGCACACAGGAGCAGTATTATAGTAGTTATATTCTTGTACATAGGGGGCAGTATTATAGTAGTTATATTCTTGTACATAGGAGGCAATTTTTATTAAAGTAAAAACCAACATAAATACAATTAAACAATATTTCTTCCAGTTATTTCATACATTTTGTATGTACAAAGAAGGATTAAACAGAAAATACTTAAAGCAAAATCAACTTAAATAGTCCACATCTGTTGGAGAAGAAAATTTAAAGAACAGAACATATGGTAAAAATAAATAGATCAAACTTAAACTAGATCCACATTCCTCCATAGTATTCGGTCTCTCTGGTTTCTCTTAATGTCCAGTGATTTTATCCACCTCAGCTCAGACATTATATGTCCCACTACAGCTTTATGATCAAAGCTCTCGCTATGTATGGAGACTCGGATTCTAGCGTGCCAGTGGTAGTATTTGATTATTGTAATTATCAGATACAGTTTACTTTTATCAATGCTAGATATATTAGATGGGACTCCATAGATTATGTCGGGGTATGTCAGGGTTTCTAGTATGGAGATGGATAACCTCCTGGACACTTCCTCCCATATCTTCCTCCCTCGCCAGCATTCACTAATGAAATGCTCCATGGTCTCCTCCTGCTGACAGCCCAGGGGACACTTCCTATCCAGCACACTTAAGAATTTTAAGTTTCCCCTTACAAAGAGTTTACCATGTAGTGACAACCATTCACTGGACTGGATAAGTCTTCAAAATAATTATAGGAATGCACAAACTGATTTGGATTGAACTGGATTTGACCTGAATTTTCCAAAAGTATAATAAGTGGAGTTCCAAAGGAGGGGAAAAAAAAATAACAATCAATTATACACACCTTGCCTCACCTCTCCTGGGCCTCCTCACCCCTTCTGATGGTCTCCTGACATCCTTCTCTGACCTCTGGCTGATGTTACCGCTGTGACCAAATCACGCTCGGGCGTAAGGATGGAAGAGGACGCCAGGGGATTGTCGGGAGGACGCTCAGGAGAGGTTATGCTAGGTGACAATAACTATTTGTAGTTGTAGTAAAAATTTGCTACTTTTACTCACCTACCCTGGAATCGATTAATTATGCTCTGGGGTCTGTGGAAACCCCAGAGTATAATAATAGCACTTATTTGTGTCAACATGTTCAGCCTGAAACAAACCAGAGGGCCAAACCTCATAAATATTCACCAAGACAAATCTCGTGAGGTTCACCCATCTCTATTAACATACATGCCGGCCACTGGCTCCCCCATATGCTTAGGTTTGCAGAATGCCATGGGAGGCCAGACGTCTCATTCCTCTGCCTCAGCTGCTGCCACTTCAACTTGGTCACATGACTGACTCCACTCTACTCTTGCTGCTCATACATAGAGTAGAGATGAGCCAGTCACATGACTGAAAATTGAAGGATATGCAGGAGCCTTCTCTGATACACTCGGCTAACTTAAAGGGGTTGGTCACTTTCAGACCAATATTGAGAGACAAATGTTATTGTTTGTGTTATAAAAAGTTGTACGATTTTCCAATATAGTTTCTGTATCAATTCCTCACAGTTTTCTAGATCTCTCCTTGTTGTCATTCATTCTGTTACTTCCAGTGCCTAAAAATCAGTCCCAGGTCATGTGATGTACAGTCTATGGTCATGTGATATACAGTCTATGGTCATGTGATGTATGGTCCATGTAAGGTTCGTGGTCATGTGATATACACACAGGTGCACAACTTTTGGACAACTTTTTAATAATACAAACAATAGCATTTGTCTTTCAATATTTGTCTGAAACTGGCCAATCCCTTTAAGAATGCAGCAAATTGAGTACTTTCATCTATATTAGTTAAGTAAGCTTATCCAACACAGTGAATATAGTGAGTAACTTTTTGTTTCCCCACATAACTCCTTTAAAGGGAATGGGGGCCCATTAAAACTTTGCTATGAGGCCCAGTCCCTTCCAGTTGCGCCCCTGACCCCTAGCACTAGTCTTTGCACCCTTGTGATCTTGGCTGCAGCAGAGAAAAGAACAGGGTGATCTGGCTTGTCAGCAACACAGGGCACTGTGCACTCAATTTCATGTTGGTGGAAAAAGCTGTCCCTTAGACAGAGTTAACCAAAAGGTCCATATGAGGAATGCAGTGTCTTGTGGCCCATGTTTTATCATTCTATTGTGGACCAGTCACCATAGTGTTTCTCTCCAGTTATGGTGTCTGGGCCCGTGCCTCACCAATGCCAGGGTTACTGGGCACAGCTTAACCACTTCCATACCGCCCATAGACTATATACATCCAGAAGGTGGTTGTCTATTTCTGCAAGGACGTACCGGTACGTCCAAGAATAATTCTGAAACAGAGAGCCTGCTGTAACTTCAGCCGGAGCTCCCAGAGAGAAGGCATAGAAGGTTTATTACTTTCCCTACCATCAAGATCGCTGTGTATACAGCACTCAATGAGCGCTGTATACACCGCTATGGGCGCCGCCATTTTGAGACTGCCCTCTGACTTGGCGGTCACGTGATCCAGGATCAGCGTCTGTAAGAGCTGCTGGGTCCTACAGATCCCAGATCAGCTCTATTGTAATGTGCAAGTAACGTGCAGGAGGCTGTATTCCTCCTGCAACTGGGGCTAAATGTACCAGTCCCATTTACAGGGGAAATCAGCCTCCCCCACAAAAGAAACAGTGATCAGATGTCCCCAAAGGTCTATTATGACCTTATTGGGACACAATGTTAAAAAAAAAAAAAAAAAAGTAAATAAAATAATTAAAAAAATAAATAAAATAATACGCCAATAAAATGCCCTTATTAAACGCTATAGCCTGACCCCTGACGACACCATACAAAATAAAAAATCTAGTATGGAAGTGGTTAAAGGGGTTTTCCGGGCAAAAAATATATATTTTTTAAAAAGGTCTGTTAGTGCAATTAATGGGTTAATAAGTACACTCATATACCTTTAGCAGTGTTTTGAGTGATTTCTGGGTTTCTCTGGGAGCTCCTGGCATCTTCTGCATTTGTTTACATGATGTAGTTTCCTGTGTAGCTTCCACACTACCTCCGTCTCACTGACCCCCTTCCTCTCTCACTCAGTTACACCCCCTCCCTGTCTCCCTAGCTATCCCGGCCACTACTAGCCCTTTCCAACTAACTAACTCTGCCCACCACCCCACCGCACTTACATGTCTTCCTGTCTGGGAACGCCTCTTCCTTTCACTGTGCGCAGGCTGGAGACATCTCTCTTCCTCTCTGCCAGCTTGTGCACAGACCGGAAGTTACTCTGACACCTGCGCCATAGAGATGGAGTGCCATCTCTACTGCGCAAGTGTCGCAGGAACCTCCAGACTGCGCAAGTGCTGGCAGAGAGGAAGAGGGGAAGAGCCATTCCTGTAGAGGAAGATACGTAAGTATGATGGGGTTGGTGGGGGGGAGTAATGGTGACGTTTTGTTTTGGAAATGGGGAAACGGAACGTCACCGGATTATCAGAAAGTAAGGATATGGGTAATTAGAGATTTTTTTTTAATATAAGTAAATTAGAAGTTAAGCAGGGGGAGAGGGTTTAGGTTAGGGGTTAATTTTTATTTCAGTCAGACAATCCCTTTAATGAAATGTATCTGTAGCCTTACAGTATATAAGTACACCATATAGATATACATAATAATAACAGCAAATGAGAATCTAATAATAACCCTGTCCTGTCCGGAGGCATACACAAGGGGGCAGTCTCCCGATATAACTTGGCCCCGGCCAACACTCTCCTGAATGATGATTGTATATGAATCAGATATACATATATTGTGATATAATCTGGTGTATCCAGGGTACAATATTCATGTAATATGATGCTGTGTTGAGAGGGTACACGGGGGAGCCTCATACTACATACTCCACATACACACAATTCTTATGGGATTATGATACAGGACTCATATGTAAGAAAATAAAAATAGTCAAGTTGTGTATCCTATGGCATTTCAGCCACTGATATAGGTGGCGTAGGGCACTGTACACACTTACTGCAGTACTGATGACTTCATTTCTAAGGAGTTTCAGGAGTCACCATTAAAATCTACCAGCAATTATTCTGAGCACCCTGAGGGCAAGTGCATCGAGTTACTTTCCCTTTTGTGACACGTTACACAATGTCAATATGTGAATTACTGTAGCGTTACGCTCTACATGACCTATCTCACCGGCTCGCAGTCACTTGCTGTCTACACAATACGCCGTAAAACATGTGAGCTCTTGACGCAAACAGCAATTATTTCTACCTCCTGTACAACCCATAGAAATGCCACCTTAGTATTTTATACGTCTTATATATTAAGGGGAGCCCGAGACACATTTATCGCCTCCCATGAATTGCTTCCTTTCATTTTGGCATCCCTTTCTTGGAAGGCCTTTGTTTCAGTCGCACAAGCCTTCAATCTCTTTAATATTAGATTTGGATGCCGAGAAATCTCCCATCAGCTGTAAAAATGAAGGTAATTGAGAAGGCAAAATCTCATTAAATCCGACATGTTAATTATTACTTTCGCCTAATATCGCCTAAAATAATTCTGACAGTCGTTCTAAAGAAAAAAGAATGAAGAGAAAGGGTGAAGACCGGAAAATGATCATTGATGGTGGGCTTGGTATAAAAGATTACCTTGATACGTTGCCATTCTATCGGGAAACACAACATTACTGTAAAATGATCTTGCAGGAGTTTCTCTTAGCCATGATTTTCTTGACTTTTTCTTTTAAAGGGAACCCATCAGCCCTAAACTGTAGGGAACCCATCATCCCTACTCAAGTAGTAATCTTTCCTATGGTGTCCTTCACTAAGATTTCTGTTGCTGAAAAGTCAAATTCTAAGCTTTTAAAACCTTAGATCAGCACATGAAAATTTACCTTAACTAGTCACAGAGCACGGGGGACAGCTTCATCTAGTCATGAATTCATTGCCCTTAGACCAGAAATTGGCCTGGTACTGAAGTGGTTAAGGACCTGAATTTGTCATTAAACCAATTGAATACAATATTGTGACATTCTATCCAAACCTTCCACAGGCTTCAGTTCACAAAATCCCAACTAGTTGACCACAAAAAAATACTTGAAGGAAAAACATCTTGAGACAAAATATCATGAAATCATTTTAATAATTTTTTTTTTTCAAAGCCGGGCATCTCATTCTACCCATCTAAGGATATGTCAAGTGGAAAGATAGTAAAGGACACATCTCTAAATATGATAGCACTTTAAGTCTTGGGTTCTATTCATTGATATCACATCACGTCATGTAGTTCATGTAGTACTGTATTCTTTCTAGCCATAGCTCCATACGTCTTACAGAATTCCTAGTCATGTGTAAGCGATGTTACACTGTATACTAATTACAGGATCCAGTTACAAGGTTGGCTATTCCATGCAATCCACCATCTCATCCTATCTGAGCGGTAAAAATCTCTTCGCCATAATTATATGTATCTTCCTATCTGTGTAATGTGAAGGAATTAATGAAGATAGCAGTAATTCACTTTTTTTAATTCTTAAAAAGCACTTAGTAGATGAATAGATGTTTTCTATGAGATATTCAGTGAACGTGTCAGCATGGCCATGCCTTGCTCTAATTATAACTTGGCAGGAATACAGAGACATTTTCATAAGAAATCTGTTTTTCTATGGAAGTTCAAGCTCTCCAAATCACAATCTTTATGGATACGTTTACCCATGATTGAATTAATCCATTTACATAATAAAATTAGCTCTGAGCTTTTACACCGAGGAAAGCCAGGAAACCGTTTTAGCATTGCAGATCGCCTTAGAATCTACTTGGAGCATCTTGTCTGCCCGAACCAATTCAGTTCTTTGTTGGTAGCAAAGAACCTCCATACATACATAGATATATATATTTTTTACATTAATGGTTCTTAACATGTGGTACGCATACCTCGGGAATACACACCACAGCTGAGAAGAATACTGCTCTGTGACACTGCCCCCCATCTGCACATCTAGGTAGTGAGCTCTTCCATTAGAACATATGGAGGCATTTATTGACGTCACGGGAACCCTGGAGAGAGTGGTGTGCTGGATTCCTTATTCACCTCTTTGCGCCCAACTCCTTCTCTGCTCTAGGAGCTAAGTACTTTACATCACATCAAGCCTTGGGACAGAGTAGAGCCAGGGAGTAGACATTATACTGTGCATGAGGGCACTAAGCAACACTCTGTGATGACAGTAAGAGGGCATTATACGGTGTGAGGGAATTAAGGGTTCATTATCCATATTTCCAAACACAACAAGAACATTTGGGAGAGTCCCAGAAAAAGAAGTGAACCCCCCCCCCCCCAAAGTTCCAGAAGAGTGAACAAATCTCCGAGCTTGGCGGAATATTCCCACAGCCGATCGGTTCACTGTCATTTTATATGTAACATGAGAACACTAAGTTCCAGTCACAAAAAAGGGGCATGGCAGAAGGTTTGGTGTCTGCCTCACTAAAAGAGGTTATACATGCACAAAGAGAGAATAGGCTTCATCAAAATGGGAAGTGGTTACTGCAAAAAATTTGTCACCACTTTTCACATTGAACCAGGACCCATGACATGATGGACATATTGTGATGGGTCCCATGTCCCCCCTTTCTTACACAGACCACATTTCCAAATAATGGGTTCCACCAGAGTTACATTGTGGAATAGTGCTGCACACTGTGCTATTTTTCCCATCAAATGTGAAGTAACTGTTGATGGAGTCTCCAAACAAAGCCTTATTTTGTTATCATTTATCACTACTTTTGGGGTATTTGGTTGTAATTTTGTTTTTAGCTTAAGGAGGTACTAAACTAAAGGGTTGACAAACACTATTTTAGAAGACCTTTATCTCCTACTTGATGCTAAAAATATATGGAAATTGGTGTTAATAATGTTTCTTGAAAGCAAGTAGGGAAAATTTTGTTTTTGAGCAGTCACATATTCACATCATACAAAATCTGGACCCAAATGCCTCCATTTAGGAAATTGTATACTGATACAATACAATACAAAACAATACAATACAATACTGATACAATACACTACTGATACAGTTGAAGCCTACTCTGGCCTTGGCAATCTGACCACAAAGCAGAACAAGCATAAGTCACTTGGCTAGCATCCTTGGAAATAACACAACTACCAATTATTGCAGTGGTTGTCATACAGTATTTCCTATATTACCTGCCAACTTCCCCATGCCATATCTACTTGACTGACATTGTCAGCAAAGGCTTCAGCTCTGGCTTAGTAGAGCACAATGAGAAAATAAGAAATTAGCTCTGTCTGCTCTGAGGAAAGCCAGACCACCGATTTAAAATTAGAAATTGCCTTAGAATCTTCTTGGAGCATCTTGTTTCCCCTAACCAAAATCAGTTCATTGTTGGTCACAAAGACACCCATTGCATGTATATTTTAGAGGACCTGTTTCTCCTAGTTGATACTAAAAATATATGGAAATTGTTAACAACGTTTTTCTTTTGTTAGCTGAATCTAAGAGCAAGTGATAAAATTTACCTTTTGAGAATTTCCATATTACAATACACTCCATCAAAATTGTTATAACATGCCTCCATTCAAGAGATTATGTATTGTTCTACACAGCCAAAGCCTATTCTGCATTACTGGCATAAGTCGCTTGGCTAACAGCATTGAATATAATACAACTACCAATCACTAGTTGTCATTCAGTTTCATATATATTCCTTAGGATGCCTGCCAAATTCTCCATACTAGAGCTCCCTGGTTGACATCTGAAAAAAAAAGGCTTCAACTATGGCTTCTTAGAAGACAGTGGCGGAATAAGACAGTAAAATTCACATTTTACTAATCTCATAGTACACTACATGTCCACAAATGTTTACTTACTGACTAATTTGTTTACTTGACAATTGAGTAACATGGCATTAGTCTCCAGCAGGAGCAAAGAAAGTATTACAATTGGACATACTGTTCTCTTCTAAGCACAGCTGAAGCCTATTCAGGCCTTAGCAACTTGACCACAGAGCAGAACTAGCAAAAGTGACTTGAACAAGGTTGAATAGAATCAGAATTGAAATTATTATACTCTGGGGTCTGAAGAGAGGCCCAGGGGAGGTGTGAAAAATAAAAAAAATAAAAAACATTTATACTCACCTTACTTCACCTCTTTTGGTCTTCCTTGCGGCGTCCGGTGCTCTCTCTTGGTTTCTTTGGTGATGTCAATGTCAAGGATCCTAGCACTATATACAGTATCTATAAAATATAGTGTGTAACACTGTCAGGGCTCCTAGGAACTTATCTATAAAACATAGTGTAGAACACTGTCAGGGCTCCTAGGAACCTATCTATAAAACATAGTGTAGAACACTATCAGGGCTCCTAGGAGCCTATCTATAAAACATAGTGTATGACACTGTCAGGGCTCCTAGGAACCTATCTATAAAACATAGTGTAGAACACTGTCAGGGCTCCTAGGAACCTATCTATAAAACATAGTATATGACACTGTCAGGGCTCCTAAGACTATATTTATAAAAGAAAGTTTAGAACACTGACAGAACTGCTAGGAACCTATCTATAAAACATAGCATAGAATACTCTTAGGGCACCTAGGACTATCTCTATAAAACATAGTCTATGACACTGTCAGGGCTCGTAAGACTATAAGAATACTCTGAGGGCTCCTAGGAACCTATCTATAAAACATAGTGTAGAACACTGTCAGGGCTCCTAGGAACCAGAGGCGCGGCTAGGGGTTCAGGCCAGGAGGGGAAAACACGTCCAAATGGGCCCCCAACTCAGGTATACCAACATTATCACTATACGGTGACCGTATAGTGGTAGATGGTGGTTCTACACAGGGCTGTGAAGACCAGTTAGGTAAATACAATACACAGGTAAATACAGAAACACTGTTGTGACTTACAGGTGACGTCTCTGATGGTTTACATTTATCGTCTCTTCCCTTTGGACCGCCATGACCACTTCTTCCTGCTGTGACTTGTCTCTGTAAAGTTTGTAACACAGACATCTTTTGCTCCTCACTTTTCCAGGCACCCGACCCACATTGTCCTCAACTACATAAAATCTCCATCCTGCTGCTACCCCAATTATAAAATATATGATATAAAATCCCCTGGAAATGAATAATAACCCCATGAGCCTTTAATTTAATAATGCTCCTATGTGCCCCTCAATGAATAATTCCCCCTAATTAATAATGCTCTGTGTACTCCCTTAAATCAATGCCCGAGTGCCACCTAAAATTAATATTGCCCATTTCCCCTATTATTAATTATACCCTCTTATGTCTCCTTGTATAAATTATGCCCTCTTACATAAATGCCCCTCTGGATTAATAATGCCTATTAATAACCCCTTTGTATTAAAGACGACCTTTCACATCCTCATGCACATGCGGTTTTATATACCACTAGAAAGCTGACAGCGCACTGAATTCAGGGCACTGTTGGCTTTCCTGTTATGTGCCCTGGTAGAGGAGATATCGGAGCCGTTAGTTTCGGCACCGATGTTTCCCCACCGTTAGAAGGCCCCCAAGACTTGTACTGGGGGAGGGGGGCCTTCCTCATAGCTCAGCGTCATCGCAGGGCGGTAAGGAACGCCCCCTCTGATAGTACAAGGCTATGTTAGAGTACTGTTAGCGGGGGCCTTCCTCACAGCCCAGCAATGACACTAGACTATCAGGAACGCCCTTCTGACAGTGGGGAGAGATCGGTGCCGAAACTAATGGCACCGATATCTCCTCCACCGGGGCACATAATGGGAAAGCTGACTGTCGGCTTTCTAGCGGTATATATAATTACAGGTTCATGAGGATATGAAAGGTCTGCATTAAAGGGGTTGTCCAGGAAGTGGACAAATCACAGTGGAGGTGGGGTAGGTGATAAAAAATCATACTCAGGCTGGGTTCATACCAACACTTGAACCCCGTTGAGGGATTCTGTCCCCATTCCGTTTTTTCTCCGCATTTTTCAGGCACAAACTGGACAGAAACCCAGCAGACCCCATTATAGTCTATGGGGTCTGTGGGTAACAGCTTTACAAGTGGATTGGGTTTCCGTTTTTCGGGTCCCCAAGTGGACCTGAAAAATGGAAACTGAGCGCTAGTGTGAACCCAGCCTTACCTGTCCCCAGTGCTCTGTCTGCTGCCACTGTCACGTGCCATACGTGACTGCTGAGGTCATCAGTGGCCTCAGCGTTGGCAGGAAAGGACCCAGTCATGTATATAAGTGACATCACTGAGTCTTTTCCAGCCACTGCTGAGGCCAATCACGTGCAGTGCAGGAATTGCGGCAGGGAAGCGGCGTGTGTATGCCTGGAGAGACAGCAGCAGAGGACTGAGGACATCGGTAGCCAGGGGACAAGTGAGTATTTTTTTTTTTTTTATGTTTCACCCGCCTCCTCTTCAATTTGCCCAATACAATCCTTACCAGTAAACTCTATTATTCCCTAGAAAAACCCCTTTATTACTTCCCCAACTCCCCCTAATATTATCTCCCCTTACATTCATACAGACCCCACTGACCTTTCACTATAATTTATATCCTCTTTTATTAAAGCCCCCTAATACCCCTTATATTAGTTATGGCCTCTTATCTTGCTAAATTCCCAATTAACCTCTTATATGTATTCCCCCATCCCCCCACCCCTAATTAAAATGCCCAAAGTGAGTTAAAAAAAAAAATTGACGACACTTACCTACCTCTGATCTCCCGAGGAGGAGCCTCAGCCGCCGGAACTGCCGCCGCTAACTGAAGAAGCAGGACCTGCGTCCTGGCGCGGACGGTGCAGGACAGTGACGTCATCACGCAGACGTCTGTGCCAGGATGCAGACATCTTAGGGAAGCTTGTAGGCCACAGGCCTTAAGTGGCTTGTTGCTTACGAGCGACGTACGAGTAGAGAGGCTTCCTTCGCTATGTATTTCAACTGTATCGGTGTCATGCAGACGCCGATGCAGTTAATTTGTGAGGGTAACCTGTGTTGCGGCTGCCCGAGGTGGGCCCCCGAGAGACAGTGGGCCCAGGTCCACCGCACCCCCTGCCCCCCCCCCCCCCCCCCGCTAGCTACGCCTCTGCTAGGAACCTATCTATAAAACATAGTGTCGAACACTGTTAGGGGTTTTAGGATTCCATCAAACTGCTTTTATATCTCTCTAATAGCTTTGTCTCAGCAGATGGTAGTCGGTGGTAACAAACAGCCTGTTTAACAACACACTGCACTGAAGAAATTTTTATACTTTAAAATTTTCTTTTTTTTTTTTTTTTTTTTTTTGTTGTTGTTTAGTAAAGAAAAAAACTAATTACAGTACTAATTTCCATTTGGGGAGGTAAAAACAGCCAAATTGACGACCAGTGTGGTGTGACTAAATTCTCTGTTCTTGAACTTGAACACACTACAGATTTAATTAAAATTAGTGATGGCCGAACCACTCAAGATTCATGGGATCTAATTTGTCCTGAATTCAGTTCAACACAATACCGCGACATAACTTGTCACTAGAGATGGGTGAATTGTCTCTTCCCTAATATTCCAAATTGTTAGTTTTTTTTTTTTTTACGAAACTGAACTAAAATAGCCACCGCTTTATACTCTGGGGTCTCTTCAGGAGAAGGATCTGGAGAGGTAACCTCCTCCCAGCGTCCAGCACGCTTCTGTGATGTCATCGGCCCGTGATCAGTGCTGAGGCCTGTGATTGGGCCTCAGAGGTGAACAAGGCACACCAGGTGGCATGACATCATGACGCTCGGCATGCCCATGTGACCACTGGTAACTTAATCACAGTGATTAGACCCCAGTGAATAATAATCTCACTTTTCACTTTGACATAACTTTGGCTATGTTTGCATTAGAGAGCTAGAAATTGGATAGATAGGTTCCTAGGAGCCCTAAGAGTGTTCTACACTATGTTTTATAGATAGGCTCCTAGAAGCCCTAAGAGTGTTCTACACTATGTTTTATAGATAGGTTCCTAGGAGCCCTGACAGTGTCATACACTATGTTTTATAGATAGGTTCCTAGGAGCCCTGACAGTGTTCTACACTATGTTTTATAGATAGGTTCCTAGGAGCCCTGACAGTGTTCTACACTATATTTTATAGATAGGTTCCTAGGAGCCCTGACAGTGTTATACACTATGTTTTATAGATAGGTTCTTAGGAGCCCTGACAGTGTTCTACACTATGTTTTATAGATAGGTTCCTAGGAGCCCTGACAGTGTCATACACTATGTTTTATAGATAGGTTCCTAGAAGCCCTAAGAGTATTCTACACTATGTTTTATAAATATGCTCCTAAGAGCCCTAAGAGTGTTCTCCACTATGTTTTATAGATAAGTTCCTAAGAGCCATTTAGAGTATTGTATACTATGTTTTAAGCCAATTTAAAGTGTGATTCGTACCCAACTTGTTTGTCCCAAAGCGAACTGGGGACCCGAGCTAGCAAAGCCCGAACATGAAACGAATCTTGAGAGGATGTCCAATCTCTACTTATCACAAAACCTCGCTGTGTTAGAAAAGCTGTTTAACTTGTGTTACACATAGCTAGATATGTTCTACCAAGATAATAGGTAATAGAAAACACATCTCAAAAATTGCATTTTTTTCCAGCATAAAACAAGACATTATGTAGATATAGCTTTTAAAGATAAAGGATCTGAAATGTGCAGAAACTAAGCAATGGAGTGTGTTGTTATGGTCAAAGCAGGCCTGGTTACTGTGAGGTTAAAATCCTCCATCATGTTGTATTCCTAAATGATCACTGACTGCAGCCATACCTTAATCACTTTCTGGTGGAACTGCTCCGCTTTGCATATTTAGGCCAAGATCACACTTTCGCAGTTTGTCAGATGTTATATATTAGTGTAGTAGATTCACAAACTGGAGCCTCGAGCAGTTCTCTCTCTCTCTAGGACATACAGTATAGAAGGAGATTTATGTAGCAAAATGGGTCTAGATTCCAGTACAGATATTGTCAAAAATGGGGCACAAAGAATTTATTGTGTGTTAATGAGACTTCTTTACAAAATTTTGATGAATATATTTATAGAATGGATGTAGTTTAGAGCAACCATAAAGCTAATAGGGATGAGTGAACCATCTCATAACAATCTTGGTTTGATAGGAGTATTTAAAACATTTAGAGTTTGGCCAAACCCGAGATTTATGGAGTTTGCCACTCACAAATTTTTATTATATTATATTAATTCTTATTATATGTTATTATACTTTGGTGTCTCTTAAGACCCCAGAGTATAATAGTGGAAGAAAGGTTCAAAGAATTTAAAAACAGCTCCTACTGACCTTTTCTCACCTTCCTGGGGCTGTACCGTGATGTCCAGTGTTCTTCCCTTCTGATCTCTTCAGTGGACCCAATATGAGTCAAAGCATATTGACGTTGATGTGCCCCCATGTGATTGCTGAGGATCAATCACAGGCTTTAGTGGTTACATAGGGGTTAGACATGGTTGAAACAAATCGTATCAAGCTGGGTTGGACCCAAAAATTCCAAATTGTTTTTTTTCACAAAACTGAACAAATGTAGATTCATCTCTTGCGAAACTAAAATGGCAGCCACATTATACTCTGAGGTCTCTTCAGGTTCCAGAGAATAATAGGTGGAGGCCCATGTAAGGTGACATAAATAATAAAAAAAAAACATTTATACTCCTCTTTTGTTACCTTGTTTGGGCCTCCTCACAGCATCTCTCTTATTACATTACAGGCACTCTCTTTTTACGTCATGCACCATGACACTTAGCGTCCCCATATCACCACTGAGATCCCATCAAAGGCCTCAGCAGTGACCCTGAGCGCATGGGTATAGCGCCAGGAGAGCGCCAGAGTATAATAATGTTACTGTCACTTTGACATGACCAGTTGTGTTTGTGTTTAGAGAGCTGGAGATTGGATAGATAGGTTCCTAGGAGTCATAAGAGTGTTCTACACTATGTTTTACAGATAGGTTCCTAAGAGCCCTAACAGTGTTCTACACTATGTTTCATAGATAGGTTCCAAGGAGCCCTAAGAGTATTCTACACTATGTTTTATAGATAGGTTCCTAGGAGCCCTAAGAGTGTTCTACACTATGTTTTATAGATAGGTTCCTAGGAGCCCTAAGAGTGTTCTACACTATGTTTTATAGATAGGTTCCTGGGAGCCCTGACAGTGTCATACACTATGTTTTATAGATAGGTTCCTAGGAGCCCTCACAGTGTCATACACTATGTTTTATAGATAGGTTCCTAGGAGCCCTAAGAGTATTCTACACTATGTTTTATAGATAGGTTCCTAGGAGCCCTGACAGTGTCATACACTATGTTTTATGGATAGGTTTCTAGGAGCCCTAAGAGTATTCTACACTATGCTTTATAGATAGGTGCCTAGGAGCCCTGAGATTGTTCTACACTATGTTTTATAGGTTCCTAGGAGCCCTTACAGTGTTCTACACTATGCTTTATAGTTAGGTTCCTAGGAGCTCTAAGAGTGTTCTACACTATGTTTTATAGATAGGTTCCTAGGAGCCCTAAGGGTATTCTACACTATGTTTTACTGACAGGTTTCTAGGAGCCCTAAGTGTATTCTACACTATTTTTATAGATAGGTTCCTAGGAGCCCTGACAGTGTCTTACACTATGTTTTATAGATAGGTTCCTAGGAGCCCTGACAGTGTTCTACACTATGTTTTATAGATAGGTTCCTAGGAGCCCTGACAGTGTCTTACACTATGTTTTATAGATAGGTTCCTAGGAGCCCTGACAGTGTTCTACACTATGTTTTACAGATAGGTTCCTAGAAGCCTTCAGAGCATTAATAGTGCAGTGACACCATATGTACATAGTTTTTAGATACTTATTTTATTACTTTGAACATATTTTTGTTTTCTGTTTTGTTTTGTTTTTTTATTTCCCCTTCCTAGGAAATGGGACGTTTCATGTCAGTTTGTATTACAATGTGCTTAATAGACACATGGTCATAGCAAGTCCTTGTTTGGCTCCTATCTGCCATGGAAATCCATTGTTTTGGCAACTTGATAATTAATAATATATAATAAATGTATATCTCCGTTTTGAGAAGTGGCTGGTGACATCTTTATTTTTCTTAAAATAATAATAATAATAATAATAATAATAATCACTCCAATTCCTTATATAGCACCTACATATTTAGCAGCGCTGTACTAAGATTATCATCATTTATATCAGTCCATTTATACAATTCCTCTTTTACCTATTTATGTGATTCTGCGTATGACATCCCAGAATATAAAGGATGTCTACTTCCTCCCTAATAGTGTATAAAGCAAAAATCAAGAGTCTTGTAATAATTAGTCAGTAAACTATTGGAATAACTTCATTGTATAAAACAATTATATAAAATGTTAATCTGTCCCTTGAACACTATATTGTCAGTGCAATTTCTCCTTGTACATCTATATTGGCTGTACGGTACATTAGTCAGTCATTTTTATTATGGGGGCTACGATAATCCAAAAGTTTATTGATGTCACCAGCCTTATGTTTCTGTTTGGATCACATTTAGAGAATCGGTTAGTGAACCAATTTGACGTACGTAGATTTTTGACGTACGCCACCATTTTTATACTCTGGGTCTCTTCAGACCTTGGAGTATCATAATCCCAGGAGAAATGCAGTAAAATAAAAAATGCTGATATTCACGGTGTCCTTATGGCATCCAGTGTGTGCTCTTTGGCATGTTCGGTTCTGTTTGGGCTTCTTCTAACCTCATCTGTGATGTCACTGGTCCTGGGGAGCCTCTGAGGCCAGTGATTGAGCCTCAGTGGTCATGTGTGGCGCTGACTTTATGATGTATTAAGTCACCAATCACCAGTAATAGAAAAACACTTTCAAAACTGTTGGATGAATATTTGCAAAGCACATCATTCAAGGGTCACTGATCATTTATGACCCTGAAGATGCTTTGATCAAGTGATCAAGAAATTAGACCTCTGCATGAGACATCTTGGGTGATATTTATGAAGACTTGTTTGTACAATCCATATTATCGGAGCTGGCTGTAGAGTCGCCTCATTTATGACATGGTGCACACCTTGTGGAGGCCTCTATGCCTGGCTGCGTGCCTGTGCTGTAATCTACATCATCTACAAGCTTTCAGTAAATTGGCTTAAAGGATATTAAATGTAGAGTGACTCCCACACCACTTTAGATTTATGAAAGTGGAATGGGAGGTGCAAAATCACAAATGACCCGAGTTTGCAACTTTTTTGGCATAGCCGCCATATTGTATTTAATGATTGAGTGTCAAAGACATGCCCCAATTCTTCTGATTGAGACTGCTAGTAAGTTCTAAAGCCTGTTGTTCTGTGCTTGTCCATGTTATCAACAGGTCATCAATTGAATGATACATTAAAATCTATATTCTTTATTAGCTGTACAATAGGTTCTAAGTGATATGGATGGTCTCAAAAGCTCCCATAAAAATATTCACATAGTTAGGCAAAAATTTTGGTAAATGTGATGCATTACAACAGAAAACATCCTTCTGTTCGTGTTTTGTATTTGAACCCTTGACATAGTGAGGGCTGCTTTTTGTAATCCATTGTGATCGATAAGAAGGACCTTTTCTAGGTGATGTCTTACTATTCTGAGATGAGTTATGTAGAATCATGTAAATAGATAAAGAGGGTATTGATGGTTATAAAATGAGGTCCATGTAGTAGGACAAACTAAACCCTAATCGCTATTCTTGCCACTTGAATAGTAAATGGCAGGATGTGGTTTAAGGCTTAAAAAAAAAAAAATCACTAAATTTAGCGCAAATGTTGTATGGGCCAATATTAACAACTTTGTTATGTCACATAACTGGTACAAATGTCTTGATGAATTTCTCCCTATTTGTAATTATTTGGCAATTCCAAAAATAATTGGAATTTAGAAATAACTAAAGATTTTGCAGCTTGAGACAAGTTCAGCGCTTGTCTGCTTAGTAATTAATGATCATGTCCTAATCTCATTGCTTCTCTTACTCTAGTTACAGATTAGCATTGTTAACCAGGTAACAGATGAGTCCCTGAGTACAGATGCTGGGGCTAATTTGGTGCAATGTTTTTGTTTGACAACCAAGGGACACATTTAGAGGAGTCTGCCAAGGCAGCCACAGAGGCACCTGTCTATTCTCTATCAATAACCTGGAATTCCTTTCTGAGTATTTTCAGTTAGACTATATGAACAACCTGACAATGGGCTGTTATAAAATAGGATAGAAAGGAACAATCAACATAAATGAAGTTCTTCTAATTTATGGTATAGATGTCCGATATATGGACACATTTTACGTTGATACATTTTGGACCATGTATTTTCTTTTTAAATTATGTTGATTTGCAACACTTTTGCAACATTTTTTTTTCCTTTTTAGATACTACTGGATAAGACATGGGCTCTGTTCATAGTGTTTTATATAATTATTATATTTTCTTCTGTTTTTCATGCTCTCAACAGAGTTTTGTATAAGAATACGGTACATGGAGTCCCTTTGGTCTCTTACTATGAAGCTGTAGGCGCTCTATATTTGTACCTTCATATGGTTACTTATTCCTTAGAGGAGAGAAAACATCTATAATTCATCAACAATTGAAGTACAATTCCTGACACCTTCATACAGTATATGACCAATAAAAACCTTTATAGGCTGTCACTGAATCTTATGGAGCTATATGTTCCTCTGTGAAAGCTCCGTGAAAAATATGTTGACACAGAGAGATTCCTGCTCAGTGTCCTCATCTACTATCAAGAACATAGAATGACTCAATGACCCAGCACTAAAGGACTGCCCAATGATATCAATGGAATTTGTGCAATACCTAATTTCCCCTGTGGCGGCACTGCAGGAGAATTCAACTGGATACCGATTATCAAAGTATTTGTATAGGATTATCTACTTCACTTCCTGCAGCACTGGTCTACAGTCTGTGTCTCCAGATATTAGAAAACTACAACCCCCAGTAGACCATGACAGCTACAAGCTGGAGAGCCAAACATTACAGACGACGGTTCTGTAGAAAATTTTACCTAATAAGATATTCCCACTGCCTAGTGATGGGCAAAATATTTCACTGCAAATATTTACAGGGTTCACCAGGAAAATTTGTATCAAACCGAACTTGTTTGGTCTGAAGAGCGAGTCCGGAGAAGAAATGTTTATTATTTTATGGGATCTCTTCAGTCCAGATGAAAGCGGGATGTGTAAAAATAAAAAAAAAATTATAAAAAAAAATACTCACTTTTTCTGGACTCTATAATGGCCTTTTCTAGTGTTCCAGCCCTCTTCTTGGGCTACCCACCATTTTAGTCAGCACCTAGATCACTGCTGAGTCTGGGGGCTGCATAAGATGGCTGGTGACTTGGGAAGATGACTGGAACACCAGAGGAGGCTGCAGCAAAGTCCAGGAAGGTGAGTAATTTTTTTTTATTTATTTTTTTTTATCTTACATACCTTTGCTGCCCGATAATATGGACAGCAAAATGGCTGCCTGTTGGTCACCATTTTTCTGGATTTGTACAAGGTGAACAACCAAAATTCCAGGTTCGGTAGAATTCCAAATTTCTGGAAAATTTGAGAAAACTTTTTTGAAAATGAACCTGACTTGTGAACTGGTTCACCCATTTCTGCCAAAATTTTATTATGTGAAGGACTCCGATAGGTACAGTCATGGCCAAAAGTTTTGAGAATGACACAAATATTATATTTTCACATGATCTGCTGCCCTCTGGTTTTTATGTGTGTTTGTCAGATGTTTTTATCACATACAGAAATAGAATTGCATTCATATTATGAGTAACAGAAGCTTATATTGACAGTTAGAATGAGTTAATGCAGCAAGTCAATATTTGCAGTGTTGACCCTTCTTCTTCAGGACCTCTGCAATTCTCCCTGGCATGCTCTCAATCAACTTCTGGACCAAATCCTGACTGATAGCAGTCCATTCTTGCAGAATCAATGCTTTAATTTTGTCTGAATTTGTTGGTTTTTGTTTGTCCACCCGTCTCTTGATGATTGACCACAAGTTCTCAATGGGATTAAGATCTGGGGAGTTTCCAGGCCATGGACCCAAAATCTCTATGTTTTGTTCCCTGAGCCATTTAGTTATCACCTTTGCTTTATGGCAAGGTGCTCCATCATGCTGGAAAAGGCATTGTTGAGCGCCAAACTGCTCCTGGACGGTTGGAAGAAGTTGCTCTTGAAGGACATTCTGGTACCATTCTTTATTCATGGCTGTGTTTTTAGGCAAGACTGTGAGAGAGCCGATTCCCTTGACTGAGAAGCAACCCCACACATGAATGGTTTCAGGATGCTTTACAGTTGGCATGAGACAAGACTGGTGGTAGCGCTCACCTCTTCTTCTCCGAATAAGCTGTTTTCCAGATGTTCCAAACAATCGAAAAGGGGATTCATCAGAGAAAATGACTTTCCCCCAGTCCTCAGCAGTCCACTCCCTGTACCTTTTGCAGAATATCAGTCTGTCCCTGATGTTTTTTCTGGAGAGAAGTGGCTTCTTTGCTGCCCTCCTTGAGACCAGGCCTTGCTCCAAGAGTCTCCACCTCACAGTGCGTGCAGATGCACTCACACCTGCCTGCTGCCATTCCTCAGCAAGCTCTGCACTGCTGGTAGCCCGATCCCGCAGCTGAAACACTTTTAAGAGACGGTCCTGCCGCTTGCTGGTCTTTCTTGGGCGCCCTGGAGCCTTTTTGGCACCAATGGAACCTCTCTCCTTGAAGTTCTTGATGATGCGATAGATTGTTGACTGAGGTGCAATCTTTCTAGCTGCAATACTCTTCCCAGTTAGGCCATTTTTGTGCAGTGCAATGATGACTGCACGTGTTTCTTTAGAGATAACCATGGTTAACAGAAGAGAAACAATGATGGCAAGCACCAGCCTCCTTTTAAAGTGTCCAGTGGTGTCATTCTTACTTAATCATGACAGATTGATCTCCAGCCCTGTCCTCATCAACACCCACACCTGTGTTAATGGAGCAATCACTGAAACGATGTTAGGTGGTCCTTTTAAGGCAGGGCTGCAATGATGTTGAAATGTGTTTTGGGGGATAAAGTTCATTTTCTAGGCAAATATTGACTTTGCAAGTAATTGCTGTTAAGCTGATCACTCTTTATAACATTCTGGAGTATATGCAAATTGCCATTAGAAAAACTGAAGCAGTAGACTTTGTAAAAATTAATATTTGTATCATTCTCAAAACTTTTGGCCATGACTGTAATATAATGTGCAGTGTTACCTGTCGATGTCTTATGACAAAAGCACCATCTTTGAAGTTCATGCAGAACTTTAACTATTTTCCGTTTCGGATCCTTCACTTCATGTGGTCTATTTTGAGTAATGAATAATTTCACATCATATTGAGGCTCAGACAAGTTGTCATATGCGTTTAATCAATGTTTCCATGCCAGAGCGCCCTGATTGGCAGCATCATAATGCCAATTAATTAATGTAATGAGTAACTCCTCTGGAGAAGGAATTAGTATCCATATAAATAGAGGATATCTGACATTTTGTATTCCAGCCACTACTGCCAGATAGTAATTTCCACATCATATGGCCTCCACTGGTCTCAGTCCTGTTATCTTCAAATGGTCTTTCACTTTGAAACGTATTACAAAATTGATATTATTTTTATTTTAATTATTTATTATTACATGTTATTTTAGAATAATATTTTTAAATTGTTTGAATATATAAATATTAATTACATAATTATAATTTGAACAATCTTGCCATGAACTATGACCTGGATATAATAGAGTTTGGGAAAAAGTCAACACATTGCCAAACGACGACAAAAATACTGTGTAGAGAAGAGGGAGGAGAAGCCAAGCCGCGGTATTATCCCGTATTATCTGCCTCCAGTGTTATTTCCAGAATGTTTGTATAGATAGTGACATGTGGCATTAAAATAAAACTTCAATTATTTAAATTACATTAAGCATAAAACCAATAGGTCAGGTTCTGACGGTAAATTCCCTATGATGAATGAGAATTTGTGTAATTATATTTTTGGTTTCCAAAGTAGGATAAAAATGTAATTTGAAAAACTTATTTTGTATTGAATTTGTTTCGTGAAAAATTGCAGACCTTGACTGAATTCAAGCTAAGAAACAGGTGGACATATCTGAGGCGTCCCAATGAGGCTCTACCTTATCCTTTCTAGAGGTGAGTGTATCAAATCAGAATGAACCAGGTTTATTCCAAATTTATGAAAAGTTTCAGATTCCATAGAACCCAAAAAATTTGTAATTAAAGTCAGTAACAGAGCGAGATCTGGCAATGACTGGGTTAATTTAATTCAGTATTTAGCTCCAAAATACCGTGACCTATCAGAGTGGGTACAAAGGTTGGTAGCTTAAGGTTGAGGCCCCTCGTTGTGGAAACGCAGCTTTTTTTTGTTGCAGATTTTGTTGAGTTGTTTTGAGCCAAATCCAAGAATGGCTACAAAAGAAATTGGGAATATATAGGACGTTCTTATACTTCTATCTTTTGCTCAATCTATTCCTGGCTTTGGCTCAAAAAACCACAGCAAAATCTCCAACAAAAAAGCTGCTTTAGCCTTATATTGAATTCTAAAATGCCAATCCTTGCTGGAGTTGGCCCGCCATTGACATCCTATGACTGCAGGATCCAAGCGCTATCAATTTCAATAGCCAGAGGAGCTCCTGATTTCAGAGAGTGCACAATGTCCCCTCTGGCATTGCACCTTCACTTTTTTTTATTAGTATTGAAAAACTTTTCTCTGCTTTTCAAAGCAATAGGGGCACTTTTGATTCAGTCTCAGTTTATTCCGTCCGAATCAAAACTTCTCCAAACGAAGTGAATTTCACCAAAATGGGACATTTTCTTTAGTCATTTCTGACTGTATAAATTATAAATCATGGGCCCATCATAAATACTCTCCCCCTTCCCCCTAATAGTGCTGCTGTAAACAACGGAGATGGCTAAGTACTGTAACTCCTTGCAGACCAACTTTTAGGTACAACTTGATCAAGCAGTCCATTACAGGTTTTAACATTATTTCTTGACCCTTTGCATTTTCCATAATTTTTCAGTCCCACATAAACACTAAATAATTTTTTGCTGAAGTTGTCATCGGTGCTCCCACCAGTTGTTTGAAAAAAGAGGTCCATGGCTTTAGAATTAATTGTGTGCAGTCCCCTTTAAAAGGAATGTTTTGCCATTTTTTTAATTAATTTATTAAAACCCAAAATCTATCACTTTTTTCTAATCATTTTTTAATTTCTGATTGTAGATTTTTTAAATTCTATTTTCTGTACATGATTATGGGGGCAGCCATCTTGTCTGAGCTTCTCCTTTGCCCTGTTAGCAGCATTTAGTGATCTGCTTTACAGCATAGTCATGACCATAGGCAGCAACAGTCTAGAGCAAATCATTGAGGTCTATGGGAAAGCTTTCTAGACATGCTCTGTGCAGGGAGGGGGGAGGAGATAGGCTGTGACAGCTATTGTCAGTAGTGGATGTAATGATGATTCAGTGGTGTTAAATCTTTATATAGAGAAGTGTTAACTTCTATTGTAATTCTGTCTGTGATGTAAATGAGGAAATTGCTACACAGAATTAGCAAGTGTTGGTCTAGTTCAGAGTCAAAATTGCAGTATATAGTACTTAAAAAAATAAAAATAATATATGCGAGTAGATAGATAGATAGATAGATAGATAGATAGATAATTATTAAAAATAAAAAATATGTTTAAAACAAAAAAGGTAGTATATTTTTAGGTGACACATTTCCTTTAAGTGAGTAACCCATAACACACTAGCAGATTTAATGATGTTAAGAAGAGTGCTATGATTGGGTTACATTTTCGCGATATAAGGAGTTTCAGCTTATGGACTCTCATTGAAAAAACATTCTAAAAATATTTTTTTTTAAGTTTTTGATCTCAGGTCTACACATGGACATGCATTGTAAAAAAAGGCAGAAGTTAATCTTTCCTTGGTTTCCATATCCTTTCGAGGCAATATGTTCTATTTTCCCTGTAAGCTCTGGCAGAGTTTTCTGAATACATGAAGACTGATTGACGCCGATCTGCCGCTGAGCCTCTCCATTACCGCGCTATGTTCTTGGCTATGTGGCGCTGAACTAATTCTTATCTAATTGCCGTGTAAAGTGAACAATGACATTTTGCAGCTTAGAAAAGAAAATAAACCATTGCGGCCTCTTTGTATCAAGGTTAAACATCAACATTTGTATTCTAAAGTCAATGCTCAAACCTTGGCGGAGGAAATGGAAAGGGGAAGAGAAATATGTGTTAGCTTTGACTGAAGTATTAAACTCATTGTCAGCCTAGTAGAGGACAACTGAAAACTATTGCTTTATACATTTCCACAATGAATACTAAAAATATACAATACATTTTTGGTAAAGTGGAAATACAGTAATTTTTAATTTATGAAAATAGACGTATTTGTCATTATTATTTTTTTTTTTTTTCGGCAGGGGGGATTTTTATAACATTTTTGTTGTCAGTTATCAAATCCCAGCGTGTTCTAGATATGGTATTTTTTCTAACATTTTACACTACAGGGATTTCAATAGAGTACAAAAATACTAGAAAAAAATGGTTATAGAAAAGGTCACAAAATAAAACACACAAATGCTTGTAAGAAATGACGTGTGCGGAAAAACACTTAGGCTATGGCCCCACGTAGCGAAACACAGCTAAAAAATGCTGTAAAAAAAAAATGCAGCAAAAAAACTGTGTTTTTTTTATGCAGCATTTTTCATTGAGTTTTTGCTGCATTTTTTTCTGCTTTCCTTATTAAATCTATAGGGAAAAAGTTTAGAAACTAAAATTAACATGCTGCATTTTTCTGCAGAACTAGAAAACCGTGAAGAATTGATACAGAAACTGTATTGGGAAATTGCCCAACTTTTCATTCTGAAACATTTGTCTCTCAATATTTGTCTGAAACCGGAGAACCCCTTTAGGCTACTATGGCCCCACATAGCGGGAAGCAGCAAAAAAGCATTGCGGGAAAAACCTTGGCAATACATTGCATTTTTTTCCCACAGCGGCTTCCATTATACCTATAGGGAAACTGCCGGCGTTTCTGTAGATATAATTGACTTGCTGTGATTTCCAAATTTTTCTGCAATGTGTGGATGGGATTAGCCAAAATCGCATCCACTTGGCTGGTACTGTAAAACGCAGCGTTTTTTTTCCGCAGTGTTGCCTCAACTTGGGGCTTTGGCCTCAGTCTCACTAATGTGTTGAGTTCTGCTCCTTCCATCCATGCTTTCTGCTGTTTTGTCCTGGTGTCTGTCTGTCCTATGTGATATGTGGATTCTGAGTTCTGCTTGCATGCCTGGTGCTCGGTTGTTTTATGCCGGAGTCTGTCCTGCTTTTATCCTAGTTTTGTTGTGTTTGTGTTTCGCCTGTTTGGTCCTGGGATCTGACTTCTGATTTTAGTCTGTTTACCTGTCCATCCTTGTTTTAGTCTTTCTACACTGTGTTTTTATGTGTTTTACCTGTCTTTGTGGTTTACAATATTATAGTCTTTCCCTGCCTGGTCAACTGCTACCAAAACCGGGACCACCTCAGGAGGTAGCAGTCTTGAGGACTTCCCAAGGTGAAGACAAGATCTCCATATGGGAGTCAAAGGGTGAAGACCGGTGAGATTGGTAGAAAAATGAACTTAGAGGTAACCCCAAGCCAAACCAGTTGGGCATCAGAGTGGGTCCACAAAAATTGAAATTTTTAGGAATTGAAAATTGGAATTTTTAGGAATGTCAGTTGTGCAATCCCTTATTTTCCCTGCAATGTCTCTGCAGAAGAGCTGAACAGTGAACACATCAGTTTTCTGGGGGTTTCAGCAACAGGACACTGAATGGTCAGCTTACAGATGTGGCCTTTATTACCTTTCCTCTTGGCCGTGGAATGAGATAATCAGCTTTGAAAAACAACATGATATTGTGATGCTTTATCTGGAGATGTACATGATATATTTATTTCAGGGTGCCCACCCATGTCTGTTATAGCCTGATAAGAGTCTCCCAACAGGCTTAACATGAAGCTCTTGGGCTCCAAAGCAAAATCTGTACTGAACCCCCAACTATCATGAATTGTTTAAAGTACTGATTTTCTTATATTAGGAAGAGACACATTATGGGGCCCATAAGTCTCCTGGGCCCAGGTGTGACGGCCTCTGCACCTCCTCAAATTATACCACTGGTCTCCCCTGCATCTGCTCCGACTCTCACTAATGTCACCGACTTCCCTCTACTTGGGCAACAGTTGAGTAGAGTGGAGTTGGCCATTCGACCAAGAGTTGGAGTGTCAGCCAGGTAGGCAGAGGAACCAGAATTCTGGCCTCCTCAGTAGCCCTCTGCAAAGGTAGTAAGTGGGAGGCCGGGGTGAATATTGGTAATAAAGCTAACCAGTGCATGGAATGTACTGGTAAGCTTTTTTATTTCCAGGTATCCCATTTTAATCCTCCTCACTGCAGTGCCAAATTTCTGGTGCTCTCCATTGGTCCTTCAGCAATGACGTCACATACATTATTCAAGTGATCCCTACAGCCCCCACAATGGTTACATGCTGGCCATACAGGTATCAGCATTGAAGTGATTGGTTACAACAATTATGTATATTATGCTTATGATGTCATTTGTGCGGGTTCAGTAGGAACCACAAAAGCTTCAATGATAGAAGAGTGGGGAGACTAGAATACTTTCATAAAATGGATAATAAAAGGTGAAGAAAGTTGTTTGTCTCATAGACCTTTTAAAATGGAAAGAAATTTCAGACCTTGTTTTATTTTTCTGTACGTCATTGTTAAGTTTTCCTTGTGAAGTCTGAAAAATCAATCCGAGCCCTGATAGGATCCTATGTGACTTTTATTTATTTATTGATAAAGTGCCTGAAACAGCTAAGTGCTGTAAAACAAGGCTTCAGTTACAGCAGCATAAAAATAGTCAAATGGCAAACACAGGCATGTTCAATGACTTCTCAATGTCAGACATGGTGGAGAAGCCGGATAATAAATACAGGGATATTTCATAATTTAACAGTAGGAATGACAGAGCCGCGTGCATTTGATGGAGCCGGAGAGTAAAAGGAATGAAATGAGAGCCGAGTTTATACATGCTCAGTATTTTATAATATGACATGAATAGTAGGATGAGTCAACTGAAAATACTGTATTGCTGTGAAGGCGAAACACTGGAGTTTCAATCTTGAGGACATCAGCAGAGTTAAGTTTATGAACCTCTACAAGTTATTTTTTTTTTTTCAAGGGTAGGAAGAAATTGTCTCACGGATCATTGGGGACAAAGGAAGAAAACTATATTGTGCAACTTACTGCAGGCTAAATGTATAAGATGCCACATTTGGAACATTATTATAATCTACTATTTATGTTATTATTATTAATATTATTATTTCTTACTATTATTATGATGTACAGCTTTCATTATTACTAGTATTATTATTTACTACGACTATTATTACTATTATTATTTGCTATATTTGTAACTATTATTTACTACTACTATTATAATGTATTATATTAATAATTATTATTTACTACTAATATTATTCTTATTATTTATTTTTATTGATTCTATTATTATTACTGTCATTTGCTATTATATTTTTAACCATGATTTACTTCTATATATTATATAATATGTATATTAGATTAATTATTATTATTTACTACTATAATTTTATGACGTGGCTTATGGGTGGACCAAGTCCCGACCATGGACATAGTTAACTTAAGCCAATACGTTTGTCAGGATGTATATGATGCCGATAAGTGTGATTTTCTGCACCTCTTGGGCATTGTGGTGGCCTGGAAACTCTTATATCTTGCCTAGAGCTTCGATCACCATGGGCACAGCTTTGGTCCTCGATATTCTGTACATTTTGACCTCAAGATATTTGTACTTCATGAATTAAATTGTTCCTTTCAGCATGATGTTCTGGTCATCCAGAACCCCAACATCTATAAGCAAGATGTAATAATAATGATAACAATAATTATAATAATAAATATAATTAGTTATTATTATTTGCTACTATTACTGATACTACTATTATTATTTACTACTATTATTATTTTTCTTGAGTGTTATTTTTATTATTTTATTTTGAGGATGGCATTAACCAAGTCTCTACCTCTTCTCTCCAAGAACTCAACAGCAGGGATATCATCTGCCTCTACAGTATCTTTGTCCTATTTTCCATAATATGAGCCAATTTCCAAGCTAAAAATCAATCACATCATGAAAAATATCTATGTGTAGGTCCCCATATATATTCCAATCTTGCACTATTACTTTTTCTTCTGGTTCATTGCCCTCGCCCTGTTTTCCGCCCCTGGTTGATGTGTGTGTGTGGGTCACATCATCTTGTTTGACAAGTCAGGTAAGTGGTGGGGATGAGCGAACCATCTTGTAATGAAACAAGCTCGATATAAGTTTCACAAAAATTTCAGATTTGTCAGAGCCTGAGATTTTTGGGATTCACCATCCACAAATCATTCTTATACTTTATACTCGATCTAAGTATAATCGAAGGCCTAGGGTCACTGACATCACTCAGGAGGCCGGAAGAGGCTCACTTGGTCCAAACGGAAACTTGTAGGCAAGCTCTTGCGAGGTTTGGCCATCTCTAGTAAGTGGTGTATTAAAAACTTCACCTCCTCCTCCTGGACTGGACAGGAGCTCTCCTGATACCGCTATATAAAGAGTCTATAACAGCCTTGGCAGTATAAGAGGCTACCTGCACATGCTGTTTGTGGTGCTATAGGATAACTGCGAGGCTACTCTGCATGCTTGGCCACCATACAAAATCCTTGAATAAAGGTCCCACGAGGTGGCCAGGCATTGAGTCACCACACATATCCCAGCATATATACTCACAAGATCCCAGCCATTCTCTGCGTATACTAGATGCAAGAATGGCTAGTGCTGCTGGAGTGTGGCAACCATCGAAGTCATGCATAACACATGGAAAACAATGTGAAGGACCGTGGGTGATTTATAGCGGATTCCAAGAAAATAGACTTTAGATAATAAAAAAAGTATATTTGTTAAAATGTTTGTCATTTGAGATGGAATACATGATATGGGATCCCTTTAATACCAGCCAATGTCATTTTTTCCCCTATATTCTCTTCTACTTCTAATTCTGTAAAGTTGTCTCCATATTTTATCTTTATAAAACTATTCTCACATACAACTGATTAGATATTAATTATTTATCCTCCATCGTGACTGTTCCCAATGCAAATCCATACAGATCCTATTATACAAATACTATATATAGAAAAGTATCTGTCACCTTGTTAAAATTTTTATCTTTTGCTAAACTGAGTAAAATGTCTCAGTGCTGTGATATATATATGTGTGATGTCTATATATATATATATATATATATATATATATATATATATATGTATATAATGTTAGGATAGCTTAATACAAATATTTGCCTCTTTCTAGCTCATTATATTTTAGATTTTAATTATATTTGAATGGATAAATCTTGGAATAATCGTACATTTTCCCAGCTGTCTCCAGACTACAAATATTACTCTAGAAGTGACTAATACATGCCTTAGATATATGTCAGCTGAATCTGTTGGTTTCGGTGGCACCAGACAACCATCTGATGGTTATGGGGTGTCCCAAATCTCCTACAATGGCAGATGTAAGGATAAAGAAGGGTCAGACATTTTGTTCTCAGGGAAGATAAGCCACTTCCAGAGGTGTCAGTGGTTTATTCCCTAGTAAAAACACTTGCACTCTTGGCCAAGCATATTTGTGTATGAGGGATGGACCTGCCGCTGTCTGAAGTTTATTTTCACCTTAAAGACTTAGCAATAACTCAAAACATCCCAGAAGACCATCCTTAAAACTGTAGCCTTCCCTGGTCTCCACTGAGAAAGGGGCTGTAAAACATTAGGATGAACCTCATTTAATGGACACAGCCAACAATAGGAATTTTTATACAATTCAGGTCATTTTTTGTCCTTTTTTGTTTGGTATAAAGTAGATAAAGAACTCTTCTGAAATCTAACCAAGAGCCAAGCTTGGTGGGTTATAATGCAATGGCTCCGAGATGCTTTACTGCTTCAAGGGAAGGAAAGTGAAATGTGAAGAGTATCAGGAAATTCTTACCAAGAAGGTCAACTCTACATTATGTCTTTAATGTGAATCTAAAGTGTAACTTTGTACTATAGATACAAGTCTGCATCTGACTGAAGGACAAACTATAGCTTTGGACTTGTAAGTGGGTGAAGGTTACTCTTCAACTGGTTATTCTCCAGAGAGCCCAAGACAGGTAACAACCCCAGTGTGATGGTATATTATGATGTTTATTCAGTGTTATGCTTAGACCAATGTGAGAATATATTGTATTGCTGTGTTAATGTAATGTGTTGAACTGTGGTTGTGCCATGGTTGTGTCCACAAGAGGAGTTTTCTTGACATGGCACATGGTATGACCCTGTACTAGCTGTGGAGTGACACTTATGTCTAGATTATGTAAGGATGAAGGCGTGCTGTATAAGAGTGGCTTTCATGTCTTTCCAGTGCAGTCATCGATGTGGAGACCAGTCCATCAGGTAGGTTTGGCCCGTGTCATTTCAGGAAGCAGGTAAAGAATCTCCAATAATTTAGAAAGAACTTTTCAGGTCAGACAAGGTGGTTGTAATGGTTTATTGTGGCAAATCTTGGTGGCACATTGACTTTAACATTGGAAACTTACACAAAGTGCGAGTGAATGCTTTAACTTTTTCAACTTTTTTATTTTTTAACAAATTTCAAAAAGTCGTGTCCTAGGCACATCAAGCTAGTAAGTAATCCCATAGGAAAATAAAATCAGTAGTGTAAGTAACAATGATCCCACACCCTGGTAATAATTATTATATTCTACAATGCTTGGAAATTCTCTCTATATGTTTTTTAATACTTTTTGTCCTTCACTTAATAGAAAATGTCGAGCTCCCGAGTGCACCATGAGGTCTTTTGCTTGGGGGAGCGGATATGCCCTCCCTGCCTTTACCAAACAATTAGTAATTGAAGAAACAGTGGGCTTATATGAGATCTATCAAGTGCTTTTATTTAAGGTATTTCCCCAAGGAGCGTCTTTGAACCTTCATAGCCACGTCATTAGTCTTCATATGCTACAGCTTGAAAATGAGCCAGCAAGATCTCCTGAGATGTAAAAATCAAGTCTATCAAAATTTTCACAGAAGACATTTTAATAGAAAGAATGAAGTTAACGAACAATGAAAATATCAAGATCACAGAATTGCTTCGTCTATTGGGACTGCAACATTTCTATGAGAAGCTTCTGTTATACTGGGTAATGCTGAGGACTGGTCAGAGAGGTGGACTTGTTGCCCGTACAAGAGAAAAATCTAGAATTATGAAAAGTATTGTATTTAGGTAAATACTCCAAGGTTGAATAAGTATAGCGGTGTCTTTTATACTCATGAATATACCTTTTCCAAAGAATATAGCAGCTCCATAAGGATAGGGCTACCTGGCAACTTTGGCTTGACTCCCGTTGCATGACCAAAAATTGGTGTTATGTTAAAGAATGACGTTGCATTGCATTCCGAGGGTGCCATGGCTGTCACAAAAACAGTTAAGCAATGATTGACATTTTTGTGAGTAGAAGTCGTGGTCATGACACCCTCGGGGTCACAATGTTACTCAATTCACTAACATGAGTGAAGAGCAACATGACAATCTTTGGTCTAGTAGCCCAAGCTGCCATGTATCCCTACAAACCAATAGTGGAAATCAATAGTGGACAGGGCTAAAAATTATTCCCATGTGTCTTCCCTGGCCTAAGACCACCCTCTTGACAGTAGAGAACATAACCAGTAGTGATAAGCAAAGCTTGTGAGATTTTAGCCTAAATTTTTAGCCTAAATTTAAAAAAAGTTTGTACACACCTTACCTGGCCTACGATTATTAAACTGTGGGTACAGAAGAGATGACTTTAGTGCTTTTTTGCTAGGCAAGTCCCAAAAATTTGAGGTATGATCAAACCCAACAGTTTTGTAACCTTCATAACGAATGTGGCTTGTTATGAACCAGATTGGTCATCTCTTATAATTAGCGAATCCGGCACCAAAATGGCACGAATTACTCAGGAATGGTGGGGACTAGAGAAAAAAATTCAACTGTGCTAGAGTCAGCAGAGTGATGCCTAATAAAGGATGCAAAAAATTGGAGTTAGTAAAAGTACAGCTTTTATTTTGGTGGGGGATCTCATTGTCAATCATCTAACATAAATGAAATATCTTCATACTAGTACTGAACCGAAGAATAAAGAATAAAAAAAAATTATTTATATCATATGTTAACAATAAATGAATTAATAATATATAATACTGTACGTACCTCTAAAAAGCTTTTAAAAAAAATACACCTGTCATATGTTATGTTGAGGGAAAAATAAAAAAGTTATGGCTTTCAGAATGCAAAAAAAAAATAAAAAATAGCTGCATCCTTATAGGGTTAAGCAGGGAATTTGGGGGTTTTCTTGCTTATTTTGCATTGTGAATCCGGCTTTTATACAATGGCTCTGTCCTTCAGCGTGTCCTTGCAGATATGAGCTTGTGTTGTCTATAAATGGGATGTAAAATTCTCGGCGTACACTGCGTACAGTAGTGAGATTCCATTCAATGATACAAAATGCGATGAAGAAAAAAAAATGAATAAACATTTATCTCCACTTAGCCTTGTGGGGGTGTTAAAAATGTAACCCCATGTGTACATTAAGACAATATTCCCCATGTGGGAAATATTACTTGTGCACATCTCGGAGAGCGGTGGAGGTAATCTATTTACTATATGTGACCTCTTAGACTACATTTCACTGCGGAAGGTTTGTTTTTCTGATTACGGTTTTTATGCCGGCATATGGTATATTACATATTATATTGGACAGAACATTACATTTACGATATCTCCACAGCTCCAGGGCATTCTTCACACTCCCTGCCCTGTATCTCACTTTAACAGAGTGGTATCTCTTCAAATAGGAAAGCAAGAACTCCATGAAATGAATATAACAACAAGTGCGGAAAAAGCATCAACAGGAACTCACCGTGGGAGCTGAATGTAATAACAAGAAGCAGAATACAAAATCATCTATTTCCTGTATTAAAATTTGGTCCTTCACTTTAGTCATACAGAAAGATGATAAAATAAAATTTGCTTTTATTGTAAAATATGGTAAAATTCCAATAATCCAGGTTCGTAAGGGCCTGAATTCCAATAATCTCAGATTTTACCTTAAATCAGTAAAGGGAAAATTGACTATTCAGCTCAGCTGTTATGTTCAACATATTTTAAAATAATTTTTACTATTTTTTTTAAATGTTTCAATATCATTATATTTTTAATAATATCCTGCAATTTTTACTCTGGCCACTAATCTTAATAATAGACTGGCACCTGCCAATTCTGTAGGGGTTTTCTTTGCAGCAATAATCTCATCACAAACAGGATTACAATAGACAATAACACCACACAACATCATTGGATCCATTACTGACAATACATGATGTTACATCTTTTCTACTCCCCTTCCCTGCACAAAGCATGCCTAGAAATCCTCAGTGAGCTGGCCCCAGACAATTTCTGCCTGTAGACTTGACTATGTTGTAAAGCAGAAAAAAGTGAGTATCTAGTTTTCTGTCTTGGTGTCATGATGTGGACACTCCACACATGACCACTGAGACCCATTCAAGTGGTGACCTGGCAATAGGAGGCCATCAGAAGCCCCAGAGAAAGGGCCTCTGACTATTGTATTTTGGGGTCTGAAGAGCCCCCAAAGTATAATAATAGCATTTCTAGAACTGAAACTTGTGGGCAAACCTCAGAAATAGTCACCAAAAGATTCTCACGAAGTCTGCCCATCCCTACACATGAATATTCAAAGTTCCTATGAATGGTGAAGTGCCTCAAGTGCTTGGGGTGGTAGGCTATTTATACATCGCTGCCTTGTACTTGCCATTTTAGATTGATCCTCCCATTGTATTTCTGTTGGCTAAACCATAGTATGCCTCTTGAAATTACCTGAAAATCCCACACAACAAGGTCCATAATTCCTCATAGTGTTTTAGACTCAAGTTCCCCGATCTCTTGTTTTCCATACTATCCCTAGGTTTCCCCAAGTAATATATGTCTTCTTTTGTAGACCTTGTCTTCCACTGGCTTCTACCAGCTACAGTTTGGGTATTCTCTAGCTACTCTAGTGTTATCCATTTTGCCATCCATGGCCAGCCATCTCTTGAAGTCATAAGAGCAGACCCAAAGGTACAGCTGGGCACTAGTGCTTTGGGGGATCATCCTCAACATTCATTAGATGCCAAAAAGTTCTTGACCTTCCACCAATTAAATTTTTATTTCTATATAATAAAACTTTTTTCCACTTTTGTCCACTCTTACTTGGAAGATAATCTGTATTCTTCCACTCCACTGCACTTTTTCTCTTGCATAACTACAAGTAATTGTATTAAATATTAATAAGAAGTAACAAGTGTGCTAAAGGTGAAGGAAATGTCACTAGCCAGATGTTTTCGATAACAAGTAAAAGACAAAAATTACAGTATCAATCGGCTACAGTAATGAATGTTTTATTTATAACAAACTTCGAAGACTGTGTGCAATACAGAGCAGTGAAGCGGACCGTCTCGAGAGCCCTCCATGATTAGGACGTCGCATAAAATGTCAAAAGATATTAGCATGTGAATAATGTCCATTTTAATTAGTTGTCAGCTTTTCTAGAGGGTCTGCGGATCCTTCCTGAATAATGATTCTTTCCAAGCTTCTTCGTTTGTTGTTTCCAGGTCTCTGAATAATATAATGTTATTAAACCTTCATTACTGTATTTCTTGGTTTTTATCTGTCATCAAAAGGAACTCAATTTATTTACTTTACAAGATTATATTTCCGAGTGGAAGCATGTGCATGGAGAAGGTTCTACAGAAAGACTGTAACATTACCTACCTCAAGACCATTTAAAAGATATCGGCAGACATTTACAGTTCTGGACAAAAGTTTCATTTTTGCCAAAATGAAGTGAATGAAGAAAAAGAGAAATGTAAATTCCATCATATTTGGTGTGACCTTTGTCCTTTGCCTTCCATCAGTTCTTCTCGGTACTTGCAGACACTTTTTGAAGGAACTCGGCATGGAGGTTGGTCCCGCCACCATCTTGGAGAACTAAGCACAAATCTTCTGTGAATGTAGGCTTGCTCCAATCTGTCTCTTCATGTCACACCAGACAGACTGGATGATGTTGAGATCAGGGATCTGTGGGGACCGTATCATCACTTCCTGGAGTCATCGCTCTTCTTTTTTAGATCTTATTGACATTGGAGTCATGTTTTGGGTTATTTTCCTGTTGCAGAATAGACACCTCCATGATGGATAAGTATCTGTCTGTATTTCTCAGCATTGGTAATCCTGGCCAAATTTCCAACTCCATTTGCTAAAATACAATCCCAAACTTGCAGTTCACAATGCTTCACTGTTGTCTGCATACACTTATTATTGTATCGCTCTCGAGCCCTTTGGCAAACAAACTTCCATCTGTTACAGCCAAAGATTTCACATTTTGACTCCTGAGTGTAAAGCACCTGCTGCCACTTTTATGTACCCCAGTATCTTTGTTTTCTTGCATAGTTGAGTCACTTGGCTTTGTTTCCACTTTGAAGGTGTAGCTTGTTGTCCACAATTCTAGTAGGTGGGTGTACTTGGGTCTCATTGGTTTCTGCCAATCCTGAGCTGATAGACATTTTATGATTTCAGAGGGAAGTAAACATGATTGAACCCAAGTCTGCTTTGAAATCTTTACCTGGGACTTACCTTACTCATACAATAGAACTACCTTGTGTCTTGTGCTGTGCTCAGTTTTGCCATGGTGTATATGACCTGTGACATGAAACTGTCTTCCACCACCTCACCTTTATAGCAGAACTTGACTGTTCCTCACCCAGTTTTGGCCTCCTACATGGCTACTAGTGTTTCAGTCAATGGCAACAACCTACATGGTCATTATTCCTGTGTGGTATAATTGGATAATCATACACAGAGGTGTAACTGTAGGGAGTGCACCGCTAGCAGTTTCTATTGGGCCCTGGACCCTGAGGGGTTCCCAGTGGTCCCTCTGGAACATACACCATACTACTGTTGTAAGCTGCACAAGGTAGGTAAGGACCCCTTTACAGATTTTGCATTGGAGACCAGAAAGTTCAAGTCACACCTATGATCATACACTTGACTATAATCCTACAAAATCCTTGACTTTGTGCAAGTATACCTAGAAGAATTGATGGAAGGCAAAGGGTGGTCACAACAAATATTGATGTGATTTAGACTTCTTTTTAAGATTGATGATCTGTCCTTTCGATAGGTCAGCAATCGAAGAAGCAAAAGCAGCGATCCCTGAACACCTCCTCTGCTTCACAGGCCATGTGATGTCATAGGCCACACAGCCTGTGATCAGCTCCATTGAAAGAGGCTGAGACTCTATTTAATGTAAAGTAGTATTCTTGACTTCAGTCAAGAGACTGTTCAAGAGACTGCAGTGCTCATAAAAAGCTGTGTCATACAGCTGACTAATGGGGCCCTAGTTATCGGACCCCTGCAGATCTTCCACTGATGATCCAAAGGATAAGTCATCAATGTAGTTGGAACAGAAAACTCTTACAGAAAACTCTTTTAATTGTTAAAGAAAGTTTGTCTGAAGATTTGACCATCTAAAATGGCTGAGTACTCTATATAGAGGACTGGGATAGCGGTGGAACATACTTACACTTAGGGCAATGTAGAATACATGACTGAGAAACCCAAGTTTTAATGTCACCATCTCAACAATCACAAGTGCCCTATTCATGTGCAATGCCCAGGGTTTTCTGCAATCCTCTGCCCCTTCCTGAGTGACCACTCTAACTCTCTCCTGATGGGATACTAGAGATGTTGCCCCAAGCTGAAAATGAGTGAATTGATTCATAGTGAGCTGAGTTTTGTACAAATTTTCCAAAAAGCTCAGGCTCCCTCATGACCTCCAGTGCATGTTCCCCAGCATCCTCAGTCCTCTTTGGGCCTCTTCTGTGATATAACAGGCATCAGGGAACTGATGAGGTCGATGATTGTCCTTAGCTGTCCTGTGAGGTGCGCTCACATCATGAAAGCCTTCAGCAGTCCCTGTAAGCCTCCTCACAGAGTCTGGTAATTTGTGTCTTCCTCCTCCAGGTAGATGACGTCACAGAAGAGTGCCAGAGCCAGCGTCATGATGTCATGACACTCGGAGTGCCCATGTCACCGCTGAGGTCCAATCATACACCTAAGTGGTGACCCTGGTCATGTGACATTGGATAAAAGTGCCAGATTGTCTGCAGGAGGAAGACACAGATCCCTGGATGCCATGAAGAGGTGGTGAGTATAAATGAAAGGTGAGCATAAATGTTTTTTATTTTTGTCACCTCCCCTGGGCCTCCCCCTATTATACTCTGGGGTCTGAAGAGACCTCACAGTATAATCATCTCCCTTTCAGTTCTATCCGAACAAGTTCGGACCGAATCGAACTGGGGGTTCACTTACAAAATTAATCTTCTGGGCTTCGCCCATCCTTATTCATGTACTGGAGATATTCGCCCTCTGTCTTGGATATAATTTTGCCTTCTGACCTGATTTTTTTCTGCTGAGATTCTTGGTTTTCATCTGGACAGACTTTGCATGTATTTCAGTTTATTTGTCATGTCCGGATCCCGCAGTAACATCGGCCTCATTTCTTTGATGACTCCGGCTATATTATTATTTCCAGGGTGTATGTTTTAATAACGCATTTATTTCTTATGGCTGCAGATAATCCGGGGTTGTAGGTATCATTATTACCTGGATGGATGTGTTGCATGCACTGCTTTGTTCTAGTCGCCTCTGTGCAGAGCTATAAGCGTTCTCTCGTGGCCTCGAAGGACACATTTGTTTACTATGCGTGCATTTTCTATATTGCAAAAGGTTCTTCCTAGACAAGGGCAGATGGCGGAGAGAAAGACACAGCACTGCCATACTTAGTGTTTTCACACCTATCGTTCAATGTCATATTGCTCATGTCACTGTGTGAATTTCATAGACGGTAATCTGCCAGCATCTGGTATGTGATATCAAAGGATAGCGGAAGTACCTTCCGTAGCCATCCGTTCAATAAATCATATTGGAAATAGGACAGGTAAGGTCATAGCCAGGAAAAATCTGCTTTGTTAGATGTTTATTAAATCTCAGTTATTATATAAGATGCACTCTGTAAATGTAACGTATGGGGGGGAAACCTAGAAATCTTATAAGGAAACCACCAAAGACATTCATAGAAAGATAGAATTAGGTGTATAAAAAGAAATCTCGAACAAATAGGGATGTAGGTTCTAGGTGCCAAGGGGGGCACCAACAAGACTAGGCTAGTTAAAGGGGTTGTGCCATTAAGGACAGTTATTCCCTAGCCACAGAATAGGGGATAAGTGTCTGATCGCTGGGGGTCCGACCGCCAGGTCACACAGTAATCCGGAGAACAGGGCACCAAAAATCCCCCTATGAATGAAGATCCAGTGTCTTGAGGACCTGCACAGATCTGCACAGGTCCTTTAGTGGGATCAAAGCTTGCAGAGGATAGGGAGGAGCAAGAAAAGAATCCCTAAAAACAGACCCTCTTAAATAGACTCCCAAACCACACCCCCTATCCAAAACTCCTAAATACAGACCACAAAAGACAAAGTCCCTAAAGAAAACACAAAGCCTAAGACAATTACAACGCAGTTCACATTCTCCTTGATCTTCAGTGGCTTGAGAACCTGCAGAGATCTGGTCATGTCATGTGACCATTTCGGTGCAGGTCCTGAAAGGCTTGGGGGAGCATTACTTGCCTTGTTTACAGGTTATTTCATAGAGCTCTTTTGTTACAGTGTGTAAGTACAGACTACCAGACCAGACACTATACAAGATCTCATGAAAATATACCCTCCTAAATACAGAACCCCCCCTTAATGCAGACCCCCTAAAAATAAACCCCAGACAAGAATCCCTAAAATCAGACCCTCTTAAATACAGACTCCCAGACCACTCCCCCTAAACAAAACCCCTAAATACAGACCCCAAAATACAAATTCCCAGACAAGGCCTCCCTAAAACAAATACAAAGTCTCAGACACTTACAAGGCAGTTCACATTCTCCTTCTTGTTCAGTGATCTGGTCATGTGACCATTTCTATGCAGGTCCTTTATTGGAGACAAGACTTGCAGAGGTCAGGGAGGAGCATTGCTGATCTCACTGGTATGCTGTGCTGTCCCTGATGGACTATACCCAACCCCACTACCCTCCCCAGTTTTGTTAGCAAGAAGGGGAGGAATTTGTGCTGCATACAGCAGGGGAGCCATTGTGTGTGTGCCCTATGGTTAAGCATCCCTAATAGTAATGTGTGCCCAGTGCATGTGTCTCCAGCCTTTACTTATCACAGCAGCAGGTGACCAGGCAGATTCTGTATCATTTGTGTTACATCCTTCTTCTCCACTATCATCACACAGATTCATGACCGTGAACTGACCCGTCACCATCACTAGTAATATGATGAATAATAAATACATGTTTTCTGATGGCTGATGTCTGCCGGACAACATGAAAGGAAAGAAGGATAGAGGGATGATGAAAGAAGGGTCAGACAGCCCGCAAAGAGGATATTAAATGTAATAGTAAACATCACAATTTAGCAACAATGTTGCCATCTGTAACAAAGGAGATCATTACAAAGACAAGAAATGTATCATGTTTATGTAACAATGTGTAATAATAGAGCGATGTATGAAGATTGGGCTCTGTATACTCATTATACTATTACTGTAATACAGCACATCCTATACTACAGGACACATTACACAGACTGTCAGTATATAGCATCTACATAGAGAAGAGATGGATTTCTTAGATAAAATAGATAGATAGATAGATAGATAGATAGATAGATAGATAGATGAGATGAGATAGATAGATAGATAGATAGATAGATAGATAGATAGATAGATAGATATGTAGATAGATAGATAGATAGATATGAGATAGATAGATATGAGATAGATAGATAGATAGATAGATAGATAGGAGATGGATCTGAAATACAGTAGATATATAGAGAGACTGAGAAATTTGAGATAGATAAGCAAACAAATGAAATAGATTGAGAGATGATAGGTAGATACATAGATATGAGATAGATAGAAAAAAAAAAAAAAAAAAAAAATAGATAGATAGATAGATATGAGATAGATAGATATGAGATAGATAGATAGATATGAGATAGCTAAATAGATAGATAGATAGATATGAGATAGATAGATAGATAGATAGATATGAGATAGATAGATATGAGATAGATAGATAGATAGATATGAGATAGATAGATATGAGATAGATAGATAGATAGATAGATTGATAGATAGATAGATAGATATGAGATAGATAGATAGATAGATAGATAGATAGATAGATAGATTGGAGATAGATAGATAGATAGATAGATTAGATAGATAGATAGATAGATAGATAGATAGTACATAGTACATATTGAGTAAAGTACATACAGGTCATTGTCAGAGGGTTTAGTTACAGGGTCCCTGATTTTTATTGACCACTCTCAGTAAGCTGCTGACTATGAGAATCCGGTACAGTATACAGAGTACAGTATACAGAGTATACAGTGATTCCTGCTCTGTATCTGCTGTACCTGACAGTCTGCATCAGGCTTTATCTCATTGCTCCCTATCAGTGTATCTTGTAATAATCCCCATGTAATGGAAGGAAATCCCAAGACTTGTACAGATATTAATACAGCTCTGTCATATTGACCTGCTCTGCTCTGCTACATCTATAGTGTACTGAACATCCAGGCTCTTGTCCTTTGTGAATCCTCAATGTTAGATCACAATAAACTCAGCTCTGCTACATTGATGTAACTCAGCAGCTCTCCTGCATTGGCTGTGTAAGATGACAAGCTGAGCTCTGCTACATGTGCACCTGTCTCTTATTATAGCACTAAGCATTGATGGATAAATCCAGCAGTAAAGGACGGAGGCCGCAGTAAAGTGATATGCTGCCTCCTAGTGGTCTTGTCATTTATTAGTGTTTGGATAACTAGTGTGGACTAATGGGGTAAAGGCTGTCTCCTTACCCTCCTCCTCATCCTCCTCCTCACCCTCCTCATCCTCCTCCTCCTCCTCCGCCACCTCCTGAACGAAACCTCAAAATGTCAACTGATTATCCAGAGCGACGCAGAGTGTAAATGTTTCCTTAACTTTGTCACGAGCCGCGCTTGTTCGATTAATCTTCTTCTTGATGCTCATTGAGAAGCTCCTGACCTTATGTTTTGTTTACATGTTATTTCATGCTGCTCTTTTGTTACAGTGTGTGACATTTCAAAAAATGGAATTCTCTTCCTTGCTATGGTGGAGATTTGGGAGAGATTCTTATTCTGTGAACATAGAGTCATGAATGGAGGACGTACATCAGGACCAAGACATTAGGGGTGAAATCCTGTAATCCAATTAACCAGTTCAGGACTGGGCCATTTTTCCCTATTCATGACCAAATACATTTCTAGGTTTTTTAGTAAGTGCAGATTTGAGAGCAATTACATATACAGTATATATTTATGTGTATAGATTTTTTTTTTCATTTGCTTACAAATGTTTGGAATTTTTTTGAATATTTTTTGATTTTTGGTGATACATCGGACTTTATTTTTATGTCATATTTATTTATTTTGTAATTTTTTTTCAATATTTAGTAAAATGAAATTAGAAAGGTTAAAAATTTCTTGAAATATTTTGAATAGCAAAAAGTGCAGCTTAATACTTTATTCAATTATTTGATTATGACAATTGTTATACAGGGGTACATTTGGGAGTTTTGTGTTGCCAGTAGAGCAGTAGAGATGGGCACACTTTGTGAGATAAATATTACAAATATTCTCAAGGTTTACCCACCAGTTTAATTTCAGACCAAAATTGGACTGTCTGAACCGGAAGTGCTGATATTATACTCCAGAGACTCTTCAGACCCCAGAGTATAATATAGGGAGGCCCAGTAGAAGTGAAAAAATAATATACAGTCGCACTCTCCTTCTCTAACCTTTCCTGGGCTCCGCTGTGGTATCTTCAGTCCTCTTCTGGCCTCCTGGGTGACATCAACAGCCCCAGGCTGCCTATGATTGGACCTCAATGGTCCTATGTGACGTGTCAACATCATAACGGTGATGTTACCCAGGAGGTCAGAAAAGGCTGGAAAGGACCGAAGATATCCACGAAAGAAGGCGAGTATCAGTGTTATTATTTCCCTCACTTTCCCCGGACCTCCGATTATTATACGCCGTGCTCTGAAGAGATTCCAGAGTAAAGTAATGACTTGTGGTTGGTGCACAACAAAAATCTCTGGTTTGGCCAAACCGGAGATTTTTGGAACATTTGTAACGAACCTTGGCTTGTTACAAACTGGTTCACTCATCTGTAGTTGACAATAGTAGAAGATAGAGTGTGAACTAGTGGGATAGTAAAGTGCGGACTAGTGGGATAGTAGAGTGTGGATTAGTGGGATAGTAGAGTGTGGACTAATGGATTAGTAGAGTGTGGACTAGTGGGATAGTAGAGTTTGGACTAGTGGGATAGTAGAGTGTGGATTAGTGGGATAGTAGAGTGTGGATTAGTGGGATAGTAGAGTGTGGATTAGTGGGATAGTAGAGTGTGGACTAATGGGATAGTAGAGTGTGGACTAATGGGATAGTAGAGTGGGGACTAGTGGGATAGTAGAGTGTGGATTAGTGGGATAGTAGAGTGTGGACTAGTGGGATAGTAGAGTGTGGATTAGTGGGATAGTAGAGTGTGGACTAATGGGATAGTAGAGTGTGGACTAATGGGATAGTAGAGTGGGGACTAGTGGGATAGTAGAGTGTGGACTAATGGATTAGTAGAGTGTGGACTAGTGGGATAGTAGAGTGTGGACTAGTGGGATAGTAGAGTGTGGATTAGTGGGATAGTAGAGTGTGGACTAATGGGATAGTAGAGTGTGGACTAATGGGATAGTACAGTGTGGACTAGTAGGATAGTAGAGTGGAGACTAATGGGATAGTAGAGTGTGGACTAATGGGATAGTAGAGTGTGGACTAATGGGATAGTAGAGTGTGGACTAGTAGGATAGTAGAGTGGAGACTAGTGGGATAGTAGAGTGTGGACTAGTGGGATAGTAGAGTGTGGATTAGTGGGATAGTAGAGTGTGGACTAATGGGATAGTAGAGTGTGGACTAGTGGGATAGTAGAGTGGGGACTAGTGGGATAGTAGAGTGTGAACTAGTGGGATAGTAAAGTGTGGACTAGTGGGATAGTAGAGTGTGGACTAATGGATTAGTAGAGTGTGGACTAGTGGGATAGTAGAGTGTGGACTAATGGGATAGTAGAGTGTGGACTAATGGATTAGTAGAGTGTGGACTAGTGGGATAGTAGAGTGTGGACTAGTGGGATAGTAGAGTGTGGATTAGTGGGATAGTAGAGTGTGGACTAGTGGGATAGTAGAGTGTGGACTAGTGGGATAGTAGAGTGTGGACTAGTGGGATAGTAGAGTGTGGACTAATGGGATAGTAGAGTGGGGACTAGTGGGATAGTAGAGTGTGGACTAGTGGGATAGTAGAGTGTGGACTAGTGGGATAGTAGAGTGTGGATTAGTGGGATAGTAGAGTGTGGACTAGTGGGATAGTAGAGTGGGGACTAGTGGGATAGTAGAGTGTGGACTAATGGGATAGTAGAGTGTGGACTAGTGGGATAGTAGAGTGGGGACTAGTGGGATAGTAGAGTGTGAACTAGTGGGATAGTAAAGTGTGGACTAGTGGGATAGTAGAGTGTGGACTAATGGATTAGTAGAGTGTGGACTAGTGGGATAGTAGAGTGTGGACTAATGGGATAGTAGAGTGTGGACTAATGGATTAGTAGAGTGTGGACTAGTGGGATAGTAGAGTGTGGACTAGTGGGATAGTAGAGTGTGGATTAGTGGGATAGTAGAGTGTGGACTAATGGGATAGTAGAGTGTGGACTAATGGGATAGTAGAGTGGGGACTAGTGGGATAGTAGAGTGTGGACTAGTGGGATAGTAGAGTGTGGACTAGTGGGGCCACCCTGTTATTTATGTCTGTATTTACTTATTTAGTTGTGTCTTTATTTATTTTTATTTTATGCATTGTGCTCCCCCAAAGAAGTCCTAAAAGTCATTATTACATTATTACATAACATTTATTATTATTATTATTATTATTATTTATTACAATTATTATTTCCCTCCAATAGGAACTGACATATTGGCCCAAATTCCATGGGGCATATGTCCTCCCAAGACTCACTGCAGAACTGATCTGGGTTTGCTAAGACCAAGTAGCTGTTGCACGTAGCTGTATATATAGCACTCTTTGAATGCTTTGTACAGTACACAGCTCCCACGAAGGAAGGTAGCATCTCTGCCCACTATATGGGTAATCTGTCCATCTGTGACAGATGTCTCCTCTCTCCAGCAGCCTCCAAATCTCTGAGCAGCTGCAGGCTTTGCAAGGGTTTGATAAAGCATCTTTGCAGAGTTGTATGATGACCAGCAAAGGATTTAGGGTGACAACTTAAAGGGGTCCTCCAGGGAGTCTACCATCATGTACTTTCTCCGGGGTTTTGTATGCAATAAACCAAGGGGCGAGGTGGGTTCCAACCCAGGATCACGTGATTGATACTAGCACCTGTCCTCAAGTCGTTCCACCTACGCTCTCATCTCCCGTGATCACATGTAGTTACCTGTATTATGTAACTACCCTTAAACATGGGACAGAAGGGAGAAGGTGGAGAAACTGGATGTGGTTCATTGTAATTCTTACCTACCCATGAATTATGGGTTATATCAGGAGGACTAAGTTTCTTATAAACGCTGGAAATTTATTGAAGTCTTCATAAAAGTAGATACATGAAAAATACAGAATAGATGTGTCAGTCATCAATGTACATGCGTCCATCTTGAAGATGTCAAGTTGGAGGTCATGGACTCCTCCCCAGCCCTATACATGTCCATATGTGGATCCCTCATATGTGTTTAACAATCATTTATTCCCGTAGTGTAAGTGTGTCTTAGTTACTTCTGAGATGTTCTTCTCGCTATATATGGACAACTTCCAATTTAGCTTTTACATACCCATGACGCACCTCTTGTGTATATGTCTATAGTATGTATAGTTAACTCCTTATTCACATGAATATTGTAACTAGAGATGGGTGATCCTCATGAGACTCATGTTGGCAAATATTTGTGAGGTTCAGCCCTCTGGTTCCTTTGAAGCTGAATCTGTTCAGCAGTAAAGGAAGTGCTAGTATTATACTATGGGGTCAGACCCCAAGATATAATAAGTGGAGACCCAGGGGAGGTGAGTAAATGTGTGGCTTCCGGCAATCCCCCAGCATCCTCTTCAGGCCTCTTCCTCCCCCCTGAGGTTACCACTGATTGGGTCTAAGTGGTCACATGTGGCACGCTGACGTCATGATGCTCCATCAATGCATTGTGACACGCATAACTAAGTGTTTTGTTAATATGTTGCAGTTTTGTATGGAATTAGTTACATCAAAAACTGAGGACCAAATAGAATCCAAGTAATGGATGAAGACATTTTTAGGCTTCTAACTTTTTTCTTTTGTAGTATGTTGAAGCAATCATACAATGGGAGTTGGCATATCTACCATTCATCCATCCACCCATCCATCTATCTATCCTTGCACCTACACACTCTTCCACATCCATCTGCCCACCCTTGTACTCATACCCTCTTACCTATCCATCCATCCTTGCACCTATACACTTACCTATCCATCCATCATTGCACCTACACACTCTTACACATCCATCCATCCTTATACCCACACACCCACTTAGTCATCCATCACCCATGTATCCATCCAGCTATCCATCGAATCTTGCGCTGACCTGATTCCATCCCCTCATCATATTGAGCCATATTATATAGAAACTCAGGTTAGGTTTGTGCATATTAATGAACGAGCCTTAAACCAACATCTTGTGATTCGCTGCATAGTTTATCATAGTCAATATTATCCATGATCTCTTACATGTATTTCTGATTTATGATAGCATTTACGATTCTAGTCACAGTCTCCATATTTATGTACATATTTCATTATTTTAGCCCTATCCAGCATTTATTACTTGTCAGAAGCTATATCTATAAATGCTGACTCTTCATTATGATTTATAACCTATGGGGGAGTTTAGGAGGAGAGCACGTGGGGGATCGGAGAGGGTTATGTGATGGACACAACCACAGTTGACTTCCTAGGTGCTCTTGTCCTTGGGTTGGTGAGTGCACTAACTTGATACACAGTCAATAAGAAGTTTGGAAGATTTTTATGTGCTCATAGTTCTTCATAGTAGATAGGACTTCAAATCCAAGGAAAATTATAGTTTTTATGTTGCATTTTTGTAATGTGATGTACTCCAGGTGTGCACCTGTAGAGAGGACCACCACAGATGGTGTTAAGAGCTCCAAATAGTAACAGGACCGGAAATAAATCAATAATGTTTTAGGTTAGGTCTACACGGCAACTTTAGCCATGACTTCCATCACACAACCAAAGATAGACGGGTTGCCTTATGGCTCTTTCACTCATGTAAGTGAATGGAGTCGCATTACAACCCTGAGGGTTCTGCGACCGTGACTTCTAGTCTCAAAAAAATATTGAGAAATGTCCAATCATGGTTATGGCACCCTCTCTGAAGATTTGTTTTGGGTTTGGATGGTTCAGCCCAAAGACTAGTTTCGGGCCCAACTTGTTTGGATAATGCCAGGAGTGAAATTATAATACTCAGGGTTCTCTTCAGACCCCAGAGGTGGAGGGGAGGTGTAAAAAAAAAATTACAAACAGTTATACTCACCTTATTTTACCTCTTCTGGGCCTCCTTGGGATATCCGGTGCTCTCTCTGGGTCCTCTTCTGGCCTCCTGGGTTATGTCTGCACCCTGTGGTCATCTGAGATGTGTCAATGAACCAAATACCCTACCACAGTGGTCACATTCAGAGTGAAAAGTTCTTTTACCTTTTTGTATTTTAGTATACCAGATTACTGAAAAGTTTGGATACACCATATAGGAATATTAAAGTCGGGACCAAGAGAACAAGCTTAGAATAGAACTTAATCAAAAATTTGAGGACAAGTTATACAGAATACACAGAGTCCACAGCATCAAGATAGACAGTCAGAAACAGATTTTAGGAATATGGAAATCAAAGTAAATTGACTCATCTTCTCCATTGGCGAAACCATAACCGCCATCATTCCCACCACCATGGGAAGTTACTAGTGTCTCTATTACCAGTAGAAATATTCATTTACATAGTAGCATTGGAAATGAATGGGAAATGTTGTATAACATTGTAATGCTCTGGTTAATAGAGGGCCTCTGAAATAGCAAAACCTAACAAAAGGGGTTTACCAGATTGGACAAACCGCTTAAAGTGAACATGTCGTATTGAAAAGCATCCAATCTGCAGGCAGCATGTTATAGAGCAGGATGAACAGATCGGTATATAGGTTTGTGGGCTAAGATTCTGCACATGCCATTTATTCATCTAAAACTCTGCTGATTTTAGGCTTAGGAGTCCAGTCCTATCATTGATTGACAACTATCTCTATGCATATTGATACAGGGTTGATCGAGCAGGACCAACTGGACTCCCAAGCTCAAAATTGCAGAGTTTTGGATCAATAAATGACACTTTATACATAATCTTTTCCCAGAAATATACATTAACCTGCTGAGCTCCACCTGTTATATAACAATGCCGGCAGATCAGACTGAATTTTCAATGTGACATGTTTCCTTTAAGGATCCCAGAGTTGCAAAAATTCAGATATCAGGTACATAGAGCACCGGGAACATAGAGCTTTGTGCAGCAAATATTAACAGACATCCTAATGTTTCAGGGCTCTTCTAAGCCACAATTTCCAACAGCAGACAAATAGTCTGGTGGAAAGAGACTCAGCTGCTGGGAAGACAGGGTCATGGATTTTATCTTTGTAGAAACCACATACGTTATAAGATATTTTGGTAACAATAGGCCATTTTTGAAAAAAAAAAAAAAAAAAAGTGTATTGCTATGAATGTAAAAACCCAAATAAAAAAATATTAACGTGGTATTTAAACTGTGTGGTGAATCCCCCCCAACCCAAAGAAAAAATCTCAGCAAATTTGATTAAAAAAAAATAATATAGATAAATCAATAGATGTATATTAAAAGTTAATCAAACTACTACCAAGTACATCTCACACTGCAAAAAATAAGCCTTCATAAGGGCACATTGACTAAAAAAAATTAAATAAATAAATATTTTTCAATTTTTTTGTGAAAAAGTTATAAAGCTCAAAAAAAAAACCTAAACATATTTGGTATTAGCATAACCCTACCGTAATATAGTATAAAGGTATAATGTTACTTTTATCACAAATTGAATGGCACAAAATTTAAAGCACCAGAATTTCCCCTTATAAAATTGGTTAAAAAGAGATAATAAATAGGTTTAGTGTACCCCAAAATAGTGCCATTGAAAAATACAACTTGTCACTTAAAAAAACAACCCCTTAAATAGCTATGTCAATGGAAAAGTAAAGAAGTTATGGGTCTTCACATGTGACAATGAAAAAATTGACAAAAAATCCTTGCTCCTAAAGACCGCAAATAGACTGGTCCTAAAGGGCCTAAAGGGCTTGTCCAGCTCATTTTTATTGGATAGGATAGATCATCAATAACAGTGAGCTGGACAATCCCTTTAACATTATTATTCCTAGCAATATATACAACTCATGGACAGATATGAATACATAATACATAAACAGTACAAGTACTACGTTTTTCTAAATTTTACAAGTCCGTGTAGTCGTAGTCAAGGACTCTTTTGGGTGAAAAAAGTTATTGACTCCCAATCTGCTTCAAAATAAATTATAATAAATTTAAATAAATAAATGATTTTACATTATATTATACAAGTATTGACACGGTATAATGAATCAGTTTCCATGGCTGTCAGCTATTTATGAAGGTGTCGGAGCAGGAATCGGAAATTTTCTTTATATATTTTTTTAAAAGCCGTGAACTTATAAACTAGAAGCGAAAGCTTTTGGGTATATTCACACAACAGATTTGTTGCAGAAAAAAAAAAAATGTTGTCCAACTGAAAATCTGTTCTATTGATCTGAATGAAGTTGTTTTGGCGGCGAGCACATGCTATTCTGCTAGCACAATTCAGATGAAAGACACGGTTGCAGAAATGTTTGCCGCAAGTCTATTCTTACAATTTTGTCTTTAGAATCTTTTAGTCTCTTTTTTTGTCGAAGAATACATTCCCTCCTTTTACCTAAGCACAGGCGTTCTCTCAGTGAGGGGTCCATCAAATAAATCTGTTTGGAAAACGTGGTGAATTTCAGATTCGCGCTGCACAATGAGATGTGATAAATAATTCTATACTCATCAGTCTGCTCAAGGCAGTTTAATGCATATGAAAACATGACTAAAAGCCCCGGTATTATTTCACATGGGAAATCTGGTATGAAGGATGTGAAATTAACGTGCAGTCAACTTATGACTAATGTAGGTCTCTCCACTTTACATCTTTGATGAATAGTCCCTTCTTAATTCTGCATCCTATTCACATGAGCATTGGCTAGTTGTGGCACTGGCGGAATGAGAGGGAACACGTATAATGTATCAACATATATACATACATGTAAACATATATAGGTGGCCATTTTATTTGGTTCTTTGGGTTGAAGTATATATAAGCAAATTAACTCTTTGTCAACATGGTCACTATTGATGTCAGAACTTTAAAAATGGCACCTGTTTAGGAGCTGAGTGGATGCCATAGTCTCCGGGTAATACAGCAGAGACTCGGCTGCAATGCCCATGATCACTGAGTGCAGGCATTAAGTCTTCAGATGTCTGGGTCAAGTGTTGCAAGGCATCTGATGATCTGCAGCATTTGGGTGCCACCATGTTCATCTGCATAGACATCCACTCTCTCAATGTCTACTATTTTAGCAGTCTATTTGTCCATTCTTCAGATCCTCCGATGGATCAGAAGAGTGGACACCCAAGCTAGTGTGAACCTAATGTAAGAAGCTCTTCCATTCTGCTGATCTTATTAATCCAGGCAAGAATTGTTGGGTGTTCTTGGAACTTCCAAGAGAACAGGATATGCAGTCTTGCTGCAGTATATAAGTCCTGCTCATTGTTATTGGCACCCATGAAGTTTAAGTAAATAATGTGGAATATCTCCTGAAAAAAAAAATGAATTGAGTGAAACAGTTTTTTTTGTTTCGAGCTCTCGTGTTAAATACATACGAACAAATGATAAACAACAATTAAAAAGAAAAAAACAATGGGAGGGAAAAATAGAAAAACCTAAAGCTTGATGTGACCCTGGTAAAGCTCGGTGTGACACTGGTAAAGCTTGATGTGACCCTGGTAAAGCTCGGTGTGACACTGGTAAAGCTTGGTGTGACCCTGGTAAAGCTTGATGTGACCCTGGTATTGGTCCCCTTTACATTTATTATATGTGGAAAAACATTTTGACTCGCCTGTGTTAAAACACAAATGAGAATCACTTGTGATAAATTTTGCATGAATTAGCCAATGAATGATGACTTAAGTCTTTAAAAAAGCCACTTTAGGCCCTGTTTCTTTGTCACAATGGTGAAGACAAAGGAGATGTCTGAGGACATCAGAACTGCTATTATTAGCAAACACAAGACTTCCAAAGGGTATAAGGCCTTCTCCAAAAACCTTGGTATCTCGATTTCAACAGTGTTATTAAGAAGTTTGCCAAGCACGGAACTGTCAAGAACCTCCCTGGACATGGGGGAAAGAGGAAAATCGACAAGAGATGTCTTCGAAGATTGGTGCAAATGGGGTAAAAAACACCACTTCAAACATCCAAAGACCTGAAGGCCAACCTGGAACAGTCTGGGGTCATTGTTTCAACAAGTACCATATGCCGCACACTAAACCAAGCAGAGCTTTATGGGCGAAGGCCAAGGAAGAAACCATTGCTGAAGAAAAGACATAGGAATGACTGATCTTTGCTAAAGAGTACCTTGACAAACCACAATCCTTCTGAGAAAATGTTCTGTGAGCAGATGAAACAAAAATCGAGCTTTTTGGCAATGCAAAGCAACAGTTTTTTTACAGACAGAGCAATGAAGCTTATAAGGAAAAGAACACCCTACCAACAGTTAAGCATGGTGGAGGATCCATAATGCTGTGGGGTTGCTTTGGTGCGTCTGGTACTGGAGGCCTTGACCGTATCACAGGAATCATGAAATCAGAGAATTATCAAGAGATTTTAGAGCGAAATGTCCTACCCAGTGTAAGGAAACTTGGTTTGAGTCGAAGATCATGGGTCTTCCAGCAAGACAATGACCCAAAGCACATCCAAAAGTACACAGGAATGGTTGAAAAAGAAAAAATGGACTGTTTTAAAACGACCTGTAATGAGTCCCAACCTCAATCCCATTGAAAATCTTTGGGGTGAGCTGAGATCTGCCGTTGGGAAAAAGAACCTGCAAATATTCAAGAGCTTGAACAAACTGCAAAAGCAAAGTGGGAGAAAATACCAGAAGAGAAGTGCAAGAAGCTTATAGATGGCTACATGAAACGTTTGGAGGCTGTCATCAATGCCAAAGGGTGTGCGACCAAGTATTACTTAGGGGTGTCTTTATTGCTGCACAAGCTGTTTATTCTGTTTCAACTTTGAAATTATGTAAGTTAAAAACAATATTTTATTGTTGTATTACTTTGGACCACTAATTAAAAAAAAAAACATGAGGCTATAACTTTGGTACATTTCCATTTATTTGTGAAGATATTGTACAGTCTATGAAAAAAATGAAGGGGTGCCAAAATGGTGAGCAACACTGTACATATGAGTAGTTAAATTATTGCATTTCGGGTGACATATCTGAGGGCAGCCAAAGAAATGATTAGGAAAATGGAGAAAACAATATGTTAGTAATTTTCCAAGCAAGTTTTGCTATTTAGTTCCACAATGGTTGTATGATTGGGCAAACCCACCAAATATGAGATGTAAGTAGATTTATGTAGATTGCAACACCAGCATTTCTCAGAGGGTATTCATTTAGCATTTTTAAGAAGTCAGGTGTTCTATCCCATGGTCAGCTATTTAGGAGTTTCTTTGGATTTTAACACATCTAGAAAAATTATAGGAGGGTTTTGAAGTAAAAAAGTAATAAAAAAAAAAAAAACTTTTGCAATTTGAATGTCCTTTAGGCTTCTATAGAAGTTTGGGAGAAATTGCTGAGAGAAATCTAAAGAGAGGTGAATAAGGAAGATTTCTCTAATGTGTTATAACAATGCAAAATAGTGATGGGACCACTCAATGGCGTCCTCTGTGGTGGGGCTGTTGCATTTAGTGGAGGAGTACCAATGTTGTGCTTCTACAGATGAGTTATGTAGCATTCACTATCAGTACAGGTGTGATCCACCTCCTGCTTTTCGTCTGAATAGTTGGACGGTTCCTTTATTCATTTGAACTGCAGGAACTACCCAACAATTCAAATGAATAGCTGGCATTCACTGTTCCCCCCTCCCAAACCCCCTCAAATGAATTCTCTTGTGAGTCTTGCATTCACAGCAGGTCCCACTAGTGTATTTGAATTGATGGGCAGCTCATTCATTTACAGGTAGGACAGTGTAGGTGTAAGGGTGCCTGGCGCTGGAACCATTTCACTTATTATGCCAGCCTAACCAAGGGATAAACATGGAAGCATCCCTGCTTTTCTGGCACTTGTAGAATTTTGAATGAAGTAGCACCCACGTACAGTAACTTACATGTCACACATTTTTCACTGAGAACTTTAGGTAGCTGCAGGTTGCAAAAGGTTAACAGTAGTAGTAGTAGTAGTAGTAGACAGCAGTACAAGGCAGTTCACAGGGCACACCCAGGTTCCATTACTACAGGTTCACGCAGTAGACTTACTTCTCTAGATGTCCGGTAAAGCCCAGGGCTTCAAATCTTGAACTAACACATCAAATTCCATAGAAACAGGAAGCTACAACTAGACTGACCAAACTCGTACCAAAAAGGTGTTGGAAAAGCTAATTTTAAGCACAGAAAAGCGTCTTGTTACAGTGTATGAAAGCTGTATCTTAGGAAGTGTAAATGGCACCGTCTGCAGCACAGCCACTAGGCAAAATGAAGTTGGACTTGTTTGGGGGAATCACTGCCTTCTCCAGAATGAGGAGTGGCATGATGACTCAGCAACACATTAAAAGTGACACAAAATACACATTGCAAAAACATGAGTCATCACATTTACATCAGCAACACATGCAAATACACAAAGGACATTATCATTGTAGCACACAAAACCACAAAGAGCAAAATGCATAACAGTACATTAGCTTATCCTGAGTGAGAACATCCATACAAATGTAAAGCTTTCTCTGAGGAAGAGGAGGATGACTTCCACCTCCTTACACAGGCATGAAATATTGAGCCTGAATAGTCCCATCGGTTAGTTTAAAGGGGTTGTCCAGGGACTGTTAATTTACATTCCTATCTTGGGTTATTGCAGCCGATGGACCCGGGAACTCCGGCCACGTCACGACCCCTGAACCTCATTAAACAAACCACTTCAGATACATGACCTGGAGGTCGTGATGTGGCCGGAAGCCCCAGATCCATCAGCTATCATAAGGGACAGATAAGTAAATTAACAGACAGTATTCAGTATTCAGCAAGTTGATTCCTCCAGAGGAATGTTCAAGACTGTTTTCACACTATCAACTATCTGGTTTGCAGTCTATACAAAAATTGGACATTCTACATCTTAGTGAATTTCTGTGTGTCAACTGCAAAAAAAATGGATGTTGTATTCTTTATTTTTAGCAATGAATCTGTGAAAAATGGACTGCACACAGATTATTTTCTCATGGACCCATAGACTTGAATGTCCTAGAAGAGCAGAGAACACAGAAAACAATAGTGAATGCCAGGCCAGGACATCAGATTTTGAGTAGTTAAGTTTGAAGGTTGAATCCCATCTAAATTTCAACTAAGTTTCAACTTTTGCAATATACATGGGATTTTCTTGGCAAAGGCACCAGTGGTGATGTGGGTACACAAGCGGAAAAAAATTGTTGGTACCCCTCATTTAATAAAAGAAAAACCCACAATGGTCACAGAAATAACTTGAATGTGACAAAAGTAACAATAAAATAAAAATTCTATGAAAATGAACAAATGAAAGTCAGACATTGCTTTCCAACCAGGCTTCAACAGAATTTTTTTTAAAAAAGAAAACTCATGAAACAGACGGCATGTTTCAGCTCCTTCCAAAGATGCTCAATAGGATTTAGGTCAGGGCTCATAGAAGGCCACTTCAGAATAGTCCAATGTTTTCCTCTTAGCCATTCTTGGGTGTTTTTAGCTGTGTGTTTTGGGTCATTATCCTGTTGCAAGACCCATGACCTGCGACTGAGACCAAGCTTTCTGACACTGGGCAGCACATTTCTCTCTAGAATCCCTTGATAATCTTGAGATTTCATTGTACCCTGCACAGATTCAAGACACCCTGTGTCAGATGCAGCAAAGCAGCCCCAGAACATAACAGAGCCTCCTCCATGTGTCACACTAGGGACAGTGTTCTTTTCAAGATATGTTTCATTTTTCCATCTGTGAACATAGAGCTGATGTGCCTTGCCAAAAATTTCGATTATTTTCTCATCTGTCCATAGGACATTCTCCCAGAAGCTTTGTGGCTTGTCAACATGTAGTTTGGCAAATTCCAGTTTTGTCAAATTCAAGTTATTTCTGTGACCATTGTGGGTTTTTCTTTCATTAAACGTGGGATACCAACAATTTTGTCCACGTCTGTATATATTTTATATATATATATATATATATATATATATATATATATATACAGTGGGGAAAAAAAGTATTTAGTCAGCCACCAATTGTGCAAGTTCTCCCACTTAAAAAGATGAGGCCGGCCTGTAATTGACATCATAGGTAGACCTCAACTATGAGAGACAAAATGAGAAAACAAATCCAGAAAATCACATTGTCTGATTTTTTAAGAATTTATTTGCAAATTATGGTGGAAAATAAGTATTTGGTCAATAAGAAAAGTTCATCTCAATACTTTGTTATACAGTATATCCTTTGTTGGCAATGACAGAGGTCAAACGTTTTCTGTAAGTCTTCACATGGTTGGCACACACTGTTGCTGGTATGTTGGCCCATTCCTTCATGCAGATCTCCTCTAGAGCAGGGATGTTTTGGGGCTGTCGCTGGGCAACACGGACTTTCAACTGCCTCCAAAGGTTTTCTATGGGGTTGAGATCTGGAGACTGACTAGGCCACTCCAGGACCTTGAAATGCTTCTTATGAAGCCACTCCTTCATTGCCCTGGCGGTGTGCTTGGGATCATTGTCATGCTGAAAGACCCAGCCACGTTTCATCTTCAATGCCCTTGCTGATGGAATGAGGTTTGCACTCAAAATCTTACGATACATGGCCCCATTCATTCTTTCATGTACACGGATCAGTCGTCCTGGTCCATTTGCAGAGAAACAGCCCCATACATGATGTTGCCCCCCCATGCTTCACAGTAGATATGGTGTTCTTTGGATGCAACTCAGCATTCACTCTCCTCCAAACACCACGAGTTGTGTTTCTACCAAACAGTTCTACTTTGGTTTCATCTGACCATATGACATTCTCCCAATACTCTTCTGAAACATCCAAATGCTCTCAAGCAAACTTCAGACGGGCCCGGATATGTACTGGCTTAAGCAGGGCGACACGTTTGGAACTGCAGGATCTGAGTCCCTGGCGGCGTAGTGTGTTACTGACGGTAGCCTTTGTTATGTTAGTCCCAGCTTTCTGCAGGTCATTCACTAGGTCCCCCAGTGTGGTTCTGGGATTTTTGCTCACCATTCTTGTGATCATTTTGACCCTACGGGGTGAGATCTTGCGTGGAGCCCCTGATGGAGGGAGATTATCAGTGGTCTTGTATGTCTTACATTTTCTAATTATTGTTCCCACAGTAGATTTCTTCACCCCAAGCTGCTTGCCTATTGCAGATTCAGTCTTCCCAGCCTGGTGCAGGGCTACCATTTTGTTTCTGGTCCTTCCACAGCTCTTTGGTCTTCACCATAGTGGAGTTTGGAGTGTGACTGTTTGAGGTTGTGGACAGGTGTCTTTTATACTGATAACAATGTCAAACAGGAGCCATTACTACAGGTAATGAGTGGAGGACAGAGGTGCCTCTTAAAGAAGAAGTTACAGGTCTGTGAGAGCTAGAAATCTTGCTTGTTTGTAGGTGACCAAATACTTATTTTCCACCATAATTTGCAAATAAATTCTTAAAAAATCAGACAATGTGATTTTCTAGATATGTTTTCTCATTTTGTCTCTCATAGTTGAGGTCTACCTATGATGTCAATGACAGGCCTCTCTTATCTTTTTAAGTGGGAGAACTTGCACAATTGGTGGCTGACTAAATACTTTTTTTCCCCACTGTATATCTCAGTGTTTCCATGATGAGAACAAATAACATCAGAGAAAATTGGCGAAAATTGACTTGAAAATCTTCAAGACTAACATATATCAGTTATCATGTTAAGATTTGGGTACAGTGTGCCATTGTAGGGTATACACAGGATTTTCCAGGTGTTTTAGGGGTTGAGGGGGCATACCCTCATACTGTTTAATGTCCCCTTTACTGGCTCCAACACAGTATATTGACCCTTTTACTGCCCCCCACATAGTATAATACTCCCTTTACTGTCCCCCACACAGTATATTGCCCCCTTTATTGACCCCGTGCACTGTTTTGCCTGGGCAGAAGCATGGATTAGTGAGTAGTAAATGTCAGCTGTTACCTGTTGGACTAATCCAATAGGAAATGGCCTAATGTGTTAATGTGTAAAATTCAATAAAGGGGGCAATATATAGTGTTGGGGAAATAAAGGGAACACTATACTGTGTGAGTACCAGTAAAGGTAGCAATATAATGTGTAGGGACCAGTAAAGAGGCAATATACTTTACAGGAGTCAGTAAAGGGAGTATTATACTGTACAGGAGTCAGTAAAGGGAGTATTATATTGTGTGGCAGCCAGTAAAGTGGACATTATACTGTGTGGCGCAGTCATGTGTAAAATATGCAGGGGAGCAGCATGGGGAGCTTGGCATTTTACTGGACAAAATAGCACAACATGCTGCACTACTAGGTCCAGATTTTTTGACCTGCAAATGGGGGCAGGTCTAGTAAAGAGGGGGCATTGTCTAAAATTTTGACTGGGGGGTCCCCAAACATAGATTTGCCATTGGGGCCCCTGATAAGCCATGTCCATCCTAAGTACTCCAAGTTTCAGACATGCAACATCCATTACTGTAGAAGACTCGGCTAACTGCTTGGGCTTAATCACATCTCATCAGATGTCGGTGCGGGAGGATTGAGATCTTATCATATTATGCTTTTCACTGACAATACAAGTGTCTGATTAGGATCATTATGTGGAGATGTGACTGTGTGTGATTGTGGATGGTAAGAAATGACATATGTCTGATTATACCGGCCCTCAGCTTCAGTCTATCTGAACCCAGCCATGTAAGGACATCATTTGTGTCTAATTATCAACTGGAGGGTCCAATTAGTCCAGTTTATAAAACCATTTACCAGGAAGTGCATATACTGTACGTATACTATATACTGGAGAGAAAGGAACTTAAAGGCATCTATGACAAAGGAAAAACACAGATACTTTCTTCCAGAAACAGCACCTCTCCTGTCCATGCATTGCAGATGTGCCCACTTGTACCTTCACACCTCACAGCCACTGGGTACAAGCTGTAAAGTAAGAATGCTTTCAGGAATAGAAGGGTTAATAGTTTATTTTTGTGAACTGTATTGAGAAAAGAGAAATGTAAATCCCATCAATATTTGGTGTGACCTTTGCTCTTTGCCTTCCATCAGTTCTTCTCGGTACTTGCAGACAGTTTTTGGCAGAACTCGGCAGGGAGGTTGTTTCCGCCGCCAACTTGGAGAACTAAGCACAGATCTTGGGTGGACGTAGGCTTGCTCCAATCCTTCTGTCTCTTCATGTCATCCCAGACAGACTGGATGATGCTGATATCAGGGCTATATCTGTGGGGGCCATATCATCACTTCCAGGACTCCTCCTCCAAAAGACCAAAGGTCACACCAAATATGGATGGCATTTCTTATTTCTTAATTCACTTCATTCTGTTAATTGACATTGACCCTGAGTTGTTTGAGTTGAGGTGTAAACATTTAACTTCCTGTGGATTACCCATTGTCTTCTTGACCTCCCTTTAAATGTAGGTCAATGACCGTGAGTTAACCAGGTGCAGGGACTCCTTCATAGCTGAAGAAGTACCTACACTTTGGTAAATAGTTGGCTGCCATGAAACTCCACATGACCCCTAGGTTATTTCATGACTAGCCTGCTGCTGATTATGAGAAAAGGGGGACCTGAAGTTTTTTAAAATATGTATTTATTAAAAAATAAAATTCATTTTTTTCATAACCAGCTAGATACAACAAGCAGCAGAATAGTATTACCAGGGTTGACAGATGCAAATTTTTGGCCTTTCCTAGCCTAAAAATTTCAAACTGTAGTCACTCCAGTACTTGGCTATCACTTTAGAGAGTCTTCTTTTTACCTCTGGTAATAGTGGTGATGGTGAGGGGGAAGTTCGTGTCCTTTTCTGGCTAACATTAAATCCCTGTCTTAGTAATAGACACTATCAGTCAGATAGTGGCCATTATTAAGGCAGTAGTGATCAAGTAAAAAAAAAAGACCTACACAAATACCAGTAAAAATATTTTATTTTGTAATAAATCGCCCATACACAACCCTTGTCTCAAAAAGCAAAACACTGGTTTTTGATGACCACTGAATCTGACATAATCCAAACACTCCTGGAACACCGTAAAAAGCACAAAAAAAACACATCAATAAACAAAACAATTATCATACTTACCTGTCCTGATCCAATGCTGCTTTGCCTGTGCTGTAAACCAGCCAATGCTGGTTTGGCTGGTTTAAATCACATGGTCATGCCACTAGTGGTCATTGGCCTACCTGCCCTATGAGCTCTAGTAAACCCCTTTTTTAGCACACAAAGCCCCCAAGATGCATCATGATTGTGGCACATCTCAGAGCTTTGTGCATCAGAGTGAAGGGACTCTTCTAGATATGATGGAGTCTCTGCACTTGAGTAATGGGCAACCCTTTGCAAATCAACCAGAGTACAAGAGTCCCTGCACTCTGGTTGGTTTAGGGGTTGCTTTTGGTCTTGCAATGATGAAGGGTTTACTCTTGGTCATTGTATGACTAAGAATTAATAATTATGTATTAATTACATCGCCAGTCACCATTTTTAGTAATTCTCAAAAGTTATGGGTTTGCCTGAAACTCTTTAAAAATTCAAGTTGAATCAGTTTTGACCCAAATCAATTTGCTCCTCTCTAATAAACAACTCCCATCTTGATTTATTTTGACTCTGTCAGTCCCATAGACTTTGAATCGAGCAGCAGCATGCATGGACAACACTGGGGGACATGGGATCCATGTTCTTGTTTAACAATAATTTTAACAATGTTTTTAGTCCTAGGTGACAGTGACAAGGTGGAAATCCTGTATGACTAGAGGAAAGAGCATTTCACAAGCATCATAGACTGGGATTCTTTACTGTACAAGTGAGACTATGGAACTCACTGCCACAGGATGTTGTGATGGTGGTGGACTCCTTCTTGCAATTAAAAATATTACAAGGTTACGGGTTTTAGAGTTTTGGAGAAGACAACTTGATCCAGGGTTTTATACTGATTGCTGGATTTAGTCAGAAAGGAATTTTTCCCCTGACATCTCCTGGACTTGGCTTTAACCACACGGGCTTTGTGCCTTCCTCTGGATCAACACTGTAGGATTATAGAGTTATAGGCTTATAGGTTGTCCTGAATTTGATATGACATGCAGTCCGGAGGGGAGGGCTATAAAATAAATAATCATTGATAGTTATCACCCACATTCTCTTCTCCATTCCTGTGCTGGGCCAGTCATCATCTCCGCTGCTCTGCTTGTATACAGAGTGGCTGCAGCTGTAACATCACGTCGACAGGAATGCTGCAGCCGCACATTGCTCCCAGATATATACTGTATGCATATTTATTTTATAGCCCTCCCTACCTGACTTATATTTAAATTATGGACAACCCCTTTAAACTTTATACTATAGTCTTAGACTATTGCAAGTCCAGTCCACTAGCGCCACCCCTGGCTGAGTTTGGTGTTGCATCTCAATCTCATTTAAATGAATATCAGACATAGACTATGACAAGGAGCTTAATTCATAACAGAAAATGAGATCATTACTTCTAACCTCATAAAGCCCTTTAGTATTGCGATCCCCCCCCCCCATACTTACTCCCTACTGCTCCCTTCTTCTTTCCATCAACCTTCTACTGAGATTATATCAAAGCTCTGTTATGGCTCATTACTTATCGAAACTCCTTCTTTCTTCTCCATAAGACTTAACTATCATCTTATCGCCAAGGATTCCTACTCCAAGAATATATCCACAAGTAGAATATATACAAGTACTCAGACCCTGTTGTTCATTTAATGTGAATGTCCCCTATTGAACTCCATTTTGCTTTACATTATTACAATTGTCAGAGCTTTGTCTTCCTGATACAGAGCTAAAAGTCTCCTCTATAAATAATAAAGTACTGTTTGCCTCTAGCCATTATTCAGGTATTCATGTCCGATACCCTGGAAGGATATGCTGAAGGTTGGAGGTGCCCTATAGGAGACTGGGAGTCCCATTACTCCATTTTCCAATGTAAAGGGATTATCAGCAATATGGGCTCCAGATCAGAGGTGGACACACTTGTGTGCAGCTCTATATTGATATTTATGGGATGTTAACTCCTTCCACAACCCCAACCAGAGACAAGCAAACCAGTTCATAACAAGTCATGTCATTAACCATTTTCCAAAAATTTTGGATTTGAGATTTTTGAGGTTGGCCACCCACAAATCACTATTATACTCCAGGGTCTGAGAATATTAATGATTTGTTGGTGGCCAACCTCAAAAATCTTGCATCCAAACTTTTAGGAAAATTTTTGGACTCTAAGGATATCTTGACACAGCAAGCAATGAAGAGAAATGTGAATTGGACATCCACATTGGATTTGTCTTTATTTTCCACCCCCAGCCCCCATGGCAGATGAATGCTGTAGTCTCGAGCCGCAGCAAGATAGGGCAGGGTACTTATTTTTTCAGCGTCCAGCTCCGATCTGTGCCTCACATTGAAAACAATGGAAGGCAGAATCAGAGTGGAATCCATCCCAACATCAGTGGCAGATTGTGCCATGTGAAACTTGCATAATCAAGGACCAGGGGAGTTGCGGTAAAATAATAAAAACTGATAGTCACTTTCCCTCTCCTGTCCTGGGCTTCCTTGTGGCATTTAATGCACATTTTGAGGTATCTTTGGTCCTCTTTGAGCTTCTTCTGTGATGCCACAGGCCTCATTAGTCATGTGTGGCCTGCCAATGTCATGATGCTTGCATTAAAGCGCCATGATGTTGGCACACCCTACATGAGGCCCCAATACAAGTACCCATGAGGTTACAGAAGAGGCCCAAAGAGGACCAAATATGTTTGGAAATGTGCACCAGGTGTCACTAGGGAGCCCAGGAGAGGTGAGGGAAGGTGATGTCAGATGAAACCCATGGACAGACATATGTGGCGCTGTTTTTGGAAGATAGCAACCTTGTTTTTCTAATCTTAGAGAATCCCTATTAAGAGGTATTTCCATATCAAAAAGCGATGGTATATTTTTAGGTTATGTCAGCATTTTATGCTCAATGGTGATCTGATTCATAATCTTTCCATGCACAGTGGTGCCCAGCCTGCCTATTGTGGAGGGGAACTGGACCATAGCTCTAGCCAAGGGAATGGAGTCTGCTGCAGTTCCCTGCACTGATAACTGGCTGGTAGCGCTGTTGTGCAGCCAAAAACAGCCAAGGAGCGAACAGTGGTGCAGTTCATCCTTAGGATCGTGGGTACCCCATAGGTCAGACTCCCACCATTCATGGACGTTGGTGGTGCACACAGTATAGAGGATATATATACAGTAATACAGTATATGGATTTTTGTTGTATTTTGCAAGGATTTATTAAAAACTCCTGATTTCCCGGGAGCTGTTGATCTGTTTTTACTTTGCTTTTTCTTCTCGGCTCTTTGTTCTATTCTTATGTTTCCTGACATTGTATGAGTCTTTGTGACTCCAGGCCTGGCTTGTTCTAATTACGCTGGTATTTTTGTGAAGCTGTTTTTGGCTTTTCCTGTATTATGGATGCAGAGCACAGAGATAATTAGGAAGTGGCATTAATATAACACGACTCTACCTGATAACAGAATGCCAACACATCCAGGGTATAGATAGCAGGCAGGATGTCTGGCTGCCACTTCTCTGCTCACTATTATCCGCCATTGTCACCTGCGGAGATTATTTTAGGAAACGCTGTGGATTGCTTTCAGCCAAACCATTGACAGTACGAGGATCTTTCATGAGATGAACATATAGCATCTACTTGGTCAGTTTTCTGGTCGAACATCAGAATAATTTCTAGAGATGAGTGAACCAGTTCACCAAGCTGGGTTCATTATGGAATTCTTCAAAAGTCTTGGGTTTGGCCACACTACAGAATTTTGGGGTTCACCATCCCCAAATTACTATTGTAGTTTCCAGTGTAGGCCTGACTGGTAAAATAGGAAACACTGAGGCGGGCCGAGGGCAAAAAAGCACTGTGGGAAAAACCGCTGCGGAAACGCATCATGTTTTTTCCTTCAGCACTTTTCACAGAAAGTTTTCCTCGCGGATGTTCTTCTCCATTATATCTATAGGGAAACCACCGGCATTTCTGTAGGTATAATTGATATGTTGCGATTTCCAAAACCACAACAATTTTGGAAATCTCAGCGGCCGCACGCGTATTTTTCACAATGTATTGATGGGATTCCACTTTGCAAAGACTGTAAAACGCCATTATTTTTCTGTGGTGTTTCGCCAAGGCCTGACCGCAGCGATTATACCACATGAGGCCCCGGCCTAACACTCACTTTCCCTCATCTCTCCTAGGCACTCTTGTGTCTGGTGCACATTCTCCAACATCTTTGGTCCTCTTCAGGGCTCTTCTGTGACATCATAGTCCTAGCATCACCACTGAGGTCTGTAATAGGGTGCACCAAGGTTTTGGATGCAAGAATCATGACATTAATGCACCCCATGTGACAGCTGAGGCCTAATCAAGGCCTAACAAGTTTGGGTGAGACTTGAAAATATTATAGCAATGAATCTTGTGAGGTTCACCTATCCTTAAGTATTACATTCAGAGGCGGCACTTGAACTTTGTGGGGCCTAATGCAAAATCTGCAACTTGTGGCCCCTACTTAATAATTTGCTTTGTATAATATTAATGTCTTATTATACTGTAGAATGGCTAATGGGCCCCCTCAGCCTCCAGGGCCCTGTAGCGACTGCTACCTTTGCACCCCCTATAGCTACACCATTGACTACATTAATATGTTACATTTTTTTCCTTTATTTTTTTATCTATTATTTTCTATGTCATTATTGTATAGAATCCCAAAAGACGGAAACCTTTTCCACATGAACAGTCTGAGATTTCTTCACACTCCACAGTGACTGCACATGCAGCTGCGAATGACTTTTTTAGGAGGCACCATGGATAGTAAAAAATAAAAAAAATAACAAGCCCAAGTTTTTGCGTTTGACCTACATGATACCTTAGCTGTAAACTATTTCTTTGCCTGATACAAACATAATACATTGTAAATTCCAATGATAGAACATTGTTATTCCAACTCTTCTTGTCAGACCGAGCCTGGAAATGAACCAAGAACCTTTTGTGGTCTATTTCCCAGCACATTCATCCCGCGGTTCACGGTCTTGTTGTTCGCACTTTTGTATCGTAGGGATTGTTTTTACTGTTGTGAACCCCCATCAGATAATGAGCTCAAACTGTGACCTGTTGTTTATCTCAGCAGCATCAGGTCCGTGTTTAGATTTCACTACACCAGTGTCTTAATAGTCAATTTAATTGTTCCTTGTCACTATCTACGGCTCCAGGTTCTATTTCTCTGACATATTTGTTCTTAAAGGGGTCTTGACATGCTAGAGGTTTATGGGAATGAGCCACAGTCGGTTCATGCATGGTCCCAGTGGTGGAGGAGACTCTAAATAACTCTTCATAACTTTGGTGTCCTTGCTCATGACATTTTTCCTTATTGATGCACAGTATATGACTCTACTAAAGCGTAATAAGAAGTTTTTGGCCATAGCAGGTCTTGGATTCAGGGAGGCCACATATATAAAATTGTTGGCCAAACTAGCCAATATCTTGGGACTGAATGACCTTTAGAGATAGCCAAACCTCATGAGATTTGTTTTAATGAATATCCATGGGGTACCATCAGGTTCAATTCGGGCTGATCTTGTTCAGCATGAATCAGAAGTGCTATTAATATATTCTGGGGTCCCCTCAGACCCCCAGAGTATAATAAGCAGAGGTCCAGGGGAGGTAAGTAAAAATAATCAGTTATACTCACATTGCTTTACCTCTCCCTGGCATCATTATGACATCTGGGGGTTTCCCGACATCCTCTTCAGTCCCATTATGGCCTCTGGCTGCCATCACACAACCCAGGGTCACTGCTAAGGCCTTTGATTGGGTCTGAGTGGTCACATGGGGCATGCCAATGTCATGACATGGGTGCGTGACATCAGCCAGAGGTGGGAAGAGGCCTGAAGAGGACCCCGGGGATCACCAGATGCCCCGGAGAGGTGAGGCAAAGTGAGAATACCTATTTGTTATTTTTATTCACCTCCCCTGGGCTTCTGCTTATTATTCTCTGGGGTCTGAGACGATACCAAAGTATAATAATATTTCATGAATTTACTTATTAATGTGTATGGAGGTGTCTCCAATCTACGCTGATGTCATTGGAAAGACATATTGGGCATGTTGGATATGAACATTACCGATCTTCATGTTCTGATGTCTTTAATTTCCTTCACTCCATATTTGGAACATGCCTTGTCCTGGGAACAGTTACCATGCTCAATAGTTTATTGTGTCTTTCGCCCCATCTGTCTTTTATAGCAAGATTTTGGATTTAGTTAATCCTTATTTGATTTCTGTCCAAAAATACTTCTAAAAGTGTTGGGATGGTCCAGAATTTCTGTGGGTAATACTCATTGTTGAATCTCCAAGATTTATAGATAATGATATTACAACCGTTAAACAAAAATTTTAAAATAATATCTCTAGGACACCATGGCGACCTTAAGGTGTGTAATGGTTGTGGAAACAATGCTATCTCGATCACTGAACAATGTGATGTTTCGATATGAAGGAAAAAGCATCAAAAGTTGTCTTTGACTTTTTAGAATTGAGGTTGTGCAATAGTATGATCATTCCGCTAAAACCTTCCATTAAGCCCTAGCCATAAAGGATGGAATAAAGGAAGTCAGCAATTCAGAACCAGGTCAGTTGTTCCATCTATGCTAGATCAAAATAGCTCCAGAAGGAAGAAACTATCTCTGTATTTCCATCTCATCCAGCCAACCAGCTGTTGAAGAGCCTCAATATACTAGGAATGGGTGTCTCTGTTTCCACTAATATACTGAGATGCCTTTGGGCACTTTCACACTTACTACTTTTCTATCCGTGAAAAAATCAGACAGCACATGAACAGGACACATTATAGTGAATGGGGCCATTCACACGCCTAAGTGGTTTTTACGGACCACTGAGTATAAAGTTGTGGACATGGTATTTTTTTCTCTTTTCTCGGCCATACAAGTCTACAAGTCTACGGGTCTGTGACTGAATACAGACATCATCTACTGTATGTGCTGTCTGTTTTCCATAAATATATTGCTAGGTGATTGCAGAAAAATAAAGAGGAAGGCACAGGCAAATATACTAGGATGTACATACAGCATCTGTGGAGTCTACAAAATGGTTAGCTAGTGTGAAAGCAGCCTTAGAGAGATCTGGTCACCAGAAGCCAGCATATCCGCCCAGCCAGACAGATAGATTAGGGTCACTTGAATTAAACCTCTATTGCGAAGTATCATTGTATTTGTCAATATGCAATGAGCTCTTTGGAGCACGGAGTGCTTTGCTGTTGTATAGCTAATCTCACCTGGCGACCTGGCGAACTCGCCGCGCAAGTGCAATGCTGCTGTGATGCTTGCCTGGTCTATACTGCGCATACGCTGAGAATATGAGAATCAGTGAGGGAGGTCGGAGCGGAAGGCGGTACAGATCAGTGGGAAGCTGACCTCTTTGGAGCAATGTCAACATCCTAGTTGTTCCAATGAGCTCATTTGCATATTGACAAAAACAAAGGTATCTTGGGGACCCTGACATAAAAATCAGCAGGGCTAGGTTGATATGCTGGGTTGTATCAGCAGCACTAGAGATAATTTCCTTTTTTCTGAAAAAATGCTAATTTGCTTTCCCAGGAAGCAGTGCACCTACAAGGAGTCTCTACAAGGAGAAACAGTATGGTCCAAGATAAAGATGAATGAACCCCAGAAGACTGGTTTTATCTGAACCCCTTGTTCGGTCTGAACCTTTTTTGGATAAAACATCTGGTGCTCTGTGTCCTCCTCCTTGCAATGTGTGGTGCCCTTCTATGACATCATGCTTGGGGTCACTGCTGATTGGAAGACAAAGAATGCCTGACGTGCAAGGAGGCCCAGACGAGGTTATGGAAAGTGACTATAAATGTTTTTTTATTTTTGTCACCTCCCCTGGTCCTCCACCTAATATACTCTGTGGTCGGAAGAGACCCCACAGTATAATAATTTACTGGCAGTGGCCATTCTAGTTCATCCGAGACGAATTCCAAATTGTTTGGCTTTGTTAAAAACCTAACAATTTGGAATACTTGTTGCAAACCCATTCACCCATCTCTAGTCCAAGAGCCTCTCCAAAAATATTCTGTCATTGTAAAATATCTGAGCTATGACGAAGCTTTGGAGACCTTCTTATTTCATCTCTTTTCATCCAAAAGGTTAATTTGAAAGGTCTTTTTGTGACCCAGATCTACATTCCCGAAAGTCCCGATGTGCCTCTTTTATGTCACTTTTTTCATCCCTCTCTGTATTGACTTGACTTTATCCCATCAGTGATAACTTTCCGCGCCGAGTATAGACATAACTTTTTACTATGATTTGATCAAACACATCAGAGCTGGGCTGAAGGAGGGAAGCTTCTTAAGGAATATTATTTCAAACAGAATCTAAGGCTTAATATGTCCATCCAGCCAAAGGAAGCCAGGACTGAATAAATACCTTCACATTGCTTTCATATCATCTCTGCTCAGTTGACTTGTCAAACTAACCTTATGTATTTTTACTGATACAGAAGAGAACACACCATGAAAAGGCGAACGTCTTCCATTTCATCACATCGGGAAAGCATGAGCAACCAGATCATGACAGAAATAAACAGCGAGCGGCACAAAGTGCAAGTACACGAGTTATATTTCATTTGGACTGGTTTAACCATTTAATATCCTGGAATTTCCATCTGTAAAATCCTCGGAAGAGATGACCCAACTATGGAACGGTTGTCTTATTGTTGCTAACCGTATTTCCACTCTGCAAGAAATCCCAGGTCTTAGGTGAAGGTTCTTATTTCCTCCCTCTAAATTTTATGACATTATTAAATATTGTAATATATATTATTAACAGATTTTGTCTTTTTCCGTGAAATCCTGTGCTGACATTCACTTCCTGTCTCTTCTATGTCTTTCCTTGTTCCTCTATCGCTCGCTGTACGCGACTTCTCGCTGGTACGGAGTACGGGTGGGTAATCTCCTGTATAATCTCCTGTATAATACTGTGGCTATCAGTAAAAGAAGGGATGGGGGTATGTGGATAAATATGGTGGGCATACCACATGGGGGCGCTATTGCAGAACCTTGTTTTCAAAATGGTTATGGGATTTCTGGTATTTAGTCTGGAAATGACAGGAAGATGATTTACCTGAGGTGCGTATAGCGAGCCTTCACATATTCTCTACTGTACATTATCAGTGTATTAGACGTCACCTCGCAGCCCTGTAACCTGTATAGAAGCCGTCACAGGCGCCTCCTGCTTTTATCCAATCACAGGGCTCGGCACTGACGTCTCATGTTATATCTTACAGGAAATTCTTTATACAACAGATTGTTCTAGATTTCTAATATCAGGGATATAAAATACAAAGAATGTAACAAGATAAAGATACACAAGGCCAGGCTGAGGATTATTAAAGGGGCATTAAAGGGGTTTCCAGGGAGTAAAAACATATAATTGTCAGCTACATATGCAAATAAGATTGATCTTTACTGTGTATGCAAATGAGATTGACCTTAAGCATTGGAATTCCAAGTCTATTATGACATCACCAGACCTTGATGACATCACAATGATGGCCCCTGCATAGAAGACCTTACACTACAGGAACTGCTCACTCCTACAGAGGACGGCGACAGGCGAGGACTATGCGAGGTATGTACAGTATAGAAGATTTACTATAGGGGGCGCTCACATGTCCATGCTGGGGAGGATTCAGGATATCTAAGTTTCCTTTCACATCACACAACACAGCGCCCCCCAGTGCTGGCCCCTTGTACTTGTGTATAGACTGAGCGTCTGCGGCTCTTACTTATTATGATAATGATATTGGGGCAGTTTTTGATGGTGTCCTATTATTATATCCCCATCCCTTTTAAGTCCACTTCAAACTTAGACCCCAAATACTACATCAAAAACTGCCTGTGTGATTCCAGCCTAGACATCCCGTAATCTACAGAGATATATACAAGCGACCGGGACAAGACAATTATTTTGGAGGTTTTTATACCCAGCACTGGGGGGGATTTATTAAGGCTCTGTGTAATGTGACGTGCTGGAGTATTATACACTCGCCTCCTAATAAATGTATCGCCTCTATGGCCGCCTCTGCCCAGTCACATTTATTGCACTGGAATATGGAGCAATTTCTGGTGTAAATGATAGCAATATTTGTTAAGGTGCTTTAGGCTCCACCCATTCTGCTAAGCCATGCCCATTTAAAGACATATAATCATAAAAAGTAGAAAATGTTTGTGTAAATGAGGCACGGGCCAAAATTGTTAACTTATTTTTTGCCACAATTCGTTGCAATAGATTCTTATTAGGTTTTTAAAAATGTACATAGATAAAGAAAATAATCAAAAGCAATTAGAAGGATATGATTCTGCCACAATTCCAGTAATGATTAATTTCCCCTTTGGAACATCACATGACCATATGACATCACACAGGACCATATGACATCACAATGATGTATTTACATACAATGACCTTAGACTATAAGAGCATTTCTATATGTGAGGTCCAGGCCAAGAGAGGGGAGGACGAGGCCCGGTATGGAGGGGAATTTATCAGGTCTGGGGTTTTATACTTCATGTAAAGTGCAAATTACACCAAATTTATTAAGAAGTACAAGCTATGAGCTAGTTTGCATTTGTGCCATAATTACTCCATTTAAATTACTCCATAGTAAATCTGTATGTCTAGGGAGGCTCCGCCCCCTCTGATAAGCCCCACCCATTTTATAAATGAGGTAATATTTGTGTAATGTGACGGCTTCAGGTTTTATATTCACTCACTTTCTATCTGTCACTTTATTTCAGTCTCTATCAGCGTAGTCTGAGCCGCCTCCTCCACAGGCCTGAGAGGTAAGTACCGCAGCGTTATACCCCACCGCTATACCCCACCTTTATACCACACTGCTATACCCCACGTTTATACCCCACTTCTACTTTGGGCCTTAATAACCAGACACAGTGGGTTTTGGGGAAGATTACCTACAATAGATGACCTGTTCCCATAGGATCTATAGGAGTATGTGAGTCCCCAAGAGAATAAAGGTGGGGGTTACATTATCAGTACCATGGAGTATCAGGCACCGCTCCTGGCTTACAAATAATACAGTAAGTCGCTCTCTGATTTTAGGAGATGTAATTCCACACTTCTCCTCCAGAGGCGCTGCAGGGAAAAACAACACTTAGTCTTAGTGAACCTGAAGGAAAGGTCACAGGTTTAATAAGGAGGGATTATTCTACAGATGTCACCTGGAAAGAGAGATCCCAAAAATGTCAGAGGTGTCACCAACTGCAGAAACCAATCAGAGAATGGTTTATTAGGTCACTGGGCAGCTCAGGGGTGAGGCAGGCAGGGGCTGGGCAGCTCAGGGGTGGGGCAGGGAGGGGCTGAGCTTCTCAGGGGTGGGGCAGGGAGGGGCTGGGCAGCTCAGGGGTGGGGCAGGGAGGGGCTGGGCAGCTCAGGGGTGGGGCTGGGACAGTCAGAAGATCAGAGGAAATGACTGATTTTGTTTTTCTCTTTTCTTTTCCTTCACCAGGTCTCTACAAAAAGATCTTCATGACAAAGGCCAAAGTAGGGCCGGAGGGTTCCTTCCTTTAGATTGTAAGCTCCTCGGAGCAGGTAAACATTAACCTTTTAATGACCACTCCCCCACCCGCTATAGTTCATACCATGAGCGCCTTCATAGTCTACAATTTTTTTCTTATATTCCAAATGGTATTAGACTGCCCCCCTGTGATGTTTTTGGGGTCGGTGTAGATGAAGCCGTAACCGCTCATGGCCTGCATGCAGCCGCAGGATTTCTTAGCATGGCTGCCTCTTGTATCACAAAACAGTGGTCATTGAAGGGTCAATGATGGTTTTCTTTAGTCTGTAAGCTCAGAAGAGCAGGCGTCATAGAAGGTCGGAAGGAACCTCCGGAATTGTAAGCCTAGTCAGTCCCCGGAGGATCTATAGGGTCCTTGCTCTTATGTCTGCTCCATAAGGGTTTAAGTAATCTGGAGGATGACTTTTCGGCAGGAATCCTCTCTTTAGGCTAGGGGTAGTGATGACCAGGTTGGCGGCCTTGGCTGTTACATACGTCATGTGGTTGGAGATCGCAGTGTAGCGTCGCTTTCGTCGATGTTTAATGGAGGCGAATATGGGCGTGTTATGATGATGAGCAAGTCACCACCTGCAAATCCGCCAATACGTGCGACGATTTGTTATTGCTGTGGTTGCAACCAATGGTCGGGTCCAAAACTCAAAATGACTTTGTATCGTTGGACGATCGCGGCACTTGTGAGTTGTTGGCGCACGACCGCATTCACCTCCACTGGCTGAGATACAGGCGGCGATACACTGTGGTCTCTGGCTGTACGATTTGTGTTGTGGCTGATGATGGTCAGAATGGTCAACATATATTATGTATCAGAGAGGATTCCTTTCTATAGACTGTAAGCTCTTAGGAGCAGGATGACGCCAGGTTATATTGTATGTATTATTATATATGCGGTTATGTAGATTGCCAGCTCTTCGGAGCAGGTTTCAGGTTTCTGGTCAGCAGTAGGCAGATGGATAGACATGATCCAGGGTTATATCGCCGATCGCCATATTTGGGGTCAGGGAGGAATTATTTTTTCCCCTGAGACTCAGATCTCAGGGGTTTTTCTTCGCCTTCCTCTGGATCATCGGGTTGGGGCTCTTATAAGGACCACAACCCCCATCATTTAGTAGGATATAATACGAACCCTTATTATTAATGGCTCCTCTGCTTATTGCTAATAAAAGGTATAAAATTAGCCGTTACAGTGTCCGGTGTCCTTATTGTCTCCGATTATTTCATTACACAGTCAGGGCCGTTTTTAGACAAAGTGGGGCCACAAATGGAGAAATATTGCACCTACTACATATTCTGTTATTTCGATGTGCTGCGGTGCCGATCACTGGTCCTTACAGGGGGCTCCTAATTAAAGGGATTGTTTCATATATAAACCTTTTTGCATAGTCAGACTAGTTGCTTGTGAGCCTTGTCTTTAAAGATCAGGTGCACAAGCCACAAGTCGTATATATATATGTCTTTCCTTACACACAGATAAATATGTATACATACTGAGTTATCATATAGGACCACTATACTATATAGTCATGTCAGCCACTTACTGACCTCATAGTATAATCCACCAATAGCTGCTTCTACTGTATAATGTTCCCCTCATAGCACCAAACACTTCCCTACTATCAGCGTCTCCTCCATTCCCCATATGTAGAACACAACCTGCCCCCTTTTATTTGCAGCTGCCCCCCTCCTGATGCCAGCCAGCAATTAACCATTTCCTGCCCTGCCCTGTAATTGCAGGCTGCAGTAAGCAGCGTCTTCCTATGTACTACTCACTTGTGAGTGCCAGCGCGCCAATGACATTCACGGCACATGTAGACATGAGGCTGCTGCGAGACATTCTGCACCTCAGGTCAGATTATGCTGCGGGCAGTGGTGTAAATACCGGGGAAGAAGCGGTAGCGGCTGCCACAGGGCCGGCACCTTAGGGGGTCTAAGGCAGAAGGGGAAGTGGAGGCGGCTATGAGCAGGTAAGTGAGGCCTCAGAGGTCACCAGAAAGGACCCAGGACGTCACTCGCATATGTCACTGGTGAATAGGTTTTTTTTAAGTTTCACCTTCCCCGGCCTCCTGCCCAGTTACTGTAATTCCTGGACAACCCCTTTAAATCAATAATGCCCACCTTAAATTAGTATAGCCCAATACCCTCTTACATAAATACTGCCTCCCAATAGTCCCCTTATAGGAGCATCTCAGTAAATTAGAATATCTTTGAAACGTTCATTTATTTCAGTAATTCAGTTATACAATCCATAATCAGCGTCTTCCATGATTGTGTTTCCTACTGAACCAGACTGAGGGACCATTTATAGGCTTAGGAAACCTTGGCAGGTGACACTGAATTCACAAGACTGAACTGAACTTACAATATTCTAATTTTCTTAGATTTGGGTTTTCATTCCCTGTAATCCATAATCAACATTTACAGAAATAAAACACTTGAAATAGAAGACTCTGTGTGTAAAGAATCTAGAAAATATAGGAGGTCACTTTATTAATTTAATTACTGAAAGAAATAAACGTTTCAAAGATCTTCTAATTTATTGAGATGCTCCTGTATATTAATAATGCCCCTGCCTGCCTTAATGACCCCTTATGGTTATTGGCCCTTAATATTTTTAAGGCCTCCCCCCTACCCAATAAAAAAAAAAAACAACAATAATACTCACCTGCCTCTAATCCCCTTGCTCGGACTTGCCACCGCCGACTCTCCTTGCTGTATCCTGCAGCCTACCAGATGCCGTTACCAAAGGACGTCTATGCCGTTTCCAAGCGGTCCTATGTAGTGATGTCATTGCGCCCGCCTGCACCAGGACGCTGACGTCTTAATTGTCGCTAGGGAACCTGTAAGCCGCAATCCACTATAAGCCTGTGGCCCCCAACCTTTTTTGCACCTAGGACCAGTTTTCCGCAGCCTGGTGGGTGGGTGGAGGTTGGCGCTGGTTGGAGGTGGTTGCAGGACCACCCCACATGTAATAGTGCCCCCCTCCATGGGTAATAGCCTCCTCACATAAGTAATGCTATTACCTGTGGGGGGCACTATTACTGTAATAGTGCTCTAATAGCATCCCTCCCCACAGGTAATAGTTCCCTCCCCCACATATGTAATGTTTTTACTTATTTGGGGGCACTATCATTGTAATAGTGGCCTAATAGTCCCCCCCAGAGGTTATAGTCCCCCTCCCCCACATACCATTCCATATACTGTTGCTCTGTATAGTTATACTGTACTTACAGAGCAGTGATGGGGTGGGCGGGGCCTCCTCTTGCACACAGCCGGTGCACATCTACTATTTTCTTCCCACTGAAAACATAGACTAGGGGTCAAGGTTCCAGGCGGGACCTCCTCTTGCACACAGCCAGAGCGCATCTTCTACTTTCCTCCAGGAATCTTGACCCTCTATCCTACAGTACCACTGGGAAGAAAATTGAAGATGTGCACAGGCTGTGTGCAGGAGGAGACCCGGCCCCCCCATCACTGCTCTGTAAGTACAGGATATAGAATGGAAGAACAGGAAGCTAATAACTTCCTGATCTACCATGTATTTCAACTGCATTGGTCCTGTGCCGATACGGTTGAAATTTTTGTGTGCACTTGCAGCAGCCCTTGAGTGGGCCCCACAAAGTCAGTGGGCCCGGGGCTGCTGCCCCCTGCTAGCCTCTGGGTGGTCCACTATGGGGCATAATGCCGTGTGCAGGGACCACTGTGAGACATAATACTGTGTGCAGGGGCCGCTATGGGGCATAATAGTGTGTGTGCAGGGGCCACGGTGGGACATAATACTGTATGCACGGGCCATTGTGGGACATTATACTGTGTTGAGGAGTAACTGTAGAGTGTGGCAGATCAGCCGCTGACAAGTCCACAATGTCTAATCCTGTGCATGGACTTCCTGCGCAGACCTACTCTAAAAGGGGCTCTCCTATAACCATAGCGTGTCATCTGTCCACAGAAGTGGTGATAGGTGTCTGATCAGTCGGGTCCTATAACTAGGATCGCCATCAGTCACACACACAAGTTCCCACGTTCTCCTGTCTGGATGTATTGGTGTTCATGCACATTGTTTTACCATTCAAAGTCTATGGGACCGATGACAACAGCTGACCTCTGACCTCGGCTACCTCCGTTTTTGGGTGCTGCAGAAAAAAATGCTGTGTTTTATAGCACCAGATTTCATTTTAATCTCATCGACACAGGAACAAAAAGACGTGAAAAGCTGCAAATTCTAAAATGCTCTAAAATACATGCGTTTTTTAAAAACACGGCAGGTTAATGTAATCTGCAGAATCGTGAGAATTTTTACATATATTTAGTAGGAGTAGAAAAATGCTGAGAAAAACACATCGACAACTTAATGAAAAACGCTGTGGATGAAAACCGTGTGTTTTTGCAGCTTTATCCCCAAAGTGTTTTTTAGCTGCATTTTGCTATGTTGGGCCTAATCCCTATCGCCTCAATATACTGTACATACACTATTAAACACAATTCTAGTATGTATAATGGTACACGTGTACATAAGAAAAGAAGATAATCATATTCTGTATCTACTCACACATATACAATTATATACCATTTATACTCACGTATATACAATTATATACCATATATACACACACATATACATTCATATACCATTTATACTTACATATATACAATTATATACTATATATATTTACACATATACATTCATATACCATATATATTCATACATATACATTTATACACGTACTTACACATATATTCATATACCATACAGTATATACTCACACACATACAGTACATTCATATACCATATGTACTCACATATACTTGTACACAAACTTACAATACTCACACAGTATACATCACATAGTATATAAGACACATACACTGTAAACAAATGTACACATTACACATATATACATATTAAAGAGGACCTTTCATGTCCTCATGCACATGCAGTTTTATATACCGCTAGAAAGCAGACAGTGCGCTGAATTCAGTGCACTGTCAGCTTTCCCGTTATATGCCCCGGGGCTGGAGATATTGTTGCCGTTAGTTTAGACACCAATCTCCGCCTCCCCCCTGACAGTACTCGTCCATAGCCCTGTACTGTCAGAGGGGGCATTCCTCACAGCTCAGTGTCATCGTTGGGCAGTAAGGAACGCCCCCTCTGACAGTAAAGGGTTATGGAGTGCTTGTGAAGAGGAGGGGGAGGGCCTGTTCAGGCTGCACAGGAAGGACTAAATAAGATGGCGCCAGTAGCTTCTAAGTATCGGAAACATTTACAAGAAGCCATTAGTAGGCACTGCAGCTGACAATGGTGTCCTCTTCTCCCGATTCTTTTTTTTAAACTGTAATTTTTATTAAATTATTTAACAGAGTAAACAACATTAGAAATAAAAATGAGAAACAATAGTAAATGAATAGACAGGGGCGTACCACCACAACATGCGGTTGGCACTCCAAACCGTATAGACAAAATCAAAAGAAAATACATAAAAGAAAATACCAATCAACAACCTGAAAGAGCAAGAGTGGGGAGATGACAAAGGAGAAGGGGAGAGAGGGGGAGTAGAGGGGTAGGGGGGAGAGTCAAAGACCTTGTAGAATACAATACTCATCTCAGGTTGACCACACAGCATTGAAGGCCTCCACTGTATGATTAAGGGAGGTTCTCCCGATTTTTAATCCCCATAGTAAGGAAAGTATGCCACTGGCTGGGGACCCCTATGGGTGTGGGGGCCCTGGGCAATTTCCCAGTCACAGTGGCTGTACACAGTTACCATAATCCACAGAGGTCCAGGACACCACATACAGTCATGGCCAAAAGTTTTGAGAATGACACAAATATTCTATTTTCACATGATCTGCTGCCCTCTGGTTTTTATGTGTGTTTGTCAGATGTTTTTATCACATACAGAAATAGAATTGCATTCATATTATGAGTAACACAAGCTTATATTGACAGTTAGAATGAGTTAATGCAGCAAGTCAATATTTGCAGTGTTGACCCTTCTTCTTCAGGACCTCTGCAATTCTCCCTGGCATGCTCTCAATCAACTTCTGGACCAAATCCTGACTGATAGCAGTCCATTCTTGCAGAATCAATGCTTTAATTTTGTCTGAATTTGTTGGTTTTTGTTTGTCCACCCGTCTCTTGATGATTAACCACAAGTTCTCAATGGGATTAAGATCTGGGGAGTTTCCAGGCCATGGACCCAAAATCTCTATGTTTTGTTCCCTGAGCCATTTAGTTATCACCTTTGCTTTATGGCAAGGTGCTCCATCATGCTGGAAAAGGCATTGTTGAGCGCCAAACTGCTCTTGGACGGTTGGGAGAAGTTGCTCTTGGAGGACATTCTGGTACCATTCTTTATTCATGGCTGTGTTTTTAGGCAAGACTGTGAGAGAGCCAATTCCCTTGGCTGAGAAGCAACCCCACACATGAATGGTTTCAGGATGCTTTACAGTTGGCATGAGACAAGACTGGTGGTAGCGCTCACCTCTTCTTCTCCGAATAAGCTGTTTTCCAGATGTTCCAAACAATGGAAAAGGGGATTCATCAGAGAAAATGACTTTACCCCAGTCCTCAGCAGTCCACTCCCTGTACCTTTTGCAGAATATCAGTCTGTCCCTGATGTTTTTTCTGGAGAGAAGTGGCTTCTTTGCTGCCCTCCTTGAGACCAGGCCTTGCTCCAAGAGTCTCCGCCTCACAGTGCGTGCAGATGCACTCACACCTGCCTGCTGCCATTCCTCAGCAAGCTCTGCACTGCTGGTAGCCCGATCCCGCAGCTGAAACACTTTTAAGAGACGGTCCTGCCGCTTGCTGGTCTTTCTTGGGCGCCCTGGAGCCTTTTTGGCACCAATGGAACCTCTGTCCTTGAAGTTCTTGATGATGCGATAGATTGTTGACTGAGGTGCAATCTTTCTAGCTGCAATACTCTTCCCAGTTAGGCCATTTTTGTGCAGTGCAATGATGACTGCACGTGTTTCTTTAGAGATAACCATGGTTAACAGAAGAGAAACAATGATGGCAAGCACCAGCCTCCTTTTAAAGTGTCCAGTGGTGTCATTCTTACTTAATCATGACAGATTGATCTCCAGCCCTGTCCTCATCAACACCCACACCTGTGTTAATGGAGCAATCACTGAAACGATGTTAGGTGGTCCTTTTAAGGCAGGGCTGCAATGATGTTGAAATGTGTTTTGGGGGATAAAGTTCATTTTCTAGGCAAATATTGACTTTGCAAGTAATTGCTGTTAAGCTGATCACTCTTTATAACATTCTGGAGTATATGCAAATTGCCATTAGAAAAACTGAAGCAGTAGACTTTGTAAAAATTAATATTTGTATCATTCTCAAAACTTTTGGCCATGACTGTACAAGTGGTTTTGGTGTATTAGTGTGGCTGCCCTACACAAACTGGATGGTGCCCCATGGCACAAAACAAAATGTTCTCTTGGCTCCAGATACATCTACAGCAATACATTAATGAGTACAAAGTTGTCATGAATTCCGATCCTCATTTCTATACCATCCAGCATTACAAAATGGGAATGGCACAACCTACCTGCAGGGGTGGACAAAGACAGCTGAGGACCCCTGTACAAGAACCATTATGGGCCCCTAGTTTTCCAATATCTCAAGTCTCCATTGCCATCAAACGGCACCTGCAATCTCTTTGGAGCCGTTCGGGGTGGGGTGAAAGTAACGGAACCTCTTACATGCTGTGGTCACATCTGACATGTCCAAATTTTAGTTTTTCCTTTTTAGTAAATTTGCAACCATTTCTAATATTTTGTTTTCACATTTTCACTATGGTTTATTGAGTGTAGATTGATGTGGAGGGGGTCGCTTGATTTTTTAAAATTTTAGTTAAAAGTCCTCAACATAGCAAAATGTAAAAAAAGTGAAAGGTTCTGAAGACTTTCCAGATTCATGATATATGGTAATTACACAAGTATCGTACTGAGATCAAATAGGGATTAGTAAACCAGAGGCCAAATGCAGGAGGTCAAGTGGCCCTTTATCTAATGTACCTAGATCGCATTTGATTAAATCCTCTTGATGTTAAAACTACTTCTGCCATGGTTTTGGAGAGTGCCTTGACCTTGTGCTCTTGTTATCAGCTGTCATTATGATTAGTTCACAAATCTCGAAGCAAATGTTTACGGGGAATTAATGTAGAAAAATATGACATATGGTTAATATACAGGAAATTTCAGTCATGGGTTAAGTCAATGCACATGTTAAAAGCGAACCTACCAAATCAACCTCTGACTCGAATTACAAGTCTAATACATACGTGATAACCAGCTTTTCAAGACAGCGCGATTTTACAATATTGTATCCCTAAGTGATATGCTATATGTGCGTGTATGGCAACTAAAGATGGGCTAACCCCAGAAGATTTGCTTTGTCCTGTGCTCCGACAAAGCGAACCCCGGGTTTTTTGATTCGGTCCGAACTTGTTTGGATAGAATTGGAAGGGAAATTATTAAAAATTGGGGTCTCTTCTGACCTCAGAGTTTAATAGGTGGAGGCCCAGGGGAGGTGAAAAAAATAAATAAAAAAAAACATTTATACTCACTTTTTGTTACCTCTTCTGGGCCTCCTGGTGGTGTCTGGCGCTTTGTGTCTTCCTCTTGTTGGCGTCTGCTGCTCTTCTGTAATGACATCCACCCGGAGTCAGAAGATACAGATCGCCAGTCACCGCTGTGTTGGGGCCTCTTAGCTGACATTATACTGTGCGGTACTTGGGACATTGTTCTTTGTGGGACCTGGGGACATTATACTATGCGGGAGCTGGAGACATTATACAGTGTTGGACCTGGAGTCATTATACTGTATCAAACCTGGGGACATTATAAAGTGTGGGACCTAGGAACATTATACTGTATGGTATCTGGGGACATTATACTGTGCGGGACCTGGGAACACCATACTATGTGGGGGCGTTTAAGTGACATTATACTGTAGGGGACCTGGGGACATTGTATTTTGTGGCACCTGGGGAAATTATACTATGTGGGAGCTGGGGACATTATACTATACTTTGTAGGACCTGGGGCATTATATTGCATTGAACCTGGGGCCATTATACAGTGTGGAGTTTGGGGCCATTATACATTGTCAGACCTGGGGACATTATACTGTGTTGGACCTACGTGCATTATACTTTGTAGAACCCAGGGATATTATATAGTACTGTGTGAGACTTGGGGACATTATACAGTGTGTAGTCACTAAGGGCACATTAAACTGACAAACAGTGCACTGCATAATACTGCCCCACCCTTGATAGAGCCCCCATCCCATGTTATTGCTCTCCCTGGGAACCCCTCTGGAACACTCTGTGTATGCCGCTTCCTATTATAATTATATTAATACATCTCGCTATTGAGTAACTATTCTTTCTCTCTTAAGACTTTTTCACCAGTTGGACCCGTCTTGTGAATTTCCTTGTCTGTGAAGACATCATTATGTGTCTTTAAATCAAATGCAAATCTGTTTTAAACTCTGGTATTGCAGAACCGGAGGTAGTAATGTAGTGTATAGGCTTATGGGTGCTAATAACTGTGGAATGAGAACAAGAGTAAGTCATCATTCAAAGAATTATGTGGGATCTGAAGAAAAGCACAAATTTCATAATATGACTGTTCATCTCGCTGCTGCTGCGGCTGTCGCGGCAATAATTACTAAGACTTAAGAAAATGGAATATTATCATATAGTGCATTATCACGGGAAGCAGACGGCCACAATTGGCATATGTCTGGGAACGCTATTAGTTTCAATCATCATTTATAACACATTCCCACTCCAAAACAACCCTGTTTGACAAAGCTGATTGCGCTCGCGTAGTCGCGGAGAAGACACATGGTAGTCATAGTAACTAAGTAGCAGTTTTACTTCCATAAATTCTTACACCTTTTGACTTGCAGTATGTTAGACTGATTTTTGCTAATCATTTGGGATAGAATCCAATTGAGAAATGTAAAAAATAGGAGCGAAACGACTCAGTACAAAAGGGCTTGGGGAGAGATACATCTGCAGCGGTAGACGCACATTATGGCGGTGAGGGATAAGTATTTATGGATTATATTTAGGTCAGAAACATATGGATACATAAAATCAAGTGTTGTTATTTGTAGAGGTCTCTATAATGTTACCGACTGTGGTGGCTCCACTAATGATCTGTAATGGTGGAGGTACATGAAGATATTCAGGGGTAAAGGGTGGAGGATCTAAAGTTGGCCATACATATTGGACTTTAGTCAACTGAAATGGACTTTTTGGCCAACAATAGCTTTAAAAAAAAACAAAACAAATATTCGAGCCAACAGGAGACTGTTGTCTACCCAAAAAGTTTCCCACCTGTTGGAAATTTTTGGCCATCAGTTGGTTGCAAATATAAGTGAATGGTATGAACGGCCAAATTTGGCTGATCATCTGCTCTGCAACATAGCCTTGTTTGCTTGTATTTTATTCCTAAATTGGCCTCCTGATTGGCCAGTTTAGTCTATGTTGATTGTGGGAATGGGTCATCTGAACAATCCCACCAATGATGATTTGGCCAATCCTTACGTGTATGGCCAAATTCATGTTTTACCTTTAGGCTGGGAAATTGCACAGCTTGTTTTCCTGAATCCGCACCATTGCTGGTCTCTCGCCCCTGTCAACCTTTTCTAAGGTTGAAAATGGCTGATAAAAACTGTACCAATAATTACAAGTTTTTCATAGAATGTGGATGAGATAACGTGTCAATTAACCCACTGCAAGTACCCTCCATGGCACTCCAAGCCTTAGGATCCCATGTTCCATTACACCAGATTCACACATACAGCCCTTATACAGTTTTGTTTATCTTGTTTAACTTTTTGGTGTAGATTTTGAGCCAGCACCAGAAGAAAAAAAATCTTGGTTTGGATGATTTATCAGACGTCTACAGACAATTTTAGACTTCTACTTAGGTCCCAGGTACCTTGTTGACTCCAGGATACAGGATTCTTGAATAATTTGGTGTGTTCCATTTCACTTGTTTTGTCTTGGTTTTGATATTTTCCATAATTCTGTAATTCATAACCGATCTATACACTTTTTAGGTGCACTTCATAAACACTAAATCCATATTATGTCTACTATACTCACGCAAAGATCTAACTTAGGCACTCAACCCTACTGGCCCAGGCACAGAAACCCCTCTATGCCTTATACTAGATGTATCAAACCCAGTTTTGTGATGGCTAGAGAAACAGTTGGGCTATGTTCACATCTGAGTTGGAAGCTCCACCACAGAAATCTCCTTCTCCATCACAGAAGCCTCCTTCCCCACCACAGAAGCCTCTTTCTCCATCACAGAAGTCTCCTTCGCCACCACAAAATCCTCATTCTCCATCACAAGAGTTATGCCTTGAAGAATAGATAGGATAGAAGATATATCTGATCAGTGGGAGTCTGACCACTGAGATCTCCACTGATCCTGAAAATGGGGGTTATTTACCCTTGTTCATTCAGGCAGGCTGAATGTAGGCATGTCACTTAGTGGGTGGGACAAATCCATTCTCCCATTCACTTCAATGGGAGTGCCAGAGATAGCCGAGTGCTGTACTTTGGCTATCTCCGGCACTCCCACCACAGCAAATGGCAACATAGATGTGTCCCATGTAGCACGGGCACACCTACATGTACCTGGCAGCTACAGACAGGCTGAATGCACAACAGGTGTGAAACGACTCCATTCTCAGGATTGGTGGGGGTCTCAACAGTCAGATCCTAACTAAGCAGATATTTCTTCTCTTTCCTCTGGATATTCTAAGGATAGAGGATAAATATTCTTCATGACATAATTCTTTATCAAAAACAAGAGGCCAAGCACACACCATGCCAGCACACAACTCAAGTTTCGCCCTTTTGGCTTCTTCTGGGACCTTTGACGTGTGACATACTTCCACCATATGCTATGTATGTTGGCCAACTTTTTTGACCACCCCCTAGAGAAACACATTTCAGTGCAATTTTATTTCCTCAAACTCTTCTACACCTGTTGACTCTCATGAGTTAAAATCCTAGCGACACAATTCACATAGAATGGGATTAGTCTCGCTTGCTCGTCTCTCGGTTGTGATGCTGCAGAATGACACCATGTCCTGTCAATTGGCAGAGAGCAGGGTAGAATCAGTCTCACTCCTATGACTCCAGAACATTACTAAATTACCATTACTAAGTGGCGAGAGGATGCGGCTGCCGTATTCCTCATGCTGTTCGTTGGCAGCAAGCAGAATGAGGACAGAACTGGATGGAGTACAAACCATCTCCTGCTCCAAAGCCTGGAAATGAATGTACGGTGCCATAGTAACACTGCAAGTGCTGTGTGTAATCTACCTCATTCTGATATCACACAAGGAGGACACATCAGTCCTTCTGCTTTTACAGCTGACCAGTGGTGGATACTCCTGGACAGTGGACTCATTGCACAAAGCCGAGGGACTACAACATGGCTGCTATCAAATACCGGACAGAGTCTGGACAGAGATGATGCCTATTGTGTCTCCAATATGACTCATAATCTAATTTCCTTATCTCATAGACACGTATTTTTTGACAATTTCATGGAAAGTCATTACTTTGTCAGGCATTGTTTATGCTAAATGTATCTGTATGTATCAAATTTGTACCGTGGGAAATACTAGACCTCTCATGGAAAGATATGGATGTAGCAAAGTTTAACTTTTATAGATGAGGTTGGAGGAAGACACAAGTCCATCAAGTCCAACCTATTGCAATATTGATCCTGAGGAACCCAAAAAAAACCCATGAGGCTGATGCCAATGGTCCCAAATATCCTTTCTTTGTGATCTACTCCTGGCTTTAGCTAAAAACAAAAATTCTGGCAAAAATGGAACATGTGACTATCGCCATAAACATGATATAGCTGTCACCCAGCCATTTATCAGGTGACCTAGTCATAAATATTCACACTTGGTCAAATATCCATGCTTTTTTTTTCATGTGTAGAGGGAAGAGATTTCCAGGCACCTCTAGGTGCGGCTCACATCCCATGAGGACATAGGATTGGATATGTTGAAATTGAATAAGTCAGATTCCTCTTTTCTCAGAAGTTTGTCATTGGGGAAGAGTCAAGAGATGCTCATACATAATAGATAGTTGACTGGTCCGATGAATTTGGATGATTTTATCTAACATGTATGGTCAGTTTTAGGCCCCATGCATAAGTCCAAGTGTGCAGGCCAAGAGGGGTCTGATTTTTTTAGCAGAATGCACTCAGTTGACACTCAAGTGCATCCGATTCCCCATTGATTTCAATGGGGGGTTCCATTCCATTCCATTCCTATGCTCTATAATTATTGGAATAGATCGGCGCATTGGAACCCCCTCATGTACATGAGACTTTAGATTTTTGTTCGGGTCACTAGTTCCTTGTTGGCTCCAGGATTCAAGCACATTCTTGAAAAATTCTGGCATGTTCAGTTCTACACTAAATTATGTCCTATGAGGCCCACAGTTAGGTTGGGTATCAAGTTGACATCCAACAATGAGAGACATATCACCATTTGCATGACTTAATGGACCTCCCCCCCTCCCTTGACTAGCTAAGGTATGTTTATATATAAGGTTTTAAGGCTAAGGCCCCACATACCGTCCCGCAGCAAAAAGCGATGCAGGAAAAGCCGCAGCGGCAACGCATTGCTGTTCTTCCCGCAACGCTTTGCAAAGAAAGTTTGTAGAGGTTTCCTCTGCGGACTTTCTGCTTCAATTATATCTATAGGGAAACCGCCGGCGTGTTCGCATTGTGTATTTTCCCGCAAAGTGGGGATGGGATTCGCTAGATTCACTATCTGTAAGGATAGATTGTGTAGATAGATGCATCTGTGCATTGTGTGAAAGATGCCATACAATGATCATCTGATCTCATCACGCAACTGCTATGGCTAATACTTCTGGTTCTGTACAGTGCTCCCTAGGAGGGCATAAGAGAGTAGTGGAGGTAAATTCCTAACTATCCCGAATCAATGCAAATCTAAAAATGAAATCTTGTATCAGTCCCTACAGAGAGATTTCCAATTTTAGAAAAATATAATGGCTACTATTTTTGGTTCATGATCACAAATAGGCACCTACCTGGAGTGTAGCCATAGGGGTACTGAGATAACTGGTGCGCCAAGCCCTGGAGTCTAAAGGCACTCAAAGACGCCTCTACCACATAAGATGCACGTTGCTACTGGTGGCCCTGTTTCAGATTTTTTAGATTCCCGTGATCTCCGACTTGTCTATATTTATTATGCTGAAGTGATGAGGTTCTATACTATTCAGTCTATACTGACCCATGACTGCTGGCCACAACATGTCCCCTACACACTGGCATTGCTGGCTGGTTGCAGCGGCCATGTTATTGGTGCCATGATATAACAGAAATCCGTCTCTTATAAAGTATGAGTATTTGCTGTTATTTTGTTTCATAAATTCTCCACTCAGATTTAATTTTTCTTTATTTGACTGCTGATATTGAAAACTTTTACAAATGAGGGAGACAAGAAGATCCGAGAATTGACATGAAGTTGCCATATGGTAAAGATCTCATTACAGAAGCTTCAAGACAATCTCTCGTTGTGTATGGTTGCCATGGCGGCAGATATTAAGTCATCGGTTTTCAGCTTCTGCTTATCATGTATGTACTGTCAATTTACGACATACATTGGAAGCTGTGATATTTAAATGCCATAGTTTAGTATGATAATAATAGAAGTATACGCCACTGGCTGTTTATACATCAGGTTATCGCAACGTGGAATCTGATTACAAGACGTATTTATTTTCTGATGTATATTGTAGAGCTAAGTGTGGTGGTGCAGCAGAGCTAAAGATGAAGTAAAGTTTAACTTGACTTTCAATGGCTTTTACTGCAGCAAGTTATCAGCAGGAAACTCTAAGTTAAACTTTGCTACATTGGTACAGAAACTGCGTATCTTCCCTAAAATAGCTCAGCTGTTGTTGATAGTTCCTAATATTACAGTTTAGTCCTGTGTGAATGGGTCCAAACCAGATAGAGGCACAAAATAGAGGGGCACTTTTTTCCAGAAGAATCCAATAGAACTTTTTGAAAAACAACCCATTATCAGTGTTTTTGGATAGTATGGCAGAAAAAATTGCAAGCATTCTTTGCAATTCGATGGAAAAACACTTTCCCGTTTGGACAAGTCTTTACCATTTTCTCTACAAGGAGGTAACAGGGGAAGGGGGTTCTGATGGAGTGGGTTGCTGATATAAATTTTTGTAAGTTGCAAAGTCCTCTGCTTTCTGGTGGGTTAAGTAAGTAGACCTGCCTGATGGGCTACTGTATACACACACTGTCTGAAAAGTAAGTGGCATGGCTCCAATGTGTGAAGGGTCAGTAATGGATTGCCCTGATTCCTGGTGGGCATGTTGGTAAGATACAGTAGCTCGCTGCCATCTAGTTGGTTATTGCCACAGGTCCCTGCCATATGGTTGGTAAGTGATATAGACTCTGTAGTTATCTGGTGGGTTATTGACACATCCCATGGGCTAGTGACATACAGTAGATCCCTGTTGTCTGGTGGGTTAACGCAGCTTGGTGGATTATTGGCCTAGTCCATGGTGTCAAGTAGTGAGTTAATCCAGTCCACTCCCGGTATCCATTGCTTTAGACCAATCACAAGTAATTTAATATTCCTTTCCTCATCCCTGATGTATGATAGACATGTTCTGCCGTGTGATCTGCATAAGCATAGAAGGGTTATGAGAATGAAATAGCTTGCATGAGAAAGACTGGTAATGCAGTTTAACCCTATCCAAGGGAATGGGCTTCAGTAGACTAAAGTGGCCTCCATGGACAAGAGTGGCACTAGATAATATCAGACCTCTGAATACATCTCATACATCTCCTTAAACTTCTTGAAATAGGTGCCTCGTGAGACATCCTACCATGGGCCAGTTCAACACTTGGCTCTCAATAAAGCATAAGGAGTCAGTTGGCTCACTATCCTTGGGGGCTGGATTATACCATCACATAAATCAACAACAAAAATTACATCCCTCCCCTGGGAAGGGTGGAGGAACCCTTGGGTTAGTTCTCCATCCTGGGCGTACTTTGCATTGCCTCTATAGGTGGACCTCTGTGAAGGGCCACACTCTTCATGAAAGACTGGAGGTCTTGAACCTTCTTGGCCTCCTGGAAGTTACAGGAGCTTCTTCTCTAGCACAGTAAATACTATAGAGCAGAGTCAAGTGCCATCTACTCAAATAAATGACATCAAAGGGGTCTTAATACTATAATAATACACAGGACTGACATTAGAGGCAAAGCCTGAGCACGGTGTAAGCACCCTCTAGAGACGGAACCTGGGGCACACATATCACATGTTAAATACCTAAACTATATGTATTAGAAGGTCACTTATGATTCATGGTCTGCACAGTCCTCTTGTTGTATATGTGATCAGATTTCTGAATACAATTTCCAAAGGTCATGCTGTAGCGATCTTTACTCTCATTGACCTTTATATATACAGAGAAGTCAGAGAATTTAACATATTGACAAATCTGCTATCATTACATTACTAGATGTGGGTAACACAATGAGATTAGCTGTTGAAATACATAGCTATAACATCAGATTATGATAAATGGTGGAGGAGAAGCCATTGTAGTCCTGTAGTCTGGTTACCATACTGTAGAACGGACTTAGAGCTAATACCGTCAATGACATGAACATATAACTGGGGTGGTCATGAAAAACAAAGCCCGCCCTCTTTGAATTCTATGGTCTTATGTATCAGGACATAATAAAAGATCCTCTATTTCTTAAAAGGTCTTAAAATTAGAAAGATAAAATCTGAGATGAACAACAAATTACACCACATCATTATTTATTGAAGAAACGTATACCGTTACTGCTTCCATAGGAAATAAGAGGGTAAGAAGCAGTCCGGAGCTGCTAACCAAATTCCTTTAAGTAAATGATCATCAGCAAGTTTGACCACCTCTATCAAAGAAGAAATATTGGCAGTTTCCTTGACTGAAGCATTAAGGTGTGTGTTAACACGATACCAAGGAGGAAAGACATCAGCAATGATCTTAGAAAAGGGATTCTTTCTGCCCATCAATCTGGGAAGGGTTAGAAGGTCATTCTTTAAACAATTTTCAAGTCCATCCCATTGAATTGCAGAAATTCAAGAGCTACATGTAAGACTCTACAGGCTTCATTTATCATGTTATATGTTCACGTCCTTGAAAAAGACTGAACAAGTATGGCTTTCTTGGAGGTGTTTCTAGAAGAAAGCCTCTTTTTTCTGAGTAGAGCATGGCAGCATGGCTTGAGTTTGCAAAGTTGCATCTCAACAAGCCACAAAACTTCTCGAAAAACTGGAGAGCAATGGCTTCACAAGAACCGGAATTAGTAAGAAGCTTTGGCCCCACAATATTTCTGGCAGTTTTCTTCCATGAGTTATTGCAAATCTATCCGGCCAAGGCATCTCTGCTCTGGCCTGCCTTGCTTCCTGTTCTAGTCTGTCCTCTTTACTGAATGTGGTGAAAATGGTTGGAAAATAGACAGAGTGGCACATTTTTGGCACATTGTTTTCATTTTTTGGAACATATTTGCATCAGAAAACCATTTTTATGCCAAAAACTGGGTGACAAGATTATTAAATTCCCCCCAATGTCCTTTGGAAAGATGAGACCAAAGTCAAGATGTTTGGCCATAATGTACAGTGTATAATGTATAGTGACTGTGGGCGCCATTGAGGCCTGTGATTGGGTCTCAGCAGTCACGTTGGGCATGCCGACATCATGACACTACAATGTACTGGCATATAAAAATATATCTCTATATATCAATACGTTATGCATGCAAAGAAAAATTCTAGGTAATGTCTTTGGCTCAACTTTCAGGGTGCCTGCCTTCCATACACAAGCTCCTGGGTTTGAGACCCAGGATAGACCTACTGGAAAAATGCATAGAATAAATATTTGAATAAATGGGGGACCCCTATCAATGTCTATTAGTATATCTGACCTGGTGAGGGGGCTAGAAATTGGGGAAAATGGGTCAGTTGACATACTGTATCTTATACAGTAGATCGACATGGATTTTTACCTAGGCCCAAAATAGGTGAGGGAAGGTGAGTATCCACATTATACAGAAGGTGTGCATGTACTCACCGGCATCAGGACAATGGCAATATGGCTGCTCTGCTGTGGCCCAGCACACTTCTTGGTGGCCAATGTATCATGTGCCCAGACTGTTTCCTCCCGAGCAGCCACCCAGACACCAACCCTTACAGGTCAATCAAAGACACCCACCAGCGATGAAAAACACAAACTCTTTACTTCTCACTCTTTACTGAAATAGATGATGCATATACAAGGGATACAATTCTTGAGTGTCAATTCACAGAGAGTTACATAGTAGATGACATTGGATGAAGACACCAGTCCATCAAGTCCAACTTATAATCCTACAGTGTTGATCGAGAGGAAAGCAAAAAAAATCTCCATGAGGCTGATGTCAATTGCCCCATGTCAAGGGAAGAAAATCCTTCCCGACTACAACTGTCAGTATAAAACCTTGGATCAAGTTGTCTTTACCAAAAATCTAAAACCCATACTTTTCAATACAAGAAAGTCATTCTGGTCCTCCTTGAACATGCACAATGAATCCACCATCATCACATCATGTGGCAGTGAATTCCATAACCTCACCACTCTTACAGTAAAGAATTGCTGGTGATAAGGTGAAAGTCACAGATGAAGATGATGGGTTGAAAGTCACAGGTGTAGTTAGGACTGGTGTGTAAGATTGCATGCCCATACTGATGACTGAAGAGTGGCTCCACTGGGGTTGGCTTGGGTTCTCTGCCCCATCTTTACCACAGAGGCTTCTTGCTCAGTTAGTCCTCAGCCGTACACTCTGGCTCCTCACTCAGCACTTGGTGCACCTCCTCCAGGGTCTCAACCACATGCTCTCAAAGCTCCTTGTCCTCACAGGGATGTTTGGGTTGAGGTTCTCCCCCTCCTCTCTTCTAAGGTGTGGAACACCTAATATGGTGGCCTGCCTAGGCCTTTCAGGACTGGTGTTAGGTAATTGGAACATTCAGCAGTCCTCTCACAGTGGGCTGTGCAATTCGGGGACTCCTTGTGGATACTGCAAGCTATGCCCAGATGTTATTAGGCACTGGCAACTACTTGCCAGTGCTGGAAAGGTGGCAATATGGCTGTTCTGTTGCACCCAGTACCACAATCCTCCACATCCAAAACACTAATATTCCCAATCTGTCTTCTCCTAGGTTGTCACCCAGACATCAACCCTTGCAGGTCACCAGAAGCCACCCACCGGCGATGAAGGACACGGACATGGACACTTCCCATTGAAGTCCTTTTTACTGAGGAAGGTGATGAATATACAAAGATAGAATACGGGTAAGATATGGATCCAGTGGCCACTCCTTGACCATGGTATTAAGCTTTAGGGCTAGGGCAGTGACTTATTCTTTACAGTAAACAGAAGAAAGCCTTTCTACAACTCCATTGTATTTGTCATTTACTTCATCTTCATTATGTTTTGCTCTTAATTTTGACTTGTTGCATTGCAGTAAAAAATGCTTGCAAGTAAACCATCAACAAGTAGGTCAGCTGCTGTTACCACATCTTACTAGTCTTGTTATTGTCTCTTTTTCATAAATAAAGTACACAATGGGTTCTCCTTATTGGGTACTTGGTTTTATTGGCTGATTAATATAATAGATACGGATGTGTTCTTCCTCACCTTTCCTCTTGCTTGGACATGTCCCATTACATGTGTCACAAGATAGTTAGCATTTCAAGACAATACTCTTTTGTGACATTGTATCACAAAGTGATAACCTATATGTACCTACAGTATGTGTGGCCGCCCAGTGGTTCTGTTGTGAATTGCAGCCTGTCAACGGGTTTGCTAGCATGTCTTGATATTACATTGAATTGGTTTAATGAGAAACTCGAGTCTTTAACCAAATTCAAGTCATGTTAAGGATGGACACATCTGTATGTCAGAAACGCCTGTCATCCGGCGACCAATGTCTTATAATCGGGAGGCCCCATTCATTGTGCTCTTGACTAAGCTCTGGATAACTTAGCTGCATGCCCTTATCCATAACTCCCATACCCTTTGATGAAAAAAGTGGCAAGCATATACAAGTCTCCCCTGTCTTCTCTCTGCTTTCTGGATGCCACCAACTCTTTCTGCTGTACACAGGAGTCACAAGACCTCTACTTGTACCAATTCTATGTATACCTGGGATATTTAGTCTATTAATATATAACTTTAACTGAACAGTCACGGAAGTTGTATCTTAATCAAACTGCTTATTATTATATGCTTTAATGAAGATGAAGCACTTTACACCCTTGTGCACTCAAAGCACTAGAGACACATAACAATGTTAAAGGTACTCAGTTATATTGATAGGTCTTAGAACCAGGAGAATGTCAGAAGAACAATCTATCTATAACAATAGATAATTCCTTGAAGACAACAAAGACCTTATCATATTCTTATTGTTGCACAATCTACAGAAGTGGAAGATGTTAAGATGGAAGTGGCGTGAATCAAAGTTCCTTGGTCCAAAGCAAAATCTGTAAGAGGGCCCATGCCTACTATTTATCATACTGGTATCTTTTTGTATGGCAAGAGGGTCATTGGGTTCCATCAGGAATCAGGACATATCTAATCATAAGCTAAACAGTTGCAGGTCAAATTTATGTATGAGATAGCCAAGATGATTATCTATATAGTGATGGTGGTCTCATGTTCCAAGCTGTAGTGGATGGTGAGATATGGAGCTCTTCAGTGTAGGTGCAACAGCGCTCCTTATAGCTATACACCTGTCACATGGTCTTGGTTCCAAGTTCTTGGGATTGATGGAGCTTGGGATGTCAACAAACTCCTAGATATGATGTTCAGCAGTTTATTAAATTGGAAACAACCTTGCATGGTGCTTCTTGCTCTGGATCAACACAGCATAAAAAAAATTCACCTTAATACTGTATGAAACGTTGTATCATGTATGGTGGTGTAAGGCAGACACAACACTGCTGAATGCTTAAAATAGGTAGGTGATCGGCTGCAGGGTCCTGAGGATGGGTATGGAGGTAAGTACATAAGATGAGATTTAAAAAAATGGGGGAATTGGGTTACATTAACAAGCAAAAAAACCCGTCAAAAATATCTTCCTTTTTTGTCTTCGTGATTGGTGGCACAGCTCAATCTTGCCCATTTTGGTTGTATCCCACGTACTATCCTTGTATCTAGACAGGTCCCTGAGGACTGTTCTGCATTCCTTGTTATTTAATATAGTCATAGTCTTTCTTGATATAAGCATCTTTGGTGATTCATTGCTTTAGTAACTATAAACGTCAAAATCATTGAAAATGCAATAAGTTGATCTTCAACATGATAAGCCAGACAATGTCAAAATCTGGCCTTGCCATGAACGATAAAATAAATGTTGTTTAATCTCTGGTTGTTATGACTGGGAGACAAAGACAGGGAGTCAGTCTGAATAACTTGTACGGCGCACAAGATGTGGATTTTAATCTTTTGTTGTCAAATAGACAAGAATCATGTTGTAATAAACCATGTGAGATCTGCCAGACACAATAGAACATGCCATGTTATACAGACATATACACAGGGTCGGACTGGCCCACCAGGGAACCGGTGATTCCCCCGGTGGGCCCCGAGCCCCGACTATATTTAGTCCTCATTTTGCCAATACAAAGGTCAGGGGTCCGATCGGGACGGTCAGGGGCCCGATCAGGCCCCTGACCATCCCGATCGGGCCCCTGACCAATGGACAGTGGGGTAAGGATCGTGGTCGCAAGTGGTGCGACCACAGTCGGAGAGGTACAGAGCCTGCGGCCAGCTGGAAGTATCATGATAGTGGTCGGGGAAAGTCTGGTTCTCCGACCGCTACACCTATTGTTAATGGAAAGGGTATGCCAGCCCAGGAAAAGTGACAAAAAATAAAAAAATAAATCCTCACCTGTCCTGGGCTCAGCTTCGTCTCCGGCACTTTTCCGGCCTCACTGCAGGGGCCTGTGGTTAGGCCCCAGTGGTGACATGGGCGCGCCGGTGTAATGACATCATCATGCCCCACATGACCACTGAGGTCCAATCAAAGGCCCCAGCGGTGACGTCTAGGGCACGGGATGTGGGGACGAAGGAAAATGGGAAAGACAACAGGACAGAGCAAGTATGCCCCAGAGAGGTAAGACAAGGTGAGTATAAGCGTTTCTTATTTTAATCACTTCTCCTGGACCTCTACTTATTATATTCTGGGGTCTGAGGAGACCCCAGAGTATAATAATAGCACCGGCTCTGGGAAGGGGGGGACTGTGGGCATATAATACTGTGCAGGGGCCACTGTGGAGCATACAATGAGGTGTGGGGACACTGCGGAGCATACAATGCTGTGTGGGGGCCACTGCAGAGCATATACTGCTGTCCCAGTATTGTTTACATGTCGATGCTGCGCTGCTCACTCACCGTATTCTTGATAACTGCAGTTGTGTGTACTATAGTTGTATCCCTTTCAAGTATTTGAGATATCGCTGCAGCACCCGTAACCGTCACTATCAAGAATTCTCTCTAGGAAGGGGGTAGTGGGCCCCGGACAAAAGTTTGCACTGAGCCCACAAGAACTTAGTTATGCCTCTGCCAATACATTTGCATTGGCAAAATGATAACTAATGGAGGCCAATAGCCTGAGGGACATTAAAGGGGTTGTGCAGGATAACATTTTTTTTTTTTTTTTTTTTAAATTACACAGGTGAAAAAAAAAAAACGAGACTGAATGGACACTGGCAGCGGACAACGGCGTGCCGGGGACAGGTGAGTATGCTTATTTATTTATTTTTTATTTTACACCTCCCGCCCAGGACTTGGGTTGTGCCAATTCCTGGACATCCTCTTCAAATTATTTATCCAACTTTCTAATATTGGTGGCCTGTGCTTAGGATAGGCCAGCAATATTACATCTGCGATGTAATGATGATCTACAGGTAGTGGTAACAATTGTAGGAGCCACGCTGTTCACTTGCCATATAGGGTGTAGCAGTAGGTTTAGGTAGTGCAGTGGTGCACATGGTATGGTGGGTGAGCAGCGTGGCTCCTGACATGTTATTACCTTTAACCGCCCTGTCTCGGTACCGCTGATCTGCAGGGGTCCTCATGGTGGGCCCCTAGAAGCAATTCCACTGGTGGGCCCTAGACATCCCAGTCCGACACTGCATATACATACATACATACATATATACAATCACAGATTCACTCCAGAGATTAGATCCTATCTATAGTAACTTCTATCATGTGTCTTGGCATAGCGATAGAATAGAATGTATGCAGGTAGTATTGGGGATAATGGCCTCCATATCTTCAGGTTGGAGTAAAATGAGATCCACTTACAGATGAAGAGAATGTTATTGATAATCTTGTCTAAGAGTGAGATGTATTAGGCGGCAGATGAGCAGACATTTCTTGAAGTTGACGCATTGGAAGAAGGTAAAACGGGTAAGAATAAGGATCTGAGAAAGTTGACCAGGGCCAGATTGTTATGGCTAGATGACAGTCAATAGTCAACCCTTTTAATCCAGTTGTTAAATGCAACAATATTTCCTTGAATGTATCCAGTATGGCAACAAAACGCTAATATATTGTGAAAATCCCATAGGTAATACCAATTGACAATCTCAGCTCTGCTACACCTGTATGCATAAAATATCAGTTTTTAACCAATTTCCAGTCATTTTGGTTTAATCAGCGCAGGTTTCGTGCAGCAGAGTTGTGTAAATCAGATGCAGCCCTGGGAAAAACAGCAACAGATGTAGCCGTGAGTAACATCACATTTATTTTAATATCATTTTTTTTTCATATTGACACAGTGTTTCCTTGTGTGAATTGCTTGGCCTTTAAATAGCATGTTGTACTTCACAGCACTTATGTGAGGAAAGTTCCAGCCATGTAGCTAGAATTGTCTCTAAATGTAAGTTTCTGAGAATTGGAGTAAAGATACCGAGAGGACTGAATAACTTTGCAAACACTGGTCTGAACTGAGGCGTGCATAACATGAGATGCGGCTGCTATGGGGCCCTTGAAAAGATAGGACCAAGTCCTGGTGGGTCCCCCATCTGCGACAGCAGTCACCTCAGCTCGGTTTCCCCGCATAGCTTTCTAGCCTACATCTAATTTGCTGTCTCCATGTCCTTGCTACACCTGAGTAGCCATCGCTGCACAACTACACCTCTACATCCATGGTTCAGCATCATTGCTTCACCACTACAGCTCTGCTCTATCCATAGCTCTGCCTCATCACTCCGACTACAGCTCTGCTTCATCCTCACATGACCACGGCTCTGCTTCATCATTATACTCTCAAACCTTTGTTACTTTGGACTCAGTCTATCCAATTGTTGCATCAGTCCATGCTGGTCACCACTACTGCACCATTGCCACCAGTGTGTGTTCCCTACCAATATGCAGAAGTTATAGGATTGCAAACCATTACAGTATGTACAGGGGTAAGGTCCAAGAGTCGAGGAAAATGTGTGGTGGTTAGGTGGGGGGAGGCAAATCATTAGGACAACGGGCCTAGACTCCATACAGCCAAGAAATCTACCCCATCCACCGTCAGTGATAGGACTTTGTGAGCAATTGCACTTTGTAGAAGGGAACCATATTACATTACAGGGCTTGTTCTTTTCTCCTAAGTTACTACTGCTGAAGCCCTACTGCCCAAGAGGTGACAATTCAAGGTCCTTCTGTTCTGGGTAGCAAAACTTGGTACCATAATGAGGGGCCCACGTTGATTTTTGCTATGGGGTCCGTCTCTTCTTTATACACCAATGTATTTTCCACCTTCATCCCCACAATTACTTAAACTAGGATAGAAAAGCCAAGAACAAAGTCAAAACCAAAAGAATTTGGGCAAAAACCAAAATGGGGCAGATTAAAACCAAAGCCTTAGCCTACATTCACACGACCATGGTGCAAAACAGCCATGAAAAACGTCTATTTTTCACTTTTTTTTTTTTTTTTGCACGCCTGGGGTGGCCGTTTTCACGGATCCCTCATACATTACAATTAGAGATGAGCGAATTTCTCAAAAGTTTGATTTGGCAGTTCTATTCGAAGTTCCAAAAAAATTTGCTTTGATCCAAATTACTTCGCAGCGAATAAACAGCTATTTCCAGGCCGCAGAGAGTCGGGGTGGGCAGCAAAATGGCGGAAGCCCTTGGATGCCGCAGTCATGTTTCTCTCTCTCCAGCACGGACAACTTTTATTCATGTGGAAGGATCTGCTAACAAGCAAAGACACGCCTACCCAATGACATCACTAGAGAATATCTTGTGACCGTCTGATGTCACAAAGGTCCTTACTAAATTTTCGTTACCACGAAGCATCAGGAAATCCAGAATCGTGGCGAATCAAAGATTTCCTGAAATTCAGATCGAATTCCACGTCTGCAGAATCGATTCGCTCATCTCTAATTACAATGTATGGAGGGATACAGTGATGGCCAAAAGTATTGACACCCCTGCAATTCTGTCAGATAATACTCAATTTCTTCCACAAAATGATTGCAATCACAAATGCTTTGGTAATAATATCTTCATTTAATTTGTCTTCAATGGAAAACCACAAAAAGAATTGTCAAAAAGCCAAATTGGATATAATTCCGCACCAAACATAAAAAAGGGGGTGGACAAAAGTATTGGCACCCTTTGAAAAATCATGTGATGCTTCTCTAATTTGTGTAATTAACAGCACCTGTTACTTACCTGTGGCACATAACAGGTGGTGGCAATAACTAAATCACACTTGCAGCCAGTTGAAATGGATTAAAGTTGACTCAACCTCTGTCCTGTGTCCTTGTGTGTACCACATTGAGCATGGAGAAAAGAAAGAAGACCAAAGAACTGTCTGAGGACTTGAGAAGCAAAATTGTGAGGAAGCATGAGCAATCTCAAGGCTACAAGTCCATCTGCAAAGACCTGAATGTTCCTGTGTCTACCGTGCGCAGTGTCATCAAGAAGTTTAAAGCCCATGGCACTGTGGCTAACCTCCCTAGATGTGGACGGAAAAGAAAAATTGACGAGAGATTTCAACGAAAGATTGTGCGGATGGTGGCTAAAGAACCTCGACTAACATCCAAACAAGTTCTAGCTGCCCTGCAGTCCGAGTGTACAACAGTGTCAACCCGTACTATCCGTCGGCGTCTGAATGAAAAGGGACTCTATGGTAGGATACCCAGGAAGACCCCACTTCTGACCCAGAGACATAAAAAAGCCAGGCTGGAGTTTGCCAAAACTTACCTGAGAAAGCCAAAAACTTTTTGGAAGAATGTTCTCTGGTCAGATGAGACAAAAGTAGAGCTTTTTGGGAAAAGGCATCAACATAGAGTTTACAGGGAAAAAAAAGAGGCCTTCAAAGAAAAGAACACGGTCCCTACAGTCAGACATGGCGGAGGTTCCCTGATGTTTTGTGGTTGCTTTGCTGCCTCTGGCACTGGACTGCTTGACCGTGTGCATAGCATTATGAAGTCTGAAGACTACCAACAAATTTTGCAGCATAATGTAGGGCCCAGTGTGAGAAAGCTGGGTCTCCCTCAGAGGTCATGGGTCTTCCAGCAGGACAATGACCCAAAACACACTTCAAAAAGCACTAGAAAATGGTTTGAGAGAAAGCACTGGAGACTTCTAAAGTGGCCAGCAATGAGTCCAGACCTGAATCCCATAGAACACCTGCGGAGAGATCTCACAATGGCAGTTTGGAGAAGGCACCCTTCACATCTCAGGGACCTGGAGAAATTCCAGCAGAGCATTGTAAGAAACTCATTGATGGTTACCGGAAGCGGTTGTTCGCAGTTATTTTGTCTAAAGGTTGTGCTACCAAGTATTAGGCTGAGGGTGCCAATACTTTTGTCCGGCCCATTTTTGGAGTTTTATGGAAAATGATTAATGATTTGACTTTTTTTCATACTCTTTTGTGTTTTTTCATTGCAAGCAAAATAAATGAAGATATTATTACCAAAGCATTTGTGATTGCAATCATTTTCTGGAAGAAATTGAGTATTATCTGACAGAATTGCAGGGGTGCCAATACTTTTGGCCAGCACTGTATGTGAAAACAGACAAAAGTACAATGTAACAATGGAACATCAAGATATCAGTCATGTGATTAGCCCCTATTCACAGGCACTGAAATGAATGTGGCCATTTGTGATGTTTGTGTGAATGTCGGCTTAGCCTCAACCTACAGAAAGAAATGGAAAGTTTTGGTGTCTTATAAAATCAAAGGTATCTAAGACAGACTATGCCAAGTCTGTGCAGTTAACTAACCAAAAACAAACATCCTTTAAAGGAGACCTTTCACCACCTTTCACCAACTCAACTTGTTGCGTCCTTTAAAGGTGCCACTCCACTGATTCCGACGCAGTTGGAATTTTCTCTCTAGCCCCCTCTGTTCCTGAACAATAATTGCTGTTAGTTTCAGCACAATTAGGCTCTCTACTGCAAGGTAGGCGGGTCCCAGACTACCTGCTCCAGCTCAGGACCACCCACCTGACAGTAGAGAGCCTAATTAGTATATTGGGTGCTGAAACTAACAGCACTCGTTGCTCGGGAATGGTGGGGGCTAGAGAAAAAATTCCAACTATGCTAGAATCAGTGAAGTGGTGACTATTGAAAGATGTCAAGAGTTGAAGTTAGTGGAGGTGGTTAAAGGTCCTCTTTAAACCAGGACTGGACCAATGCCAGACTATCAAGATTATGAGTCAGTCACAGAGAACTTCATCAATGGATTTGACACTTTTATCCTGTGAACAAACCCATAAATAACACAGAAGCCAATTCTCCATTGTTCTGTAGTAAAACATCTGATTCTCTAAAACAAGTTGTCAAATCTTATTGCGAAAGAATCCGCTGAGGAAAGGCGAGCGAGATCTGAGGCTCATACGTTTTTTCTGCGCTCTGTGTCATAAAAATTGATCAGATCACTTTGAAATGAAGAAATCGATGGAAGTGGAATTCAGCGCACTCCAAAAATATATATATATCAGGAACTGTTCAGAACAAGAAATGAGATGTGACCCGATTTGTAGCGTCAGGGTATTAATAGCCGAGCGGGCACAGGAGAGACGCAGGATTCTCGCAGTTCGTCATGTCAAGCAGATATCTTGAGCATTGTATAGTTGTGTCTCAGACATCTAAGATGTGAATGCTCCACGACTTGTGCCAAGGAGCGACCTTTCTTACAGAGTATTTATACATCTCCTTAGACAGTTATATAAAAATTACAAAGGAAGAAAAAAATCTGTCTAACTAGTCTACAAAACTATCTCAGAGACATAGCTATGCGTCATGGGCCCCACAGCAAATTATAGAACGAGTCCCCCTTCCTTTTCTGTGGATTATACCCAAGCCATACCATTATTATCTTCCCCTTTTCACTTTCCCTATAGTCTTGCAGCCAGGTCAAGCAAGATGGTGAATTAAAAGAACCTGCCCAGGACATGCAACATGTAGATTACTCTGTATTTATGACAAGTCCCGCATACAGCCCAGACCACAATTACAGCTACTCCTCTAGGGCCTTGCAGTACTCCATCAACCAGCATCCAGCTAGCATCGGTGGCGTAACGATCGCAGTCGCAGTGGTGCGACCACAATGATGGTGGTCGGGGAAAGCCTGGTTCCCTTTCGAGGTGACTGAAAATAATAAGCACATATGTTCACCTCTCCTGGGCACAGCGTTCTCTCTGGCGCTCTTCCGTTATGTGGCTGAGGCCTGTGATTAGGCCCCAGTGGTCACATGGGGTGCGGCCGCGTAATGACGTCAGTGCGTCCCCACGTGACCGCTGAGGACCAATCACAGGCCTCAGCAGCGATGTCGTAAGAGGGCCTGAAGACGCTGAAGACGGCAGGATGGATAGAGGATGCTAAGGAAAGGTAAGCAAGGTGAGTATGAATGTTTGTTATTTTTAATCACCTATAAGACCCCAGAGTATAATAATAGCACTGAAGTGGAGGGGAGCTGTTGAGAGCATATAATACTGAGTGGGGGCCCCTGCTGAGCATATAATTCTGAGTGGGGGCCACGGTAGAGCATATAATACTGGGTGGGGGCCACTGTGGAGCATATAATACTGTGTGGGGGCCCCTGCTGAGCATATAATACTGGGTGGGGGCCACTGTAGAGTACATAATACTAGGTGGGGGCCACTGTAGAGCATATAATACTGGGTGGGGGCCACTGTGGAGAATATAGCACTGGGTGGGGACCACTGTGGAGCATATAATACTGGGTGGGGGCCACTGTGGAGAATATAATACTCTGGTGGGGGCCACTGTGGAGCATATAATACTGTGTGGGGGCCCCTGCTGAGAATATAATACTAGGTGGGGGCCACTGTAGAGTACATAATACTAGGTGGGGGCCACTGTAGAGCATGTAATACTGGGTGGGGGCCACTGTGGAGAATATAGTACTGGGTGGGGACCACTGTGGAGCATATAATACTGGGTGGGGGCCACTGTGGAGAATATAATACTCTGGTGGGGGCCACTGTGGAGCATATAATACTGTGTGGGGGCCCCGGCTGAGCATATAATACTGGGTAGGGGCCACTGTAGAGTACATAATACTAGGTGGGGGCCACTGTAGAGCATATAATACTGGGTGGGGGCCACTGTAGAGCGTATAATACTGGGTGGGGGCCACTGTGGAGAATATAGTACTGGGTGGGGACCACTGTGGAGCATATAATACTGGGTGGGGGTCACTGTGGAGAATATAATACTCTGGTGGGGGCCACTGTGGAGCATATAATACTGGGTGGGGGCTACTGAGGAGCATATAATACTGGGTGGGGGCCACTGTAGAGCATATAATGCTCTGTTGGGGGCCACTGTAGAGCATATAATACTGGGTGGGGGCCACTATGGAGCATATAATACTGGGTGGGGGCCACTGTAAAGTATATAATACAGGGTGGGGGCCACTATCAAGAATTTGATGTAGGGAGGGGGTAGGGGGCCCCATACTAAAGTTTGCACTGGGGCCCACAAGTCTTTAGTTACACCACTGGCTAGCATTGTTCATTACAGTGACCCCAGGCTCCATCATGTGCAGCACCCCCTGCCTGCAGCTCAGGTCCTATACAGTGGATAGAGGTTGAAAGTGAAATAGCCACAGGTACCAAGGAATTTGTAAGTTGTTCTATGCAACACGTAGATACTGGATCTACTTTACCTTTTGGGCCTATTCAAAAGTCAGACTGAGAGCACTATCTATCTTATATGTTCTATCTATCCCACACACAATATCTATCTATCTATCTATCTATCTATCTATCTATCTATATCTTTCTATCTATCTATCTATCCTTATCTATCTATCTATCTATCTCATATCTTATCTATCTATCTATCTATCTATCTCATATCTATCTATCTCCTCTATCTATCTATCTATCTATCTATCATCTATCTATCTATCTCATATCTATCTATCTATCCATCTAACTGTCTAGTATTTATCTTTTTCATATCTATCTATTTTCTATCTATCTATCTATCTATCTATCTATTTCATATACATCTATCTAATATCTTTCTATCTATATATCTATCTGTCTATTATCTATCTTTTTCATATCTATCTATCTATCTATCTATCTATCTATCTATCTATCTATCTATCTATCCCATATCTATCTATCTATCTATCTATCTATCTATCTATCTATTATCTATCTTTTTCATATCTATCTATCTATCTATCTATCTATCTATCTATCTAATATCTATCTATTTATCTCATATCTATTTATCTAATATATATCTATTTCATATCTATCTATCTATCTATCTATCTATCTATCTATCTATCTATTTCATATATATCATCTATCTATCTATCTATCTATCTATCTATATATCTGTCTATCTCATATCTATCTATCTATCTATCTATCTATCTATCTATCTCATATCTATCTATCTATCTATCTATCTATTTCATATCTATCTATCTATCTATCTATCTATCTATCTCATATATATCTATCTAATTAATCCAAAAATATAGCTAAAGTGCAGTCTATATGATCAGACGGCATCAGTGATATATATGCAGTGAAATCGGATGTGTAACTTGTAGCTCCCGGGCCCCAATGCAACATCTGTAATGTAACATGAATCAATCACAGGGGCAACTGGGAAATAACTTCAATGGCCTCCCCCTATTGGGGATCGATCTGTATCTGAATAATCTGAACCTACTCACAATAGTGCATGAGAGGAAAGTATGTTATGTCAGGGAACCAAAGCCTCGCCTCACATGGCGGACAACAAGGCACATGCGCGGTTCACTCACAACATTTCACCGTGGCCATCTTACTAGGGACAATTGTTAATATCAAACATATTGGACTATGGGCATATGGAATAACCATATGGGAGTGGTCAGTGTGGATAGTATAGTTAGGGACAGGTAAGTATAGAACTATGTTATCTAGTGACTATATTATGTAGTCAATTCAACCTTCCAACATGAACAAAAGGTAGTCCAGGCACATTACAATATCATAGGGTACTGACACAAGGGTCTCAAGCGCAACAGAACCTTATACCACTAGAGCCAGACACCATGATGCACCATGGTAGCCCACCCAATGTAGTCACATCAGCCGACTGGCACCATCTATAATGGAGCCGACCATAACGGGTACATCAACAACAAATTCCAAAAATAAAGCCAAGGTAGAGTGCCAACAATAATCCTAACCCTAAAGTGACAATTCGCTGGCCCCTAAATGTTATCATATTATGTCCATTACAGTGGGGAAAAAAAAGTATTTAGTCATACACCAATTGTGCAAGTTCTCCCACTAAAAAAGATGAGGCCGGCCTGTAATTGTCATCATAGGTAGACCTCAACTATGAGAGACAAAATGAGAAAACAAATCCAGAAAATCACATTGTCTGATTTTTTAAGAATTTATTTGCAAATTATGGTGGAAAATAAGTATTTGGTCAATAACAAAAGTTCATCTCAATACTTTGTTATATCCTTTGTTGGCAGTGACAGAGATCAAACGTTTTCTGTAAGTCTTCACAAGGTTGGCACACACTGTTGCTGGTATGTTGGCCCATTCCTCCATGCAGATCTCCTCTAGAGCAGGGATGTTTTGGGGCTGTCGCTGGACAACACGGACTTTCAACTCCCTCCAAAGGTTTTCTATGGGGTTGAGATCTGGAGACTGGCTAGGCCACTCCAGGACCTTGAAATGCTTCTTACGAGGCTGCTCCTTCGTTGTCCTGGCGGTGTGCTTGGGATCATTGTCATGCTGAAAGACCCAGCCACGTTTCATCTTCAATGCCCTTGTTGATGGAAGGAGGTTTGCACTCAAAATCTCACGATACATGGCCCCATTCATTCTTTCATGTACACGGATCAGTCGCCCCTTTGCAGAGAAACAGCCCCAAAGCCTGATGTTGCCCCCCCATGCTTCACAGTAGGTATGGTGTTCTTTGGATACAACTCAGCATTCACTCTCCTCCAAACACCACGAGTTGTGTTTCTACCAAACAGTTCTACTTTGGTTTCATCTGACCATATGACATTCTCCCAATACTCTTCTGGAACATCCAAATGCTCTCTAGCAAACTTCAGACGGGCCCGGATATGTACTGGCTTAAGCAGGGGGACACGTCTGGCACTGCAGGATCTGAGTCCCTGGCGGCGTAGTGTGTTACTGACGGTAGCCTTTGTTACGTTAGTCCCAGCTTTCTGCAGGTCATTCACTAGGTCCCCCCCGTGTGGATCTGGGATTTTTGCTCACCGTTTTTGTGATCATTTTGACCCCACGGGGTGAGATCTTGCGTGGAGCCCCTGATGGAGGGAGATTATCAGTGGTCTTGTATGTCTTCCATTTTCTAATTATTGCTCCCACAGGTGATTTCTTCACACCAAGCTGCTTGCCTATTGCAGATTCAGTCTTCCCAGCCTGGTGCAGGGCTACCATTTTGTTTCTGGTCCTTCCACAGCTCTTTGGTCTTCACCATAGTGGAGTTTGGAGTGTGACTGTTTGAGGTTGTGGACAGGTGTCTTTTATACTGATAACAATGTCACACAGGAGCCATTACTACAGGTAATGAGTGGAGGACAGAGGAGCCTCTTAAAGAAGAAGTTACAGGTCTGTGAGAGCCAGAAATCTTGCTTGTTTGTAGGTGACCAAATACTTATTTTCCACCATAATTTGCAAATAAATTCTTAAAAAATCAGACAATGTGATTTTCTGGATTTGTTTTCTCATTTTGTCTCTCATAGTTGAGGTCTACCTATGATGACAATTACAGGCCGGCCTCATCTTTATAAGTGGGAGAACTTGTACAATTGGTGACTGACTAAATACTTTTTTTTCCCCACTGTATATTAGGAGAAATATGTCAGGTCTCGACCATGGTGAATGGGGGCCCCCTGGTCTTGTGTAGTATTCTTTGATATTGATTCTAGCTTTTTACTTTTTTACCGATGTATACATAGGATGCACTTGTCAGACGCTTATCTAAAGTAATTCCAGCTGTTTGATTTTGAACAATCCCTTTAATTGTATCCCCGTACCAATCCCAATTTTACCACAGATAATTCAGTACAACTAATTCTTCTCCTATAAAGGGTAGACACTTTAAAGGGGTCCCCAGAGTTCATGAGGACTGTAGCTTCTGCCCTGTGCTGATGATATCATGTTCATCAGTAACATGGTACAGAAGCTCAGCCCCATTCAAGTGAGTGGGTCTGAGTCACAATACCAAGCATAGCCCCTATGATATGTAGGGCACAGGATTTGGTATTAAGTGAAAAGGCTGCAGTGCCCAGATACTGCTGTCTCTTCAACCAGCTGATCTGTAGGTGGCCTGGGCGACCCCTACCAATCACATATTGATGCTAAAAATAGGTCATCCATATGTAAGCTCTGGAGAACCACGTAAGGCTGGGACCCCACGTTGCGAAAATGCTGCATTTTACATTCACTGCAAAGTTGGCTAATCCCATCCACACTTTGCAGAAAAAAATCTGCAGCGGAAAATCTGCGATTTCAAAAACACTTGCGTTTCTGAAAGTCGTAGCATGTCAATTATACCTACAAAAATGCTGGCGTTTTCCGTATAGGTACAATAGGAACAGAAAGTCCACAGAGGTAAACTTTCTGGGAAAAATGCTGTGAAAAAAAAACACAATACGTTTCCGCCGCAGTCTTTTCTGCAGCATTTTTTTTTTTTTTTTTTGCAACGATACGCTTTGTGGGACCTTAGCCTTAATGTCAGAATGGTTAAGGGTGGGTTCACACCTGCGCTTCAGTCCGTTCGTTGCCAATCCGAGTGAAAATCTCGGTGAACGGGATTGGCATCGGATACAGACCGGTCAGCGATGCATTGGTTAAAAACCCATTCATTTGAATGGGTTTTTAAAGCAATGCGAGGGTGTCCGATTGCACCCTCTGCGCTGTGAATCCTTTTTTTTTCGTCGGAAACAAAGTCGGACACGCAGGACTTCGTGTCCGATGAAAAAAAACCGCTTCGCAGCGCAGAGGGTGCAATCGGACACCCTCGCATTGCTTTAAAAACCCATTCAAATGAATGGGTTTTTAACCAATGCATCGCTGACCGGTCTGTATCCGATGCCAATCCCGTTCGCCGAGATTTTCACTCGGATTGGCAACGGACGGACTGAAGCGCAGGTGTGAACCCACCCTAACTCAGTTTTCATCTAAAATCACTTTCCAATCCTCCAGTCATTATACAAGAAGGAAAATATATGTAAAAACATACCTTAGTACCTACTGTAAGTTCCTCTTTGTTATCCATGGCCATATAGGGACATCCAAAACCAGAGGGTCTCTGTGAGCTGTTCCAGGCTAGAAACCCTGCTCTGACATATTGATTGACCCAACCCTGCTACATCCGCACCACGTCCTGTCCAACCCTAAGCACATCTGTATTCTTTCATCAATAATTTACCCACTGACCACAACATTCACCCCCGCGTCTGATTTCATTGTATCACAGTCATGACCGACGACGTAACAAGAAGGTGTTCTGTAAATGTCATCAGATACAGTGTAGCTCCTGACAAGTGGAGTGCACGGACGTCTTATCCTCTCCATCTTGACTGTGCATTCCTGACACCGAACAAGAGAGAACTTGTAGAGATTGTCTGTTCTCACGCAAGCGCTCGAAAGCATCAACCAAGCTTTATATGTACAAATAAATTATTGAACTGTTCCAGGACTTGAGGTTTTCAGAACAAAAGGCATCAATAAATAAATGGTTAATTTGGCACTTTTAATGTCTGGCAAGAGAATGTGTTGTCTGAACATAACCCACAGGTTTTTTATGTTAAGGATATTTATTTTTTATTTTATTTTGCATATAAATTTATACAATTTCCCAGTACACTTTCTCTATTATTCTCTAAATTTTCCAAGATCTCTGCCTGCTGTCATTCAGTATAAATCAGGATAGACTGGGGCGTACACAACAGAGCAGTTTCACAGTCAAAACCATTGTCCCTGCTGACCCTGGCTGACCACCGCTCTCCTAAATGATGGTAGCCATCATCAGGAGGGTGGTGGGAACCAATGATCTCTTCTATCAGTACTGACAGAAGTGCTAAAAATCTCAGGAAATCAGATAGGAGATCAAGTAAGAGAGACCCATGTGCACCCCTGGCCTATGGGTCCAGCCGTATCTGCAACCACTATGACCAATGCCAATGCACAATATCCCATGCCTCTCCATGGCTCCATCTGTAGCATCTGCTTCCCCTAGGTCAGCTATCCCTTCATGATACCGCACTGTTGCTAGGGAGAATATGCAAATGACGGAACAACAATCACAACTGTAGAACGGTTATTCCAACCATGGTACCATGGATTGAATTCCCGCTGATCTGATATAGATGTCCTAAACTATGGACAGGCTATCGGTCCAAGAAAAGCCCTTTAAATAAATTCTGCCTTATGTAACCATAGCTATCTGTAAATGCATGTACAATGTAATCTGAAGAGAGAGATTCTTGCTGATTCTCCGAAATCTAAGACACTTCCAAAACAAAATTTATAGGACAAGGTAAACAAACATCTTATTAGGGAAAAAAAAGTCTAGCGTATCTGATGGTTAATTCATAGGATGCATTATTCAAGAACAAACCTCCCCGAGATCTGATTTCCCCGGTATAAAAGCACATCTGGCAGATCTCATTTGTAATGAAGTTTATGTCTCGTCTCTAACAAATAATGCGAGGATCTCTTTCTCTCTTGTCAGGGAAAAGGTTAAATTATTAAGTAGGACGACATGGAAAATCATTAAATGGTTGTGTTCAAAAAGACTCAAAAGAAGATACTACATCAGCCGAGCTCTCGGGGTCGGTGCCCAAAAGCTGGTAAAATGAGCTACTGTATTGTGTCAAACATTTGTAATGAGTTTTTCCTACACCACAGACTCAAGGGGCAGAGAGATCTGTGACTCGGGGTAGTCAGTGGTTGTCACGTACTGTAGGTCCTCAAGTTCAACACTAAAGAAGAGCAAACCAGTTTGTAATGAGCCGAATTTATTAGGAATTTTCCAGCAATTTCGGGTTTGATTGATCCTGAATTTTTTTACAGTTCACCACCTATGAATCACTATGTTACTTTATGGTCTCTTCAGACCCCAGAGAATAATAAGCAGAGCCCCATGAGGTGCGGAAAAATCATAAACACTGATCCTTCTCCTGTCCTGGGCTCCTTTGTAGTCCTCTTCAGTCCTCTTTCCACCTCATTTTGTCTTCTGGGTGATGCAGCAGGCCCCGGAGAACCCCTGAGGTGTGTGATTGGGCACTGCCATTATGATGCTTTATCACAATGAGAGAGTACCTGTCACCTAGCATTTCCATTTGGACCGAAATAGGTGATGAACCTTGCGAATATTTGTTAAACAACTCTTGTGAAGTTTACCCATTTCTATTCAACACCCACAAAGGTCAATTTCATTGGAGGCCAATTTACAACTCTGTACAGATGTAGCAGTGTTTAACCCTGTAGGAATAGATTTTCCTAGATGTTTTGCACTCCTGAGTAGACAGTTACTTTAAAGAGGACCTTTCACCACCTCCACCAACTTCAACTCTATACAGCCTTCAATAGGCTCTGAGACACTGATTTAGGCATAATTGGAAGTTTTCTCTATCCCTTCAATAGGTTACTACTGACCATTCAAACAAACACTGTGGCGTCTTCACTGCTTGTCAACCACAGTGCCATACAGTGCCATAGCGACTGCTACAGGGCCCTGGACCTTAGGGGGCCCAGTGGGCCCCTGCTGATTTTTTTAATAGGCCATTACCTGCTCTGGGTAACGGGCCCTATTTACTTATTGGTCTCCGTTTCTACTCACAACCGCCTCCGCTTCCCGTTCTGCCCTCCAGGGGTCCACGTGTCTCATATCAAGTCATTGTTATGGGACACACTGGGCCCCTTGGAGGGCAGAAGAGGAAGTGGAGGCAGCCGTGAGCAGGAGCGGGGATCAGTGAGTAAGGCCGCGGGCCCGCAACAACGTCATTTGTTGGGTGATACCCGCGAGATCCATCTCGTGATGTTCGCCTGGTGGTTCCATTCGGACCAAATACGTCTGAAATGAAACTGCTATTATTATACTCGGCGTATAATGATCGGAGGCCCAGTAACATAATGATCGGAGTAACATTGTTACTTTCCTCTCCTGGGCTCCTGCGGGACTCCCTGCTGTTTTGGGGCCTCTTTAGTAAGTCACAGGAGCACAGGAGAGGTGAGTAACACTGGTTTTTATGTTTGTCACCTCCCCTGGGCTTCCGATCACTATACTCTGGGGTGGTGTACCCCCAAAATGAACCCGAAATTTTTGCTATATTTGTAACGAACAATGTAGGTGCGGCTATGGGTCAGCGCTGCCAATTTATGGTGTGATTTTTATTGAACTTTTTCAACTTGAAATAAATCTTGGGAATGAACGTCTCAAACCTGAAATGAAATGGATCTTGAGTGGTTCGTCCATCTCTAGTAAGGTAGGAAACATGTGTAGGCACATTATGGGATGTAAGTAAACATAAAAAAGGGAGAGGAGGGGGATGCAACTGCAGTTACTTTCTCAGTGTTTCAGTTAACATAATGAAATAGAAGGAAGATAGAAAAGCAAAGGGAGGGGTGTCTGATAGAGTCACAGCATGAAGCACACAAGTGTTCAGGTTATTTGTACTACAATAATTAACAGAATCTTTGTTTTACGTAACGAGAATCATTGTTACTTATATTTGTAAAAATAGGTACAATTGGAATTCTGATTTTCTCTGTTTTGGGTTCACTACTATCTTTAAAAGCCTAATGTATAGGTATAGAGTAAAGCAGTAAATGTAATGTAGCTATAATAATATAACATAATCAGGTACATTATAGTTTACGCTTTTGTACTGTGCTATGGTAACAGATTGATGAAACATGATACGATGAGTTACATCAAGCCAAGTGAAGACGGAGCACGAGGTGGAAGCCCTAATGACACCTTCAGGATACTTCATCTCCACGTTGCTGTAGCAACAAAATGAGCAGAAGTTTAAGTACAAATTCATTAAGTTGGGCGGTTGATGTCAAGAAGAAGGTAAAAGGTTGTGTGAGGAAAAAATAACACTGTCATATAATATAAAATAGTTGGAAACCTTTATATATTTCCGGCTTTTATTAAAATCTAAATATGTTATTTTCACGCAGTGTTTACAGATAAACCAACAATCGGGGGAAAATTATCTCTCTCTAGACATATATATATATATATATATATATATAGTTATATATATGGACACAAACATTTACATATACACAGATATCTGCATAAATATCTGCATATATATACATTACAGACCAAAAGTTTGGACACACCTTCTCATTCCAAGAGTTTTCTGTATTTTCATGACTATAAATATTGTAGATTCACACTGAAGGCATCAAAACTATGAATTACCACATGTGGAATTATATACTTAACAAAAAAGTGTGAAACAACTGAAAATATGTCTTATATTCTAGGTTCTTCAAAGTAGCCACCTTTTGCTTTGATTACTGCTTTGCACACTCTTGGCATTCTCTTGATGAGCTTCAAGAGGTAGTCATCTGAAATGGTTTTCACTTCACAGGTGTGCCCTCTCAGGTTTAATAAGTGGGATTTCTTGCCTTATAAATGGGGTTGGGACCATCAGTTGTGTTGTTCAGAAGTCAGGTGGATACACAGCTGATAGTCCTACTGAATGGAGTGTTAGAATTTGTATTATGGCAAGAAAAAAGCAGCTAAGTAAAGAAAAATGACTGGCCATCATTACTTTAAGAAATGAAGGTCAGTCAGTCCGAAAAATTGGGAAAACTTTGAAAGTGTCCCCAAGTGCAGTGGCCAAAACCATCAAGCACTACAAAGAAACTGGCTCACATGAGGACCGCCCCAGGAAAGGAAGACCAAGAGTCACCTCTGCTGCGGAGGATAAGTTCATCCGAGTCACCAGCCTCAGAAATCGCAGGTTAACAGCAGCTCAGATTAGAGACCAGGTCAATGCCACACAGAGTTCTAGCAGCAGACACATCTCTACAACAACTGTTAAGAGGAGACTGTGTGCAGCAGGCCTTCATGGTAAAATAGCTACTAGGAAACCACTGCTAAGGACAGGCAACAAGCACAAGAAGAACACAAGGAATGGACATTAGACCTGTGGAAATCTGTGCTTTGGTCTGATGAGTCCAAATTTGAGATCTTTGGTTCCAACCACCGTGTCTTTGTGCGACGCAGAAAAGGTGAACGAATGGACTCTACATGCCTGGTTCCCACCGTGAAGCATGGAGGAGGAGGTGTGATGGTGTGGGGGGGCTTTGCTGGTGACACTGTTGGGGATTTATTCAAAATTGAAGGAATACTGAACCAGCATGGTTACCACAACATCTTGCAGCGGCATGCTATTCCATCCGGTTTGCGTTTAGTTGGACCATCATTTATTTTTCAACAGGACAATGACCCCAAACACACCTCCAGACTGTGTAAGGGCTATTTGACCAAGAAGGAGAGTGATGGGATGCTACACCAGATGACCTGGCCTCCACAGTCACCAGACCTGAACCCAATCCAGATGGTTTGGGGTGAGCTGGACCGCAGAGTAAAGGCAAAAGGGCCAACAAGTGCTAAGCATCTCTGGGAACTCCTTCAAGACTGTTGGAAGACCATTTCAGGTGACTACCTCTTGAAGCTCATCAAGAGAATGCCAAGAGTGTGCAAAGCAGTAATCAAAGCAAAAGGTGGCTACTTTGAAGAACCTAGAATATAAGACATATTTTCAGTTGTTTCACACTTTTTTGTTAAGTATATAATTCCACATGTGTTAATTCATAGTTTTGATGCCTTCAGTGAGAATCTACAATTTTTATAGTCATGAAAATACAAAAAACTCTTGGAATGAGAAGGTGTGTCCAAACTTTTGGTCTGTACTGTATATTAGTACATTATGGATAGACATAAAACTTTTATTAAGCTTCTTAGTCAAAGAAAATCCTCCCATAGACATCAGTGCATCCTGTCGCTCACAGTTAGTGTTCCTTACTATTTCTGCCTCCCATATTGCAGATTCCAAGAAGGACCTGACTCCGAATTTTAAAAATCAATTCACTATGGTATATTCTTAACATCATTAATATATTTCTTCAAACACATTTTCTGTAAAACCAGCACTCTTTAGGAGTACAAAACGCCAGTCTTAACAAATCTGCCCCAGTCCAAGCCATGGTACCCCCAAACAGTGCCAGCCATAATGCCCACATACAAGTCACAGCCACATCACTTTTGAACCAGCCCCTGAGTCTTCTGAGACAGCCCCTTGAAGAGTGGTCCAATATCAAACCAATTTGGTGACACAGTGGGCCCAAAACCTGTTGGCTGTTACAATGCTCACGGCCATCTTATCACATGGGTTCTGTAGTTATTAACAGATTGTCACTGTCACATATCATTGCTCTGACTTCAGCACTTTGTGGAATTTTTATATTAAGAACACAGATTAGAAAGATGTTATCTATTTTTTGCCATCTCTAAAAATGATACAGTTGAATATTTATATATTATATTTTAAGCCTCATCCGTAGGATAAATTTTCACCTTAGAGTGAGAATAGGTCTACATATATTCACACACACATTTTATATTTCCTTCTAACAGGAAGAACACCAAGCACAAGAGCGGCATTTACAGTCATTCAGCAAAAGCAAAAACTGATAAGTCTTAATGATATTATCGACCTTGTGCTGGGGAACAATCTCATTAAATGGTAGTTGTACCAAGTATTAGTAATATTACAGGACCATGCAAATGTTTTAGGCAGTAGAAAAGGGTTGTGCAGAAAGAATGCTTTCAGAAATAGAAGGGTTAATAGTTTATTTTTGTCAATTAAGAAAATGAAGTGAATGAAGAGAAGAAAAATGTAAATCCCATTAATATTTGGTGTGACCTTTGCCCTTTGCCTTCCATCAGTTCTTCTCGGTACAGTTTTTGGCAGAACTGGGCAGGGAGGTTGTTCCCGCCGCCATCTTGGAGAACTAAGCACAGATCTTCTGTGGATGTAGGCTTGCTCCAATCCGTCTGTCTCTTCATGTCATCCCAGACAGACTGGATGATGATCAGATCAGGATTATATCTGTGGGGGCCGGATCATCACTTCCAGGACTCCTCCCCCAAAGGGCAAAGGTCACTCCAAATATTGATGGGGTTTACATTTCTCTTTTCTTCGTTCCCTTCATTTTGTTCATGATTCTATTTTTGACATAAATTTTACTTATATCATGAGACGAGTGACCTTGGCAGCTGGCTGGACCTGTCTGAATATAGTCTTTGTGAGGTAGATATAGAAGTGTGATTTGAAGATTGTTGGCCCCACTGAAAACTTGTGAATTTCAGGCTTTCAAGGCTTTTCTTAGTATGTTTTGATATTGTGTTGACTTCATGAGAAATTACATGAATTTACCACCTGGAGATCAATTAAGTCTAGTCACATCCGAATTATTAGTATCATATTGAATACTATTTGTGAATGATCCCATAAGTGCGGAGAGATTGACTCTAAAACCAGCACTCAATGGGATTCTCTTCTCCCTGACCTTTGGAGACCATCAATTTGTCAGGCTCCTCTGGAGGATCCTCTGTTACTCTCATTGGCCAATTCTACCCGATATGTGATGAAAACTAATGTACACGTGTACCTTACTTAAGACAGATAAGCAAACTTCCTTTGTTTATATTCTTCTGCTGGCCAACTATCTCACAGCTGTAGCCATCGGTCATGGGAGTCTCTATCTTTTGCAGACTTACTGGTTAGCTCTCTTGTAAAACTCCTAATTCTTGCATCTTTCTTGCTGGTCATAGTGTATGTATTGGGTGTTTCATCCAGTAATTCTTTATATAGTTCATTCTCTTGTTTCAGTAGTGTTCCTCGTCTTGTGTTGTTTAAAGCGTAACTAAACTTTTGGATAAATTCTGATTTTCTGGCAGTATTTTTGCCATGAATACATTTTGTAAAATACTTTATTAATGAAATTTGGCTCCTTTCTGTGAAATCCTTCATTTTTTTCTCTTTCCCTTGTTTCTGTATTGAGAATTGTTCCTGCTTTTCACTGAATGTTACTGTGTATGGAGTACAAGGCTGTGTAATGTAGAGAATGAGGGTGGGGGAGGGCATTATAAAACATACAAACTTGCTTTTGGTGTCATATGGAAGAAGAGATTCTTTCATATGACCCTAAGGTTGCAGTGTTATGTAAATTATTTCCAGAGATATCACTGGTTGAAAACATAGTCAGGATTAGGATATTTATATGAAGCTGTATAATATATATGATATGAAAATCCCAATCCCGACTGTGTTTTCAACCAGTGATATATCTGGAAATAATATAGTGAGCACTGAAGTCATATGAAATAAGAGAATCTCCTCTTTCATATGACACCATAAGTAAGTTTGTCTGTTTTATAATGTCTGAGATATAACTGCTTTTGTTTCTTTTTGGTTTCCTTATAGGAATCTGTTCATTGACCAGTTTTTGTGTTCAGGCCTGCTAGTTTGTTCTTTCTGGCTCTAGGTCCTTGTGTTCTCCTATTGTTCGTGTTAGGGTCATTATTTCAGTTTTAGTTTTCCATTAAGGATATTTTTAAAAATCATGAGTATCGGTGGTGGTAAGGTCAGGAATTTGGGTAGATCTAGATCTGGGGTAGATCACTTGTAGGGGTTTATTAGGGTTGTAAAATAAGTTTTAATTTGCCTATAACAAGGCAAATTGCAATCAATGTATTTTATTAGTACTGTATCAGTATTCTCAATTATGTCATGTCACATGATCATTGAAACCATTTCAGATTTGTTGTCATGACCACATGACGTGATGTCATACAAACATCATTATTATCTTCAAGGGACAATTCTCTTTCAACAATTTTTTTTTTCTTAGAAGAGTCGGTTCACTTTGAGCTGATCATAGGGCTTTCTAATGGTGGGATTACTCAACCAGAAGTTGGCTATAATCTGATGATGAAATAAAAACATTGGCAAACCTCATGAGATCTGTTATAACGAATATTTATGAGGTCTAGACCTCCGGTTTGTTTTGGGTTGCACTTGTTCAGTATGACCTGGAATTGCTATTATTATACTCTGAGGTCTCCTAGGATCCCATAGTATAATAAGTGGAGGTCCAGAAGAGATGAGCAAAAATAACACACAGGTATAACTCACCTTGCCTCACCTCTCCTGGTCATCTTCATGGCATCTGAGGGTTCCCTGGCATCTTCTTCTGGATTTGGGACGTCAACCTAAGGCTGGAAGGGGCCAGAAAAGGACGCCAGAGGAACCAGTAGAGTTGAGGCAAGTTGAGTATAACTGTTTGTTATTTTTAATCACCTCCCCTGAGTCTCATCTTATTATACTCAGGAGTCTAAGAAGATCCCAGAATATAATAATGTTTTGTGGGTGACAAACCCCAAAAGTTTTGGGTTCGGTTCAAACACAGTACAGTTTGATCTGAATCAGTTTGCTCATCCATACCCAGAACCAAGTTTGCAATTTCCCTACAGCGCCACCACAGGAGAAATGAGGTATTACACAGTGCTCATTCATAACGTTGTCTGCAGAACACTTGGAAAGGCAAGGTCCTCCAGAAGTTCAGACACCCTTAGTAACTGTCCTCTCTGGATAATAAATGAGTTCCCCAATTAAGAGACTCCAATCTATTAACACAAAACCATTGAAATCCAGAAACCCTTTTTATTTTTATTTAATATATACATATAGAATGTTCTCCTTCCTTGTATAAATATCTCTAGGATACAATTGCTTTTCAATAACCATGAATATCAACATATATATCATTGAGCTGTCCACTTTGGATGCCATCGTGACCATAGATATTTGAGGTGAAGACCCCCTTTAAGAAAGAAACATTTCTGGTTTTCAAAACTATAGAAAATGATTTTTTTTTTCGACTTTCTATAGAAACAAGAAGTTTGTCAGGTGTTTATTTGTTTTGCTATTCCATGGCCAGATGGAATGCTTCAGGGTATGATACGAGGGGGAGTTATTATACCCGACCTCTATTTGTTTTAAGAAACGCATCTCACACCTTATCAGCGAGAGGGTCCCCAGTGCTTCTTTACATAAGCCATTAACCAGTTACTAGACTTTTGTTGAAGTTCTCTTCCAGCGCTAGCCTGCGAGATGTTTTATTTAGATGTTTGAGATTATCAGTACTTACCAAGACATACTGCTGGAGCACGGAGGGAATTGAATTGTTTATGCAGAGGATTTACACTCCTTGTAAAATATCTCACTGCCATGCTAAGGCAGATGGCTGTTCCTGGCAAAATATATTAAATACTTTCTTGGGCCCAATTATTATAATAAGCAAACAATCCATAATTTCTGCACGCCTTGAAAGATTGAAAACACACATTATGCATGTATATGTTACTAATTAAATCTGGTCTCCAAGCATCCATCTAAAGTTAGACAAAAGGTCTTTTTCATCTATTATAATTATTGCTTATTGTTTTTTATGGTGGTGAAAGCCGAATCAACAGACTCGGGGAAACAAAGCTACAAAAACACTGGACTGCACAATGGGGGGTATTATGAAGGATGGACCTGGGTCAAACAGAAAAATCTGGTTTTACTTGGGAAGTGTATCCTTGAACCACAATTCGTAGAAATGAGCGAACTGGTTTGTAACTAATCAAGTTTGTTACAAATTCTCCAAAAAATTTGGGTTCAGTTAAACCAAATATTTTTGGGGTCCACCAACCACTAATCCACTAAAGTTGATTATTGTACTCTGGGCTCTGTTTAGGCTCCAGGGTATAATAATCAGAGGCCAGGGAAAATGTATAAAAATTTTTAAAAATTCCTTAGAGGCTGAGGACCCACATCGCTCAAAAGCTGCTTTTTTTGTTGCTAATTTTGCTGCGTTTTTTTGAGCCAAAGCCAAGAGTGGATTTAACAGAAGGGATAATTATATGTCCTTCCTTTATATGTCCTATTCCTTTTCAAGCCATTCTTAACTTTGACTCTTAAAACCGCAGCAAAATCTGCAAAAAAAAAAAAGAAGCCTCCGCAACGTAGCGCCTTAGCCATACTCATATTCCCTGGGCTTCACTTTGGCGTCTGGTCTTCATCCATGAGCATATTTGGTTTCCTCCTGGTCTCACCCTGATGTCATCAGCCCTAGGTCACCGCTGAGGCTTGAAAATGGGCCCCAGCAGTCACCTGGGGGGTGTCAAAGTCATCACGCTTCGATGTACACTGTATGATTAAAGAGATGAGTCGATGACCACCATTTGACCACTGAGGTCCAATCACAGGCCTCATTGGTGACCTGGGGATGGTGACCTCAAGGAGTAAGCCAGAAGACATTGACAACGCCCAAGGAAGAAAAACAGATGTCATGGTGGAGCTCAGCAAAGGTTAATATAAGTGGTTTTTTTTTTTTACACACCCTCCCTCTGAAAGGGGCAAAGGGAAGAGACCCCAGATTATAATAATAGCACATCAGTCAGAAATGAATCTTCCTTCTCAAGTATTCATAAAACAAATCTTGGGGGTTCACCTAATAATTCCTGCTGGTTAATTGAATCTTCCTGTTCTTCACCCTTCAGTCCTGCAAGGAGGTATGAAGCTTTCCAATCAGTTTCCCTTATTTTGACCACCAGAATAGCCAACTATTGGCAGTGAGTATGTTGCTATTCATTCTTTGAAGCAATTGTAAAGTCAATGATAAAACCAGATGACAGGGTTGTCACCAGAAGAGTTTACGTGACATGACAAGCTAGAAGATGTGACAAAAATGTAGAGGGTCCAAAAACAGGAGGTCTGACTATCTAGTAGCACATCTGAAAGGGGCAAAGGGTAGACAGAATTCAGAAGCAAAGCTAAGATCAAAGTCAGGGTCAAAGCACAAGTAAACATTGCCAGGTATCAAACCAGAGCTTCTATTGTAAAGCTGCTACTCCAGGATGAGTGGATGGACTCTAAGATGCAGGAGACCAGTTTAGCCGTTATATATGAGAAACAGGAGGTGGAGGGAAACCAGGACACTTGTCAAACCAGGACACTTTTTCAAGACAACATTATGTTGCAATATACTGATATGCTGTAGATAACATGATATGCTGTAGATGTTATGTATGGCCACCCAGTGGTTGTATTGTGGATTCTAACCAGTTAAGGGTTTTGCTAGCATGTCTCAATAATGTACTGACTTGGTTTCATGAAAAATTGGAGTCCTTAACATGTTTGAGCTAAGGTAAGTATGAACATGTCTGTATGTCAGGAGCAAGCTGTAGGCAGTCATAATGTTATGTTTAATGCCTATTCAAGGGACTTGGAGCTCGGTATCAGAATAATGGAGTTCTGACCAAGAAAAATATATATTATGAAAGTTAATGCGAAATTTTGAACCTGTTTAGAATAGTGGACATTCATTTTGGTCACTTTAGCATTGTACAAAAAACTAAAAAAATTGCACAATGTAGATAAATGTCTGGTCATCAACAAGATGACATCCGCTAAATGAAAACCACATCTGCTCACTGAGTTAAGCCAAACTCACAACATATTTCCCTACTATCCCAAAAGCTATTGACATTTACTGGCATGCCAGCAAAAACTAAACAAATATAAATCTCTGCCTCGTAGAAGACAATATCCTCCAATCTGACTAAGTATATTGAAAAGTGATGAAAAAAAGAAAACTGAATGTCAAAGTCAACTAATTCTCCAGACAGACCATAAAGGAAGGATATCAGGCTCGGGCTGAATTACACTTGACATATCTAAGCAGATTGAAAAATAGCAACGTTGCATTTTAATGTGGAAATTGCATGTTCCATGAATTGAACACTATGCTTTGTAGTTTTCCAAGTCTTGCTCTTTACCCTGGTGGACGTCCAGGGGATTCTGGCAGAGGACTCATAGAAGACCTGCCAAGAGATGACATGACCTGACAGGGCTGGCTCGAAGTACGTGCTCTCAGCTATGCTCACAAACTCAGTGAAAAGCAATGACAAAGACAGATGAGGTCGACAGCTAGACTAGGAAAGACTGCCAACCTAAATGGTGCAAATCTGATTTTCTACGGAAAATTATATGGTTCTTAAGAAATTTGTTTTGAAACATGTTTTAGTTTGTAATATGTTTTAGATTTTTATTAGGTTTGTGAAGTCTTATTGACTATATAGAGTGCGAAGAAAATGTTTTTTTCCTGGCTTGGCACAATTATTTGATTTACCAATGTAGCCTTTGCCAAACAACTGTTCGCTGCACTAAACAAACCATAGTGTGGTACACAAACTTGGTGAAGTCTACATTTGTAGATACACTGAGATAACTTTATATTACATATAAATGTAAAGCATATTTTAAACTTAATTTTAAAAATTTTTAAAAAATTTCATTCTACATTAAAAAAGCACAGGAAAATATGCTCCGTACTTGGTTTATGTGAATGCAGCAACCTGTTGGAGGGAACCTGAAGGTTGGGAGTAGTTGTAGCAGGAGCAGCAGTTGGTCTAAGTGGCTTGTGGTGTCAAAGAATTCCTACAGCTCTCCTTCTAGGCTGGTGCAGAGCTAAGGGGGCCTTTAATGTACCTGATGGTGATGGTAGTCTTTCCCTGGAGCAGGTCCTAATGGTTTTCAGCCCTCCTAAGCCAGATGGGGGTTGGCGTGCCCATGATGTTGTGACAGGAAATAAGACTCAAGAAACTTCTGGTTGCAAAGAACAAATGAAACATTACTGGATAACGATGGAGAGGGGCAACCCATAGCTTCCACAGTAATGGAGGTACAGTTCTTACCAGAGTCCACTGTAGATATGGGGTGAGTTTAGTGTAAGGAGTACCAGCAGCCTGCATTTGGGTATGTCTCCTACTCTTTCTCTCAATAAGTGCCAGTTTCTTTACTCTCTCTACTCAGGATGCCCTGTCCATCCTATGGCTCGGCAGGGTCACTGTGCTAAGGCCCTTGTTAAAAATGTCCTTAGACTGCACAAAATAGCACAGTTTCCAGACACAGCTAAGCTCACACACGACCTTCCACTATGGAAGCTGGCAGAAGACTCCTAGTCTCACGATGCTATCTAGAACTTGCTGGATGGAAGCTACCGATAGCTCAGTTGCCCCCACCACAGGGACCAGCCCACAAAGGGACAAAACAGCACAAAAAAAGACATAGCAAGGAACAAGAAAAGGAAAAAAAACAGGCACCAACAACTAGCGTCCACTGAGATACTTCTTGAACATGCCCTTAAAGGGGGTCAGGGGGGCCCATCCATATCAACCCAGCCCTGCAGATAGATTGGTTAGAGTCTCCTGAATCTAGCAATGCTTTACCCTTTTGCCTCCATTGCTTAGATATCTCAATTTTTGTAAATGTGGAAATGAGCTCTTTGGAGCAATGAAGTCACTGCCATAGCCCCAAAGAGGTGAACGGCAATGCTCCAAAGAGCTCATTTGTATATTGATAAAAAACACAATATCTCAGAAGGCAGCCATTTACAAGGGAAAATATTGTTAGATTCAGCTGACCCTACCTATCTATTTGTGGGGCTGGTGGATTGGCTGGGTTCCGGTGACAGACTCCTTTTAAACTGTTTACCGACCACTATAAATAATATTTTAAATTGGTGTTGCCTTTTTTTTCTCTTTTTGATTAGACATTTTTTTTAAATTATTTATTGTTATACTTTAAAAAAAAAAAATCTGTTACTTTTATAGATTACCTTTTTATTTTTTTTATTTAGGGGGATTTTAGGATTTTTATTTATTTTACAGCATAATATACCGTCGAGCATCCATGGAGCAGCCGGTATGTGATAAAATACACCAGCAGTATCTAGGAGAATACTGGAATAACAGGCAGTACCGTCACAAAGTAGTTTCAAGAACAAAGACATTTATCCTATAGATATGTGGAAATGATCCAAAACACAAAAGGTACAGAAGACATTTCAGAAAAGCTGAGGCTGAGTCCTGACACCAATCCCATTGAGATGTTGGCATGTCAAGCAGGTCAGTCAAGCCAAATGTCCTGAAAATATACATGAAAAACAGCTTTTTATAAAAGAATTGGACAAAATACTTTCAAAGTTCCAGAAGGGTTTAGCAGAAGTTTGCACTGGTTAAAGGGATATTTCAGTTTTAGGAAAAAAGTAACTATTTGTACATTAAAGTATAATATGAAATAGAACATTTTCCAATGTTTTTCGAGATCTCCGCTTGCTGTCATTCAATAGAGATTCTCATTGTTTACTTCTAGGGATAGAAATCTGTCCTGGTGAGGATTTCATTTATATTAGAATGCATGCAAGGGTGGGCAAAGCAGGAAGTCTGCGAGGTGCGGTTTTAACCAATAGCTGTGGAGCAGGAAGTGATGTCAGAGAAGGGGCATGGCATTAGCAATTTCTGCTGTATAGCCAAATAAAACTATATCTCTACCTTTAGTGTAGGGGCATGTGTTCTGGGCATATAGAACAAAGCCTTACATATAGAGGTTAAGATATCATGATCACACAAAATTAAAGGGGCCCAAAATCGAGTTTTCATGATGACCTATCCACAGAAAACCCAGACCCTGCACAGATCAGCTGTTGAAGCCACCTCCAGATGCCGGCAGCTCGTAGTGGACAGCGATCTCGTACAACAGTCTCATTCACTGCATAGTGGTGTTTCCGGGAAACTGCAGCACGTTCCTACTACTTAAATAGGATCTGGGCTACATGTGCTGTCTGTCCACTAACAGCTCCCAGCACTGAGAGGCTGCTGCAACAGCTGATCTGTGTGGGGTCCAGTTGTAAAAATAGATTTGGGGCAGGAAAACCTTTTTATGGGCCGTTCATATTTGCATTCGGTTTCCGTACAGGGGAGTCCGCTTGGGGACCCCTGAAAGGAAACCTATATGTGGAGAGAATCCGTTTACATAAAGAAACCTGCAAACCCATAGACTATAATGGGGTCCGTGTGGTTTCTGCTCGGTTTCGTGCGAAAACATGTGGAGAGGAAAGTGCTGCTTGCAGCACTTTTCTTTCCGCATGTTTCCGCATATTTCATGCGGAAACCACACGGACCACATTATAGTCTATGGGGTACGCAGGTTTCCTTATGTAAACGGCTTCTCTTCGCGTATAGGTTTCCATTTGGGGGAGTCCCCAAGCGGACTCCCCTGTAAGGAAACCGAACGCAGATGTGAACCGGCCCTAAGTCATTACACTATCATAAAAGCTAATAATACAACTTTATTAAATATATACTAAAGGGGTATTCTGGCTACAACAAGTTACCGCTAACCATAAATATGGGATAATTTGCTTATCAATGAGGGTCCAACCACTAGGCCCTCACCAATGACAAGAATGGGAGTGTTTGGAAAAGCTCAGGGCATAGCAGATGAGGTTGGATGAAGACAAAGGACCATCAAGTCCCACCTAGAACCCTACAGGTCCACTCTATCCATTTCAATGAAGTTTCAATCCAAGTTTTTCAAAATATTAAATAAGATTTTAATTTGAAGCTTGTAAAAACCTATCCAGGAAGACAAAATATCAAAGTCTTTGGTTCAAGTTAGAGATGAGCAAATCATTGCAAGGTTCAGGTTCATCTGTTCAGGCCAAAAGTTTGGATTTGTCCCCAACCAGTTTGTTCCCAACTTCTCTTTCTGCCCGGGAGTCATCAATGACCTTTGTCATGAGCTTGCGCTGCATTATGGGGACGCCTCCTTTATCCCTAAGGTTATGTGACACTTCCTCTCTGCTTTCTCCATGATCTCCCATGTCATCCGTCATTTTAGACAGTTAATGTGAATTGGCTAAAATCTTTAGAAAGTTCAAGCCAAATCCAGTTTGTTCCGAACCGTTGGCTAATCTCCAGTCCAAGGTCATTGATCATGTTTCTGGGTCTTGTGTACAGAATTTCAGCAGTAGATTGTAGATCATACCGTATATTTGTAGCACTCAGCACAATTGTGTCACTTCTTCCATGCTCTTTGTTCAGTTTTATCTCACTGCTCAGCTGTGTGTTGTCTGAAGGACTCTCTTTATGATGATGTACTATGATGTTCTTCGTAAATCAGGTCAATCACTTACATGTACATACAGCTGACTGCCGTGAAGCATGCTCTATACATATTAAGTGGTTGTTGCCTGCTTTTAAGCGAATAGTCTGTGTTGCTGAATTGATTTGCCTACATACCTTCAGTCATGTTCTTATATTCTGCCAGGTCTGAGTTAATTCCTTTAAGGTAGACTAAATCATTGAGATGCATTTTCTGTTTGATCTGTAGACACAACATGAAAGTTCTAGGTCTACCTTTGTAATAATAAAATAGCATAAAAAACCTGGGGATCCTAAAAAAACTTTTGATAATATATTCAAACAATATATTCAAACTGCAAATAGTAAAATCCTAAATCACCAATCCAGTGCTGTCCCCGCGACAGTCTAATGGTCTCTGTTTACACTTACAAGGCACATGATCACTGCAGCCAAACAATGGCCTGAGCTGTCACATACCCTATTACTAGCATTATAGCTTGTGTCATTATAGCAAATCAGTGCTCCCCCATGCCACAATTCTACTACTTACATGTTTCCTCCCTATGTACAGGCTGATCCTCCCATACACTCAGCTCTGCTCTCTTCATATCTCCCACACACTCAGCTCTGTCACCTGCACATTTCCGTCCACACACTCAGCTCTGTCACCTGCACATTTCCGTCCACACACTCAGCTCTGTCACTTTCACATTTCCCTCCACACACTCAGCTCTATTAGAATTAAAGTGATAGATTTCACTACTGGTTATAATACATAAATAAAAAGAGATGGTGATATCTTCCTTCTAAACAAATATTGCTCACAGGCTGCAACTAAAACCTATGGCCAAAAGTGACCTGCAATCTGGTTTTCAAATTTGCAGTATGTCAATTATTACTATTGGTTTCACCCCCAACTTTGAACCTTTGTAATGCAATTTATGCAACTTACAGGAGAACACGCTGCTGGATGTCCCTGATGGAAATTCAACAATGTATTCGCAGTGTGTCCCCAGCGTAAGAGGAAAATTTGTGCTTAAGATAACGAAATCAGATTGTGGACACTGTTGGGGACGAAGACTGATGTGTACGATGACAATATCTTTACATGTAAATGAATTATTTTGTAAACTTCAGAAAGCAATGTATGGTAAAAAGGAAGCTGAATGTGTGTGTGTGTGTGTGTGTATATATATATATATATATATATACTGTGAGGAAAAAAAAGTATTTAGTCAGCCACCAATTGTGCAAGTTCTCCCACTTATAAAGATGAGGCCGGCCTGTAATTGTCATCATAGGTAGACCTCAACTATGAGAGACAAAATGAGAAAACAAATCCAGAAAATCACATTGTCTGACTTTTTAAGAATTTATTTGCAAATTATGGTGGAAAATAAGTATTTGGTCACCTACAAACAAGCAAGATTTCTGGCTCTCACAGACCTGTAACTTCTTCTTTAAGAGGCTCCTCTGTCCTCCACTCATTACCTGTAGTAATGGCTCCTGTGTGACATTGTTATCAGTATAAAAGACACCTGTCCACAACCTCAAACAGTCACACTCCAAACTCCACTATGGTGAAGACCAAAGAGCTGTGGAAGGACCAGAAACAAAATGGTAGCCCTGCACCAGGCTGGGAAGACTGAATCTGTAATAGGCAAGCAGCTTGGTGTGAAGAAATCACCTGTGGGAGCAATAATTAGAAAATGGAAGACATACAAGACCACTGATAATCTCCCTCCATCAGGGGCTCCACGCAAGATCTCACCCCGTGGGGTCAAAATGATCACAAAAACGGTGAGCAAAAATCCCAGAACCACACGGGGGGGACCTAGTGAGTGACCTGCAGAAAGCTGGGACTAACGTAACAAAGGCTACCGTCAGTAACACACTACGCCGCCAGGGACTCAGATCCTGCAGTGCCAGACGTGTCCCCCTGCTTAAGCCAGTACATATCCGGGCCCGTCTGAAGTTTGCTAGAGAGCATTTGGATGTTCCAGAAGAGTATTGGGAGAATGTCATATGGTCAGATGAAACCAAAGTAGAACTGTTTGGTAGAAACACAACTCGTCGTGTTTGGAGGAGAGTGAATGCTGAGTTGTATCCAAAGAACACCATACCTACTGTGAAGCATGGGGGGCAACATCATGCTTTGGGGATGTTTCTCTGCAAAGGGACCAGGATGACTGATCCGTGTACATGAAAGAATGAATGGGGCCATGTATCGTGAGATTTTGAGTGCAAACCTCCTTCCATCAGCAAGGGCATTGAAGATGAAACATGGCTGGGTCTTTCAGCATGACAGTGATCCCAAGCACACCGCCAGGACAACGAAGGAGCGGCATCGTAAGAAGCATTTCAAGGTCCTGGAGTGGCCTAGCCAGTCTCCAGATCTCAACCCCATAGAAAACCTTTGGAGGGAGTTGAAAGTCCGTGTTGCCCAGCGACAGCCCCAAAACATCCCTGCTCTAGAGGAGATCTGCATGGAGGAATGGGCCAACATACCAGCAACAGTGTGTGCCAACCTTGTGAAGACTTACAGAAAACGTTTGACCTCTGTCATTGCCAACAAAGGATATAGAACAAAGTATTGAGATGAACTTTTGTTATTGACCAAATACTTATTTTCCACCATAATTTGCAAATAAATTCTTTAAAAATCAGACAATGTGATTTTCTGGATTTGTTTTCCCATTTTGTCTCTCATAGTTGAGGTCTACCTATGATGACAATTACAGGCCGGCCTCATCTTTTTAAGTGGGAGAACTTGCACAATTGGTGGCTGACTAAATACTTTTTTTTCCCCACTGTTATATATATATATATATATATATATATATATATACAGTATATATCACTATCAAATTAGATGGTGTAACAAAGTTTAACATTACAGTTAATGAGTTAGTTGCTGCAAACTTTAACTTGAATAGTCATTGGTTAAGTAACAAGAAATATATATGTATATATGTGTGTGTATGTGTACATGTGTGTGGCAGAGTTAATTCGAATTCCCGTAATTGGTTAAATTGCTGCAGTATGATATCTTATCACAGAAGACAACAAAAACCAATGAAAAAAATGTTTGTCCAATGACTTTTTATTGGTTTCCGTTGTCTTCTGTGATGAGATATCATACTGCAGCACTTTAATCCATTGCCGAGGTTAGGGTTAATTCTGATGGGGCATTATATTTGGCCCATAGAATATGATGTGATACATTTTGCAAAACTTTTTTAGAAGGTTATAAAAAGTGAAATGTAGTAAAGGTGCTTTAATACTAAGATTTAAGCCTCATGTACATGACCAAGTATACAGTCCAACGGGGGTCCCAATGCTCTGTTCTGTTCCCAGGATTATGGAGCGTGTCCTATCTAGCTCAGCGAAAACGGATCAGAACAAAACCCCCTATTGATATCATTGTAGCACGAAAGGCACTAGGATGACACTCAGATATCATCCTATTGTCATCTGAGAACCTTACATTTAAAAATCGGAACAACCTGGGCCTGCATACTCAGCCATGTGCATGTGGCCCTACTGCTTGGGTCTATGACAGGGGTCCCCAACCACCGGTCTGCGTACCGGGCCGTTGGGGGTCTTTTGCCGGCCATCTGGCTACAGTGTTGTGGCTCCTAGCTCTATACTAAACATGATCCCCTCCCTCTACGCTCTCTATAGTACACCAAGCAGCGCTGTACACCAGGGTGTGCTGACGAGACCTCGGTGTACAGTGCTGTAGACCAGGTCCCCGCCATTAGCTACGTAGCTAATGGCGGGGACCTGGTCTACAGCGCTGTACACCGAGGTTCCGCCAGCACGCCCTGGTGTACAGCACTGTTTGCTGTATAACCCCGCCCCATATGACCAAACCCCCACCCCGCCCCCACTCCTTGCCGAGCTGTGGCAAAAAAAAGGTTGGGGACCGCTGGTCTATGAGACCTAGTGTGATAGGAGTTTTTTTTTACTTAAATCATTAACACAGCTTGTTATAGAATATTGTGCAAAAGTTTTAGGCGTTAAAGAATACTTTTAGAAATAGAAGTGTTAGGTTTTTGTTTTTTTGTCAATGATCAAATGAAGTAAATGAAGAAAAGAGAAATGTAATACCCTCAAAATTCTTTCCCTTTTGGAGGAGGAGTCCTGGAAGTGATGATCCGGCCCCCACAGATATAGCCCTGATCTCATTATCATCCAGTCTGTCTGGGATGACATGAATACTGGAAAAGGAAAAACAGCGTCTAGTGCCAATAGTGTAATATTGTAATTTTTTTTGCACAATACTGTATATTTAGACTTCAATATCAGGATGGGCAAATTGCACCATAAAAATCTCCTTTATACAACATCTGAGTACAATATATTATTAACTATTGGTTGGGAGCCGCAATAACCATAAAAAGATGGAACAATCTTCCTTTGTGCGGCTAGGAGAGTTGTCAGGATGGAGAAGAGCTGTGCCCATCTGAAGAGTAAAAACCAGAAATGGAGCAGTCCTTGTTCCATGAAGCTTTCTTTGCAATGTTGATTTAAGAGCTCATAATAGAAAGCGAGAATTCTCCGCTGTCAGGAAGATTTTCCAAACAATATGAAGAGGTTGAGCATTAGCCTTACACTCATCAATCACAGCTAAATCAACATACTGCACATATTTTATGGCATCAGCAGGAACGGAGGAGCCCTATGAAAAATGTACAGAGCAGGAAGCTAAGTGTGTTCTGTGGGGTTTGGAGAGCGGCCAACAATTGGTACCAGCACCAAGGACGTTCATGAGAATGAATGTTTCAATCATTGCTTACAAATTTTGGAAGTTAGAGTTCTTAATTATAGGAGAAGGTCAGGCATCACTTTTTGGTTCAAGTCGGACTGAAAATGCCTCGCAGGAAACATGTCAGAATTAGTTTCTAAGCAGAATTTGTTCTTTTCTATATCTTCTAGACAACGGAAATTATTAATACTTGTGTTATTGGCTGAAACTTTTTAAAATTTTTTGAAATTCACTTCTTCCCATTGCAATCCGTTTTCATTTCTTACTGATTACCCTCCAATTGCCAAAACTTTTTTAATTTTTCAATTCACTAAGTGCTTATTTTTTGTAGGACAAATTGAACTTTATAATGTTACCATTTATATACCATATGATGTAATGGGAAGCTGGAAAAAAAAATTAAGAATGGGGTAGAATTTTTTATGGGTTTCTTGTTTTATGATAATCACTGTGCAGCCACAATGTCAGGTTACCTATATTCTATGGGTCAGTATGATCACATCAATAGCACATTTTTATATTTTTATTTGTTTTAACACCTTAACAAAAATCCAAAATGTTGAAAAAAAAAAATAAAACTCTTTGAATCCCTCTATTCTTACATAAATAACTTTTTTTTATATTTCCCTGTATGGAGGTAAATGTTTGGTGTATTTTTTGCAGGGCAAGTTGTACTTTCTATTTATACAATTCTAGGGATTGTCTAATGTTTTAATTGCTTTTTATTAAATAATTTTTTTATCGGAGGGGTGAAACTAAAAAAAAAAAAAAAAGTGGTTCAGTCATTTTGAATATTTATTTTATATGTAGTATAAGAAACAGGTGGAGAATTTTAATTATCTTTTTTTTTTTTTTTTTTAAACTACTAGGAGGCTTGAACCTTTAAAATATACTGCAATCCTAATATAGTATATTGTAAAGTCTATTCAGTTCTACTACATGATGCCTAGAGGGTCACCTGCATAATATACTGCAATATTAATATATAGCTGCCTATGGCAGCTTGTAATAGAAGCTTAGTAATGCCAGGATGACAGCTTCAGCTTTCAATAGGCTCCTGTCATGGAGATGGTGATCCAGAAGAACATGGCGGTTACCATATGCCTGATTTCTATGCAACACCAAATGCTGATAAATATTCTTTAAATGTTTTTTATTCTATTTACTATATGTCACATACGGGCCTTCCTAGCACATGACGCGGGTGCGGCTATCAGGGGTCGACTCAACTCCGCTCACTCAATCTTGCACTCAACCTTCACTCAGGCTGCAAATTGAGCGTAAGTCGCACCCCAGCACAATTCACGTACCCCAAATACATGCCGCTGCCACCACTGCTGATTCAGGTTCAGCAGAAACCTTGCATACATATACATTTCAAAAAGATAAGGGGTTCATATAGCATACACAAAGTGACCTTAAAGTTTACACTTTAATATCAAGATGGTTTTGTGCTACAGATATAGAGAGATAACAAATGACACACAATACAAACAGCTATGAAATAAAAAGGAATAAAGTAGAAGAATACTTAAAAGTCTTTGGTTCCAGGAAGCTTGGAGATTTTTTGTAGTGAAGTGGACACTGACTCCAAGATGTGACAAAAAAAGTAGGTCTCAGTCTCAGTTATGACCAGTGTCCAGCCACATCCCCCTACTGGGTGCCCCCCTCCTCTTACCCCCACTGCAGGATCCTGAGAAAGAAGGATGTTCTCCTGTTTGCAGGGAAGTGATGTCTGGGTTGAGCTGAGGGTCATTAGCCCTCTCTCCCTCCCTTGACATCTGTTTGTCCAGGGGTAATAAAACTGGCTTGTCAGAAAGGGCAATCTCCCCTTGTATACACATAAAACCACTGAAGTGAATTGACCAGCAATGTAAACACAGCATAGGACTAACAGGATTAGGGAATTTTTATATAGAACAACACTTATCAAAAAGAAATACATAACTGGAGGTTCTCTCATCATCACACTATACATGGTTATTGGGCGACCATCTTACTTGAGAAGCTGCATTTAATTCTTACAACAAACACTTATAATTATATAGTCAAAAAAGTTGCAGGTCCATCAAATCCAACCTGAGATTCTACAGTGTTGGTCTAGAGGAAGGCAAAAACCTGTGTGGGACAAATATCAATAAGTCCATAGTAGAGAAAAGTCTTCTTCCCAATTCCAAATGTGACAATAGGGTCAAGATCTCATTGCCAAAAATCTAATTCTTACAGATGTAGGCAAGTTTAACATGACTTTTAACACGTTAAGTAAACAGTTGATGATGGTTACATCTATATATTATACCATGGGAACCTGTAGTCTAAAGATAATTCACTGACTTATATGTAAGAGTGTTGTGGGCATGCTCTTTGACCTGTGTGAGGTCATTGTGTGGGTGAGGGGTGACCTATGACCACCACCTATTGTAAAGATGGATCCTGTGTTATCTATAAACTGTACATGTGTTATTTTTCATTACAATCCTTCCTATGATGATAATGAGAAGACTATTGATAATTGATCTTTACAGAACAGGAAGTGCCAGCCTATTGTGAGGCTCAGTGGCCAGACTGAGGACTGCAAGATTTCAGCATTTTGTGAATACAAATTATATAATAATTTGACTAATCTCATGATCAATTGAATGGCAATAACCCGAGATGGCCAACGACAGACCATAAGGCCACCTCTTGGAGAAGACCATCCCCCATATAGAGATTAGATTTCCTTTGACTTATTTTCAGTTCCACACTAGATTGAGGATAATAGTCACCTATTTTTTGCACTTGTTAAATATACCTGAAAAATGTAAGAAAAAAAATTTCTCCTGCAAAAAAAAGGGAAAAGCTGACTGTTAAGTAATGTCTGCCAAAGCTGTCACTTTGCACAGACTGCTTGCTGATTTTTGGGAGACGGCCTAGAGTTTAGCAAAGGCAACTTTTATTACAGCTCTAGATATAATCTGATGCCTGTAAAGAGTCTGACGCCAGGTACCTACTCGAACAAAGTCGCTTATAAATAGCCGGATTTACATAATTAGATGGATGAATTCAAGTATTTTAGTACAAGAATGGGTCTCATTTTATATATTCTATTTTGTTTTTATTTATATCTGTTTTTTAAATAGTACATAGTAAAAATGAAAAGATATGAATGAAGAGTTCTATTCTAAAAAGGCAAAATCATTCTATAGGTCTGTGCAAAAGTTTTAGGTCAGTGTGGAAAAATGCTTTACGCCCACTTGTCTAGCATGTCAAAAAACCTCAGCTAAATTAGATGCCCCAAAGATGCCCCACATGGTGCCAAAGATATTCCACATTGCACCAGAGATACACCATGTTTATGCCAGTTTCTAGCCCTACAAGAGGTGACCAATAAAGGGTAGATCCCACAAATTTAGGACTTCACAGAAATTATTCCTATCCCACACACTATATATAGTAATGATACATAATAAAACATAATCTTTAATATTTATGTATATAAAATGGCCAATATCAAATAAGAAACTCAAAACAACAACAACAACAACAACAACAAAACATAGGAATCTGTACCAATATTGTATATAAAATTGTATATAAAATCAACAATTGCGTCCCGACGCATTTTCGCAATCACAATTGGTTCATTGGGGACAATAAGTCTTATATTGTATCAAAATGGTCCAAGGAAAACCTCAAAAGTGACAAACAAAGAAATAACATCTATAAGTGTATTAAGTGTTCATATGTATGCAAGGCTTAAATAGATGCACAAAGGGTCCAATGACTCCATATAAATGCAAGATAACCAGCATAATGTCCAAGGTTATCATAAAGTACTCAAATTAAACTGGCCAAAATGTTTATACCTACTCAGGACTTCATATACACAACGATGTGGAAACAACGTCTAGCGTCATGCTCGTCACTTGCGGGAAATCTACAGCACGCATGACGTTTGTAGAAAAATATTTAGTATAACTTGTCATTTATTCATTATAATCTCTGCTCATTCTGGGTTTAGGAGTCCCGTGGGTGGTCCTACTTAGTGATCCTCCTTACTTGTTGTCAGCTTCTCAGTTGAACCACCCACTGGACTCCTAACCCCAAAATGTGCAAAATTACCCAAAATAAATTTATGTCACGCTATACTGTAATTTTTCATACAAAACTATATATCATTCTGCTCAGCTATTCATTCTCTATATCAAACTGCCTGCAAATTGGGCATTTCATTTACAATGGGACCCCTTCACTTTAAACATTTTGTTATAGACTATGACTAGTAATGGACGAACATTGCAAATTGCAAACTTTCATCTTGCAAATTTTTGCAAGACAAATATTTTCCAATTAGTTTTGGTTCAGGCTGAACTTCTTCAGTCTGAATCGAAAGGTAGATTATTGAGTCTCACAAGACCTAAGCATGACTACTGACTTGACCCAGGAGACCAGAATAGTCATGAAGATGCTGGAAAAGTAGACCAGCTATGGCTAGGTTTACACCTGCGTTCGATCACCATTCGGGTATTCCGTCCCCCGTTCCACATGAATAATGCGGAGAGAAAAGTCCTGCTTGCATTTTTCGGGCGGAAACCTTTTGGATCCCATTATAGTCTATGGAATCCATGGGTTTCCGTGGGTATCCCCAATGCAATTGTGAACCTAGCGTAATATGGCAGAGCCACAAAGAGGTGAGTATGAGCTGTAAGTTATTATTCTGCACCTCCAATTATTATACTCTGGGGTCTAAAGAAACCCTAAAGCAATGTATTCCAACATTTTCAAATTCAGGGCATCCCTGGAATAAAAGGATTTCTTTGGGGCAACCCTACCAAATAATTTTTGCCAAAAGACAAAGAACGTCCTAAGGACACCCATAATGTGTTCATCTCCCCAAAGTCCAAATATTTCAGCTTCAGATGAACCCAACATTTTTGGAACAAGCTAGTCTGCTCATCCCTCACTATGACCAACAGGAAGGTCAAGAAATCACCAAGTTCTTGTTGGCAAAAGGCACCTTGACAACAAAAAAGGTAAAATTCTTCTCTTGAAATAGTTCTAAATTTCAAATTTTTTTTAAAAAAAGACCAATTCAGTGATGTAAAATAATAATGAATGATCTACAATGTAACACAATCTCATCAATTTCGTTCCGAAATTTTTTTTTTATTATTAAATTATGCATAATTAAAATAAAACCCTCCATGTATTACATCTGATATATCCAACTAGAATCTGATTCACAAAATATGCCCCGCGTGATTTCCGAAAGTTGTAGACGCATCCAAGACCATTTTTATATATAAATCATGAGATAAGAGTGAAAATAAAAGAAAAAAATATATCTGGATGTCGTTTGGTCTTAATTAAGATATAACGAGACTCTGTATCTTGGAACACTGACAAAAAAAAATGTAGAATATTAAAATGTGATATTTTTTTCACGGAGCGTGTACATTTCTTTAATAACGAAAAAAATCAAATTAACAACTTTTCACAAGTATGACTCATTGTTACATTTTAATTGCTTAGTTAAACAAATTCGCAGATGAGAGAAAATAGATTAAACACATTGTAGGTACAGTCATTAAAGGCAAAAAATGATCATATTAGTAGAATGGCAAGATTTAGCTAAAGCTGGAACATCCTTTACTAAAAGGGTCAAAATGTAGAAAAACAAAATCAACATTGATGTTTTAAAGGACATGACAAAAAAGTTCATTAGTTCCAAAAAAACTTGGAGATCTTTTCAAAAATTCTAAGCCCAAAAAGGCTGGATTTAAGCTGTAGTTACAGGGAGATTTTCATCCCGACATCCATTACCCAACCAATGATGTCATGTTGTCCTGTGATATTGCAACTAGTGAATGAGTATTATGACCCGAAGGTTGTTGCAGCCGTGGCTCTTAGGTTATAGTCACACGACCCTGGATAAAAATGGCCCTCCAAAAAATGGACAAGATAGTTGTTTTTTTCACGCTTGTATTTTATCTGTCTGGGACCTGTTTTCATGGATCTGTGAAAATGGACATAAATAGGACATGTTAAATTTTTTGAAGACCCGTCAAAATGGATATTCAAAATGTCAATAGCCCCATTAAAAACAATGTGTTCTGAAAACTACCATATGGTGGCCATTACAAAAATTGGCCATCGCATGACTGTTTTTGACATTTATGTGAAGTCCTTAAAAAAAGTGAGACTCGGGGGTCACAGGGCAGCACAGCAATCGTTTGCACAGTGGACATGGTAGTAAAAATTACTGTATAGCCCCAAAATTAGGCCATGTGTGCTAGCTGCCAGCCATGCCGTTCAAACCGTTTCAGTGTCATCCTTGTGCCGCCCAGCCACCGGCCGTGCTTACGTGGCCCAATTCATTCAATGAATAGAACTTATCCTGAGTTTTGCGTTCTGGACTGTCAGCCCACGCACACAACCCGGATAGCACACTGACCCACACCATGGTCGTCTGCAAGGGGCCTTAAACTGTTGAATTCTGAAGATATTACCCTTTCTACATGTTGCTGCCATAAAGGCTGAATTAAACAATGTTTTCCCGTTGGGAACTGGTGCCTACGTTGCTGAGTTCTCACCTTGATAAATGTGTTACTATGTTGTGTAAGGGAAGAGATGATTCAGTATCTGCTGCCTGTAGGCTCAGGTCTACAATGTACAAGAAAGGGGGGAGGACAGGGATTCACTTATTAAATGGTTGTCCCAAAATAAATATTTATCACCTATCTAAAATCTATGGGAATAATAAAGATAGCCAAGTGCTGTGCCCATCCATCTCTATCAGTCACATAGACATTACATGGATGGGTAGTTTGGATGCTCAACCCCTGCTTTATTTATACTGGGGACATTGGGAGCCCCATGATTGGTGGGGAGTTGTAACAGTGGATTCCCAGCAGTCATACATGTCCCCTGTCCCCTGGAGAGATTACTCTTAAGACAACTTCTGTAAGAGTTGGTTATACAGGAAGAATTCCTGGTATGTTTCATTAGAATCTAAGACCTTAGACCTTTATAATGACAGGAGATATATCTGGAATTCATGTGTAGGTCGAAATGGGAATTGAGTTTATCTATCAGGGCACAGATATGTCTACATGCATGAACTCCAGTTTGGTTTAGGGTTCCAATTCAACGCCATATCAATATCGTACCGAGCCGGGTTTAACCCAAATATTCCAAATGGTTGGGTTTTTTACCAAAAAAATGAAGATTCTTCTCTGGGAACTAAAATGGCCACCACATTATACTCTGGGGTCTGAAGAGATAATAGGTGGAGGCCCAGGGGAGATGACAAAAATATAAAAACATTTATACTCACCTTCTGTTACCTCTTTTGGGCCTCCTCCCAGAGACTGGTGCTCTCCTCTGACGTCATACACCCAGAATCACCACTGAGGCCTGTGATTGGACCACCAGTGTTCACATTGGCATGCTTGGCCATTGACATTACATCTATGGATCACATGGCCATGCAGCAGCTCATTCCCATTGAAATGAATGCGGGCTGTGTTGCAATACCAAGATCAGACACTATTCAATGTATGGCGCTGTGCTTGGTAGGCAGTGAAGAGGCCGCAGTAATTGATATCCCCTTTAAATAGAAATTCCTCATGTATCAGTTGTATCCACATAGTTTCCTCATTGACAGTGCTAGCCACATAGTGCCAGCTGTAACAATGCCTACCACATAGTGCCCTCATAATTGTGCCAGGCACACAGCACTCCCACCCCATAACAGCACCAGTCACAAAGTCACTTCTATTACAGTACATAACAGTCCCATAGTTCCTCATTAAAGGGGTTTTCCAGTTTCAGTCCAATATTAAGAGACGATGTTAATGTTTGTATAATGTTGCAATTTTCCAATACACTTTCTGTATCAATTCCTCTCAGTTTTCTACATCTCTGCTTGCTGTCATTCATTCTGTTTAGTTCCAGTGAGTAAAAATCAGTCCATGGTCATATGATGGACACACAGGTGCACAGCTCGTTACCAGGCAGATGTCTGATTACTGTGTTGTTACTATAACGAACTGTGCATCTGTGTGTACATCACATGACTATGGACTGTACATCACATGACCACAGACTGTACATCACATGACTATGGACTGTACATCACATGACCATAGACTGTTCATCACATGACCATGGACTGTACATCACATGACCATGGACAGATTTTTATCCACTGGTAGTAATAAGAATGAAAGACAGCAAGCAAAGATCTAGAAAATCTAGAAATCTAGAAAACCCTGAGGAATTGATACAAAAAGTATATTTTGAAAATTGGAGAACTTTTCGTTATACAAGCAATAATATTTATGTTTCAATATTAGTCTGAAACTGGACAATCCCTTTAAGGGTATGTTCACACCAAGTTTGTTGTAAACTGAAAAAATCTGCTTCAGGAATTAGGAAACTGTTTGATGTGTTTTTTCATGATGCGTTTTTTGTCACATTTTTTGTCGCGTTTTTCATTACAGTTTTTGCGGTGGTTTTTGCTGTGTTTATTGGCTCCAGCACACTGTATGGACCTGGAAACTTCTCTCTAAAAAAACGCTAGCGGTTTTTGATGCAGTTTTTGCAAAACCGCGTCACATTTTTTTCCTCCTCCCATTGATTTCAATGGGTTTTTCAAGGCGGGAATCCGCCTGAAGATAGGTCATGTTGCTTTGTTTTTCCTCTAGCTGAAAAAATAGGATAGAGGAAAAAACTGCTACTGATTCCCATTGAAATGAATGGGAGGCGTTTTTTGAGGCGGATTCTGCCTCAAAATCAGCCTGCAAAGAACTTCGTGTGAACATACCCTTACAGTGTCAGTCACTCAGTGCCCTCCTATTGCAAAGCCAGCCACACAGTCCACTACTAGTACTTACCTGGGTTCGCTCTTGTACATTGCTCCTCAAGGACATGGAAGATCCATATGGGCAGCCACTAGGGGAGCGCTCCATTCTGTGCACCAGAAGGATGCAGAACTACAGTATTAGGACACAACGGCTTGCACAGGGTGCTTATGATAATTCCAGTAATAATAATCATCAGAATTAATTATAACACATGTTTTTTAGGAGAAAACTTGTTTTCAAATGTTAGAAATAAAAAGCATGCCAAATTTTAGGCAGCCGCCCAAAGTTACTAATTTGTTGGCATTCCTCTATGGAGCCCTGAGAATCGCAGCCGTCCAAATTGTATTCACCTTATCAAAATGAAAATGTGATGGTTTTAATGCAGAGTTCTGGACAAATGAATACATCTGCTGCCTCCGAGCTGTGATAAGTAATTGTGGGGGGGGTCAGCCAGGGGGGTACACCGCAGAGCGTCACAGCTTATGACCATGTAATGAATAGTGATGGTCCAACCCTTATATTCACGAGTATTCCCACTGTTCACCCACCAGTTTTCAGATCAAACCAGAAGTCCTATTATTATACTCTGAGGTCCCATCAGAGCCGAGGCCATGGGATGGTGCGGGCTAAATAAAAAAACTCAGATGCTCATGTATACTCACCTCTTCTTGGTGACTAGTCTACTTTCCCAGCATTTGGTCTTCACCCGCAGATGTTTGCCGCTTCTTTCAGCCTCTTCTGGTGTCTTCTCACACCGCTGACACTAGGTACACACTGACGTGGAGCTGTCCAGATAAGTGGTCCATGGTTGCGAAAGGATACCAATGGATGAAAAGTTATCCGTGCAGGACTTTTTTGTCCACCAAATTCTGGTGGACATTGCAAAGGAGACACCAGCTCAAATGTGAACGTAGCCTGAGGCCTGTGTCCCGTCGCGCACCAATGTTATTAAGCTTTGACACAGCCGCAAGCACCCACAGGTGGACTGGAAGCTGGGAAAGAAGATAGGATGTCCAGGAAAGGAGAGGAAATATATCAGTCAATGGCTATAACTGGTCCAAAGACAATGCTGGGGAACCACCGGCCACCCAGGAGAGGTGAGTCAAGGTGAGTATTAACAGTTTGATATTTTTTGTTTATTTTCCATTGAGCCTCCACTTATTATACTCTGGGGTCTGAGAAGAAATTAAAACTCTCAAACTTTTAGATGGACAATCCTAAACTGCACCAGATTTATCAAAAGTGTCTGATGCTGTTTGATAATCTGGTGCACTTTTGTACTGTCTAGTCTAACCTTGTAATACATTTAGTCGGTTCAATTTCCATCAACATGCTGATGCAAAAATTTGGTACATTGTCCAGAATTTTGGTGCATTGGCTGTTGCAGTTTTGCACATTAAGCTCTTCCCCTTTTCAACAATCCCCGTTAACCTTTTGGACAAGGTGCAAAAACTGTTAGAAAGTGTCTAAAGCACGTCCGCCCGTTTCTTTGGGCACAAGCTATGTTGGAATTCTGGTGCATTTTTATTCGTTTATCTGCCCCAGTGTTTTTCATTGTATTGCAATTTTGCTTGGCTGGAACTGAGCTGAAAATAGGTCATGTAAAAGACGTGACATCACTGGCCTGTAAAGCAGAATCGGCATTCACTCAAGTCATCATTATTTAAGACCCAAAAAACCCTTTAGGCTGAAACATGGCATACACGCTGCAGTTTGGCTGCGCCAGAAACGCCGCTGCTACAACTGTGGTGTTTTACAGTCCCTGCAAAGTGGGTGAGATTCTAACGAATTCCATCCACACATTGCTGAGAAATACCCGCAGCGGAAATGATGCGATTTCCAAAAACGTTGCATTTCTATAAATCGCAGCATGTCAGTTATACCAATGGAAACGCCGGCAGTTTTCCTATAGCTATAATGGAAGCAGAAAGTCAGCAAAGAAAAACTCTACGGACTTTCTGTGAAAAGTGCTGCGGGAAAAGTCACAATGCGTTTCCACCACGGTTTTTCCCACAGCGCTTTTTCGCTGCGGCCCGCTACATGGGGCCTTAGCCTCAAACAAGATACAGCACTATGCTATAGTATAACAAAACTATTGCACATACAGTATATTGTACATTTTCCCAGATGGAAGTTCTCTTGCAGACTGCATGGTCATTTCCTCCACAGTATCCTTTACTTTTCCCACTGTACACTGGTTAATATTAGAAAAGGGGCGAACTGCCCAAGATTTGTTTTGCCGCAGGTTTGGGTGGCTCAAGTCGCTGATTCGTTTCACGTTGAGCAAGTTCGGAGAGAACTATAAGTGACATTATTATACTGTGAGGTCTCTTCAGTCAACCGAGTATAATAGGCAGAGGTCACTTTCCCCCACATCTTTTGGGCCTTCTCATGGCATCCTGCCCTCTCTCTGTCTGGTGATGTCATGTCTTGGGGTCACTGCTGAGGCCAGTGATTGGGCCTCAGCAGTCAAATAGGAACACTGAGTGTCAGAACATCATGACACTAGGCGTGCCCATGTAAAAGCTCTAGCCCAATCACAAGCATCGGTGACCCCAGATGCATGATGTCACAGGAGGCCGCCAGACACCAAACAGAGCTAATGAAAGGTGAGAATAATTTTTTTTTTTTTTTTTTTTTTTTACACCTCCCCTGGCCCTCCGTCTATTATACTCTGGGGTCTGAAGAGAGTATAATAATTTAGCGCAATGCATGTTATGTCGGACATTTTAGTTTGTCTGAGAAGAATTGGCAATTGTTCAGTTTCATTAAAAATTTAACAATTTGGGATATTTAGGTAGAACTGGCTCAGAATGAATCTCTAGTTATTATAGTTTTTTGCCTTCACAATTTTTTTTTTTTTTGAAATTTTCACAGCACAGTGATTCTACTCATACAGGTCGGTCAAATTTTGACACAGATATACCGACTTTTTGTCACTTTGTTTTTTAGATATATCTGTTCATGGCATTTATCAATTTTGCAAATATAGAGGGGAGGAAGGGAGGAAGGAGGGAAGGAAGGAGGGAAGGAAGGGAGGAAGGGAAGAAAGGAAGGAAGGAAGGAAGGAAGGAAGGAAAGGAGGGAGGGAGGAAGGCTACATAAGAAGATAGATAGATAGATAGATAGATAGATAGATAGATAATATACTATAGACAGATAAGAAAAAGAAAGCTTTAAGAAAAATAGTTGGAAATATAGAAATACATTAAATACTGTAGATAGACAATAAATAGACGGATCCATAGATAAAGATATATAGATAGATAGATAGATAGATAGATAGATAGATAGATAGATAGGCAACATGGTGGCTCAGTTGTTAGTACTGTAGCCTTGCAGCACTGGAGTCCTAGGTTTCCTCCCACTCTCCATAGGGATTGTAGACTCTGATCGGGAAAGTAGATTGTGAGCCCTACTTGGGACAGTGTTGACAATATCTGTAAGGCAGCGAATATGATGACGCTATATAAGTAAGCAAAATAAATAAATATATAGAATAAAAGCTGAATATATGAAATTACAGAAATACATTAAATACTATACACAGATAAATAGTGATAAAGAAAGATATTAGATACATGGATACAATATCATACAATGTAGATAGAAGAGAAGAGAAAGCTGTTTGATAAATAAATGTAAATATATGACATTAAATACAGTAGGTGGGTAGAGAGATCGATAGATAGGTAGATAGATAGATATGAGATAGATAGATAGATAGATAGATAGATATGAGATAGATGGATAGATAGATATATATGAGATAGATAGATATGAGATAGATATGAGATAGATAGATAGATAGATAGGAGATAGATAGATAGATATGAGATAGATAGATAGATATGAGATAGATAGATAGATAGATAGATAGATAGATAGATAGATAGGAGATAGATAGATAGATATGAGACAGATAGATAGATATGAGATAGATAGATAGATAGATAGATAGATAGGGATAGTAGATAGATAGATAGATAGATAGATAGATAGATAGATAGATAGGAGATAGATAGATAGATAGATAGATAGATATGAGATAGATAGATAGATAGATAGATAGATATGAGATAGATATGAGATAAATAGATATGGGAGAGAGATAGATAGATAGATAGATAGATAGATAGATAGATATGAGATAGCTGGGATAGATAGATAGATAGATAGATATTAGTTTCTCCACAATTTTTATGGATGAAGCAAAGTTTAACTTTATTCTGCAGAGTGATATTACATAACAAATGCCAATAAAACAGTCAAGCTAAGCTTTGCTACATCTCTTCTGTACACGGCTTACTAATGTCTGTATGTTCTTTGTATATGTATTTATATAACACTCATGTACATGGCGTGTGCTCTGCCTCTGTTCTATTCTATGTTTTTCTTCCACTCATAATAATAAAGCGACTTCTACTAAAATCAGAAATAACTTGTACCTGGAATGTTCATCTGCATTTAAGTGAAGAATTCTGCCTTGTACAATAGTAGAGAGAATATGACAAAGACCGAGTTCATTGATATTCTGCGGCTGCCTATAGCCACACAGTGTGAATGGATCTTCATATTCTAAGACAATGACACATTATTACAGGGAATTTTATTAGTTTTTTGCAACAAGACAAATACAGAAAAAATAATTATAGTCATAGGGTAGAAGAATACAAAGAGAGACACTGGAGCTCCAAATGTAACATTGTATTGAGGGAGATTTATCTCCAGTGTTCTGAGGATTATTTCATTGTTGTAATTTCCAGCTAGTGGCTAGACTTAAAGTGAACTTGTCATCTGACTATGCTCCCTGTATAAGGATGGCCTATTACTGTACAGACACAGTCTGCTGTACTATTAGACACAGGAGCGCACAGATTATTGTACTACTTGGCTAATGCCAAATGCCGGAAGAGGTCGAAAGAGACTGTAAGATCCTGTATGTAAATACCAGATGTTGGAAAAGACGACCAGATGCCTAAGAGAGGTGAGGAAAGGGGAGTATCTGTGATTTTTATTTTGTTCCAGCTCCCCTAGGACTCTGAAGAGACCCCAGAATATAATAATGGTTCATGAGTGACAAATTTCAATCAGGTTTGGCCGAACCAGAAATTTTTGAAAAATGAACCCAGCTTACAGTATTATGAACCAGATCGCTCATCTCTGTTTATTACCAAATCCTTTCTGGAATCTCTCAGACCTCTCTTCACCAAGTTTCATCCTTTGTACCCACCTGAGTGTCTCTAAATGTATAGAGGGCTGCTAAAGATATCATTACTGTCTTATCTGAGAGACTATGAGTCCATAGATGACTTGAGATATAAAACTGCCTGTCTATACTATGTGTGTACTGTGTGCTGAATCTCCAGTGTATTCTATGAATAGCAACTTCACACTGCTCTTCCCTGACTTACGCTGTCTATTCATGTGCGCTGTGTGCAGAATTTTCAGTGTATCCTTTGAGAAGCAGTTTCATACTGCTCTTCCCGCCTCCTGCTTGTAAAACCTGATAGGGAAAAATTTATCCCAAGGCAGTGGAGACAGACTGAAGCTTCATCACAGAGGATACCCTGAGACGCTGTACTTTGAGTTACGCGAGAGAAGTTTCATGTTATTAATCTATCTCTTACTCCCCTTAGATGGGACTCAGCGCAAGTTCAGAGGGATGATACTCCCTCTATATCTATAAGTCATAGGTATGTAGTAAAATTAAGGCTGCATTAAAGAAACCATACCATATTAGAAGAAGGAATCAAAATGTCAGACAACCCACAAATAGCACATCAACTAAAACTAGAGTAAACATCAGGTATATAGGCATACATAAACCCTGGATAGAATTTTCATATTACCTGCTTCAGAACTCACACACATCAACATTATCTATCTTCACAATAGATAAATGTCTCTCATTAGGGAGAGACTGGTAAAGGGACTTATTAGACCAAGCATGCTCTGCTAAAAATTGTGGGTAAGGGATATGTAAATAAGTCCTTGTTGGTGAAAAAGAGGAATTTGCTTTTAGTAACAGCTATTGGAAGGTAGTTCCCTATAGATTAATACCAGGTTAATACCTGAGAATAGTAGCCAAGCCAGTATGACTCCTCCAGAAAGAAAAGGTTCCCATCCACAGACAGCTGTTTCAAGGTTTTTGCCTCTCATCAGTGCAGAGTAGGGGTCTGAGTGGCTGTTTGAGTGGTCTCGATGTGCATCCAGCCACCCCGTCATCTACTAAGCCACACAAGGCGCATCACCATATTTCGGGGCTTTCCATTAAAGATGAACACACAAACCTCACTGATCCTTGGATCCATTACCAAGAGAATTCCGATTTTTCTATTAATCAAGCCTGATGAAGGGTTGGATAACCCAAAACATTGCTCTAATGAAGTGCGGCTTTAATAAAACTTTAAGAAGCATAACCTACTGGAGTGCTTTTCGACTCATTAGGGAAAGACTGGTATAGGGACTTATTAGACCATACATGCCCTGCTAAGAATTTTGAGTAAGGAATATGCAAATATGAAAAAGAGGAATTTGCTTATGGTACCACTTATTGGAAGGTAGTCCCTGTACCACTCTTTCCCTAATGACAGACATTACCCATTCTGACCCACACCGAGACTTCTCACACAGTCAACCAGTACCCTTCTCTGCACTGATGAGAGCCAAAAATCTCAAAACAGCTGTCTGTGGATGGCAACCTCTTCCTTTTGAAGGAGTTATACTGGTTTGGCTAGTATTTCCAAGTTGGGTTTCTTTGAAAGCCAAATATCGGTTTATAGGGAGCTATCTTCCAATAGGTGGCACTAGGAGCAAATTCCTCTTTTTTACTAATGAGGTCTTAAGTGAATATTCTCAAAGGACCCTCCAATAGGGGACAGAGATGCTTGAATAGGAATGCTATTGGGCTGGAAATTAACTGTAAAAGTGGAAACATAGGTGGAATGCACTGAACACTGGCTGAAAGTCACAGTGTCACTGTCAGAGGTAATAACAGATTATGACTAAGTCATCCAGTCCACAATGTCTGCATTTTACACTGCAATAATATGCCTATAGGAGGTGATGGGCACTACTTGGTAGAGGGCTGGAGCCATCAGTGATCCTGCTGCTGCTTCTTTCATTACAGCCACCCAAATACTAGTGAATGATGCGCAATAGGTGTTCCCACCACTTACATTAACTCATCCATTTCCATTCTGTCTTAAAAAAAAACATTTTAATATGAAATGAGGCATCATTGAGCTTGCACTGATTATTGTGATCACAAGGTCCATAGTTATAAAGTAAAAAATTCAGAAGTCACACAGACTATTTGCAAAAAGTGCACTGTATTGTTGGCTAAGTTTGCTGCAGAAGTTACAATAAGCTACTTTTTGATGGCACTATTAGATATCAGCGCCAGGTTTTAAATTTTCATTTAGTTGAAAAAAAAAAATTGTCATTTGGACAAAAATTGAAGTGAAGCATAATAGTGCTGAATAAATTGAAGCTTGTTACTGAAAAATAGTCCAGTTTTTGATGGCACTATATGCAAATGAGTGGAGTGTATACTTGTCACTTGGACACAGACAGAACTGAAGTATAATACTAGCTGTATAAAATTGAGTTTGGTACAGAAAAATAGTCCAATTTTTGGTGGATTACGATAAAAAAAATGAGCAATGTGCACTGAATGTAAGAACATTGAAAAGCTGCAGCAGGACTCACCGCAATGGCTGCCTAATACAGTCACACTCCTATCTATCTCTAACATTTCTATCAACTTATAAATCAAGTGACTCTTTTCTTGTCACTATGAATCACACTAATCCACCATCTATCCAGCTGTACTGTACAGCTCAGACTCTCAATTCTTTGTCTGAGGTCTTTTCCATATGTGTATCAGGCAAAATGGCAACACTTCCTGGTTTGCTGTTTCATGATTTGTCTATTGAGTCATCAGTGACCTCGTATTTACAATTCCTCGTAATGGGGCTGCCTGGCAAGACATTATGGGGAAGCCCACTTGACCTGAGGTGATATGATCCTTCTTTGTCTTTACATTGTCATCACTATTTTGAGTGATATATTCAATGCAAATCCCAAAAAGTTTGGATTAGTTGGAGTTTTTGGGAAATTTAGGTACAAATTTATAATCATAAGATGATTGTTAATAGATGACCAAAGATGTTTTTGCAATACTCTGTCAGGAGTTGTTCTTCCTATATGTTATATATGAACACCAAGTGGCTGTGATGTGTACTGCAGCCTGTCAAGGGCATTGCTAATATGTGAATATAATTTGCGGTAGGTGAGGATATACACATCTGCACTGTATTGAACATATTCATTTATTATGTAGCAAATAGGTTTGAAGGTTCCAATTAGTGATGGATAACCTAGTGAGATTCATTCACCTGCAAGTTTGGTTTCTGATCAAAATTGTTTGGTCTGAATCAGAAGTGTTAACATATTCTGGGGTCTCTTCAACCCCCAGAGTATAATAATTGAAGGCCCATGAAAATTGTGGAAAATTAAAATAACACTCATACTCTTTCCTCCTGGGCTCCACGCAACTGGTCTTTTTCGCAGGCATCCCTAGCATATTTTGACCTCCTCTATGATGTCAGTGGCTCAGGGTTACCATTGAGGCACCTTTCCTGGCCTCCAATTATTATACTCTTGAGTATGATGAACCCCAAAAATTTCAGGTTCTGCAGAACCCAAAATTTGTCAAAATGTGTAATGAAGCTGGTTTGTTACGCATCACTTCACTTATATATATTTTATAGCACACATTCTAGGATTCTGTTGGTTGGTGTTTGTAGGTGGTGATACCCAAAACTTTGGGCTTGGCTAAATCCAAAATTTTTGGAAAGTTCATGATTAGAGATGAGCTAATCGATTCTGCAGAAGTGGAATTCGATCCGAATTTCAAGAAATTTTCGATTCTCCATGATTCCGGATTTCCTGATGCTTCGTGGTGATGAATATTTAGTAAGGACCTTTGTGACATCAGACGGTCACATGATGTTCTCTAGTGATGTGATTGGGTAGGCGTGTCTTTGCTTGCTAGAAGATCCTTCCACATGAATAAAAGTTGTCCGTGCTGAAGAGAGAGAGAGAAACATGACTGCGGCATCCAAGGGCTTCCGGCATTTTGCCACCCACCCGCCCACCCCGGCTCTCTGCAGCCCGGAAATAGCTGTTTATTTGCTGCGAAGTCATTTGGATCGAAGCAAATTTTTTTGGAACTTCAAATCGAACTGCCGAATAGAATTTTTGAGAAATTCGCTCATCTCTACTCATAATGAACTCGGTTTGTTATCCACCACTTCACTTATCTCTAACTTCAATATTTTCCAATGAGTTCAAGGCTTCTGTCTCCTTAAATACTTCTGATACAAATACTGAAAAAAGTGTGTGGTGGACAATATTCCTATCTAATGTAAGTTTTCCATCTCAAGCACAATAAAACTTATCAAAGAACAAAAGTACTGTGCTTACAAAAAGCCTAATGTGTCCATTCTACTTATGTTCTAATGTCTGCAAACACATTCTAATGGTGCTATTAAATATTATGTCTGCACTCACTAAATTATTCAGCGAGTTTGCAATTTAGTATGTGGCTTCACCCAAGTGTCACTTTCATATACCTGAATTTATGGATATGGCTTTTACTGATGAGCAAACATTCACCGGGATTGAACAGATTAACACGTTCATGTCAACAAGGGCACTGTATTTTATCTTACCCGGGGACTGCAGAGGTAAATCAACTTAATGGTCACCATTTCCACCTACAATGCACCTTTTTTGTTGGGCTTTACAACATTTAGGAGATGATATCAGCCGCTGATTATTCTACACTGTAAACTAATAATATTACTAATATTATCACAGAGCCAACATCATAATAAAGTAATGACACTGCGCATTACTCGACAGATAGAAGGTTCTCTATAAGGTGCGAGAAGAGATACAATACTGTAAAATGGAGCTACCAAAAAAGTAATACCTTACCATTTCCCCACTGATCCTGAGTTGATGTGCCACTGCCCCCTGCAGGTCTATTTTCTTCCTGCTACAATGATACAACATGTGATCACTACTGCCAATCACTATTTAACACTACTGAGGTCAATACTGCAGCTAGTTAGTGGTTGTAGGGGTCACATGATGTGTGATAGTGATGGACAAACCTCACAAGATTACTTTCGCAAATATTTGCAAGTTACTCCAGCAAGTTTTGGTTTCGGTCCAAACAGGAAGTATTAATAATATACTCTGGTGTCTCTTCAAACCCCAAAGTATAATAATTTAAGGGCCAGGAGAGGTGCAGAAAAAAAAAAAAAAATACTCCTGTGGTTTAGCCATAGACTGCAATACAAATGGTACAAGCGATCTAGTAATGGCAGGTTCAAGCCTCTTACAGGGCATTTAAAAAAGTTTTAAAAATATTTAAAAAAGCATAAAAAAATAAAAATTGTAATTCTTAGATCACAAATAAAAACAAACATAAGCAAATTAGGCATCCAAAAATGCCTGAACCACAAAAATATAAAAATGTTGATCTCAGACAGTGAACATCGTAGCAATAAAAAAAAACAGCCAAATCGCCGTTTTTTTTGCAATTATTCCTCCCAAATAAAATTAAATAAAGAGATTAAAACATCGGACATTCCCAAAATAGCATAAATAAAAACTACATTTTGTGCCACAAAAAACACCTTACACACCTCGGTATATGGAACCAAAAAAAAATTATGAGTGTCAGAACTGTAAAAATGAACCCATAAGAAAATTGTGCAAATGCGGTTTTACTCTGATTCTACCCCATTCTGTTTTTTTTCTGGTTTCCCAGTACATGTTATGGAATATTAAATGGTACCATTACAAAGTACAATTTGACCTTCAAATTGAATGGAAAACTAAAAAAAAAAAATTATGACAATTGGCGGAGAGCAAAAATCAAAAAACAAAAAAATAGCTACAACCAGAAGGTGATTATCAACGCCCCTTTCTAACTAAGCCATGCCTCTTTCTGATAAGCCACACACCTTTTTAGACAGGGCAACAGAAGGCGTCAAAAACATTTACTACATATAGCGTAAAACTTTTAAGCTAATTTTTTTTTTAGTGCAAATTGCCTGAGAAATCTGGTGAATTTTCATTGGTAGAAATCTCCATGTGTTATGTGAGGGTGATGTATAACCAGAGATTCTTTAGCCATAGGGGAAGCAGCGCACTTGCACCAGGCCTTATAACAGCAGGGCCCCCTCGGGACAGCTGGACAGTCTTGAATTTCGGATGCTGTCCCAGTGTGATGGTACAGCATGGGTGGTGGGGTCCTGATTTATATTGGTTAAAGGGCCCTTGGGGATAGCTTAATGTGTGATGGGCCACTGGGGAATATAGTATAATGTGGGGCATGATATTGTATGGCGCCACTAAGGAGATATTATACTATGTGAAGGTCACTAAGGAGCATTATACTTTGTTTGGGTCAGTTATGTCTAATTGGTGGTGATGGAGGGGACCCTATTTATGAAATCTTTGCAATGGGCCCACCATAGTTTTAAAACGGCCCTGAGTATAGGTAGAGATTTCTCCCCTTATGCCCTTCACTAGTCATACCAGAATGTATCTATCTTACTAAGAGTGTTCCTTTAACCCCTTCCCACTCAGTGCTGTAATATTACATCATGCTTATCATATAGTTAGCCCTCCGAGTATTAATGCGCAGCAATGTAGCAGGAACAGGAACTGTGTCTGATACATCGCTCCAGGGCACCAATTGTGTTATATAGTTAGGAACTAGCACTCTCTGCCGAATATGCAGAGAACTCCAATTCTGGCAGATTAACCCTTGGGATGAAGTTCTGAGTTACCAGGAATTGCTATAGCAGAACTGGAAATGTGTTAGGCCCTAGAAACAAGGCCCAGCAAACATCTGCAGTAATACACTATATTGCTGCAGGGTTCCAGCTGTATTTTATCTATTGTAAGCTTTTGTGGGAAGGGTCCTCTATCTCACTTTAACAGTTGGTCATTAACAGTCTATTGTACTTGTCCCAAATCTCCCTGACAGGTTAACTTTAATTCCGCAACTAAGCATTGCCTTTAAGGAGTTCATTTAAATTGCTTTATTTTCATGGAATTTAAAATGGAAACAAAACTCGATATAGAATAATAATCGGTCCAGATAATATATGATAGCTATTAATTGTAAAAATATTGGCCACCAATGACTTTATTCTTAACTACCATACTTTCATTTACAAAACACTCATATATAACTGGATTGGAAAAAGGAGACATCACTAACATGTCAGAAGTCTGGCCCTCAAGAACGCATAAACACTCCATTTACACAACGGAGGTATTCTTGGATCAATTCCCAGCAAGCCTTGCAGCCAAAGACAAGCTGATGATTTGGGCCATATGGTATCACAGATAGCTCTAAGCAAAGAAGCAGGAATCACCAGGATACAAACCTATATAAAATCCTTATGATATGCAGTGTGATGCCAAGACTGCCAGGCTGGTATGAGGATGTGCTATATAGTGGAGGAGTTAGAGAAGATTCCGGCCACCAGGTGGGGTAAAATTTAAAAAAATAATAATAATACTCACCTAACCCTAGTCCACAGTTCAGGCAGATAATCTTCAGTTCCCTCTGATCCATGAACTGCTGAAACTGGAAGTCGCTTTGGTCCATGGACTGCCGCTGCAGAAGCGCAAATTATCAGATGACAGCTGCAGCCAATCAATTGTTTGGTGTCTTGACTTTGTGCAAGACATCATGAAATCTGAAGATTACCAAAGGATTTTGGGTCTCCATGTAGGGTCCAGTGTCAGAAACCTTGGTTTGCATCCTAGGTCATGGGTCTTCCATCAGGACAATGACCCCAAACATACTTCAAAAAGCACTCAGAAATGAATGGAAACAAAGCGCTGGAGAATTTTTGAAGTGGCCATCAATGAGTCCGAATCTAAATCCATTGAACACACGTGGAGAGATCTTAAAATTGCTGTTCGGAGAAGAGAAGACGACCCCAAATATGAGAGACCTGGAGCAACCTGCAAAAGAAGAGGGTTCCAAAATTCTAGTTGAGAGGTGTAAGAAGCGTGTTGATGGTTATAGGAAGCGATTGATTTTAGTTATTTTTTCCAAAGGGTGTGCAACCAAATATTAGGTTGAGGATGCCAGTAATTTTGTCTGGCCCATTTTTGGAGTTTTGCATGAAATTATATCATTTTTTGATTTATTTTCTCTTTTTTTTGTGTTGTTCCAATACACACAATGAAATAAACATGCATTATTACATGTGAAATTGCAATAACTTTCTGGGAGAAATACTTCATTTTCTGGAAATATTTCAGGGGTGCCAACACATACGGCCATGACTATACAGTATATATATATATATATATATATATATATATATATATATATATTTATATATATTTATATGTAATTTTGAAATGCTATCTTTTTACACACATTATTACACATTGTTACACATTGTATTTGGTCATGTCCAGCCAAAAGGTAACAGAGGACACATCCATATTTTTTTTTTTTTTACTTGCACAGATATTAGCATTTTTTCAATCAATTTTGTTAGTCATGTTTCTTAAATTGACAACAGGAAGTACAGCCATATTTGTTGTCATTTTTAAATTATCATTTCAAAATCTTATGGCAAAAAGGTTACTTTAAATTTAACTTAAAGTAGGTCTCTAGAGACTCATGAGCACTTTCCTCATTATTTTTTAATTTTGACAATTGAAATAAAATTACAAAAATTGTATAAATTTAAAGTCACATTTTAAATCCAAAACCTGGCATAAGCACTTTATAAATCCAATTCCTCCATTTTAAGAATGCTGCTTCTCTCCCTTTCAGCTATATTTATGCTGGTATGGAGATCTGGCTTTTCCTCAAGGTATTCACATCTAATAAATGCCCTTTATCATTTTTCTAATTTCCCCAAAGTTCTGACATCTAAAAACAATTACTATTACAATTAGCTGCAAAATTAAATATTTCCATCTATACGCGTTTTCTGAACTATAATTTAAGTAATGGTGTAATATATCACACTGGCAATTTAGCATGTCATTTCAGTTAATTTCCATATAGTATATTGCTCATAGTCTTCAATCAATCATCTCAACATGCATGAAATTGAAACTCTTTTTGCAAAATCAAATTATGTAATTATGTTGTGTTCAGTCGTCTAAATTCAATTTATTACTCTTTAATGTGTAGGCTGATATTTTTAATGTGAGAATTATCTTGGAGAATATTACCTTTTATGAACTAATGTGCAACTTGACTTCGCTGGGAGCTGGCACTCTTAAATAAAGGAGAAAATAGTTTCCAATTATGGAGTCTTTAAAAAAAAAATGTTGTTATTCATTACCAATTTAGGTAGTTCATAGGATGGAAGAACAATGATAGATCAGTTATGGGTCAATCACCGTCATGGTGTGACATATAGGATTTCCATACTTAGGTGGTCTTCTGGAACATCATTTATTTTAATTTGTCACCTAGTGAATATTATTATTTAAAATGAAACCACTGGATAATAGGTTGGTATTCTTCAATTTTCAGCATTGATGTGCATATAGGAATAGAGTCAGAAAAGTCATTTCATTATTATAACCCTTATGTACACCCTGCAGCTTGATTTCAATAAATTTCACATTTTTTTCCATGTGACTTTCCTCAAATAAATAAATCCGAAATATTACAATTTTTACACTAACCACTGGATTATTGGTTGGTATTCTTCATTCTCTCCATTTCAATTTTCAGCATTGATGTACAGATTGGAATAGAGTCAGCAAAGTCATTTCATTATCATTACCCGTTTTGTAAACATTGCAGCTTCATTTGAATAAATTGGACAATTGTTTCACGTGACTCCTCAATAAATATTTGTGAAAAATTCAAATGTTCACACTGGTTGTAGGGGCACATATTATAGTTTAACATTTCCTGTTCTTTCTCATCAGTTTACAGCTTTGCTGTGTAGACTGGAACAGAATCAGCAAAGTCATCTCATGGGGGTTCTTTTTCTGTTCACAATGTCCTCATACAGGTCTGTGAATGGAAAAATAGAAAAGTTAAGGCTTTTCAAAGGTGAGGCGTTGAAAATGATGATCAAAAAATGGCTGTGGCAGGAAAGGGTTAATAGTCAGAAAAGTATCAATAGTACAGTTATCAAATAGAAGAGATCATGAATTGTTAATTGTCGGAGGTCTAACTTTCAGCACCCGCACCAATAGACTTTTTGAGAAAGCCTCAGTGTACTGTCACTGTACAGCTCCCTACATCGTGTAGAAGCTGGAAAAGGAACAGCAAGCTCAGTGCCATTCATGTGCCAGTAGCCAAACCGTGATGTTATACTATAGTAAAGTTGTGGACAACTCCTTTAAGCATAAACATACCAATGCAACATACTGACCAATCTACAAGGTATAAACAAGGGATAATAATAATGATTGAACTTTGTTAACTCTGTTCCAGTCTACACAGCAAAGCTGAAAATTGAACTGGAAAAAACAGGGAATGCCAAACTATAATTTGTGCTCCAGTGGCCACTGTGAAAAAAAAAATGGATATTTCAGAAATATTTATTTCAGAAACACATGAATAATTTTTTTAAATTTGTTCATATGAGATCTACGAGGTGTGCACAAGGGCCAATAATAACAATAGGGTGTCTTGCACCATGTATTCTGCTCCTGAATCAACCGCAAAATCCGCTACAAGATCTAGTAGGGTGCTTATATCTTTTAAAACAACGGAAGGCAGAATCAGGGTAAAATCTGCCCAAAAATCAGTGGCAAAATGGCTGTGTGAATGGGCACTAAGAGTCTATACAAACTTTAGGCAGCAAAATCTCTATAAAAAATACAGGCTTCATAAACCACATCTATAAAATGACTTGAAAATGAAAGTGCTTCTAATATATACAATTCTATATAATAGAGTCCTTTCACAAAATTGTAACTTTCAGCTTAGTTCTGTGTCATCTATAGAGCCATGAATTACAGGTAATATATTCTTACATCCATCAATGACATTTTCATAATGGCTTATGTAATGGCATTAGTCATTGTCGCAAGACTGAACCATTGTGTAGAAGTTAATGGTAGCAACACCCCCATGTGTAGCCATCATTATTGTCCAGGAAGGGATCTTTCAAGAACACAACAACAGATTTCCTACTCCGGTAGCAATACTGTAATGTAATGGAAACCATAAGGAGCAGTTCACACTTAGCTTAAAATTTTGTCGTTTTTTTCTGCAGTATTTCAATTAGAATCTTTAGAAAATGCTCACATATCTATAAATTTGTTATGGCACCTTCTGGTGTTATTTTGATTACCTCTTAGAATGTCCATCTAATATGTTCAGTGCTGGTGGTCGCACATGCTCAGTAGCTCAGTCTGCCTACACAGCTCCTCCTCCTAAAGCAATTACTATTGGCTTGTAAAGTGCTTGGGAATATGATGTACCATAAATACAACCATTATCGTCATAAGAATAGAAGATGTGAGGACCATTTGTTGGTGTAACAGTTGTAGGAAGACTGGACAGGAAGACATCTGGGGAGTCTAAGTTGGAGACATGGAGATGGAGTCAGGGCCAATTTTAGGTGTCAAAAAAAAGGTATCAACTGCAACTGTGGCTTCAAAATAAAATGATTAATTGTTTTTATAATTTTTTTTTGCCTTTATTAATATTGGATAATTAATTAGATGTATATTTTAATGAATTAGCAGAGCTTTACTGCTTCTGTCTGACCATGTGTGACAGACGGCGGATCCCACTGTGACACCCAGTTTGACCTTGGGCTACTCCAGAGCATAATTTAAGTAGCCTCCCCAGTTTTCACCTTTTAACCCTCATTCGGAGATCAGATCTTCGCTTCGGGGGAGACTACCAAGTCATTACCTCTTGGAGTGGTCCCAGTGTAGGTAGTAGCTGGCCAAAGGCCAAAGAGACACTGGTGTGAAGGCAAATACTTGTTTAGTACCGCTATTATATAAGTTATTTATTAATGATATAGAAAATGGGATTAATAGCACTGTCTCTATTTTTGCAGATGACACCATGCTATGTAGTACAGTGCCTTCTCTCTCCCTCTCTCTCTCTCTCTCTCTCTCTATATATATATATATATATATATATATATATATATATATATATACAGATGACACCAGCTATACAGTATAGTGAAGTCTATAGAGGATGGGAGTCCTAGTACTGTCTGTATATAAATACAGATGACACCAAGCTATGAGGTACTATACTATGGAGCTGGTTCTATACTGTAAGGACTTTGAATCTGTATAATCGCCTATTCCAGGAGCTGGTTCTATGCTGCAAGGACTGTGAATCTGTGGAATACCCAAACTCAGAATCTGCTTCTACACTGTAAGGACTGTTAATCTGTGGAATAGCCTACCTCAGAAGCTGGTTCTACACTGTAGGGACTGTGAACTGGGAGAATGTGAGGATTGTGAATCTGGGACATAGCATTCCCTAGGAGCTAGTTCTACACTGTACAGACTGTGAATCTGTAGAATAGCCTACCCCAGGAGCTAGTTCTATACTATAAGAACTGTGAATCTGTAGAATAGCCTACCCCAGGAGCTAGTTCTATACTATAAGAACTGTGAATCTGTAGAACAGCCTACCCCAGGAGCTAGTTCTATACTATAAGAACTGTGAATCTGTAGAATAGCCTACCCCAGGAGCTGGTTCTATACTATAAGAACTGTGAATCTGTAGAATAGCCTACCCCAGGAGATGGTTCTATACTATAAGAACTGTGAATCTGTAGAATAGCCTACCCCAGGAGCTGGTTCTATACTATAAGAACTGTGAATCTGTGTAACAGCTTATCCACGTCACATGAGCAACAGCTCAAAACAGTTAAAAAATAACGTAGATGCAATTTTTAAGGCTAAATTGCACTGATGCTTATGTAAATGTATAGAATAGTTATTTTCTTTACTCGTTCCTTCTATCATGCCCTTCCCCATCCCTTAGTTGAACTTGATGGACATTCATCAACTGGATTAGTTAAGAAATTATCAAGACTGGATCAAGACTGGATTAGAAACTAACACATTAACATCTCCTAATCAAAATGTATTAAAAATATTCTCAAGAGCCCCATTTAAAGCAGGAGGTATTAGAGAATCTAACTGGTATATCCAATAAACCTCACGTTTTTTCAATAATTCCCAATGATGTGTTTTCTGAAGTCAATCGGAGTAAGCATAAAATTGGTTAAAATCAGTCGTGATGGCGTCAGACACAGTATTTAGTGATGTTTATGTTGCCATTCACTATATTAGAATGATGCTCATTAATTCATTCTCTAAGACACATCAGAGTATTCTCTGCATATTGGAGATACATTCTAGGTACATTCTAAGACATAGTTGACAAAAGAGGAAGAACCATTTACTAGGGTATACATCGGAGACTACACTTGTAGCTCAAGATTTCATGACTATGGTTATTAATACAATAGCAACATTTACATAAGAGATGCTTACAAAGATAATCTCGCAACATCAGATGGCCAAATGCAGAAGTGAGTGAAGATCTAAGGTAATTCCTGGTTTCTTAGGAAGAGATAGCTGTAGGTAAGTGTTGTGGAGGAGATTTGGCCAGTAACAGAATAGTATAGATCTGATAGTGTTATGTGCTGAGATAAATGCAGACCCAAGAGCAGTAATAAAATGAAATAAAAAACTTTTTCTTTGGAACTTGGACATAAACAGTTCCTTCCTTCTTCTCCTGCCTTGTATTATTTGATCTCAGAGTATATTAATCAACCTTCCTGGATTCCAAAATTTTGGATTTGATCAAAAATTGATTAAGATCCGTCTCGCTTATCTTTAATACTTTTCTATGCCCTCTGGAATTCAGGTGAAACCCCATTTGATTGTTTTAGGAAGAGGGTATAACAGGTAGTGCTATGAAGAGGGATACACCTGCATTGCATTGATCTCTATGAATATAGTGACTCCCTAGATCATGTAGTGCCCTTCAATGTCTCTTTGGCCCACATGGCCTGACACAAAGGATAACTCTTCATATATTACCTACTAGAGCAAATGCAAAAGCTGAATCTCTTCATTGCCAGGGGATTTAAGCTCTTCAGGTCATGCAGGATCCCATCTGAGGCCCCTGTTTTATCACATATTAACCTCATTATCATTGGGATAGTGTAGTATAGGTGTGAAACCAAGACTAGAAACTACTGCAGTCAGCAAGGACCTCCGGTTATTTTCTGCTTAAGAGTCCTCATCAATTATAGCAGAAATTGGAAAATCAATGATAATTGGAGGCAAAGCCCAATCCATTCGTGAGATCCCAAATGAAATCATCATCTAAATGCTACTGGTAGACTATCGATGATCCAATAGTAACAAGTCACGTAATTGTAAAAAAGTAACTTAAAAGCTTTGTCTATTGCATTTTAGAGAATGCAGAGGCAGGGCCGTTTTAATGCATTGGGGGCCCTGTGCAAACTTTTTGAAAGTGGACCCCCAATGCCCCCCATAATTTAATTTCCATTGCCCCCCCCAACCACCAATGTTACATTAAAAAAAAAAAAAAAATGAACACTCACCGAACCGCGTTCCTGTGGACCTGCAGGCTCCGACTGTAATGTCTGCGGCTCTACATAGCAAGAAAAATAACAAACCGTTCAGAGTTTCAGACTTGCCTTCCTCTGCATCCGGTCTTCTATCCCCAGCATTCTGACTTCATCGGCTTTCCCCTCTAAGGTCAACGGCTCTGGATCAATGCTGTGGCCTGCAACTGGGCCTCAGCGGTCACATGGGTGGTATCAACATCATGTCTCATGAGTGGTTTATTCATTTTTTGCACTTTTCCCTGGCCTTCGAATATAATGCCCTGGGTTCTGAAAAGACCCCAAAGTAATAATAATAACATTAATACATTTTATTTCTATAGCGCCAACATATTCTGTAGCACTTTACAAATTGTAGGGTTCAAGTACTGACAAAAAAGAGACATTACAAAGAAATAGTCAATTCACACAATGGGACTGAGGGCCCTGCTCACAAGAGCTTACAATTTATGAGGTAGAGGTGACACAAGAGCTTACAATCTATGAGGTAGAGGAGGTGACACAAGAGCTTACAATCTATGAGGTAGAGGAGGTGACACAGGAGGTAGCAGGGGCGGAATCGGAGGTAGCATTGCTTGTACAATGGTCAGACAATTTTGTGATAACGGTTACTTTCCTTACGCATCAATAAAGCTCTATGAGCTGTCACCAGTCGTGTCCTTTAACATGCAGATGGTGCCTGGACATATAAAGCTAGTCTGATACGGCCTCATATCCTGTAGGGTAATGCAGGAGCTTGAACAGATGAGGGTTTGTTTTAGGGTAAACTAACTGCATAAGTGTTTACATTAGGAATTGTGATCGACCTGTCTGATAAGATGTGTCTTTAGTTTGCGCTTGAAGCTGAAGAAATTGAGTGTTAATCTGATTGTCCAATATAGAGCATTCCAGAGAAGTGGTGCAACTTGGGAGAAGTCTTGTATACGAGCGTGGGAGGTTCTGATAGGTCATTGAGTGAACGGAGAACACGCATCACTGTAGCGTCTAGACTGATAGATGAGCCTCGCCGCCGCATTCAGAATAGATTGTAGAGGGGAGAGTTTAGTAAGGGGAAGACGGATTAGTAAGGAGTTACAGTAGTCAAGGAGAGAGTGAATCAGGGCAACAATAAGTGTCTTTAGTGTATCTGTGGTAAGGAAAGGGCAGATTCTGGAGATGTTTTTGAGGTGGAGATGACATGAGCATGCGAGTGATTGGATATGGGGGGGTGAAGGAAAGGTCTGAGTCAAACATAACCCTGAGGCAGCGGGCATAGTGCCTAGGAGTTATGGTAAGGCCAGAAGACTGCAATGGAGATATCAGGGACAGACCTATTAGATGGTGGAAACAGCAGTAGTTCAGTCTTTGAGAGATTCAGTTTCAGATAGAGTGAAGACATGATATTTGAGACAGCAGAGAGACAGTCACTGGTGTTCTGTATTAGTGCAGAGGTGATGTTCTTCAGGCCTCTTCTATGGTGTCTCGGTCCCAGGGGGATGGCTGAGGGCTGTGTTTGAGCCTCAGTGGTTACAAGGGGCATGCCAATGAAATGAGGCATTAATGTTAGCATGTCCCATGTGTCTACTAAAGTCACTGACATCACAAATGATGGGCTGCCGCTTAGAGGACAACTTGCGGAGGTCTTTAGCTTGGTATAAATGAGCTGACTACCCTGATGCTTTTGGTGCTAGATAACAGCTCAATGCAAACATTAGGGGTCCTGCATGGTTCTCAAGCTCCAGACAGCCAAGTTCTGCTGATATTATTGTCATACATAGCTATTGTTAAAAAGGAACAATACTGGATATGTAAGCGCCATTCCATACTATTGTATAGCTTTCTTTCTCTCCGCGGTTACAATAGCTCATTCCTACAGTTTTCTTTGACCTTTCCATCAAACCAAAATAGCAAATTGTAAAAGTACTTCCCGCATACAGGTTTAATGAGCATTTGTGATAATTACACGTGTTGTTCGTCACTAATCTGAAGGATTTCAAGTGTCACTTAAGTAAAATGACTCAAATTGCACGCAATAAATTCATATCTTCAAAAAAGTTTCTCCATTAATTTGATCGGGTTTCAATGCCCAGAATGACGGGGAGATTAAATGTGGTGAGATGGTAGTTTTCATGTAAAAAGTCAAATAAAAGCATTTCAGCAGTGGCTAAGTCTTTCACTACTCCAGGGGACGGCTTTGGTCATGCTGAGCTTCTTTAAGCAATGACCTTATCCTGTTCTGATATATTGCTCAATAAATACTGTTTATTATAGTCTCCCGTCTGATCTTTTCATACCGAGAAAGATGCAAGAATTACCAGAAAAAGGTTAAAAGCAAAGTTCTTAATTGTAATAATTTGTATGGGTTTTAGAAAAATGGTTATGGACATGTGGTGCGGGAACGAAACAGAACAAAGGGGCAATGTGAGATGTAAATGAAGGCCAACATTTTTGTTATTCAAGGTTCCCTAGTTATTCCTATAGAATGAGAATAAAGTGACTAATCCAAAGTTAAACCAGCGCTAATTAGCGATGAGCAAACCAGTTTGCAACATGCTGGATTTGTTACAAATTTTCCAAAAAATCTCAGGTTTGCCGGCCAAGAATTGTTATTATACGCCGAGGTCTCTTCCACACCTCAGAGTATAAAAATCGGATGTACATAAAATTAATAAGCAGTCATACTCACCTTTCCTCACCTCCTTTGGGCTCGTCCTTCTTTCCTGAGTGGCGTCAGCAGCCAGAAAGACCGAGTCTCGTGATTGGGAGCGTCAATCTCAAGATGATTGCGTCAAAGCGTTGTAACGTTGACGTTCTCCACATGACCATTGGAACTCAACACCCCTCCAGGTCTCTGATGCCACCCATGAGGATGGAAGATGCCAGGGGAAGGACGCAAGAGCTCCAAAGAGATGTGAGGCAAACTGAGTATTTATTTTTTTCTGCACCTCCCCTGAGTCTCCACTTATACTCTGGGGTCTTCCTTACTATTTTTCCCTGCACTACAGCGCTGGCAGCAGGGAATTTGCAGCCAGCCCTATTCACATGAAATAAGCTGTGCTGCAGCTATAGGCTGAAACTACACACTATGAACATGCTGCAGAATTATTTGCAGGAAAGTTCTGCAAAATGTTCTTCTGCAAGCCATCACTGAAAAAACAACCCAAAACTGGCTTACCTGCAGGTTTCTCTGTGGGCGCTTTGTTGCTTTTGGGTTTCAGTTTGTAAAAATCTTATCTATGTTGTTGCTACTGTAAATGACAGGGGTTAGCCGCCTGTGAGTTTGAGGTTAACCGACTGCAATCACACACTGTGTAGCTTCTTGTCGCCTCATAATTCACACCTCTACTCCGCTAATTCATGCCGCTTATCGGGCCAAGCAAAAACATTGTCTACATCATATAATTATTGTGGTGCAAGGATGCCTTGAAGCGTAACTAACCTCAACTGGAAGCATTTGCTACATTAATACATTTTGTAATATACTTTATTAACAAATTTTGGTTTCTTTCTGTGCAGTCTATGGGGCGGCGCTGCCATACTGTCACCCACTACAGCTCTCCCGCGCTGCCTCGATACCGGTGATCTGTGGGGTCCCGGGTGTCGGACCCTAGCAGATGTAATATTGATGGCCTGAGGATGGGCCGTCAATCTCAAGAAAAAGATAACCCCTTTAAGTACTGTATATTACAAAATGTATTAAAGACACCATCAAAAGTTGTTCAAACGTTTAGTTACGCTTTAAGTCTTGGCCTAAGATAAGGGGCGCTAGATTCTTCTCTGCCCAAAGTACAGCTTCCCCACTTTAAAGATTCCTAAAGGGGGGGTGAACATTTTGGTCATGGGTAGTTATAACACACAGTAGGTAAAAAAGGACATTTCCATCCACTTGGGCTTCCACTAGGTAATATACAACATGCGTGGTCCACTCACAGCTCTGTCCCTGGTGGGTCTCCTACAATTATTGTCACAACCGCTTGGTATTATTTAGCCACAAAGTTGTTGGGTACTCAATGACGAAGTTATGTGCTTACTACTTATGTGCTGTCCTACATACTGCAATGTATTAGTAAGCACATAACTTCATCATTGAGTACCCAATCTGTCTGTTTAGGTTTTCAAGTTCCCATTACTAGACTGGCTTGTATATTTTCCAATGTCTACCAGTTTGCTACCTGTCCTGACCTCTGCCTTCTTTGACTTATGCACTGTCTAATGACATATCATGCAATTCATGCATGGTACAACATTGTCATAACTCCAGCTATGGTATCTACATGGCAGCCACTTTTGAAAAAGACTACTTCATGGTCGAAACCTAGAAATTGCTTCTGAAGGAGGTCATACCTCCTTGTGGGCTTTAGGGTGAAGACCTCACAATTCTCTCTTTTTCTCCCCTTGTCAGATGTTAGTGACCCAATGGACAATGGGTCTATATCTCATCTTAACCTCATTACAGCCGCATCTCTTCAGACCGTAGAGTACAATGGTCGAGGCCCAGGGGAAGTGACAAAAATAAAAAACATTTATACTTTCCTTCCATTATCTCTTTTGGGCCAGTGCACTGTCTCTGCCTCCTTGTGACGTCATGGCACCCAGCGTTCCCATGTCACTGCTGTGACCCAATCACAGGCCCCATGGGTGCATGATGTCAAAGAAGCACCAGATGCAGCAAGGAGGCAGAGACAGAACGCTGGACACCAAGAAAAGGCCCAAAAGTGGTAAAGAAAGGTGAGTATAAATGTTTTTTATTTTTGTCACCTCCCCTGGGCCTCCACCTATTATACTCTGAGGTCTGAAGAGAGGGAGTATAATAATTTACTGCAATGCATATTGCGGCTGCCATTTTAGTTCGTCCGTGACGAATCCCAAGTGATTTGGTTTAGTTAAAAACCAAACAATTTGGAATATTTGGGTTGAATCTGATTCATTACAAACCGATTCGCCCATCTCTAAATATAATCAGTAACGAACAGAAATTAGGTAGGCTTTTATGTACAGCAATTTTAGTCAAAGGCCACAGTTCTTGATCTGGACGTGGTCTAAATACCTTACTAAGACGGTTGCCACGAGTTGGATTTTTCCACTTCCAGATATACTATATACTGATGCCTTCACTCCTCTATTATAGCCCGGCGTGGCAATTATGGTGATATTACTGTGAATAATTGAAGAAAATGCTGCTAATAATATTTAATCATTGGATTCTTTCCTTCTTTTCTGCATTCAAGACATGACAATAATTCTCCGTCTCTGGATTCAGCGACTGACACATATGGCATCTTAATATCAACACTGGAATGAAATGAGGCATTTCACAATATTGTTTGACTGAATGCATGTACAGATAATACTAGCTGCTGCTCTCAATAAATGAGTCACGGGCTGCCTGGAACAATATTTTGGCTTACACGGCCTTACATATTACAAAATTAGTATACAGCAAAATATTGCTAGAGACAGGGAAACATTTTGTATGAGAGTACTTGGATCTTATATATATATATATATATATATATATATATATATATATATATATACAAACATACAGTGGGGAAAAAAAGTATTTAGTCAGCCACCAATTGTGCAAGTTCTCCCACTTATAAAGATGAGGCCGGCCTGTAATTGTCATCATAGGTAGACCTCAACTATGAGAGACAAAATGAGAAAACAAATCCAGAAAATCACATTGTCTGATTTTTTTAAGAATTTATTTGCAAATTATGGTGGAAAATAAGTATTTGGTCACCTACAAACAAGCAAGATTTCTGGCTCTCACAGACCTGTAACTTCTTTTTTAAGAGGCTCCTCCTGTCCTCCACTCATTACCTGTAGTAATGGCTCCTGTTTGACATTGTTATCAGTATAAAAGACTCCTGTCCACAACCTCAAACAGTCACACTCCAAACTCCACTATGGTGAAGACCAAAGAGCTGTGGAAGGACCAGAAACAAAATGGTAGCCCTGCACCAGGCTGGGAAGACTGAATCTGCAATAGGCAAGCAGCTTGGTGTGAAGAAATCACCTGTGGGAGCAATAATTAGAAAATGGAAGACATACAAGACCACTGATAATCTCCCTCCATCAGGGGCTCCACGCAAGATCTCACCCCGTGGGGTCAAAATGATCACAAGAACGGTGAGCAAAAACCCCAGAACCACACGGGGGGACCTAGTGAGTGACCTGCAGAAAGCTGGGACTAACGTAACAAAGGCTACCATCAGTAACACACTACGCCGCCAGGGACTCAGATCCTGCAGTGCCAGACGTGTCCCCCTGCTTAAGCCAGTACATATCCGGGCCCGTCTGAAGTTTGCTAGAGAGCATTTGGATGTTCCAGAAGAGTATTGGGAGAATGTCATATGGTCAGATGAAACCAAAGTAGAACTGTTTGGAGGAGAGTGAATGCTGAGTTGCATCCAAAGAACACCATACCTACTGTGAAGCATGGGGGGGCAACATCATGCTTTGGGGCTGTTTCTCTGCAAAGGGACCAGGATGACTGATCCGTGTACATGAAAGAATGAATGGGGCCATGTATCGTGAGATTTTGAGTGCAAATCTCCTTCCATCAGCAAGGGCATTGAAGATGAAACGTGACTGGGTCTTTCAGCATGACAATGATCCCAAGCACACCGCCAGGACAACGAATGAGCGGCTTCGTAAGAAGCATTTCAAGGTCCTGGAGTGGCCTAGCCAGTCTCCAGATCTCAACCCCATAGAAAACCTTTGGAGGGAGCTGAAAGTCCGTGTTGCCCAGCGACAGCCCCAAAACATCCCTGCTCTAGAGGAGATCTGCATGGAGGAATGGGCCAACATACCAGCAACAGTGTGTGCCAACCTTGTGAAGACTTACAGAAAACGTTTGACCTCTGTCATTGCCAACAAAGGATATAGAACAACGTACTGAGATGAACTTTTGTTATTGACCAAATACTTATTTTCCACCATAATTTGCAAATAAATTCTTTAAAAATCAAACAATGTGATTTTCTGGATTAGTTTTCTCATTTTGTCTCTCATTGTTGAGGTCTACCTATGATGTCAATTACAGGCCGGCCTCATCTTTTTCAGTGGGATAACTTGCACAATTGGTGGCTGAATAAATACTTTTTTCCCCACTGTATATATAGATATGGGGGTTATTAAGAGTCTTGAATTCACAGTAATTGTGCACATCAATGTGTCCTAGTGATATTGTGCACTACTATTGTGCGTGTACGGTCATGAGGATCACAGGTAAACCAGTTAAACATCTAGACCAGTAGCTCACCAACTTTGTGAAGGTAGGACTCAATTTTGAGTGAGAATTTTGTTTGGGACCACTCACTAAAGTTCTTAGCCCTATTCGATGACAACATCTGTATTCTGCTTTACCCCATCCGTCCGACAGTCCTGCCCACCCATACATCAGTCAGCCTGCCCATACATCCAACACATTGCTCCAACAGTGAGTCCTTCCATACACACCCGATCCAAAGCTGTGCACTCTGCTCGAGATATAGCCACTATAGTGGCCGTGTCGAGATTGCAGTGCTGGACAAACAGATATTGGCGAAGGGCCACAAATTCCCAGAGTTCTTTACTGACTTCCCAAGGGGTGGCAACGCACAGGTTGGGTTCCAGGTATCCAGAGGAAGGAAGGTTTCAAAATCATAGATGAGGGTTCTTTACAGTAGCAGAAGTCACACTATGGAACTCTCTGCCAAAAGATCTTGTGATTGTTGATAACTTGTACAAGAGACATCTGTATGCAGCTGTGTAGGTGGAAGGTTGAGTTGTAATACCAGATACAACCTACATGACCAAGAGTGAGGCTGTTTATGGAAACTAATTACATCCATTTTCACAACATCAGACAACCACTTTAAGAATCTATATTGCATCATCAATCTTCATACAACCTTCTATCCTTTTCTCAGACTCAGTGGAACAGATTTACTAACAATCTGGTAGATTTCTGCCAAACAGCATGGCAGAGGATATGACTGATTTATGATGAGGCCTGGGTTTCATCATTAGAGGTTGGTGGGATTTTTTTTTTTAGCAAATACTCGCAAGGTTCATTCCAGGTTTATTCCGAATCAGAAGTGCTATTATAATACTCTGGGTCTCTTCAGTAGAGGCCTAGGGGAAATGCCGAATAAACACTAATACCTTGCCTCACCTCTCCTAAGCTCTTTTAGGCTAAGGCCCCACGTTGTGGAAACACAGCTTTTTTTGTTGTAGATTTTGTTGTGGTTTTTTGAGCCAAAGCCAAGCATGACTACAAAAGGAATGTGAAATATCTAGGAAGTTCTTCTACTTCTACCTTCTGTTCAATCCGCTCCTGACTTTGGCTCAAAAAACCGCAGCAACGTGGGGCCTCAGCCTTACAGTGTCCAAAGCTCCATCATATCCATCTCTGGTTGTCTTCTAGCCTTTTCCATTCTCCTGGGTGACATCAGTGTCCCGGTGAGACCTGTGATGGGGCACGCCACTGTCAAAGCTTCATGATGCCATTGCTCCCCTCGTGATCTCAAAAGTCCAATGACTGGCCTCAGCCTAAAGTTTTTGTTAAATTTATAAAGAACCCAAAATGGTTCACTCCTCTCTACTCATCATGAATCAGGTGAATCCTCCACCATCATAGGGATCATCAAGACTGTAGTACAATACGCCAGTCTTGATGAATTTGTCTTGCTTTCTTGCAGATAAGCCCCTCGTGCTCTACATTCTGCTGTCTCTCCGGATAGGTAACAGTTAAATCCATAAATCCTGAATCACAGCAATTTTATTTCCCCGCTGTATCATTCACGTTCTTTCCTTCACTCTGCATTTTAGTTATTTAAATTGTAAACACGAAAAGTGCTTCGCAATCTCCGCACTTAAGAATGCATTTAGAGCCCCACATATATTTTAGAATATATTATGGAGGTGGCTGGATCTATGATGATTTCCATCCCTGCTGAGAGACGGCAAAACTCATTTTTAAGTTTTATTGGAGATGTTTTTTTTTTTTTTTTTGCTTGTAAAGGCGATAACACGTTTCTATCTGCATCGCGGTGTAAAAAGCAGAGAGACTTAAATGAAGTAAAATGACTGTAAATGTATCTTATCACTTTATTTGAAGGAGCCAACGATGTATCTTGACTGGGGGAGAGCGAGGGCTCAGAATACAAACCATGGAGAAGGTGCCGATCGTTTACAAATGCGCCACGCTCAATCCTGATGCCAGCCTTCCGATTACACCAGCCTAAGTAGCAACATAAAGGATATGAAGCACAATGGTGACAGCGCCGCAGCCGTAACATAACATCTTTATATAGCTGTGAATAGGAAGCATTAAAGTCGACGGAATTAAAATGACAACAATGTCAGGAAACGTAATGGCGTAATTTGCAAGGAAGAAACGTCGCTGTTTACAAACATGAGTCACAATCACCATAATCCTTCATGAGTTGATACATGACATATAAATATACACCGCACCACCGACAGTGACACATCCAGGAACCGCCGCACCATTAGGAGATGATAACCTGTGCCCCGAGAGAACGAGAAAAATATACAGATGTTTTAGGCAGCTATTGACAGCCATCATCTCCTGCACAACACATGACACCATAAAATGCTAGATGAGAACACAGCACATCTATATACCTGCAATTATCATGACTGACACTATTCTGTATACCTGCTGTGGTTTATACACAACTCCAGTCGGGTATATAAAACTGGTCTAGTCATTTACATCAAAGCGCAGTGTTAAAATAACTGGATTCTTTTACATAGGGGGAAGTATTATAGTAGTTATATTCTTGTACAAAGGGGCAGTAATAAAGAAGTTAAAACCCTCGACCCGTACAAGGAGCAGTATTATAGTAGTACTTGACAGAGCAGTATTATAGTAGTTATATTCTTGTACATAGGAGCAGTATTATAGTAGTTATATTCTTGTACATAGGAGCAGTATTATAGTAGTTATATTCTTGTACATAGGAGCAGTATTATAGTAGTTATATTCTTGTACATAGGAGCAGTATTATAGTAGTTATATTCTTGTACATAGGAGCAGTATTATAGTAGTTATATTCTAGTACATAGGAGCAGTATTATAGTAGGTATATTCTTGTACATAGGGGGCAGTATTATAGTAGTTATATTCTTGTACATAGGAGGTAGTATTATAGTAGTTATATTCTTGTACATAGGAGGTAGTATTATAGTAGTTATATTCTTGTACATAGGAGTAGTATAAAAATCTCAAAAAAAAACCCTATTATAGTAGTTATATTCTTGTACATAGGAGGTAGTATTATAGTAGTTATACTCTTGTACGTAGGAGCAGTATTATAGTAGTTATATTCTTGTACATAGGAGGCAGTATTATAGTAGTTATATTCTTGTACATAGGCGCAGTATTATAGTAGTTATATTCTTGTACATAGGCAGTATTATAGTAGTTATACTCTAGTACATAGGAGGCAGTATTATAGTAGTTATATTCTTGTACATAGGAGGCAGTATTATAGTAGTTATATTCTTGTACATAGGAGGTAGTATTATAGTAGTTATATTCTTGTACATAGGAGGTAGAAGTAGTTATTCTTGTACATAGGAGGTAGTATTATAGTAGTTATATTCTTGTACATATGAGGTAGTATTATAGTAGTTATATTCTTGTACATAGGAGGCAGTATTATAGTAGTTATATTCTTGTACATAGGCGCAGTATTATAGTAGTTATATTCTTATACATAGGAGTAGTATTATAGTAGTTATATTCTTGTACATAGGGGGAAGTATTATAGTAGTTATATTCTTGTACATAGTAGAAGTATTATAGTAGTTACAGTACCTTGTAAAAGTATTCAGCCCCCTTGAACTTGTCAACCTTTTGCCACATTTCAGGCTTCAAACATAAGGATATAAAATTTTAATTTTTTGATAAAGAATCAACAACAAGTGGGACACAATCGTGAAGTGGAATGAAATTTATTGGTTATTTTAAACTTTGTAAAAAATAAAAAACTGAAAATTGGGGTGTGCAATATTATTCGGCCCTTTTACTTTCAGTGCAGCAAACTCACTCCAGAAGTTCAGTGAGGATCTCTGAATGATCCAATGTTGTCCTAAATGACTGATGATGATAAATATAATCCACCTGTGTGTAATCAAGTCTCCGTATAAATGCACCTGCTCTGTGATAGTCTCAAAATTCTGTTTAAAGCGAAGAGAGCATCATGAAGACCAAGGAACACACCAGGCAGGTCCATGATACTGTTGTGTAGAAGTTTAAAGCCGGATTTGAATACAAAAAGATTTCCCAAACTTTAAACACTGTGCAAGTGATCATATTGAAATGGAAGGAGTATCAGACCACTGCAAATCTACCAAGACCCGGCCGTCCCTCTAAACTTTCATATCAAACAAGGAGAAGACTGATCAGAGACGCAGCCAAGAGGTCCATGATCACTCTGGATGAACTGCAGAGATCTACAGCTGAGGTGGGAGAGTCTGTCCATAGGACAACAATCAGTCGTACACTGCACAAATCTGGCCTTTATGGAAGAGTGGCAAGAAGAAAGCCATTTCTCAAAGATATCCATAAAAAGTCTCGTTTAAAGTTTGCCACAAGCACCGGGGGAAAACCAACACCTGGGAGACACACCAAACATGTGGAAGAAGGTGCTCTGGTCAGATGAAACCAAAATCCAACTTTTTGGCCACAATGCAAAACGATATGTTTGGCGTAAAAGCAACACAGCTCATCACCCTGAACACATCATCCCCACTGTCACACATGGTGGTGGCAGCATCATGGTTTGGGCCTGATTTTCTTCAGCAGGGACAGGGAAGATGGTTAAAATTGATGGGAAGATGATGGAGCCAAATACAGGACCATTCTGGAAGAAAACCTGTTGAAGTCTGCAAAAGACCTGAGACTGGGACGAAGATCTTCCAACAAGACAATGATCCCAAACATAAAGCAAAATCTACAATGGAATGGTTCACAAATAAACGTATCCAGGTGTTAGAATGGCCAAGTCAAAGTCCAGACCTGAATCCAATCGAGAATCTGTGGAAAGAGCTGAAAACTGCTGTTCACAAACGCTCTCGATCCAACCTCACTGAGCTCCAGCTGTTTTCCAAGGAAGAATGGGCAAGAATTTCAGTCTCTCGATGTGCAAAACTGATAGAGACATACCCCAAGTGACTTGCAGCTGTAATCACAGCAAAAGGTGGCGCTACAATGTATTAACTTAAGGGGGCCGAATAATTTGGCACGCCCCACTTTTCAGTTTTTTATTTTTTACAAAAGTTTAAAATATCCAATAAATTTTGTTCCACTTCACGATTGTGTCCCACATGTTGTTGATTCTACACCAAAAAATTAAAATTTGATATCCTTATGTTTGAAGCCTGAAATGTGGCAAAAGGTTGAAAAGTTCAAGGGGGCCGAATACTTTCGCAAGGCACTGTATATTCTTGTACAGTCATGGCCAAAAGTTTTGAGAATGACACAAATATTATATTTTCACATGATCTGCTGCCCTCTGGTTTTTATGTGTGTTTGTCAGATGTTTTTATCACATACAGAAATAGAATTGCATTCATATTATGAGTAACAGAAGCTTATATTGACAGTTAGAATGAGTTAATCCAGCAAGTCAATATTTGCAGTGTTGACCCTTCTTCTTCAGGACCTCTGCAATTCTCCCTGGCATGCTCTCAATCAACTTCTGGACCAAATCCTGACTGATAGCAGTCCATTCTTGCAGAATCAATGCTTTCATTTTGTCTGAATTTGTTGGTTTTTGTTTGTCCACCCGTCTCTTGATGATTGACCACAAGTTCTCAATGGGATTAAGATCTGGGGAGTTTCCAGGCCATGGACCCAAAATCTCTATGTTTTGTTCCCTGAGCCATTTAGTTATCACCTTTGCTTTATGGCAAGGTGCTCCATCATGCTGGAAAAGGCATTGTTGAGCGCCAAACTGCTCTTGGACGGTTGGGAGAAGTTGCTCTTGGAGGACATTCTGGTACCATTCTTTATTCATGGCTGTGTTTTTAGGCAAGACTGTGAGAGAGCCGATTCCCTTGGCTGAGAAGCAACCCCACACATGAATGGTTTCAGGATGCTTTACAGTTGGCATGAGACAAGACTGGTGGTAGCGCTCACCTCTTCTTCTCCGAATAAGCTGTTTTCCAGATGTTCCAAACAATCGAAAAGGGGATTCATCAGAGAAAATGACTTTCCCCCAGTCCTCAGCAGTCCACTCCCTGTACCTTTTGCAGAATATCAGTCTGTCCCTGATGTTTTTTCTGGAGAGAAGTGGCTTCTTTGCTGCCCTCCTTGAGACCAGGCCTTGCTCCAAGAGTCTCCGCCTCACAATGCGTGCAGATGCACTCACACCTGCCTGCTGCCATTCCTCAGCAAGCTCTGCACTGCTGGTAGTCCGATCCCGCAGCTGAAACACTTTTAAGAGACGGTCCTGCCGCTTGCTGGTCTTTCTTGGGCGCCCTGGAGCCTTTTTGGCACCAATGGAACCTCTCTCCTTGAAGTTCTTGATGATGCGATAGATTGTTGACTGAGGTGCAATCTTTCTAGCTGCAATACTCTTCCCAGTTAGGCCATTTTTGTGCAGTGCAATGATGACTGCACGTGTTTCTTTAGAGATAACCATGGTTAACAGAAGAGAAACAATGATGGCAAGCACCAGCCTCCTTTTAAAGTGTCCAGTGGTGTCATTCTTACTTAATCATGACAGATTGATCTCCAGCCCTGTCCTCATCAACACCCACACCTGTGTTAATGGAGCAATCACTGAAACGATGTTAGGTAGTCCTTTTAAGGCAGGGCTGCAATGATGTTGAAATGTGTTTTGGGGGATAAAGTTCATTTTCTAGGCAAATATTGACTTTGCAAGTAATTGCTGTTAAGCTGATCACTCTTTATAACATTCTGGAGTATATGCAAATTGCCATTAGAAAAACTGAAGCAGTAGACTTTGTAAAAATTAATATTTGTATCATTCTCAAAACTTTTGGCCATGACTGTACATAGGAGCAGTATTATAGTAGTTATATTCTTGTACATAGGAGCAGTATTATAGTAGTTATATTCTTGTACATAGGAGCAGTATTATAGTAGTTATATTCTTGTACATAGGAGTAGTATTATAGTAGTTATATTCTTGTACATAGGAGGCAATTTTTATTAAAGTAAAAACCAACATAAATACAATTAAACAATAATTCTTCCAGTTATTTCATACATTTTGTATGTACAAATAAGGATCAAGCAGAAAATACCTAAAGCAAAATCAACTTAAAGAGTCCACACCTGTTGGAGAAAAAAAAAAAAAAAAAAAAAAAACAGAACACAAGGTAAAAATAAATGATCAAACTTAAACCATATCCACATTCCTCCGTAGTCTTCTGTCTCTCTGGTTTCTCTTTATCTCCAGTGATTTTATCCACCTGAGCTCAGATAATATGTCTGACTATGGTCAAAATTCTCACTGTGTATGGAGACTCGGGTTCTTGCGTGCCAGTGATAATATTTGATGACAGTAATGATCAGGTACATGGTTCCTCTCTCTATACCAGTGTTGTTGGATGGGACCCCATAGATTATGTCGGGGTATGTCAGGGTTTCTAGTATGGAGATGTTTAACCTGCTGGACACTTCCTCCCATATCTTCCTCCCTCCCCAGCATTCAGTTATAAAATGCTCCATGGACTCCTCCTGCTAACAGCCCAGGGGACACTTCCTATCCAGTACACTTAAGAATTTTAAGTTTCCCCTGACAGAGTTTACCATGTAGTGACAACCAAGCAATGTCAAATAATTTGGCTGGAAGTCTTCTGCTATTGAGGAGTTTAAGACTTTCTTGGAGAGTGGATGTTACAGTCTCTTAGAGCAAGACGGGAGTAGAAAAAAGCCTTACATACCCTGGAGTATATGTCTCTCCTGGTCTTACTCTCAATGTAAGTCTTCTCCAGCTTCCACGTCCTGACACACTTCAGGCCATAGACCAGATACTGGGGGAGGTAGCCATGAGACAATCGACCCCTCTTAAGGCTGCCGCCTCGCACCCAGGATTCTGCAAAAGGCAAAATCCAGTCCCTGATACTATTTACCCAAAGGGAGCTGTTGTTTGAGTCCAGACAGCCAAAATTTACTTTTAGAAATATGGAGTCAAAAAACACCCTAGGATTTAACATATACAGCCCACCCTCTCTCCTCTGTAGGTAGGTTATCCCTCTTTTTACTGGGTTCAACCTGTTCCCCCACAAAAGTTGGAAGAACAGGCTAAAGAGCCTAGCGGAGAAAGATTCTGGCAAAGGAAAGACAACAGAGACGTTCAAGAAGACAGGGACCAGGTAAGTCTTCAACATTTTAACCCTTTCTCTATAGGTCAGCCTCCAGTTCTTCCATCGCTGAACCTTTGCATTTCCGGATTCCAACTTGTCTTCCCAATTTAGTCTGGCATTATCATCCCTCCCAAATTTCACCCCAAGGATCTTAATATAGGAGGAGGCCTAGGCAAACTGTGGCAGATCAAACACAGGATCAGTATGACCCGTCCAGAGAGCTTGACTCTTCTCAAGGTTGACCAGAGACCCTGAGGCCTCTGAGTAACTTCTGATGGCCGCAGACAACATCTCCACCTCATGAGGCTCAGATATCACCACAGTCACATCATCCGCGTAGGCAACAACTCTCAGAGGCAAGCAGTGGGGAACCGGCACCCCCTGAAAATCACAATCCTGCAGTGACCTAAGAAACGGGTCTATGGCAAACACATACAACAATGGTCTCAGTGGGCAACCTTGTCTCACCCCTGCCTCAACCCTGAAAGTGTCACCCTGCCAACCATTGATCAGAGGAAAGCTCTCCATCTCATAATACAAAGTTCTCAGCCAAGCTATAAATTGTCCCGGAATACCGTACTTTGTCAAAGTGGCCCATAGATACTCATGGTTTACTCTGTAAAAGGCCTTAGCCTGGTCAAGACTCACAACATATCTCCCACACCTCAGAGCTTTACATCTCTCAAACATTTCCCTTATCAAGATAACTGCTACAGAGATGTTCAAACTGAGAGCTTGCTAACAGTGCCGGGGACAAACTAACTAACCTAGAGAACAGAATTTTTGCAAGAATCTTCCTGTCAACATTCAAGAGGGCAATCGGCCTCCAGTTCTTGATGTCAGTAGGCTCTTTACCTTTAGACAGCAGAATCAAGGAGGGCACTCTCATGGATGGAGGCATCAGGTGATTTTTCTAGACTCCTTTTGTAGACATCCACGAGAACTAGAGCTAAGAGGTCTCTAAATTTCTTATAAAATTCAGCTGTAATACCATCAGGACCTGGTGCCTTCTTCAGATGTAATTTATCTATGGCCTCTTTAACCTCCTCCACCGCTAATTCTGCTGTCAAAGGAGAAAAGTCCAAATCATCAGTATCAGGACCTGGAGTTGCCTCCAAGAATTGAGCCACCTTCTCTCTATCCAAAACCTTCTTCTGAAACAAGTCAGCATAGTAAGATCTCACCACCCCCAGGATACCCTCCCGAGATTCCTGTAAAACACCCTGGGAGTCAGTGAGACCTGTGACCGATTTATTTGCCACCCGCTCCCTGCAATTCTCAAATGGAACAGACGCCCCTAAGGACCCATAATCCCGTTCAAGAACCAGGGATGTATACCTGCGGTACTGATACTGACTTATCTCAGATTTCAGCCGGTCAATCACATGTTGGTTATCCCCGCCCACCGAATAGAGTGACTCTAATTCTTTCCGCAGCCTGAGATACTGGCTATACTTACTCTTCCCCTTCTTAACTGACAGTTTCCTTAAGAGGGATCTGATCTCCTCCTTGGCATCCTCCCACCAGTCTGCCATGTTGCCATAGAAGTCAACTCTCTCAAGCTGGTTCTGAAATAGAGAGTGGACACAACACTGGACATAGTCGTCATCTAAGAGGCTGGAATTGAGTTTCCATAGGCCTCTCCCAATATCCGGCGTTTTGTGGAGCCTAAGCAAAAATACAAGGCCAGATGGTCAGAATAAGGGACTGTCTTTTCACTTTTCTCACTAACATTCTCAGAAGGACTCACCAGCGCTAAGTCTATCCGACTGCATCTACCAGCGCAGGAGTAGGTGAATTTTGGTTTCCTACCACCCTGAGTAAACACATCAGACAGACCAGCCTGTGTAATAACTGTATTTAAGACCTTGCAGTCCCTGGAGAGAGGTCTACCAGTAGGTCTATCACTGGATGACATGGTGGCATTAAAGTCCCCTGCCATGACTACAGGAACAGATGTAAAGAGGTACTGCTTTACGTCATCAAATAGATGTGCCCTTTCAGTCACTGACTGAGGACCATAGATATTGATGAGTTGGAGCCTTCTGCCTCGGATGGTAACTTCTAGAACCAGGCACCTCCCCATCAATACCTCGGTTAATCTATGTATGGTGACATCTCTAGTGTTAAACAGTATAGAAACCCCGGCACTAGGTTCCACTGCCAGTGACCAGAAGGACTGCCATTCTCTCTCTGCTTCTCGTAATAGTCCTAGACTATTTAAACGGGTTTCTTGCAAGAAATAGACATCCGCATCAAGATATCTCAGATGTTCATAGACTGCGTGTCTCGTCCTCCTTGCTCTGATGCTATTCACATTACTGAAGATGATGTTAAGATAAAAATCTGCCATCAGAACAAGTAGAAATACAAGAAACAGAGAAATGGACCCCATTGTTATAGATCTGAGTCAGAGCTGTCCTGGTGACCTGCTGTTTCCATGTCCGATTCGGACTGTACCTCAGCTCGGCGGGGTCTCCTTTTAGTGGGTGGATCGCCCTCTGGTTCATCATCGAACTCTGCCATCATTCGTATGATTTCCCTGTCTATTTCTGCTTCGGTCTCTGACAGGACACTAAATCTATTTGATGTTGCAGTAACATCGCCCGTTCTATCCAATCTCATCTTACTTGGTTTTTGGACAGTGGTCCACTCACCCTCAGGCTTACGGCTGGATCTATCTTTCTTTCTTATCTTTGTACTGGTGGATTTTTGGGCAGGAGAAGAGATGGCCACTGAGGGTTGTACAACCTGCCCAACAACCTCCATGGTCGCCTCAATGGGTCCTGACTGGGCTTGGTCTTTGGTGGTATCACCTGTATCTGGTTGTGGCTCTGGCTCAGTGACTACTGGCCCTGACAACAGCGCCTCCTCCTCCTCCTGTATGTCATCAGCCGCTGCCAGCAAGTCCTCATCAAGGATATCCCTACGGATGTTATGCCAAGCATCAGGACAGTCCCTGTGGGGGTGACCCATCTTACCACATAGGTTACATCTAAGGTTACATCTAATGTTTTGGCAGGTAGAGCTCACGTCGCCCACTTTATTAGAGAGGCTGCACTTTACCATGGTGCACAAGCTCGCCACATGACCGGCCTTCCCACACTTAAAGCATCTGCGCGGCTGACCCGCATAGAAGCAGACGCCTTTCTCGCGGACAATAAAGAATGCGTTTGGCAGATGTTGGGTTATGTTGTTGTGCTGATGTAACTTAACCAGGACCTTCCACCCACCAGTCCAGATCCCGTCTTCGTCCCTGTTCTTAGTTAGATCGGACATTAGGTCGCAGTGTCTCCTGAGCCAGATGACAATGTCCTGAGGGGGAACGGCCTCATTCCAGAATAAAATGGTGACATTTGCGGTATCTGGCCTAGAGATGGGGATGAAGCTGAATTTATTCCAACCCTCAGTGTCTCTGAACCTGGTGAGGTTATCCCAGAAACAGTCCAGATCAGATATCACCTTAAAGCTAACATCATACCCCTGGCGGTCAGGAAGGTTTATCACTGCCAGGATGTCAGTCGGCAGGAAGCCCATCTGGGTACATAGGAGCCCTCTGACCACAAACCTTCTATCAGGCAGATCTTCTTTGGCACCTCTGTGCCTAAACCTGACTACATTCCTCCTCTTGAAAGCCTGGCCTGTATAGTTCGTACTCTATGTAAAAGATGGAGCACCGCGGATCCGCCATCTTGGCGTGTCTGTGGGCGCTGTGTGGGCTGCTGAGCACCTGAACTACGAGGTTCTGCTGCTACATTACTAACTAGAGGGGGAAAGTCCTGTACATTAGATTGTGCTGTGTCCGCCCCACCATCAACCTGTATGTCTACGACATCACCAGACTCCAGAGACTGGACTGTAGAGGGGTCTAATGTCAAAGATGGTGAAGGATCCCCCCCAGAATGAGAAACACTTTCCCCTGCTGCACCATTATCACATACAGGATTATCTATCATTTCAGACATATTAGATGGATAGTCAGTGGCAACAGAGTCCTGCACAGCAGAGTCTACAATATTATTATAGTCACTATTGGTGACAGCAGAGTCCAGACTGTCCCACACACTCACAACCTGAGACCCCAAATGTGCTACTACCCCAGTACCTTCAGGTAACAGTGCACAGTCCTGCTGAGATGACCTGCCTCCTGGGACTTGTGGTGTCTGCACAGATGCTACTTCAGGCAGGGGTCCATGATCTTGCTGTAAAGTGCTGCTTGCTGGGACTTGTGGTGCCTTGCCAGGAACCGCTGCAGGTCTTTGCTGTGGCTTGGCATTGGCTGCTCCTTCCCCATACAAATTCCCTTCCTTAAAAGGGAAACTTGCTGGCTGCAGAATAGGCTTTGCATGGGACTGCTGGCCGCTATCTTGAGAGGGTTCAGACTGCTGGCCTTGCTAGGGGAGCTGCCCCACCCAGGGTGGCCCCGCCCTGGGCTTTCTCCAGACATCAGGAGACTCAGGAGAGCTACAGAAACACAACCTCACAGGTAGGAGGCAGTATTATAGTAATTATATTCTTGTACATAGGAGCAGTATTATAGTAGTTATATTCTTGTACATAGGGGGCAGAAAGTAGTAATTCTTGTACATAGGAGCAGTATTATAGTAGTTATATTCTTGTACATAGGAGCAGTATTATAGTAGTTATATTCTTGTACATAGGAGCAGTATTATAGTAGTTATATTCTTGTACATAGGAGTAGTATTATAGTAGTTATATTCTTGTACATAGGAGCAGTATTATAGTAGTTATATTCTTGTACATAGGAGCAGTATTATAGTAGTTATATTCTTGTACATACGGGGCAGTATTATAGTAGTTATATTCTTGTACATAGGAGCAGTATTATAGTAGTTATATTCTTGTACATAGGGGGCAGTATTATAGTAGTTATATTCTTGTACATAGGGGGCAGTATTATAGTAGTTATATTCTTGTACATAGGAGCAGTATTATAGTAGTTATATTCTTGTACATAGGAGCAGTATTATAGTAGTTATATTCTTGTACATAGGAGGGTAGTATTATAGTAGTTATACTCTTGTACATAGGGAGTAGTATTATAGTAGTTATATTCTTGTACATAGGCAGTATTATAGTAGTTATACTCTAGTACATAGGAGGCAGTATTATAGTAGTTATATTCTTGTACATAGGAGCAGTATTATAGTAGTTATATTCTTGTACATAGGAGGTAGTATTATAATAGTTATACTCTTGTACATAGGAGTAGTATTATAGTAGTTATATTCTTGTACATAGGGGGCAGTATTATAGTAGTTATATTCTTGTACATAGGAGCAGTATTATAGTAGTTATATTCTTGTACATAGGAGCAGTAGTATTATAGTAGTTATATTCTTGTACATAGGAGCAGTATTATAGTAGTTATATTCTTGTACATAGGAACAGTATTATAGTAGTTATATTCTTGTACATAGGGGGCAGTATTATAGTAGTTATATTCTTGTACATAGGAGCAGTATTATAGTAGTTATATTCTTGTACATAGGAGGTAGTATTATAGTAGTTATATTCTTGTACATAGGAGCAGTATTATAGTAGTTATATTCTTGTACATAGGAGGCAGTATTATAGTAGTTATATTCTCTTTATCAAAGGATATTATTGTTCTAAGGTATTCCATTATCATACAATTGTTACAATGCATTATCTCTGTGTGTTGAACCTTTTGTGAAAAGAAATGTAGCAGCAGTGGGAGACACCTGATGTGAGGGAGGTAAGGGCTGATAATTTCCTGCTATCCTTAATGTGAAAGTGGGCTTAGTCTCTTAAGGCCCTTAAGGTATTGAAAACATTGATTGCCAGTACCCTGTTGTATAGAAGAAGTCACAAAAATTCTCAGCATATGATTTTAAACAGGATTCTGAAGGATCATTGTATCTGAGAAAAAATAAATCTCTAATTGTTTCAATGCCCCCAGCAAATGTGCAAAATATAGAAAGATCAACTGTGAGGGAGCTGCTTATGCCTTGGCAAGGACTGGCAAGAAAATATAAATCTTTGCTGCATGTAAAATAAGAATAATAAAACACAAATACATGAAATAAAAATGTAGAGATGAAGCGTCTTCTGCGGGGAGTGGATGCTGTATCACGGCATTGTTTTACCTCTGTAATTATCAGTCAGAGCTGAAAGCCAAATCTGACGGCAGGAGCCCAGGTGTAGTATGGGAAGCAATGTGAGCCAAGCACCAAGATACAGATTTGCTTTATCTAAGGATTAATAGGAAAACCCACACAAAATCTCCATATTTATCTCCAATTTATTAAAATGTCAGGTTAGAAATAATAAGAATGACATTATCTTGTATACATAGATGATAAATAGATGTGAGTTGAATAGTGTATGGCATAGATAGATATGGGATAGATAGATAGATACATATGAGATAGATATGAGATAGATAGATAGATAGATATGGGATAGATAGATATGAGATAGATATATATGATAGATAGATATATAGATACATAACTATACTGCTATGAGTCCCTCTCCCAGTATACTGTTCAGGCCGGTAACTCTGGCCAACACATGGACCGAGCTTCACAGCTGAACCTTGGTTGTGTGATGGCTGTAGTTTGTAAGAAAGCACCTTTGGCTTTCCAGGTTAGTTAGTGTCTGGAAAGAAAGGACTGAGCTCCATGGGACATTCCGAGATCGCCACAATGTAATGGGTCAGAGGGCTGAGGAAGGAGTGAAGTGCAGACTTCTGTCCATGTTTGTACATTGCCCTAAAGTATGGATAATTCTTGTTGTAATTTGATGTGCCTCTATCTTGACTGGAAGATCTGACTCACTAAACTGTATAGCAAGCATTGCCTGTTCAACTGCCGCTATGTCTCCTGTATCTCATTCACACCAACACACAGGAGATCAAAATATTGCAATAGCTAATGTGTATTTAATCCAAGGCAACATTTTGATCCCAACTGGAACCTTTGTCAAACAACAAACAACAAACAAGTGACTGCAGCAACGTTACATACAGGTGCATCTAAATAAATTAGAATAACTTTAAAACGCTCATTCATTTCAGTGATTCAGTAATACAATCCATAATCAGCGTCTTCCAGGATTGTGTGTCCTACTGAACCAGACTGAGGGACCATTTAAAGGCTTTTTCTATATTTATTTCTCCATATTTTTTTCTCTAGATTTCTATACACACCGCGATTCGCTTGTACTTTGATCTGTTGAACAGATATGGATGAAAGAATGGAGCATCCCCTGCTTATTTTTAATTATTAATTTTATTTATGTGTTATACTTTATACTTTAAGAAAAAGTTTTTTCTGTAATTATAGGTTTTTTTTGGGCTCTGAGGGCTTGAGGTGCATCAATTTACTATTTATTAATTTATTTATTTGATTTTTTAGGTTTATTTATTAGTTTATTACTTACTTGATGGCGTTTAGAGGGATGCATCCCAGGTACATTTTTTGCATGTGATCCACATGAGGTTATATCAGTCTTTATTGGTCCTAAGGGCTAGAGGGGATGGCACATATTCCTAATCTGATATCGGGTCAGGTTATGTGTGCTGACTTATATGTTGGGGGGTGTCCTTTACTGGGATACAACCTGAGATATGGCCTGGTTGACTGTAGTATAGATTAATGGATACCATTCCATGGTCATAAGTCATGGTCAGGGTTATGGTTCCTAACCTTAAAATAACCCCTTTGTGGTAAATAGGGTATTGGGATATCGGCGCTGTAATATAAGGTTGCTTACCAATAGTTCCTTATAAATTATATATATATATTCTTTTAAACAATTTTATAGTTGTATATTAGTAGCGTTGATGACTTTCTACTTACACACTCTTATTAGCAGTGTTTATTATATTTTTCTTTTCATTTATTAAATATTTTACAAATACTCCTTTAAGAAAAATGGCCCCTTGCAATATTTGCACACACTGGCGCATGCGCATTAATATAATATGGAATTACTGAATATGAGATGGCCCCAGAGCAGGAATTAACTCTGTTAACGTGCTTCGATCCCTTAGTTCTTGAACGGTGTGCGCATGTGCACTGGTTTGTTTGACACACAGATGGTGCGGCATGTGCTGTAAGGAGTTTATAAAGTAGTGACTTGTGTGACTATTGTCTGTATTGCACTTTATATATCATAGCTAGATTATTATATATGCACAGATGCATTTTTGTAGCATAGCTAGATTATTATATAGATTATTATATATGCACTTTATTGTTTTGTGGATTTATATACTCTACATTCTTTACGCTGTATTTATATGAGATTTTATGAATTTTGTATTAATTTATATTAATTATTATGAATTACACAGACACTTTGTATATGTTATATAATGTTGCTTGTTTGTTGCTTGAGAAAGGTTCCAGTTGGGACTGAAATGTCATCTTGAATTAAAGACACACTTGCTATTGTAATTTTTTGGAGTGCGGCTGCATTTTATTTTTTTAGATATTTTTTTAAATATATATTTTTATATTATTGACCATCTTCTTGAGGATTTGCCCATGGTCTGTCTGATCTATTGTTGTGCTGATTTGGATTTTTCTAGATAGATAGACAGACAGATAGAGCCCAGGAGAGATGAAGGAAGGTGAGTATCAGTGTTTATTATTTTTCTGCACCTCCTCTGGGCCTATTATGATTTGGGATCTGAAAAGATGCCAGACTATAATAATAGCGCTTCTGGTTTGGACTGAATGAAACTGGTGGGATAACTTCACTTAGATTTGCCAAACCAATTTGCAAGGTTCACCCATCTCTACTTACTGCCAACACTCAGGCCACAGATTTTTGGCTCTTAACCAAAGATAGATAGGGGACTACTGGAGTGTCTGCGTTTTGTATCCAAAAAGTGAGTAATATATATTTATAATATTTTTGAGCACTTGCTGTAATTTATTTTTTTTTATCAAGGAGTTAAATATACAATACTATAAAACATTTTTTTGCCAATGAACAATTTTAAAAAATGCCATAGTCAGATTTTTTAAAAATTTTTTATTTTATTTTCATATACTGTACCATATTGCCGAAGCTGAATAAATCTATGTCATCTCTTTTCCCACAAGGGAAAAAAAAAATAAAACAAAAAGAAACATAATTTAAAAAACAAAAAATTCCAAAAAAAAATCTAATAAAAAATAACCAAAATAAATGTAAATAAAAAAAAAATCAAAACAAATTCAGAAAATTTCCGTTTCATGGCTTGTCTAGATGGTTAGTAAAAATAAATAAATATCGCTGATGTTCTGTAGAACAATGTCTTATTGATTAGACTAATATTGTGTGGGCAGCGCTGCCTCCATCCAGTGATTTGTTCTACTCCATTGCAGATATTCTTTGTTCTCTAATTAATCAAGTACTTCATTGCAACCTTGACTTGTCACTTTCATAGAGAGTACATTAGAGGAGAGCCACCCACCTCGGAAGGCAGCGTCTGCCTGTTATTGTCCCACATAAGAATTAATAAGACCTGTCATCTCTATTCACTATAGACCATTACTTTCCCAAGTCGCTCATATTTAATTTAAGCACAAAGCATTTTTCCCCATCTGACTATGCGGTAATAAATATAACTTTATGACACCAATTTCAATAATATTGCTTTTCAATTTTTAATGGTGTCCTAATACATATTTATATGATATCGTTATGTTTTATTTCCTATACGTTTATTTTTATCTCGGGGGAAAATGGACAATGAGACGATCAAAAACTTGAGACCTGCTCAAAGCGAAGTAAAAAAAAATGAGCAAAAACATAAATACAATATTTCCATTATATACTCAAAAAAATTTCAAAAATTATTTTATCATTATTTTAATATGTATAATTTTAATAGGGGTCAATAAGAATATTTTTCTGTATAAAGTTCTTCCATATACCAATTGGCAAGTCAGCTGCCATGGTAGTTCACAGAGTTGAACTGGTCCAGAATATTAGAGGATTCTTCAAAGATCGCAAGGTCTCGGGAATGAGCTCCAAATGTCCAACACAAGACAATTTGGAGGTGATTTTGAAGGTATCTTATGGGATGATGACAAATAACCCATTAAGCTAATGATAGGTTTTATGCGTACAATCAGGGGCGTAAATACTGAGGTAGCAGTGGTAGCAGCTGCCACAGGGCCCGGAAAATTATAGGGCCCGGAGCCCTGTGGCAGCCGCTACTGCGAACCCCACAATCACTGCCATCATTATACTCCGGGGTCTTTTCAGACTCCCGAGTATAGCGATCGGAGGCCCAGGGGAGGTGAGTGAACATAAAAAACACTGTAACTTACCTCTCCTGTGCTCAGACAGGCTTCGGGCCTGTTTGGTGACGTCCCAGACGTCAGCCGACATCATTATGCGTCATGACGCCGACCTGGATCATGCAAGATCCAGTTCAACATTGAGGATGGCTGAAGTAGCACACCGGAGCAAGGAAGAGGTAAGTAGCATTGTTTTTTATGTTTGTATCCTCCCCTGGATCTCCGATCATTATACTCTGGGGTCTGAAAAGACCCCAGAGTATAATAATTGTTCATGGGTGGTCCACAATGGGGCATAATACTGTGTGCAGGGGCCACTATGGGGCATAATACTGTGTGCAGGGGCCACTATGGGGCATAATACTATGTGCAGGGGCCACTATGGGGCAAACTACTGTGTGCAGGGTCCACTATGGGGCATAATACCGTGTGCAGGGGCCACTATGGGGCATAATACCATGTGCAGGGGCCACTATGGGGCATAATACCATGTGCAGGGGCCACTATGCTGCATAATACTGTGTGCAGGGGCCACTATGAGGCATAATAGTTTGAGCAGGAATGCGTTTTGTGTGGGGGGGGTTGGAGGCGGCGGTTCGGGGGGTGGACCCATGTCAAATATTCACCTTGGGACACAGCCATTCCTAGTTAGGCCACTGCGTACAATGATAACAACAAGGATTATGATGTGTCGCATTTTTCGGACTATAAGACGCACCCAAGTTTTAAACAACAGAATATAGAGAAGAAATTTTTGAATTAAAAATTTTCCCAGTGATCTAAGGAAGAGTATTGGCTAATGTCACCAAATGTTCTACAGTATTGCTTCTTTTCTTGGTTTTCTAGGCATGAGGAGGGGGTTAATATTATAATAGGATAAAGGGAGTCTGCCACCTCCCCCAGGCATGTTTACTGCTACCACCACATTACAGAGCACATGACAGTGATAGACAACATATTTCTGTTATGTACGTCACAGATTTAGAGAAAAACAACTGTGAGTTATTATGCATATGAGGCAGTTGGTGCACTGGGGGCGGACCTTGAGCTCTGGGAGCACTGCTATGGCTGCCCACATAAGATAGGTGATGTTATAACAGTGGGAAAATCATCTGTGGTGGTGCTTGCAGGTGAAGGTAGTGGTCTGAGCTGATAAAGCAGTGCTCCAGGGATCTAAAAGCCCGCCCTCAGTGCACCAACTGCCTCATTTGCATAAGACTTCAAAGGTATTTTTATTCCAATCTAGAATAGTGACACACATAACAGAGGAAAGATGTCTGTCACTGTAATGTGCCCTGTAACACAGTGGAGGCAGTGGAATATGCTTGGGGGAGGTGATAGACTCCCTTTAAGTGTGAGGCGAGGGCCCAGAAGTTGGGATTGGATAAAGGAGATTGTAGATTTGTGCAATGATGTGCAAAAGTTTCAATGAACATTCGTGAGGTTCGGCCCTCTGGTTCAAACCAGAAGTGAGGTGACCCTCGGGGTTTTGACATCAGCCAAAGGCCAGAAGAGGACACCAGAAGAATGCCGAATGCCCAGGAGAGAATAGGCAAGGTGAGTATAAGTGTGTGTTATATTTACTCACCAGTCTCAATGATGTTGCTAACTTCTCCCGAATCACTGAGAGCTTCTGTCTTCTAAGGGGCCATTTACATGGCTGAAGAGGAATATGAGCCAAAGAGGTGCAACATTATGCCCTACTATGCTAGTCTTCTGCTATAGATGGTACAGTGAAATTCCCCAATACCCTAATCCTAGACCATAATTGTTATTTCAGGAAATCCTTCTTTAACTAGAGAGCTCTACAGATCTTATACAGGAAGGGTCATATTTCTTAAGATTTGGGGCCTGCTGACTGGCACTTTGGGACCTCTTAGAACATTCAGCTACTAGGAAATCAGATAAATGGAAGGAACCTGATCTGGTGACCCAGAACAATGGAGTGTTACGGAAGTAAACTCCGATTGTATAAAATCTACTTTATGTCATACAAAAATGTTAAAATTAACAGTAAAAATAAAACTGCATTTTTATTTGGTTTTACTTTACATTTTACTTTGAAAGCATTTTTGACTTCTGCAGCCTTGAAATTTGTGGATTCGCTTCATTTCACTAGCTGTTATAAGAGCTTGTAGGTAGCCAAGACTGCTTGGCAGAAATCCTGTAGGAACCACAGGTTAAATAATAGATGTGAGGGGAGATCCTGGGGACTTTAATTAAGAAATAATGGCCTCGATTTTCTGCAGTATGTATAAGCGATATGATATCCTTCGATGGTGTGTGCTCGGAAATGGTGTCAGTCATACATTACATATTATATAGACACACACAGTCTTAGGTACCTGTGTCAGAGATCATAAGTGTAAATGTATATATGTGAATAGGAAATAAGACTCAAGAACTAGCAGGAAGACACATTCTTACATTACAAATGTAGCAAAACTAAGATGGTCATTAGATATAACTCATAGTGAGAGCACAAAATGTTATTGGTGATACTGAACTTATTACTGAAGTACCTACTGTACTAACCTACTGCACTAACTACTGTACTAACCTACTGTACTAACCTACTGTACTAACCTACTGCACTAACCTACTGTACTAACCTACTGCACTAACCTACTGTACTAACCTACTGTACTTACTACTGAAGTACCTACTGTACTAACCTACTGAACTTATTACTGAAGTACCTACTGTACTAACCTACTGCACTAACCTACTGAACTTATTACTGAAGTACCTGCCCCCACTGTACTAACCTACTGCACTAACCTACTGAACTTACTACTGAAGTACCTACTGTACTAACCTACTGAACTTATTACTGAAGTACCTACTGTACTAACCTACTGAACTTATTACTGAAGTACCTACTGTACTACCACCTACTGAAGACTTATGTTGGCGCCACATTACTAATGAAGTACCTACTGTACTACCTACTGTACTTACCTACTGTACTAACCTACTGTACTTACTACTGAAGTACCTACTGTATTTACTACTGAAGTACCTTCTTTACTAACCTACTGTACTAACCTACTGAACTTATTACTGAAGTACCTACTGTACTAACCTACTGACTTAGTACTGAAGTGCCTACTGATTTAGTACTGTACTATGTACTGTACTAACCTACTGTACTAACCTACCCTATTTACTACTGAAGTACCTACTGTACTAACCTACTGTACTTACTACTGAATTACCTACTGTACTAACCTACTGTACTAACCTACTTTATGTATTACTGAAGTACCTACTGTACATACCACTGTACTTACTGAAGTACCTACTATATTAAACTACTGTACCAACTACTGAAGTACCTACTGTACTAACCTACTGTACTTAGTACTGAAGTACTTACTGTATTTACTAATGAAGTACCTACTGTACTAACTACTGTACTTATTACTGTACTAACCTACTGTACTTACTACTGAAGTACCTACTGTATTTACTACTGAAGTACCTTCTTTACTAACCTACTGTACTAACCTACTGTACTAACTACTGAAGTACTTACTGTAATAACCTACTGTACTTAGTACTGAAGTGCCTACTGTATTTACTACTGTACTATGTACTGTACTAACTACTGTACTAACCTACCCTATTTACTACTGAAGTACCTACTGTACTAACCTACTGTACTTACTGTACTTACTAATGTACTTACTACTGTAGTAACCTGTATTTACTACTGAAGTACCTACTGTACTAACCTACTGTACTAACCTAATGTACTTACTACTATACTTAATGAAGTACCTACTATATTAAACTACTGTACTAACCTACTGTACTTACTACTATACTTAATGAAGTACCTACTATATTAAACTACTGTACTAACCTACTGTACTTACCACTGTACTAACCTACTATATTTGCTACTGAAGTACCTACTGTACTAACCTACTGTACTTACTATTAATTTATCTACTGTACTAACTTACTGTACTTCAAGTAATGAACAAATGAGCTATCACTATGCAAAGGTAACAACTGGATCTGAGCCCTAATGCTTGGGGGCCAAAGCATTCATGTTCCATGTAAGAAGGCACCAATATCAGGGGCATATACAGTATAGAAATCATGGGGAGCCAAAACAACTGTCATAGTTGGACCTCTTGTTCAGCTGACAGCAGAATACTGTAACCCTTTCATCTACATATATACACACGTGGACAAAATTGTTGGTCCCCCTCCCTCATTTAATGAAAGAAAAACCCACAATGGTCACAGAAATAACTTGAATCTGACAAAAGTAATAATATTTAAAAATTCTATGAAAAGGAACAAATGAAAGTCAGACATTGCTTTCCAACCAGGCTTCAACAGAATTTTTTTTTAAAAAGAAAACTCATGAAACAGGCCTGGACAGAAATGATGGTTCCCTTAACTTAATATTTTGTTGCACAACCTTTTGAGGCAATCCCTGCAATCAAACGATTCCTGTAACTGTCAATGAGACTTCTGCACCTCTCAGCAGGTATTTTGGCCACTCCTCATGAGCAAACTGCTCCAGTTGTCTCGGGTGTGAAGGGTGCCTTTTCCAGACGGCATGTTTCAGCTCCTTCCAAAGATGCTCAATAGGATTTAGGTCAGGGCTCATAGAAGGCCACTTCAGAATAGTCCAATGTTTTCCTCTTAGCCATTCTTGGGTGTTTTTAGCTGTGTGTTTTGGGTCATTATCCTGTTGCAAGATCCATGACCTGTGACTGAGACCAAGCTTTCTGACACTGGGCAGCACATTTCTCTCTAGAATCCCTTGATAGTCTTGAGATTTCATTGTACCCTGCACAGATTCAAGACACCGTGTGCCAGATGCAGCAAAGCAGCCCCAGAACATAACAGAGCCTCCTCCTTGTTTCACAGTAGGGACAGTGTTCTTTTCAAGATAAGCTTCATTTTTCCGTCTGTGAACATAGAGCTGATGTGCCTTGCTGAAAATTTAAATTTTTGACCCATCTGTCCATAGGACATTCTCCCAGAAGCTTTGTGGCTTGTCAACATGTAATTTGGCAAATTACTTTTGTCAGATTCAAGTTATTTCTGTGACCATTGTGGGTTTTTCTTTCATTAAACAAGGGGTACCAACAATTTTGTCCACGTGTAACAATGGTGTACTTACCTCTACCTACATATATAACACTGGTGTACTTACCTCTACCTACATGTATAACACTGGTGTACTTACCTCTAGCAACATATATAACACTGGTGTACTTACCTCTACCTTTATATATATATATATATATATATATATAACACTGGTGTACTTACCTCTACCTACATATATAACACTGGCGTACTTACCTCTACCTACATATATAACACTGGTGTACTTACCTCTACCTATATATATATATATAACACTGGTGTACTTACCTCTACCTACATGTATAACACTGGTGTACTTACCTCTAGCAACATATATAACACTGGTGTACTTACCTCTACCTATATATATATATATATATATATATATATATATACTATATATATAACACTGGTGTACTTACCTCTACCTACATATATAACACTGGTGTACTTACCTCTAGCAACATATATAACACTGGTGTACTTACCTCTACCTACATATATAACACTGGTGTACTTACCTCTAACTACAGAGTCCACTAGTCCAGCTGACAGCAGAATACTGTAATCCTTTCTAGGACAGGCTATCAATATCACCTTGTTGGGGTCCTGTTTTCTAGCACCTCTACTAGTTAGCTGACTGAAGAAGCTTTCTTAACTGTATGCCAGATACAGCTCTGTATTCTAGGGACTGTGCCAGGTACTGCAGCCGGGTTCCATTTACTTAAAGGGGACTTAATTGTAGTGATCTGCAATACCAAACACAATCACTACAAAAAATTCAGAGCTGTGTCTGGTAAGCAATGAAAGAGATGCGATGCTCTGAGGACTGTTGCAGGAACTCCAAGTCAGCTGATCATTGAGATATGCTGGAGGTTGAACCTTCAATTATCTGATATTGATGACTTATAGATAAATGTAATCCTTACAGATATGCCCTTTCTTACCTTTCATCTTGACTGTACAGTCGTGTGACCAGATTTTCAAAACAACATGATTTTACAATACTTTGTCATGAGACGTCTATAACTGGCCACCTAGTGGTTGTGATGTGAATTACGACCTGTCAAAGATTTTTCCAGGATATTGTGGTATAGGATTGGATTCAAGAAAAAATATCCAAAATATACAAGATATCCCTTATCCACAGGATAGGTGATAACTTGTAGATCAGTGGGGGTTCAACCATTCAGGCCCCCACAGATCAGAAGAATGGGGGATTCTTGTAGCTGAAGTTCAATGCAAGACAAACATCCCCAATACTGATTGGTGGGCGTCTGAGCATTTGGACTCCGCCAGATCTTCAGGTTATCCCATATCCAGTTGATAGGGGATATCTTACCCAGATAGGGAAGCCCCTTTAACCAAATTCTTGTAAAGGTATGAGTGGACAGAATCATGGTCGAACGCCTTGAAGCCCCGGCGTGCCTAGTGATTATATATGATATCGGTCCCTTTAGATACAGCACAATCGACACAAATGAGACATATTTTGACTGCTCGTAGCATTACATTTTATCCAACTTTATTACGGATTCTTTCTCCCATTTGTCCCTAGTTGTATGCTGCTGTATTTTCCACAAGCCTCTTAACCTTTACTTTCAACCACATGAAGAGGATCCGTAAGCATCTTCCTTTCTGTGGATTTAATCCATAAACTGGAGGGAAAAAATGAAATATGTAAATGAATCGCAGCAGAGGCTCAGCACCGCGGAGCAGCTCATGCCAGAAATAGAGATTTAGCCTTTTCACTTTCTATAGAAACTCTAATTCTGGATCAATAACTCTACTTCATTCAAGCACTCTCTGGGCGAGCCGCTGGTAAACTCTAACCTGAAATCCCCGAGCCGGCTCAATTACTGGTGGATGCTGATATGGATTATCCTCTTAGCAACAATTAAGCCAGACAAAAAAAATCCTGAAAGCCCAATTAAATGGATTTTTCTAAATTCACCTTGAAGGCATGATAATTAAGCAGTCATTAGATCCTTGAATAAAAAGTGCATTTTTTTTACTTTTGATGTGCAGTGGAACAGGAAGATGATGGAGAATCCTCACATCCTTGTGATAGGCTTTATTCACATGACTGTGTCCCTTTCTCAGCCGTGAAAAATAGGCAAATCGGTCAATCTTTAAGGGCCTTTGTGCATCAGTTTCATCTCCATTTGTCCATTTTTGTTATCCATTTGGCATCCATGTTTAACAGACACTTAAATTTCATTGTTTTTGTTTGTTTGTTTTTTTTACCAAACCCCACTGATCCCTCGATCGCAAATCTGTTTTGTTCTTAAAAATGGATTCATTGATTTCAATAAGAGCCAAATGGCCATCAAAATGAATAAACATAGATCAGGACCATTTTTAATGGTTCCTTGAAAAAAAAAAAAAATAGACACATTCACTCATATTGTTTATTAAATAACTGTGTGACTTCTGGTCGAAAATGAGACCATCATGTGCAATCTTAAGGTGTTAGTCACCACTATCCACAAAAAAAGCCTAAGGTGGGCAACTTTTCTTAGGTCCTTACCCAGGATTGGCCTGTGTTATTGTTGTGTATTTACTTCTGATTTGTGCATCTGTATGTTATTGTGAATTTTATATTGTATTTTACTGAATATGCTGATGACTTATTGCACTATAAGGTTACACTGTCACTAGAGATGGGCAAACCTTTCAAGAATAGTTTCGGGTGGCTCAGGTCTCTGATTCATCCGGGGTCAAATAAGTTTGGTATGAACTACACCTTAAATTGGCTTAAAACATAGTGTAGAACACTCTTAGGGATCCTGGGAGCTTATCTATAAAATATAGTGTATGACACTGTCAGGGCTCCTAGGAACCTATCTATAAAACATAGTGTAGAATACTGTCAGGGCTTCTAGGAACCTATCTATAAAACATAGTGTAGAACACTGTCAGGGCTCCTGGGATCCTATCTATAAAACATAGTGTATGACACTGTCAGGGCTCCTAGGAGCCTATCTATAAAACATAGTGTATGACACTGTCAGGGCTCCTAGGAACCTACCTATAAAACATAGTGTATGACACTGTCAGGGCTCCCAGGACCTCCCACAGTGGCCGGGCCAGGAACCTATCTATAAAACATAGTGTATGACACTGTCAGGGCTCCTAGGAACCTATCTATAAAACATAGTGTAGAATACTCTTAGGGCTCCTAGTAACCTATCTTTAAAACATAATGTATGGCACTGTCAGGGCTCCTAGGAACCTATCTATAAAAGTTAGTGTAGAACACTCTTAAGTCTAGTAGGAAACTATCTATAAAATATACCAAAATGAAAATTAATCCAGTCCTAACAGATTTAACGATCTTACTAAATAGATGGTAAATAGTGGTCAGGTGTCGACAAAAGTTACGTCTTCACAGTAGATAACGGGGTCCTCTGTAAAGGGAAAACGAAGATATATCCCTAAGTGACCACTAACCCCGGATCCAAGACTCCCGCCCCAACAAGGGCAGTCCTACAACTGTCCTTAGACAAACCCTATTGATTCTCCATTCTCAATGGAAAATCAATAGGGTTTGTCTAGGGACAGTTGTGGGACTGCCATTTTTAGGACGGGAGTCTTGGATTTCCATATCGACCAATTCTTAGGATAGGTCATCAATATATGTTAGGTGGAGGTCCAACATCCAGGTTTGAAATCACTCCTGTGGCCTCAGTCTTGTGCCAATATTGTCACTTTCATCAATCAAGTGGTACAGCAGTAGTTGAGTCCCATTGAAGTGAATGGGGCTGAGCTGCAATACCAAGCTTAGCTCCTACAAAATATACAACGCTGTGCTTGGTATTCATTAAATTCAGGACCAACTGTGCAGTTTATTCAACCAGTTGGTCAGTGGGGGTCTCATGAGGAAAACCCTTGCCGATCACATATTGATGACCTATCCTAAGGACAGGTCATCCATATGGAAGCCCTGGAATGATCATGGTTGGCCATTGACTCCTGTTTACCTAATTTGCATCTCCTGATTTTCAAAGTTTTGCATTCTTTGGTATTCATTTTCCTGAAGTACCAGATGCATATCCAGATGATGATACATTAGAAGTATCTCGTCTTTATTGATATTGTTTATGCCACGGATAGACAATACGGCTGCAGCCAATATTATTAGGAAATCCCTACTGTGTTTGGTTGGAAACAGCGGGAACCGAGTTTATTATGAGTCATAAACAATTCTTGTTTTCAATCACTCCTCAATTATTTATCAGAAGATGACTTTGTCTCTGTGATCCACAATTCAATTTACTTTTTATTTGCTTTGTATGTTTTGTTTTTCTAGGAAAACTATGGCTGACTGCGAGCGGAATTTATAACATCTGCCTCTAGTAAAACCAAGATGAAGCGTACAGATTGCCCACCAAAAAAATTACAAAAAAATAGGCAAATCTATAATAAATCTTATTTCTTTTATTTACTTTGATGACACGTAAATTCTTGCGATTTTTTTTTTTTTTTTTGTTTGTTTGTTTTATGATCCAAAAGTTTTCAATCAGCAAAATCCAATGAGTAGAATGTGGGGCAGAATCTAAACCGGTCTGTACAAGATTGCCCAGGCTTGGAACCACTTTCATGCACCCCTCCAAATAGACGTCATGGTACTATGTGAGGTTTTATATTCTCACCTAGAATCTATATTCCTCTGTAATACGGATGGAGCAACCTACAATCAGAGACCATCTTCCATTTGCAACATTAGTCTCTACTAATATGGTAAGGGAGACCCTTTAAACCCTACAATAGCCCAGATATGACAACTAGAGATGGGGAAATTGGTTCATAACAAACCGGATTCGATCCGAATATTCCAAATTGTTCGGTATTTAACAAAGCAGAACAATTTAGGATTCGTCTTGGGCTAACTAAAATGTCCGTCCCAACATGCACTGCGGGAAATTATCTCTTCAGACCCTAGTGTATAATAGGTGGTGGCTCAGGGGAGGTGACAAAAATAAAAAATATTTATACTCTCCTTCCGTTACCTCTTTTGTGGTCCGGCGCTCTGTCTCTGCCTCCTTAGTGACACCTGATGCTCTCTTGTGATGTCATGCACCCAAGGTTACTGCTGAGGTCTGTGATTGGGCCTCAGCGGTCACATGGGCACGCCAAGCAAGCTTCAACCGAACCTGGGACGAAACGTATTTTCAGAGGTTCGCTCATCTGTAATGACAACAATTTTGCCTACTACTAAACCCTCTGAAGCTAAGCCCCCAATTCTAGCAATATTTAGGACACACCTTTGTTTGTTAGGTGTATGATTAAAAAAGGCATCATGTATAGGGTACATGTAATGTTTTGTTTAGCTTTTTTCTAATGTTTTTGGGGAACTATTATAAAAAAAAAAAAAAAAAAATGTTATTATTTTTTGTGTTTCTTATTTAGAACATTGAGATTGTATTAACAATGGCATGTACTGTTAATGGATGGGGAGTTCATGCAGTGCCGGTGCATGCGGTATAGAAGCGGCACTGCATTTCCATGGAACAACCACAATACACTGGATGGGGCTGCTAATCCACTGCAGCGGCTCCTGGTGTCCAGAGGTTGCTGATATAGCTGATCTGTGCAGGCTCTGGGTGTCAGGTCATCAGTATGAAAAATCTATTTGGGACCAAATACTAAAAACTCCTTTTGTGTAGGAAAAAAATGCCTGTTTCATATTCTGACACTCAACTTTTTTTTTTCTTTTTTGCAGCTACTGTATGTGAAGGCTGCACAATTATGATGCAGTGTGTTACCTATACACTCAGCACAAAGTAATATTACAGAGCTGAGCTGAAAGGAGTTAGAGGGTACCTGTGGCTATTAAAATCGTTTAACATGTCATAGTGACATAAACCTGTGTCCATCCTTACCTTTATGTTCAGATGTGTGTCACATGATGACAGGCTTTTCAAAATAACATAATTTTGCAATAGTTTGTCATGAAGTGATATGTTATATAAATGTGCCCACCCAGTGGTGGTGATGTGAACTGCAGCCTGTCAAGGATTCTGCTAATATGTCATAATATTGTGTTTAATTGGTTTCTAAAAAAAGTTGAAATGCAGTCATGGCCATGAGTGTTGGCACCCTTGAAATTTTTCCAGAAAATGTATTTCTCCCAGAAAATTATTACAATTACACATGTTTTGTTATACACATGTTTATTTTCTTTGTGTGTATTAGAACAACACAAAAACGGAAATTTTTCTGGAAAAATTTAATGTGAGATGTGAGAGTAGCAGCTACCCTGTCACAAGAAACTTGACACAAATTTGCTAAGTTTTCCAAGATGCTAATTTCGTTTATAGTACGAAAATACTAAAAAAAATTATTGAAAGTAGTAAATAAAAAATATAGTGTAAACAGTATACACAGACACCAAAATTTTGCACAATTTAATTTTGTAACAATTTTTAATGAGACATATTTTGAGCAACCTCTACAAGTCCACTACATCAAGTGCAGGTGTAAGGGAATTGCCAGTTGAGCAATTCCCCAGTGCCGCTGCAGAACCCTGGGGGGAGGGGCACAACAAGACAGTGAGCCCTAAGCTGAACCCCCCACTGTCCCTGGCTAACTTGCCTATCTGTCCTAGGCGACAGTAGCAACTGGTCGACAGGCCCTACCTAATATAGGTGACCACACAGAATGCAGACAGGACAAACAATGGACAAAGGGAGGTCAGCTAGCCAAGGGGTTGGTAACAGTCGAGCAATGCAGAACAAAGTCACAATCCAAAAGAATAGTCACAGACAAAGCCAGAGGTCAGAAATAGGAATACAGGTAACAAAACAGCATGGAGTAAATGCAGGTACGCAGAAGCAATAACCAGCGACCATGTGAGGGCTAACAACCTGTTTATAGAAAGACAGGAGGTATTAGGACAGTGTTCAGACTGAACAACAAGAAACCTACTCAAGGAATCAAACTGAACACGCCTCCTTCGCCACAGGGTGCAAGCGGAGGGTTGTGCAGAGACCTGAACAGGCAGAGACGTTACAGCAGGACCATAAGGATGACGTTTACCGTATGGGATAAATATTTTAATATTTTAATAGTTTGGGCATTTTTGAGCGCGGTGATACCTAAATTGTTTATGTTTATGATTGTTTGATTATTTTTATATGTGATCAACGGAAAGGGGGGGGAATTTGAACTTTTATATTGTTTGTGCTTTTTTTAATACTTTTAAAAAGGGGGCGCAGTCTATCAACATCCACCTAACCATAAAGTTAAAGGGGTTGTTCAGGAATTTTTAGCTATATGCCCCATTCTTAAGATAAATAACCATAATATGGCCATAAATATATAAATATCTGATTAGCGGGGAAGAGGGGAGAACAGCCAACCCCTGCATAGACCAGAAATTTGTGGGTGCACCCTCTCCCTATACTATACAGTGCACAGAAGCGGAAGCAGCCAACTCCGTGCTCTGTATAGTGACTGAGCATCGATACTTCAACTCAGCTCCTATTGATGTCTATTCTAGAACTTTCAGTACTGGTGCCCGCCACTATACAGGGCACCAAGTAAGCTCTATGTCGTGTATAGGGGCCAGGAGGCGATACTACAGCTCAGTTCCCATTAAAGTTAATAGGAGGTGAGCTGCAGTAATTGTGCCTGGCCAAGATACAGGGCATGGAGCCAACTATGGTACACTGTATAGTATAGGGACCGGACCCCCAACAGCTAATCCAAGCAGGGGCCATCTGTCACCTCCCCACCTATCCTAAGGAAAGGCCAAAATACAATAAATCCTGGACATCCCCTCTAAAAGTTCTAGACTTGGCAATAGTCATGGCTGCTTCTTCTTTCTGTTACCAATGTCCAAATGTTTTTATTTGATCAGTAAAAAGATTATTTTGGAGGAATAATAACAAAGGAAATGAAAGCCGATGGACTTTCCTTATTCTTCCCCTAATATTTTTTGTGAGTGAATGTCAGCCATCCTTTATTCCTGAATTGTTCGGTGTCTTTCAGCTGGCAGAGAACATTTATTCATTTTATTTGCGTAGCTGTGTTGGCCTCTGCTATATCGACAATATCAGAGGGAGAAGGTCTAAGGTAACAGCAATCTCTTTATTGGATAACTGCTTTTTATGACAATGCCCACACTCACTCCGCTCACAGAGGACATGCATGGGAGGCGAAAAAACTTTTTTTGAAATTTCCTCTACAAAATCATTCTCTATAATAAAAGAGATTAAATAAAATAAAAGAGATGTGAACACATGACATGAAATAAAGACTTGATGATGCTGAGTTAGAGCTTATCCCTTCCATGCCTCTGCCAATTTTTGCTTTTGCATTTCCGTTTTTCCCTCTCCCCATTCCAAGAGCCATAATTTTTTTCATTTTTCAGTTCACAGTCACAGAACGGCTTATTGTTTGCAGGACAAATTGTACTTAGTATTGGCTCCATTCAATATCCTATACATTGTACTGGGAAGCTGGAAAAAATTCTGAATGAGGTGGAATTGGAAAAAAAATGCATTTGCGCCACTTTCTTATGGGCTTAATTTTTATGGCATTCACTATGTGGTACAAATGACATGTTACCTGTATTCTGCATATCAATACGCTCCGGGCGATGTTAGTATATAGTATTTGTAATGTTTTGATACCTTTTAAAAAATGTAAAACTTTGCAAAATAGATAAAAAATTTTGTGTCACCATGTTGTTACACCTGTAACTTTTTGATATTTATGTGTATGGAGCTGGGTAAGGTGTCTTTTTATGCGGGACCCCACGAACGGAAACCTGAACGCAGATGTGAACCTAGCCTTATACTTTTAAAAAGTTTTTAATTTTTTATTTTACTTTTATTTTCAGACCCCCTAGGGACATTGAACCCTAGGGGGTCTGATCACTCATACTATTCACTGTTATACTAATATATTGCAGTGAATAGTAAAATCCATTCACTTCTATTACACATTGCCTATGGCATATAATGACAAGCCTGGGAGCCTTCAATAGGCTCCCGGCTTTCATGGCAACCGATCACCATACTCTGATCACGATCTGGTGGCACCAATGGCGGCTGCGCACTTTAGATGCCATGGTCGCATTTAACTGCGGCATCTAAGTGTTGACAGCTGCGATTAGTGTCTGCACCGATTGCAGCTGTTAGTTAGCTGTTACAACTAGCACCCGCTCCTGAGCTCTCTCCATACATTCCTTTCCGCATACTGACGTAAATTAATGTGATTATGCATGAAAGGGTTAATCCCTTAACACTCTGTGCCATAATATTATGTCCCGATGAGCATATAGTTAATGCTCAGCACCGTAATAGTTTGGCACAAATCTATAGCGAGCACAGAGTTGTGACTGCTACATCACTTCTGGGTTCTGGTTCAATTATACTGTTTGGACCAGGTACTAGCTGTAGGAGTCAGAAAATGCTCCGACTCCTATAGTTTAACTCCTCAGATGCCATGATCAATATTGATCAATATTGATCATAGCATCTAGGAGGTTCAGGGCGAGTTAGCCCCCCTCCCCTTTAGCCCCTTGGGGCCAATAGGTCATTATGGCAGCCAGGAGGGAATTTAATGGCCACCTGGCTGCCTTTCCCTATGACACGTAGGAAGCATATGTATATTGTATTGCAATACAGTGGTTTTTGATTCGTTTTTGCAAAATCTACATCAAAAACCGTGTTGTGTTTTTTCTGCTTCCCATTGACTTCTAGGGGTTTTTCAAGATAGAATCCATCAGATAGGTCATGTCACTTTTTTTTCCTCTAGATGAAAAAATCAGGAAAAAACTGCAAATGACTCCCATTGAAACAAATGGGAGGTGTTTCCACCTCAAAGTCCTCGTGCAAAAAACTCAATGTGAACTTACCCTAAATTCACCTCCAGGAAGTTTAAGGCTCTCCCAGATCCTTACTCTGCTATTTCTTTATTTGTCTATCTATTTATTTATTAATCTATCTGCTGCTATTTACAGGCTAGATGGGAATTTGCTGTCCTAACCAAACCATTGCAGCAGCACAGCATAAAGTATATATGGGGTTTTCCTACTGAACTCCAGATTTCTTGTGATGGATTTTCCATCGCTATCACCTCAATCTCAGGAGGTCTTCAACTGTTGCAGACCTGCAATCTTCTGTCTTCTGAATCCTCGACCAAACACAAGGCGCATTGTTCTCCCAAGCTCAGGGAAATCATTGTTCTCCCAAATGCCTCGGGGAAATCTAATGGAACGTCAATATTTTATGGTGCACTTCTCCCCCACTCCCCAAAGTTAATATCTTGAAGTAGGAGAAAGATCTGAATATCCAACTGCACCTACAGGATTGGCACTCTGAACTGAAATGGGTGCCTAAAATTATTAGCAGATCTACCCATTTGGTGCTAACTTATAAGCTTTTCCATTGGCGTATCGCACCCCCTTACAAATTCTAAATTTGTCCCTGACCATATGCCTAAGTGCTGGCGGAGATGTGGTCAAACTGGTTCCTATATTCATATGTGGTGGAAATACCCTCTAGTAAACAATTTCTGGTTGACTGTTTTCCAACTTATATCTACTGTAACACACTTAGTAATCTTGCCATCATCCTCCTTAGCCCTATGTGTTATTGGTTTGCCAGATATATCTGAACAGAGCAGGAAAATGGTGGGTAATATCATTTTGGTTTCGAGATAAGTGATAGCTAGAACTTGGGAATCACCTGACCCCCTCACGAACAGGGAATTTCCCTCCTTGCTTCAATTGGACTGTTTCATGGAAAGAATGGCTCATAAAAGATTACATTTAGGGTGGTCCTTCTCTTCCCACTGGTATTTGTGGCATAGGTTTATGACATCTGGGCCTCCTTCAGCACCTTTATCCCCATCTGATCCGAAACGCTGGATGTAAATTGACAGATATGAGCAGATTGTTTTCTCTATATTCAGTTACTTTTAAAATCTCTGTTCTTCTAAGATGGTGCAGCTGGAAGCAGGGGGAGGTGGATGTCAGTAACAGCCTGACTCCAAAAAAGATGGCAAGGATGATAAAGTTTCAACTTCCTCCTGACTAGAGATGGGCAAACCTCACAGAATTTGTTCCAGGTTTGGTTGGCTCAGGTCAGAGATTTGTTTCAGGTTGAACAAGTTTGGTATGAACCACACCTTAAATTGGCTTAAAACATAGTGTAGAATACTCTTAGGACTCCTAGAAACCTATCTATAAAACATAGTGTAGAATACTCTAAGGACTCCTAGAAACCTATCTATAAAACATACTGTAGAACACTGTCAGGGCTCCTAGGACTATATATCTATAAAATAAAGTGCAGAACACTCTTAGGGCTCCCAGGAACCTATCGATAAAACATAGTGTATGACACTGTCAGGGCTCCCAGGAACCTATCGATAAAACATAGTGTAGAACACTGTCAGAGCTCCTAGGAACCTATCTATAAAACATAGTGTATGACACTGTCAGGGCTCCTAGGAACCTATCTATAAAACATAGTGTAGAACACTGCCAGGGCTCCTAGGTACCTATCTATAAAACATAGTGTATGACATTGTCAGGGCTCCTAGGAACCTATCTATAAAACATAGTGTACAACACTCTTAGGGCCCCTAGGAACCTATCTATAAAACATACTGTATGACACTGTCAGGGCTCCTAGGAACCTATCTATAAAACATAGTGTACAACACTCTTGGGGCCCCTAGGAATCTATCCATCCAATTTCTAGCTCTCTAAAGCAAATATAGCTGAAGATATGTCAATTTGGCATTATTATACTCCAGGGACTCTTCAGAGTATAATAGCCAGGATACCCAGAGCATAATAGATGGAGGCCCAGGGAAGGTGTAAAATAAAAACAAAAAAAAACATTCATACTCACCTTCCATTACCTTTTTTTAGCCTCCTCGCAGCAACATGGGTATACCAAACGTCATGATGCTCAACATGACCATGTGGCCACTGGTGGCCCAATTACAGGCCTCAGTGGTGACCACGGGCACATGACATCACCAAGGAGGTGGAGAGAGAGCATATGATGCCAACACGAGAGTGGCGGATGCTGTGAGGAGACCTAAAAGAGGTAATGGAAGTGAGTATGAATGTTTTTTTTTTATTTTTTTACACCTTCCCTGGTCCTCCACCCATTATACTCTGGGGTCTGAAGATACCCCCAGAGTATAATGCAGTAGCCATTTTAGTTAGCCCGAGACTAATATCCATTTGTTCAGTTTTGTAAAAAGTTGAACAATGTGGAATATTCATGTTGAATCCAGCTCAGTACTAGTCGGTTCGCCCATTTCTAATTCTGAGGTCAGGTAATCCACCCGGTGCATTGGGAACTTCCTGAGCTGCTGGGTCTTCGAAGATCTAGATCGGCTTTGGAGTAAGTGCTAGGAGTTTTTATTCCTACTGTAAATGAGGCTATGTAAATGAGGCTAATGTAATCAGCCCCAGTTAGGGTATGTTCACAAAGCGACAACTGAAGAGGGATTTGATGCAGACTTTGGCCTCAAATTCCTCTTTTGTTTCCACCCATCCAGCTTCATGGCTTTCACTCACAGATTAGGCTCAAATGAATCAGCCTAAAAGCAGAGTCCTTCTTTGATCTCTGCCTCCCACTGAAAACAATCAGAGGCTAAGGCCCCACGTAGTGGGCCACAACATAAAAGTGCTGCGGAAAGTCCGCAGAGGTTTCCTTCAAAACTTCAAAGTTGTTTTTCTCCAAATCTACAAAAGCGATGAACATAACAGAGGTAAAATGTTCATCACTAATGTGCTCTGTAACACGGTGGGGACTCCCTTTTAAGACAAAAATTAAAAAAAAGAAAAAAAACACTAACTCTACCATGTCCATATTTATAAGTTCTAGCATCTACATAAAAATTTCTGTAATAGAGATAAAAGCAATTTAAAAAAAAAAAAAATGTTAGTAATATTTTGAGCTATTAAAAATAAACTGAAAAAACATGAAAAAAGACTCGTTTTCCTCCTTTGTTTTCTTACATTTTTCTGGATATTTATAAACAAAATGCAAAAATAAAAATGACATGAAAATAAAGCCTTAGGTATCCCTGGAAAAAGGTAAAACATTATTTCAATAACACGAAAGGAAAAAATGTTATAGCCTTCAAAGCCAAATATCCCAAAAAACCCTGTAAAATATTTCCGTTCACGAACCAGTGAGAATAGCGCAGACATGAATTGGTTGGTTACATCTCACCCCAGTTACGAGGTTGCACCATGAGCCCCTTATTTCCATTCATTATCTCTGGTTCCTTACAACAATTGTGGCCCCCGTGGAAGTTTTTGAGCCCTGACAGGTTCCGGAACTTTTGGAAAGTCTAAGTTACCCTCAGTTTAGTAAGTCTACTGATCTAGTTTTCTTTTGTTTCACGGTTTTTTGACTAATACTTTAAGAACAACAACCTGCATTTCTATCGCTCCCTCTAGGATTTAACATAACGGGGACTGAGCTCGGAGAATTGACATCTGCTTTCTGCTAATCTCATAGAACACCTCTGATGTGATTCTATTGATGGCGCACAAAACCTTGACACTAATATATGGGCTCGCAAAAAAGTTCAGTGAACACAAAAAAAGAATTCAACGACCTTGTCCAGGAAAAACATATCTGGCTGACAGTCTGAAGAGTAGATGCTAGGGCTATCATCATTTAAAATGCCACCATAACAATCCCAAATACCTTCTCTCGACTCACTAGGTCAGAAAATCTTTCTTCCAGTAATAAGCCAGCACGGAGTCTGCCTCGCCTCCCACCTGTCAACGGGTCGGTGACTGATCCTGACTTAGCAAAACTAAGCTCTTTTTGCAGATAAAACTGTCCTTCTCTGTTTTGTTTTGTCCTTCTCCAAGGAGAGCTTCTTGACTCCTCAAACAATACATTTTCTAGAGCTCGCAATCATTTCGCGGTGTAGGTTGGCATTAAAATTTAAGTGCAACACACAAGAAAACTAGGTCAGGGTACTTTACAGTAAAAAGACAAATGAATGTAGAATTCTGTAATATTTCACAGGCTGAGCGTGAAGTGCTCCTCGCGGAACGCAACCTGCAAACAATGAGAAGATGGAGGACGTTAGGTTTCTATTTTTTTTTTTTTTTTTTTTTTTGCAATAAACTGCAGATATTGAATGTAACTTTCAATGTCTTTACAAAACCGGAGCCAAAAAGTTTCCGTAAAGAAATTTAGCATTTATCATGTGTATTGACAATATTTATCTGTTTATCTAAGTTGACTTCAATAGGGCTATACACATGATGGTTTTTTGCATGGTCCATTTTAACCGGCGTTCCAAAAATAGCCCCTATTCTAATTTTGCCGCAAAAATGGGTGTCCTATCGATGCAAAATAGTCATGAAAAATGTCTGTTTTTCATGTCCATTTTGCATCGCAGTCATCTGAATACAGCCTTGCATAACTCTCACCCTAGCAAACCCAGATTGACTCTACAGTATACTACAGTAAATAGTTAACATGGTTGGCAGGTCAATGACTGGTATTGCATGTTGTAATGCAATATATATATATGACCAGTCAGGTTTCGCCAATGATCAACTGTTTCCTAAAAATTTCCAAAGCAGGACTTGTGGGATATTTTTTGAAAATATTTTATTTAAAGGGGAATTCAAGCGGTTTTCCCCTTTTTTGTGCCACAGAGCTCCACCTCTCCACTCACAGTGGCCACGCATACATCATTTTTTCCATTCCCTTCTATGGGAGTTACAAAAACAGTCGGGTACATTTATGGTAGTTTATTCTATGCTGTTTTTTTTTTTTTTTTAGTAACATGTGGATGACATTTAACAAAATCTCAACCACTTTGCTGCTGCTATAAAATGCTATTTTCTGCAGTGTTTCACATGTAGACTTACTCTTGACCCTGTTGGTGTGGTGACACCACGTTCTTAACATTGCTACGTGAAAATTACATTTGTTTTGTTTTCTTCAATGATATGATATTTTAGGCCATGTGAGTCCTTTTTCTTAGAAGACCATAGACTACACTTAAAGAGGCACTCCAACAATCATTTTTACAGCCCATTTTACAAGCTACACATACGCATCCAGCTGTTTGGAGCAATGGCAGTGCCCACCACGTTGCTCCATAAAGCTTATTTGCATGTTGACTAAAACTGCAATATCTTAGCAATGGAGGGACTAATTCAGAAGGAGAAAACACCCTTTGATTCAGGTGACACTAACCTATCTATTTGCAGAATTAAGTTGATATGCTGGTTCTTGTGACGCTAACCTATCTATCTGCAGGGCTGGGGTGATATGCTGGTTCTGGTGACACTAACCTATCTATCTACAGGGCTGGGGTGATATGCTGGGTCTGGTACACTAACCTATCTATCTGCAGGGCTGGGGTGATATACTGGTTCTGGTGACACTAACCTATCTATCTGCAGGGCTGGGGTGATATACTGGGTTCTGGTGACCCTAACCTATCTATCTGCAGGGCTGGGGTGATATGCTGGTTCTGGTGACACTAACCTATCTATCTGCAGGGCTGGGGTGATATACTGGGTTCTGGTGACCCTAACCTATCTATCTGCAGGGCTGGGGTGATATACTGGGTTCTGGTGACCCTAACCTATCTATCTGCAGGGCTGGGGTGATATGCTGGTTCTGGTGACACTAACCTATCTATCTGCAGGGCTGGGGTGATATGCTGGGTCTGGTGACACTAACCTATCTATCTGCAGGACTGGGGTGATATGCTGGTACTCTTGACCCTAACCTATCTATCTGCAGGGCTGGGGTGATATGCTGGGTCTGGTAACACTAACCTATCTATCTGCAGGACTGGGGTGATATACTGGTTATGGTGACACTAACCACTATCTGAAGGGCTGGGGGATATACTGGGTTCTGGTGACCCTAACCTATCTATCTGCAGGGCTGGGGTGATATGCTGGGTCTGGTGACACTAACCTATCTATCTGCAGGGCTGGGGTGATATGCTGGGCTGGTGACACTAACCTATCTATCTGCAGGACTGGGGTGATATGCTGGTCCTGGTGACACTAACCTATCTATCTGCAGGGCTGGGTGATATGCTGGTTCTGGTGACACTAACCTATCTATCTGCAGGCTGGAGTGATATGCTGGTTCTGGTGACACTAACCTATCTATCTGCAGGGCTGGAGTGATATGCTGGTTCTGGTGACGCTAACCTATCTATCTGCAGGACTGGGGTGATATGCTGGTTCTGGTGACACTAACCTATCTATCTGCAGGGCTGAGGTGATATGCTGGGTCTGGTACACTAACCTATCTATCTGCAGGGCTGGGGTGATATGCTGGTTCTGATGACACTAACCTATCTATCTGCAGGGCTTGGGTGATATACTGGGTTCTGGTGACCCTAACCTATCTATCTGCAGGGCTGGGGTGATATGCTGGGTCTGGTGACACTAACCTATCTATCTGCAGGACTGGGGTGATATGCTGGTACTGGTGACCCTAACCTATCTATCTGCAGGGCTGGGGTGATATGCTGGGTCTGGTAACACTAACCTATCTATCTGCAGGACTGGGGTGATATACTGGTTATGGTGACACTAACCTATCTATCTGCAGGGCTGGGGTGATATACTGGGTTCTGGTGACCCTAACCTATCTATCTGCAGGGCTGGGGTGATATGCTGGGTCTGGTGACACTAACCTATCTATCTGCAGGGCTGGGGTGATATGCTGGGTCTGGTGACACTAACCTATCTATCTGCAGGACTGGGGTGATATGCTGGTCCTGGTGACCCTAACCTATCTATCTGCAGGGCTGGGTGATATGCTGGTTCTGGTGACACTAACCTATCTATCTGCAGAGCTGGAGTGATATGCTGGTTCTGGTGAAACTAACCTATCTATCTGCAGGGCTGGAGTGATATGCTGGTTCTGGTGACGCTAACCTATCTATCTGCAGGGCTGGGGTGATATGCTGGGTCTGGTGACACTAACCTATCTATCTGCAGGGCTGGGGTGATATGCTGGGTCTGGTGACACTAACCTATCTATCTGCAGGACTGGGGTGATATGCTGGTCCTGGTGACCCTAACCTATCTATCTGCAGGGCTGGAGTGATATGCTGGTTCTGGTGACGCTAACCTATCTATCTGCAGGACTGGGGTGATATTCTGGTTCTGGTGACACTAACCTATCTATCTGCAGGGCTGAGGTGATATGCTGGGTCTGGTACACTAACCTATCTATCTGCAGGGCTGGGGTGATATGCTGGTTCTGATGACACTAACCTATCTATCTGCAGGGCTGGGGTGATATACTGGGTTCTGGTGACCCTAACCTATCTATCTGCAGGGCTGGGGTGATATGCTGGTTCTGGTGACACTAACCTATCTATCTGCAGGGCTGGGGTGATATACTGGGTTCTGGTGACCCTAACCTATCTATCTGCAGGGCTGGGGTGATATGCTGGGTCTGGTGACACTAACCTATCTATCTGCAGGGCTGGGGTGATATGCTGGGTCTGGTGACACTGACCTATCTATCTGCAGGACTGGGGTGATATGCTGGTACTGGTGACCCTAACCTATCTATCTGCAGGGCTGGGGTGATATGCTGGGTCTGGCAACACTAACCTATCTATCTGCAGGACTGGGGTGATATACTGGTTATGGTGACACTAACCTATCTATCTGCAGGGCTGGGGTGATATACTGGGTTCTGGTGACCCTAACCTATCTATCTGCAGGGCTGGGGTGATATGCTGGGTCTGGTGACACTAACCTATCTATCTGCAGGGCTGGGGTGATATGCTGGGTCTGGTGACACTAACCTATCTATCTGCAGGACTGGGGTGATATGCTGGTCCTGGTGACCCTAACCTATCTATCTGCAGGGCTGAGTGATATGCTGGTTCTAGTGACACTAACCTATCTATCTGCAGAGCTGGAGTGATATGCTGGGTCTGGTGACACTAACCTATCTATCTGCAGGGTTGGAGTGATATGCTGGTTCTGGTGACGCTAACCTATCTATCTGCAGGACTGGTGTGATATGCTGGTTCTGGTGACACTAACCTATCTATCTGCAGGGCTGGGGTGATATGCTGGTTCTGGTGACACTAACCTATCTATCTGCAGAGCTGGAGTGATATGCTGGGACTGGTGACACTAACCTTTCTGCAGGACTAAGTTGATATACCGGTTTCTGGTGGCACACTGCCTTTAAGACCTGGTGATATGAATAGTCCTGCATATATAATGTTTCATTTCAAGCAACAAATGTGACCATTTAGCAGGGCTTGGAGATGATTTTTGTGGCACCATGCAATGCAACAATCCTGTGCTGTGTAGAAAGTAGTCACAGCTGTGCGACAAAGTACAAGAACTGTAACAGATAACTATTATTTTCTGCAGTGTGGAAAATCGGGAGATGATTGACAGGAAAAGCGGTCTGCACTATAATAGAGCGATGGCTAATTCTTTATAATGTAATATACTCTGTAATCATCTCTGAAATCATGAAACAGTAATTACCGTGTAATGGTCCTCCGTCCTCCTGACCTTGGGAGAAGCCGTAGGATGTTGCTTCTGAAATTGCATCTCGGTCGAGGATAGTATTAAATACGTTTCAGCCATATTGAACCTGGAAATTACTGAAATGACCACATCACAGCTCTTTACCTAGTGTAGAGGATATTTGTACTATATATAGTAGAAGAAGGTCTGTATACCCTCTATCCATATATCATCACATACTTATCGATTACTTACCTAAAATATTATTGACTAATCATTAGTAGAGATGGGAGAACCTCACGAGAGATTCCTTTTGACGTATATTCGTGAGGTTTGGTCATCTGGTTTGTTTCAGCCAAACTTGTTCGGCACAAGCTTGTAGTGCTCTTATTATACTAAGGCAAAGTGAGGATCAGTGTTTGTTATGTTGCTGCACCTCCCCTGGACCTCCACTTACTATACTATGGGGTCTGAAGAAACCCCTAAAGGATAATAGTGTTTTGTGAGTGACAAACCCCAAGGTTGAACCTAAAATGTTTGGAAAATGTGAGTCAATGATTTACAGTATTATAACAATGACTGTAACTAGAGATGATCACATTTCTCAAAAAGTTCGATTTGAAGTTCAAAAAAAAATTTGCTTCGATCCAAATTACTTCACAGCGAATAAACAGCTATTTCCGGGCTGCAGAGAGCCGGGGTGGGCGGCAAAATGGCGGAAGCCCTTGGATGCCGCAGTCATGTCTCTCTCTCTCTCTCTCTCTCTCTCTTCAGCACGGACAAGTTTTATTCATGTGGAAGGATCTGCTAACAAGCAAAGACACGCCTACCCAATGACATCACTAGAAAACATCATGTGACCGTCTGATGTCACAAAGGCCCTTACTAAATATTCGTTACCACGAAGCATCAGGAAATCCGGAATCGTGGAGAATTGAAAATTTCCTGAAATTCGGATCGAATTCCACTTCTGCAGAATCGATTTGCTCATCTCTAATTGTAACAATGTAACAATGAAATACAGTATTAACCCCTTAACGACCTTGGACGTACTATTACGTCCTGGGCGCTAGGTACTCGCGCACCAGGACGTAATACTACGCCCGAGGCCGGCCGCCCGCTCACTATCTGAGCGGGCGGTATCGGAACCGGGTGTTAGCTGTATCTGACAGCTAACACCCTGCTCCATAACCCCCGGTCGGCCATAACTTCCGATCGGCGGTTTTAACCCCTTGGATGCCGCGGTCAAACATGACCGTGGCATCCAAGGGGTTCCGCCGTCTTGCCGACCCCCCGGCACCCCCCCGCGGCGAGATCGGGGGGTGCCGATATCTCTAATGTGCAGCCCGGGGTCTGCCAAGTGACCCCAGGCTGCCTGGAGCCCCCAGTACCTGGTTGATCCTGCCGATACATCAGGAAGTCAGCGCTGTGTTTCCATAGCGCTGACTTCCTGTATAGGCTGTAAGACACGAGTATGCTCGTGTCTTGCAGTCTATAGTGCTGAGCTAGCAATCAAAGCATTGCTGGCTCAGGTGTCCTAATGGGACACAAGAAAAAGTAAAAAAAAGTGAAAAAAAAAATAATAAAGTATGTGAAAAAAATTAATGAAAGAATAAAGCCCCAAAAATTCCCTTTTCCTATATAAAATGAATTATATAAAAAATAAACCTAAAAATTAATAAAAACAATACATATTTGGTATCGTTACCGTAACAACCTGTACAATAAAACTGAAACCATATTTAATGTACCCGGTGAAAGTCGGGGAAAAAAAACGGAAAAAACCCGCCAAAAGTAACGATTTTTCGCCATCTCACCTTACAAAATATGCCATAAAAAGTGATTAAAAAGTCATATGTACCCCAAAACAGTACCAATTAAAAGCACAGGTTGTCCCGCAAAAAATAAGCCCTAAACCAACTCTCTAAACTGAAAAATAAAAATGCTACGCATCTTAGAAGATGGCGATGCAAAAAAAAATTAATTTATGTCCCCAAATGGGTTTTTGTTCTGCAAAATTGGTATTGCATAAAAAAACATTATAAATGAGGTATCGCCGTAATCGTACCGACCCGCAGAATAAAGATAACATGTTACTTATGCTCTACGCTGCATGGTGAAAAATTTAAAAGATAAAACGCAGTGCCAGAATTGATGGGGTTGTTTTTTAATCCACCAAGAAAGAGTTAATAAAATGTATTTAATAAGTTGTAAGCACCTAAAAATTATGTCATTAAAAAATACATCTCACCCTGAAAACAACAAGCCCTCATATGGCTACATCACCAGAGAAATAAAGAAAATATAACTCGTACAATGTGAAGACAAAAACCCCAAAAATCGCCAAATCATTAGAGCATAACTGGCTGCGGCAGGAAGGGAATGTATAAGCTGTGCGAGCGTATATTAGGGTACACCCCAGATTTAGAGCTTACGAGGGATAATAAACCAGAAGTGACCCCCAGAGTGACCCCCCAATAATAGGAACTACTGGGGAAATAGTAGGGAATTTAGTGTACCCAATGTACTATGCACAGATTACATATTCACTTTTCCCCATCCGCTGTGCAGTCACGTCTGGGATACTAATGCTCGCTACACCCCTTGATAAATTCTTTGAGGGGTGCAGTTTTCAAAATGGGGTCATTCCCTAGGGGATTCCACTTTACTGGTACTTTAGAGGCTCTGCAAACATGACATGGCATCCAGATCCCAAACATCTGAATCTGCGCTCCAAAAGCCATATAGCGCTCCTTCCCTTCTGTGCCCTACTGTGTGCCCAAACCGCAGTTTATACCCACATGTATGACACTGGTGTACCCAGGATAAGGTACTTAATGTGATATATGGGTATAAACTCCTGTTTGGGCACAGCCGGGCACAGAAGGGAAGGAGCGCTATTTGGTTTTTGGACGCCATTGCACTTTTGCAGAGCTGAAATGCCAGTACAGTGGAATCCCCTGACATGTCACCCCATTTTGGAAACTGCACCCCTGAAGGAATTTATCCAGGGGTACAGTGAGCATTTTTAACCCCCAAGTGTTGCTATAATTTATTATCCGTAAATGAATAGGCAGCTGATGATGAAAGGTGAAAATGACAATTATTCCAGGAATACGACATTTCTGTGCGTAATATGTTGTGCCCGGCTTGTATCAGAGATGAAAAGCTGTTGTGCCCGGGATCCCCGATCACCAGTTTTTGGAGTGTGTGTCTGTGGAGACATAAGCTGGGCACAACATATCGGGCACTGAAATGGCGTATCTATAGAAAAATTTCATTTTTAACTTTTCATTATCAGCTGCGCATTCATTTTTGGAAATTAAAAGAATGCAACACTTAAGGGTTAATAATGCTCGCTACCCCACTTGATAAATCCCTTGAAGGGTATAGTTTCCAAAATGGGGTGACATGTCTGCGGATTCCACTTTACTGACAATTCATGGTCTCTGCAAAAGTGGCATGGTGTCCAAAAAGCAAACTGTGCTCTAAAAACCAAAATAGCCCTCTTTCCCTTCTGTGCCCGGCTGTGCCCAAACAGCAGTTTATACCCACATATGGCATTGTTAAGTACGTTATCCTGGGTACACCAGTGTCATACGTGTGGGCATAAACTGTCATTTGGGCACACAGCAGGGCGCAAATGTGAAGGAGCGCTATGTGTTTTTGGAGCGCATATTTAGATTGTTGTTTTTTTGGACGCCATGTCACATTTGCAGAGACCCTAAAATTGCCCCTACAAAATGGGGGTCACTTCTTGGGGAATTCCAATTTACTGGCACCTCCAGGGCTCTGCAAAAATATCATGGCGACCAGAAAGTCCCTCTAAATCTGTACTCCAAAAGCTAAAAAAAACCACAGTGCTCCTTCCCTTCTGAGCCCTGCTGCGTGCCCAAGCAGCAGTTTATACCCACATATATAATTTTTTTGTCCCCGGGATAGCCCACTTAATAGTTTTAGGAGTGCATGTCTCTGATGCCACAAAGTGGCCGCAACGTATTAGGCACTGAAATTGGATATTTCTTTAAAAACTTTAATTTTCACTTTGTACATTAATTTTTGGGAAGCATTTTTAGGCTCTAAATGATAATACCCCTTGATACATTCCTTGAGGGGTGTAGTTTCTAAAATGGGGTCACTTTTGAGAGGTTTCCATTATATTGGTACTTTAGGGGTTCTGCAAATGCGACATGGCATCCAAAAACTATTCCAGCAAAATCTGCCCTCCAAAAGCTAAATAGCGCTCTTTCCATTTTTAGCCCTGCCATTTACCCATAAAGCAGATTACAACCACATATGGGGCATTTCTGTGTTCAGGAGAAATTGTGTAACGAACTTTGGGGTGCTTTTTCTCCTTTGTCCTCTTGTGAAAATGAAAAATTTGGGGCTAAATTGACGGTTTATTGGAAAAAAAAGTAATTTTTCATTTTAATGTCCCAATGTTAATAAAATCTGTGAAACAGCTGTGAGGTCAAAATGTTCACCATACCCCTAGATAAATTCTATAAGGGGTGTAGTTTCCAAAATGGGGTCACTTTTTGGGGGTTTGTATTATATTGGTACTTTAGGGGCTCTGCAAATGCGACATGGCATCCGAAAACTATTCCAGCAAAATCTGCCCTCCAAAAGCTAAATAGCGCTCTTTCCATTTTGAGCCCTGCCATTTACCCATGCAGCAGATTACAACCACATATGGGGCATTTCTGTGTTCAGGAGAAATTGTGTAACGAACTTTGGGGTGCTTTTTCTCCTTTGTCCTCTTGTGAAAATGAAAAATTTGGGGCTAAATTGACGGTTTATTGGAAAAAAAGTAATTTTTCATTTTAATGTCCCAATGTTAATAAAATCTGTGAAACAGCTGTAGGGTCAAAATGCTCATTATGTCCCTTGATATGTTCTGTGAGGGGTGTAGTTTCCAAAATGGGGTCACTTTTAGGGGGTTTCCACTGTATTGGTACTTTGGGGGCTCTGCAAATGCGACATGGTACCTGAAAACTATTCCAGCAAAATCTGCTCTCCAAAAGATAAATAGCGCTCTTTCCATTCTGAGCCCTGCCATGTACCCATACAGCAGATTACGACCACATATGGGGTATTGCTGTGTTTAGGAGCAATTATTTTGCAAACTGTGGGGTGCTTTTTCTCCTTTAACCCATTGTGAAAATGAAAACTTTGGGGATAAAGTGACATTTTAGTAATGTTTCATTTATACATCCCAGTGTTAGCAAAATCTGTGAAACGAATGTGAGGTCAAAATGCTCACTATACCCCTATATGAATTCTGTGAGGGGTGTAGTTTGCAAAATGGGGTCACTTTTTGGGGTTTTCCTTTGTATTGGTACTCTAGGGGCTTTGCAAATGAGACATGGCACCTGAAAACTATTCCAGCAAAATCTGCTTTTCAGACGCCCAGTGTCGCTCCTTCCCTTCCGTGCGCTGCCATTCGCCCAAACATCAGTTTACACCCACTTGTGGGGTATTTCCGTGCTCGGGAGAAATTGCATAACAAACTGTGAGATGCATTTTTTCCTTTAACCCTTTGTGAATGTGTTAATTTTAGGGCTAAATTAAGGAATTAGTGGAAAAAAATTAAATGTCTAAATTTCACCTCCATATTGTTTTAATTCCAGTGAAATTCTTAAAGGGTTAACAAACTTCCCAAATGTTATTTTGAATTATTTGAGGGGTGCAGTTTTGAAAATGGGGTGATTTATGGGGGTTTCTAATATATAGGCCTTTATAATCCTCTTCAGAACTGAAGTGGTCCCTAAAAAATTAGTTTGGGAAATTTTCATGTAAATCTGCAAAATCGCTGTTACACTTGTAAGCCTTCTAACATCCAAAATAAATTACAGGACGATTAAAAGATGATGCCGATATAAAGCAGAGATATGGTAGATAATATGTATTAATGTATTTGGGTGGTATGACTATCTATCTGAAAAGCAGAGCATTTCACATTTTGAAAATTGCGATTTTTTTCAAAATTTCCATCAAATTTCCTATTTTTCTATAAATAAATACAAAAATATTCATTAGTGTTTACCACTAACATGAAGTACAATGTGTCACGAAAAAACAATCTCAAAATCACTTGTGTAAGTTAAGACGTCTCAAAGTTGTTGCCATATAAAGTGACACATGTCAGTTTTGAAAAACGAGGCCTGATCCTTAACGCACTTTTGGGCTGGGTCCTTAAGGGGTTAAAGGACAAAGCTTTGTATCAAAGATTAAGTTTGCATTAAATACAGTAACTTGCAAGTTTTAGGCAGGTGAGGAAAAATTTCTGCAAAGTAAGAATACTTTAAAAAATAGAAGCGTTTGTTTTTGTCAATGAACCCTTTCATGACATAGCTTATTTTGCCCTTCAGGACGAGGCATACTTTTTGCCTTTTTTATCCCTTTCTTCTGAAACGTTCATATTTGACATAGCCATCTGTTACCTTGATTTTGCTGAGACAAGTTGCATTTTTAAATGGACCCATTTTGTAGTACATTTAATGCATTAAAAACTTTCATTATTTTTTTTATGTTTTTCAGTATACAGTATTAGTGACAGGCTAACCTTATTCTGTGGGTCAGTACGATTACAGCAATTTCTGACTTATAAAGTGATTTTTATGTTTTACTTACCCCAAAAAAAAATTAATAAAATAAATATTTTGTTTCCGCATCACCATATTCTAAGGGCCATAACTTTTTAACTTTTCAATGGATTGAGCTGTGTTGAGACAGATTTTTTTTTTTTTTTACAGCTGTAGCTTTTATCTGTCCTGTTTTGGGGTGCATTCAACTTGTTGTTTACTTTTTATTCCATGTTTTGGGAGACAAGATTACTAAAACTATAAATTTTTTTATTTTTTATTTTTTTTATAGTGCTCACTGTGTTGATTAAATGACGTGGTATCTTCAGATGTTGCGAGTTGCTTCAGATGTGGCGATACCAATGGTTGGTTTATTATTTTTAAAAAAGTAAAGTTATGGGAAAATTTTGATAAGTTTTAAGGTTTTTTTTGTAACTTTTTTAAAATATTATAATTAACTGGAGAAAAAAAAGGAAAAAATTTGATTTTCTTCCTGGAGGTCATATATGTGTATGTGTATATATATATATATATATATATATATATATATATATATACATATTTCGGAGGACATTAGATACAAGTCACACAATATTTCTATTGTAGCCGCTTGTCCAGGACACTCCGATCCTGATTAAAGGATGTTCATTGCTTCTTATGTTCAGCATCTGTGCTGAGAGAGTCTTAAGGAAATAAATCATCCTAATACAAAGGTGCTCTCTCTACTCTCTCTTCTTTTTTTTTCTCTTTTTCACTTTCTGTGTTGCGACTCTAATTGTTGCTTCCACTTAAGGCTCCATTAACTTGCTCCATTCATTTGCAGGACTTTGTACAGACTGAATGAACCTGAAACTCCCGGGGCTTATAAGATGTGAAGACAAGAAGAAAAGCAGCCAGAATGTTTCATCATCTTTTTTGATTATTTTGATATGAAAAGTGCAAAAAGAAATTTTTTTTTATCCAGATTATGTTTAAAATGCATTAGTATTATCCTAATACACGTCATGGAAATTTTCCATTAACCCATCTGTAAGGCCTTATTCACACAAACATCAAAAAAAAAGGTCACATTGAGTTCTTGTGGCTAGTCACATATCCTTTTTTTGATATGTTTTGATGGACTGTCAAAAAATTGGATGTCATATTTTTGTCCTTTTTCATGGATTCTTTAATAGAGTCCATGAGGGATTTGTACAAAAGGGTCCCAGACGGATGAAAATAGGCGTGAGAAAAGGGTGAATTTTGACCGTTTTTGACAACCATTTTTATCTATGGTTATGGAAAATAGCCTAAATAATATTTCCATACCCTATTTTTGTGGCAAATGCAATAACACCTCCTTATCACAGGCACCCCTTTCTGACATATGGGGTACATGTATGGAGCCTTTCGGGTATTTAACCCTTTAATGACATGCGGCAGGTTGGATGTTAATACTCTGTGACTTATTTTCATATTTTCCATCCCCGTCTTCCAAAATTCATAAATTTTTTGTTTTTCTGTTGACATAGCCATAGGAGGGCTTATTTTTTGCGTGACGAGTTGTATTTTCAGTTGCCACCATTTTGGATTACTTATAATGTTTTGGTTAGCTTTTATTACCAGTTTTGAGGGGTTCATGTTAAAAAAAATGTAATTCTATTATTATTTTTTGCATTTTGTTGTTACCATGTACATTCTGCATTAAAAATGAACAGCTACTTTATCCGGCAATATCATATATATATATATTTTTTAATGTTTTGCTGCTTTTACACCATAAAATGCCAAAAATAATTGATTTGCCTGGGGTCACCCTATTTCTAAGTCTTACTTTTTTACTGTTTTGTTGATGGAGAAGTGTCAAGGCTCTTTTTTTGCGGGGCAAGTTGTAGAATTTATTGGTACCAATTCTTTGTATGTATGACTTTCTTATCACTTTTTATTGCTATTTTCGTGGGAGGTACATTAATTTGCACATTGTGGTATTTTTTTTTCACAGTGTTCTACATACAGGATAAATAATGTTATTTTTGGATCATGCCGACTTATAAACATATAGCGATAACTAATATGTTTGCTTAATTTATTTGTGTACATTATGTTCTTTTTAAAGGTTTTTTTTTTACTTCTTTACTATTTTACTTTTTTTTTTTTTTTACTGTTCCACAAGGAGTGCAATGTACTGCAATAATTCTGTATTACATCACATTGAACATAATACAGCTGAGACCCTGTGGTCATGCCGAAAGCATAGCTCCTGTGCCCATGCATGTTGGCACCGTACTATTAAAAAAAATAAAAAAAGAATTAAAAATCCAAATAATCCCCTTCCCTATTTTATCAATTATACAACAAATACACAAACAAACAAAAATTGTCATTGCCACATCCAGAAATTATGGAATTATTAAAATACAAAAATATTTATAGTTAATTGTGCAATGGAAAAAAAAAAATCTAAATCCCTGATGCCCTTTATTTTTGGTAACTTTGTCTTCTCCCAAAATAAATGCAATAAAATTGATCAAGAAATCGTACATTCCCCAAAATGGTAGCAGTAAAACACACAGAAAGAGCCCTAGACAGCTCCATAGATGGAAATATAAAAAAGTTATGGGTGTCAGAATATGGCAATGAAGAAACATAACAAAAACTATTAAATTTGATATCACTATAACCGTACTGACCCACAGAAGAAAGCTAACATATCAGTTTTACCAAACAGTAAGCGGCGTAGAAGTTACGCATATATAAAAAAATAGCACATTGCTTTTATTTTCCAATTCCACCTCATTAATATTTTTTTTCCAACTTCCCGATCCAATGCATGAAATATTAAATGTTGCCTTTAGGGAATACAAATTGTCCTGCAAAAAACAAACCCTCATATGGGTATATGAACAGAAAAATAAAAAATAGAGATTGGTGACCTGCCAAATTCGTTTCTGGCTCAGGTGATTTAGATAGCTGATTTCGGGTGTGGGTCCAGAAGTGAAATTATTATACTCTAGGATCTCTTCACACCCGAGAGTATAATAGGTGGAGGCCCAGGGAATGTGTAAAAAAAATAACAACCATGTATACTCACCTTCCCTTACCTGTTTTGGGTGGCAAGCGGTGCTCTATTTCGGTCTTCTCGGTGACATCACAGGCCTCAGTGGTGACCCTGGATGCATGACGTCATCTGGATGCCATGAGGAGGCCCAAAACAGGTGAAGGAAGTTGAGTATAAATGTTTTTTATTTTTTCACCCTTGACCCATTATGCTCTGGGGTCTGAAGAGTGAATGAAGCAGGGGCCGTTTTAGTTAATCAGAGATAAATTGGGTCAAAACCGACTTGGAACAAATTGGTTCGCCCATCTCTAATAAAAAAAAGACAAATAAATAAATACATAAATAATAAATGAAGTAAAATGGTAAAAATAAAATTAAAAATATTAATAAATAATAAAGTAATAAACGTAAAAATAAAATACTTTTTGATTGTAGGGAGAGAAAAAGGAAAATGCAAAAACACTACTGTCAATGGCAGGAAGGATAAATTGTTCCTCCTTACCACATCCAGTTATGGATGTGGTAAGGAGCATCCACAAACCTTGTTTAGATACCACACCCTTAGACTCTTTTTGGACCCCCAACAAACTCTGCTCAGATGCCTCCCAAAACTCTGTTAAGACTAAAAAAGCTAATTAGACTAAAGAGCAAATTTCCCAAAATTCACTCTTGTTCCCAGTCGATGGACTCCAGCAGTCAGATTACAATCTGTCCAAATAAATTTGGTGCATCTCGAAAGACCTGAAAAGTTGTGTATGAGACTCTGAGGTCTTCTAGGTCTGTGTCCAGCTCCTTACAAGCTCTTTAACACCAAGATAGCTTTAATGTCAAAGTCACAGTAACATCTTTGGCCATGACTCATCCACCTAGTCACCAGTGACTCACACCTATAGTCCCTCCTGATTGGCTGTGCTAGAGGGCGTGCTGTATGCAGGACATTATGGAGAAGCTTGCCAGGTTGCCACCTGAAGTCATAGAATTCCTCTTCTCAGTCTTTTGATCTGTAAAATGGAACCCACCACTTTGAACAGTTTGTGCAGGACAAATTTCAAAATTTTTAGATTCGAAGCGGTCCAAAATTTTTGGGAAATTCATAAATAATTTCATTTGTGCCAAATAGATTCACTCACCAACCCCAAATTCAGACCCCATAAACTTTCAGACCAGAATTACCTGGCTGTGCATGGTAACACCTGAAGTGAGCAGAGATTGTTCCTCCACAGCGAAAATATATAACTTACCGCAGCACCATACACGCTGATGTCAGGGATGATACGGGTGATGCAGTACCCGGTGCAAGGAGAGAAGGTTTGTTAAGTTTTCCCTTCCAGGAGATATTGGTGGTGCTTGGGAGATTTGAAAAATGTTACAGGCAGGCATCGTATATGTATTTATATGGTATGACGTGTAGGGTTCAATAAGGGAGCATTATATTGTGTAAAAACCAATAAAGATATATAGGTTAGGGTCACCTGACCCAAATGATGTATTCATGTGGATTAGTACATTTGGATTAGTTGTGACATTGCTGCTTACCTCTTTGGAACAATGACAAATCCCTAATTTCTCCAAAAAGCTAATTTGCATATTCACAAAATTATCCAAACCTATGTGTGAGTCTGGGTTCTGGTGACAGACTACCTTCAATGTATGGGGCCACTAAGGGGGCATTATATTGTGTGGAAGCTGCTAATGGGGAAATTATACTGTGTGAGTACCAGTAATGGGGCATTATACTGTGTAGTGGTCACTAAAGGGATATTTTGCTGTCTGAGGACCACTAAAGGAGTGTTATACTTTGTGGGAACACTAAGGGAGTCATTACTATGTGGGGATATAAATAAGGGACTGAGCTGGGTCAAATTGGACATGGACATAGCTTAACACAAATAAATAACACCAATAAATTTGTCACTGCATATACTGCTAGACTTTTCCTTCTCCTTCGGTATCCTTTGAAAGTTGTGAGGTATGATCTCTTTATCATTACTGGCAAGAATACAATGGCAGTTAACACCTATATATAGATAACACAGGATCCACTATTCACAATAGGTGATGTGCACAACTCACTTCTTCTCCCTCCCTACACAGAGATCTCTGCACATTTTACAGAGCATGCCCACAACACTCTCATACAAGTGAATGTGCAGACTTATGATGTCCACATGGCTGCTGTAAAGCAATCTCTGAACTGCTGTTCATGGCTCAGATCAGAAGCTCAGACAAGATGGTATCTTCCACAGTCATGTAACCCCTTCCTGTAACATATCACTAGTGACGGTGGCTTCTAAGGTGTTTTAAAGAGGAAGTGGTATGCAAAACTAATTATTGCTGAGACGTCCTTAGATAGCCCCCCTAACGTCCTTATTTTAGGACAGATCTGGACTATTCTACCCTGGTGAATACTATTGCTGGGGCAGACTATCAGGTGGCAAAAAGTGGACCTCATGGGGCACTATAATGATGCAAGTACCCAAAGGGCTGGAAGACGACTGGAAAGGACGCAGAGGGAGCCTAGAAGAGGTGACGGAAGGTGAGTAGGAGTGTTTATTATGTTTCTGTATCTCTCCTGGGGCTCCACTTATTATACTCGGGGGTCTGAACCTTACAGTATGGCTCATGGGTAGCGACAACCAACATATAATAATAGCATTTTTGGTTCAAGTTCGGTCCAAAATATAACAGGTGGATAAACCTTGCAAATATTCACAAAACCAATCTGGCAATGTTCGCCTATCTCTACCAGTAACTGTTACCGATGTTCTCCCATGGTGATAGCAATGTACATGTATGTCAGATGGCAACAAGGGGTTAATTTATCAGGTAGACAAAAACTTGCTGAGTCCTGACTGTTTTATATTGTAGTTTCTGCTTGTCCACCCAATTAACTGCGATGTCAGTAAATATTCTCCGATTTCCCGAGATCTGTCTTTAGCCTTTTGCATGAAGTATATGAAATTGTTTGGCTCCAATATGAGAATTGTGGCCGGCTTAACTCTCTCCATTTTAAAAGGGCAAAGTGATAGCCAGTCACCCGTCAAAGTCAATCCGGCAATCCGCGCCAAATTATTGTGAGAACTGCAAAATATTTATGTAATTTAACCGGCAAGCGGCTAAATGTCAGCGGTAATGATGGGATATGGAGATGTGCGGCCCTGCTTAATACTACGTGAAGTTTTCATTATTTCTAAATGGAAAAGTCATGTCTTTTATTGTGTTTTTTGTAGTGGGTTTTCTAGAACGTGGATACCATCAAGAAATCCAAATAATTCCGCAGTTTGAGATTTTTTTTTCCTTGAATTTTAATATTTTGAAAAGGGTCTTATAAGTTCAATGGGAAAAGGTATATAATTTACCTCTTTTAAAGGGGTTCTATGGGCTTTATCAATTGATGACCTATCCCAACACCCTGGATCAGCTGCTTGATGTCATCTTTATTGGTCGCATGGCCTGTCTGCAGCTCAGTCCCACTCAAGTGAATGGGACTGAGCCGTGATTCCAAGCACAGCCATAGTAAATGTAGAGCCCTGTTCTTGGTTTAGTGTGAAGAGGTGACAGCACTCTTCCAAACGTAGCAGTGTCTTCAAACATCTGATCAGGAGGAGACCCGAGTCTCAGACCCCTGCAAATATTGAATTGCTGACCAATTCTAGGGATAATTGATAAGCCTGGAAAACCCCTTAAAGGGTCAGACATTGACTTATAAGATTACTGCCATTGTTTTTAGATGGGTCCTCAGAACATGACATATGGTTTAATTTTTTTTTTAACGTTATACATAATTTTTTAAAGAATTTTTGAAGATTTAAAGAAAAAATAAATTTATACATTTCCATGTCATTGGGACAGATTTTTTAAGACTGGCATTTCACATGCCAGTCTTAATAAAGGCCCCGACAGGCACAGGGCACGGCTGAATTATAAAGAGTCTACTGTTACCTCGTGCACCAGAGATATATGCCAGTTATGAACATGGCAGAAAACTGGTGTGAGTTATAATGAATATGTCGGATGAAGGCGTCCCCCGCCCGCCCCGCTTGGCCCACATTCACGGATCCATATTTCCACAATGTAGTGATTGAGGTGCAGAACGTGGGCTGAGGTGCACGTTTGGCTGGTGTAGAGGGATTGATAAACTCTCCCATTAATCCTTAGTTTAAAACCAATCTAACGTACAGAAGTGTCCACCATTAACTTAACAATATCAGAAAATGATAGTAAAATTATAGAAAGGCCACAATTCAGAACCACTTTGTAGTCTAATCCCTTATCACTCACATATCTGGTCCTGTGTAGCCAGGAAAGGTAAGATAAGATGGGATTTATTTGTATTGCATTATATACACTGAGTCTCACTATAGTCTGAAACTTCCTGATCTGTGGAGATCACTTCTCAGCAGCCATTTCATTATCATCACAGGTAGGATTACAATACCACAGGCTGTGTGCCCATTGCAGCCCCTGAGGGAAATAAACCAGCAATTTGTCCAGCGACAGCCCTGAGGCAGGGAAGAAAATCTGTCAGTCTTCATAGAGGGAGAAAGGGTGCCATATTGGAGGTAGTCTAGGTTGTGGAACCGACCATCCAGGACCGTTCATCTCCAGGTAGGTTCCTGGGACTTCATTTAATTCAGCCCCCATAGTGGGAGAGGCAGAAACTGTATATTACTGAAGTGAAGAAAAAGCACCAAATTACCAAGTTTATACTGCGAATTCCTCAAGTCTGGGACTAGCCACCACAGTGGAACTCCTAACAACTACACCTCCAATCGGGAAGTTGCATGCTACAAAATGCAGCTGTCCTAATAGTTTACCAATTACCCCTGTGCTAATGTTTGCCTGGTCCCTTGCCCGTCTCTGTATACCCATCCTCGACGATGTTGTTTTGACACAACATGTGACTGCTGCAGTATCAGGGGGTTGTGGGTGGATTCCTTTAGTTATTTTATATTATTATTAGCTGTTCCTGTGGGATTGGACTGAGCCGCTAAGATTGTTGTCGCCCCTGTTGTGGTTGTTCTGGATGTTCATTTTAGTGTTATGTTTACTATGTTGTCATTGTTGTTGCTATTTTTGACATTTTTTTATGTGATGGTGATTGTTGTGGCCGCTTTTTGTTGTTGATATGACTGTCATGGTTGTTGTGATGGTTTTTGCCATTGTTGCTGTTGTATTTGTTGTTGTTAGGCTATTTATTTGCCGTGCTTTTTGTGATTGTTACTCTGGCTATTATGGTTTTTATTGTTGTCGCTATTTATTGTTGTTTTTGTGGCTGAACCACCATAGCCATTCCCATAATGGGGATCAGCAGGACCAGCTGACCATCCCATGGGTATGCTGGGAGAACCCAGAGCTGGGTTTATCATGGATTTTTCAAAAAAATTTGGTTTACTAAATTTTTGGGGTTCCCTTGACATATATCCACCAAAGTTGATTATTATACTCATGGGTTACCTTGGCTTTTTTGCAGCATCTCCTCTTGTTCCAATTGTCTTTGCAAGGTCTTTCACCTTGTCTTCTGCACCTCATGTTACCACTAAGGTTTGAGACATCACCAAAGTGGTAAAAAGGTGAAATGTTGACATCATCAGCACCCATGTCACCACTGAGACAGGCAATTGGGCCTCAGAACTCAGACTTTGACTCTACAGTGCCATCATGTACGCAGTAACATCAAAGTAGGATGATGTCAATGCCTCCACTGTGACTTGGGGGCCGGAAGACATAGCAGATGGTCCGAGAAGAAGACCAGACCTCCAAAGCATGCCATGGCAAAACCAAGGAAAGGTGAGTAAATGTTTTTGTTTTTTGTTCATTTTTACATTCCTTCCCTGGCCTCCGATTGTTAGACTCTGGAGATCCTAGAGTATAAAAATCAACTTTGCCCAGCACTTTAGTTCCGACTGAACTTGAAGCAAATTTTTCCAGCCAAGTGAATATTTGCAAAACCAATCTTCTAGGTTTTGCCCATCTCTAATGGGGACCTTCTGACTTAAATTTCAACATGCCTAATCCTTTTGTTCTCTACGGAACTGTCTGCCAGCAACTTCTTCCCCTTGACCCATTGAGAATACATGCATGCTTGGCCTTGTCCAGCCTCTATGTGTATGGGAGAGAGAAATAACTGTCAGTCAAACTAGCTCATCCCATGACATGGAAATTTCTTCCATTTGTGCTTCACCACCATCCAGAAATATCGATTTTCTCATTACAGATTCTTAACTTTCTAACAGAATTTGCATATTCTTAACATGAAACGTCTTTTCACTTTTCACAAAAATATGAAGGGCTTGTAGAATTTTTGTCACCTGCTGAAAAGGTTTTATTATTTGTATTATTTTTTTTTTTTCGAGTTTCAGATTATTTTTCAGAATTTGCATTGCAAGGAACTGTCAACAATGTATAGAGCAAACATGAGACCTTGTAGAACATGCTATTAATGTACATGTGGGTGTGATATACCAGGCTGTTCCTGCCATTCCTATAGATCCTGTGGTTTCGGTCCCTTTATCAGACTGTCAGCCATTACAAAATAACAGCCCAGCGGGTATAACAATGGCTGAAAGTGATTATGGAAATTTGGCAATTTGCAATATTTTAACAAAGATGGAACATCCATAGACAGCTTTTACTTCCCACCTGGCGCAGGCAATTCTTTCAATTGAAAAGCCACCAGCACAATGAAGCTTGCAGCAGGAGTCGCATATAACAAACCAGAATTCGGCATGACTTGAAAAAAATAATAATAAAATTACGCAGGATTTCTACTGGGTCACTTTGAGCCTCAGTATTAAAATACTTTGCATGAATAACTATTTGCACTAAGGAATGTGATGAATAATTGTCCGGTGGGGACTGGAAAAAGGTTATAAATTGCTCTCTGGATTTTGGAAAAGGTTTTAACATGAGTCATACAGTAATGCAGCAGAGCTGAGCTTGTCTTTTGGCACGATGCATTGTAATATCATGTTTAGTGTCTTAGTAAAGTTAATTTAGCCCGACAGCCTAAGGCTGGGGATACATGGTGATTTTGGCCGTGACTATTGTCACAACTCAGAAGATTCACAATGTTGCTTTTTAACCCCTGATTGGGAAGGGCCAAATTCCAAATTCCGTGAACAGATTTTCACAAATTCTGTGCGATGGAAAAGGTGTATTTTCCTTCTCCCATCCATTTCAAGCCATTCAGGAGTCTGCCTAAAGAATGAGCAGGACACTTATTTTTTCCGCTGGCAGATTTCAGGGGAAATTTAAGGCTACGGCCCCACATTGTGGAAAAGCAGCTTTTTTTTTATTGCAGATTTTGTTGCGGTTTTTTGAGCCAAAGCCAACAATGGCTACAAAAGGAATGGGAAATATATAGGAAGTTCTTATACTTCTCCCTTCTGCTCAATCCACTCCTGGCTTTGACACAACAAACCGCAACAAAATCTGCAACAAAAAAAGCTGTGTTTCTGCAATGTCGGGCCGTAGCCTTAGGCAGATTCCACCTCAAATTCAGCGTCAAATTCCTCCGTGTGAACAGCCCCTAAGAGATCCCCTGGTTTTCACTATTAACCCCCACAAGTAGGGGTGATCTTTGCTGTACGAGGATTCCTAAGTCTCAGTCGCCAGGAGAGATTGGTAGCAGTGGTGATGGTGCAGCAAGATATGGTAAGAAATGGAGAAGGATGAAGTCTAGTGCAAGCCAGGTACAGGCTACAAGTACCAGTTGGAGGATCCAATAGGCAAGGCAGGAGCAGAGTTGTGTAGCAAGTACAGGAGCATCTCAATAAATTAGAATATCTTTGAAACGTTCCTTCATTTCAGTAATTCAGTAATACAATCCATAATCAGCGTCTTCCATGATTGTGTGTCCTACTGAACCAGACTGAGGGACCATTTACAGGCTTAGGAAACCTTGGCAGGTGACACTGAATTTACAAGACTGAACTGAACTTACAATATTCTAATTTTCTTAGATTTGGGTTTTCATTCCCTGTAATCCATAATCAACATTTACAGAAATAAAACACTTGAAATAGAAGACTCTGTGTGTAAAGAATCTAGAAAATATAGGAGGTCACTTTATTAATTTAGTTACTGAAATAAAAAAAGTGTTTCAAAGATATTCTAATTTATTGAGATGCAGCTGTATGTACAGTGATGCCCCATAATCTTGCTGAATACTGTTTGCCTATTATTGTGAGACATGGGGGTTCTCCAGAGCAAAGGTCTTGTCCAATCAGCATGGCACTGGGAGAGTCTGGACCTCGATAAGTGTCGGCATGGCCAATTCCCACATAGACCTGGTGGCAGAGGAGATGTAAGGGACATGCTGCCAATACTCATATACCTTTGGTGACCACCAGTTTCTCATTGGCTTCTATTCAATTTTTTACATATGCAGTGTTTAAGAGATTGTTGTATTCCTGTTTTGGGTAAAGGCAAATTCTAGCAAAACTTGTGTTGATGCAACACATTCACATCAAATTTTAGATTTACGTTTAGTGTGCACTTGAAGATTCGATAAGTTGAGAACAACTTCCATAGCTGGACAACCCCTTTAAATCTTACACACACAAAAAAATTGCAAAATAACAAGAAAATTTCAAGACTTTCAAAAGTCTGTCAGTCATGCAGCAACATCACATCTGGTATTTAATGGGGTTAATGAAAAATGAAACCTTTTCTCTGATTTGCTTCTATCTCCATTCTATATGTGCATATATTACAATCCAGCATTGTGTTCCAGACTTGTGGATGCTCCTCAAGTGTTTCTCTCTCTTGTTGACTTCTCACATCAGTCTATTAAGAACAGATTTTTGCAGATCTTCTGTTTCTATGGAAACATCACATCAACAAAAATGTTCTCATTAATGTGGTTCAGCCAAGACCAAAAGATAAAATATCACAATATGCTAATGCAGGCATTCACAAAGTGACTCAGCTTCTAAAAGAGAACTTATCGGCAAACAATGCCATCTCCCTGTATATGTATGCCCTGTATTCATATTGCACAAGTCGGGCCGGGTGAACACAGTTAGATCTTGTAGTAATAGGACTGAGAAGTCTGAGATCCTCATACGATGCACCCAGAGGTATACTGGTCCACCAGAGCACCATAAGATCTTCTGCTCTGACACAATAGTGTCCAGCAGAAGACAACTCTCTTTGGACGTGACTTTGGAGCAATCACTTATCACTACGATCTATTTCACTAGGGTTTATTTGTCCTACTGAATGTGTAGAATGATAACAACTACAATTTGTATGCAGTTTTAAAGGATATACATATTCTGCTTAGATATAGGGTAAGAGTGAAGAAATCAGGCGATACCTTTTAGAGGCTAACTGAGTATATTTATAAGTAAGCTTTCAGGAGTACTAGCTAGCTCCCTTCATCAGACATGGTGTGATACAAGAACTGAAAATTCACAGATTTTTATACACAAGGTCTTCAAAGGATTTTAGAGTCCTTAAAAAAACCAAAACAAAATGCAATGTAAGTAGAGAAGTTATTTACAACAGGTCAAAAAAACAATCTGGAAAGTTGTGGTGCGTGACAGAGGGATCTGTTATCTCTTTGCTATCAGGAGGTGATTTGTGACCCTCACAGGTCATACATACTGTGACATGAAGCTGGCATGAATATTAAGTCCAAATTGCAGAGTTTGAAATTTTTGCATAAACTTGTACTCCCATTGTTTCTTCGCCTCCTGCGTCTTAAAATGTCCCATTAAAACCACAACCCACAAATCTTCAATAGAGTGATTTTCTCCGGAGAAATGTGCGGCCACTGGGAGATCTGTTCTGCTGTTATTAATATTGGATCTATGTGAGTTCATTCGTTGACTGAGTCTCTGCCCTGTTTCCCCCACATAGAGGCCTGTGGTGGGACATTGCACACACATTATGAGGTATACCACATTGGAAGACCTGCAGGAAAATGTCCCCCTAATTCTGTGCACCTGTTGTGACTGTGGGACAGGTACACTGTCAGAAGTGTGGATGTGCTTGCAGGTCATGCACCTTTTATGTAGGCAAGGTGAGGTGCCATTTTCAGTTGGGGCCTTCAGGGCACTCCAGACGATAATACGCCTCAGGTTTGGTGGTTGTCGAAAGGAAAGGAGAGGGGGGACTGGATATATGTCCTTGAGTCTGTTGTCCCTATGTAGCACAGGTTGGAGCTCCTTGGCAATCCTTCGTAGGATCTCCAGCTGTGGGTTGTAGGTGACGACTAGGGGCACTCGGGCTTCTTTCTGGGTCTTTTTATATAGATATAGGGTAGACATCAGAATCAACTTCTCTGGTGGGTCCAAGGAACCCATCAGTGTCTCATCCAGTAGTCCAACTCTAGGGAGATTGGTCATTGGGACCCCTTGTCTACTCCAACCTTAGCTTGACAGGCCTAAAACAAGTCTATGTAGACATGTCTACACTGCTGACAAGCCATGTGTACCACCTCCATCCCCACTCCGAAACAGTATGCCATAAAAAATTAGAGGAGATATCCAACACTCAAAAATTCAACAAAAAATGCTGTGTTTTTGGCACTATGGTCCTTATTTAAGTAAGCGCTGTAGTGCTAGAAATGAGTTGGGAGAGGATCATGAGTCCATTTTTTTTTTTTTTTGATTATTTTTTTTCGATTTTTGATTACTCTTATTTTTTATGGGAGACAATCTATGATCATTTACTTGAAAGACTCTTAAGGTGCCCATTCATGGTCTGTCAGCTGGACATTTGTTTGGCCAATGGTTCTTCTTTCCATATCCTGCCAACACATGTACCCTCAGTTTGCAGAGCATACATCATCAATGGGGAGAGGGGAGTACGCTACTGGCCTTTGATATCAACACCCTGAGCGCAAGAAACAGGATTGGACATTGAAATACAACATGCCCAATCCTTCCCCCAACATCATCTGCTGGAGATGGTTGGGAGGTCCACATATAGTTATAAAATAGTTTCCCAGTCCTGCTGAAAAAAACACAAGGAAAAAGCTTATCTTTGGTGTCATCACATGTTCCCTTGTACAATAATGGACATATTTTATTTTTTGATGAGATTAGGTTTTGGATCCCGCCGGTCTAGATGAAAACCATCTGCATCACATTCATAAAGCTTGGAACAAACACAGGTTCCCTTGGGGATTCATGACTTTTTGTTTGCCTGTTGCTTTTGGATCAAACTTAAGACCACAATTTTGCAAGCAAATCGATACGGAGTCATACAACAGATCATTAAGTCTAATGTGAATACTAAACAATATCAGATTTTACAGCGAACGTCACTTGACTCCACAAGTGAAGATACACCAGCTGTGTCTCAGTATTAAAATGGATATTCACCATCTCCCGGGAGCTCGAGCATGAAAAGCATCCCACTTACACTTTACTTAAGGCTATTTGGCTGCAGTGAATGATACATAATACAATTGTGAGTCCATACGACCTCAGAGTGGCCCTATGGAATGATCCCCAAGTAGGAACTGCCCTAGACGGTGTGTCATGTATAGTCTATTACTATACATTAAACAGACTGGAAATCAAGATTTGGCTTACTGTACGTACATTTGGTTTCATCATTTCAGTAACACGAGAGGAATCCATAAAATGCATCGGCAAAAAGGATTTTACTAATACTAAGAATAGCAGAAGTTACATACAATGCAAAATATCACATTTTTGTTCTGGTCATATGGATTATTTTATAGTGTTTCAGGCTTTATGACTCTCCATGTCTTGAGGTAAACAATGAATAAAATTGATATTTTTAAGTATTAAATGAATCTACATATTATACGATCAATAAAAGAGGAATCGTCACCATTTTTAACCTAAGAGGGGAAGCTGGGAGAGCACACGGGGTCCTGAGAGTAAGAGGGTTATCTACAAGACAGGGTAAGTGTCCAATCGCTCGGGCATGACTGTAGGGTACCTCAGCGATCAGAAAAAGGGGAACCGAAACTCCCCCTAAAGCCTCCTTGTGAATGGAGAACTGGTCACTGACACAGCATTCATGGCTATGGAAACTGTAGAAGTGAATGTAGAAGTGAATGGCGTGCCTTTCATGCAAACCCACTAGCGCTCCATTCACTAGGAGACTTTAGGGGGACTCTCGTTCCCCCATTCTTCTGATCACTGGGGGACCCGCAGTCAGGCCCCAATGATTGGCTTTTTCCCTATCCTGTGTATAGGGGATAACTGTCCTTAATGGCACAAACCCTTTAACAGTGCTGTTGATGGAGCCCAATAACATTAAAAAATGACTTACCTCTCCCTGTTCCTCTGCTTTCAGTCCGGTCTTCATTTTAGAGGCCAGCTAAGTGTTTATGCCAGGTGATCGCTGCAGCCAGTCCCAGGCCTCGGCAGTGACTTTTTCACAAGTGACAGGACTGCTGTGACATGCTATTTGTGAAGGGGTCACTGCTGAGGTCTGTGATTGGCTGCAGAGGTCACCTGGCACAAACAGGACGTCACTGCTGATGTCAACCGGGGTGACTTTAAACAGTATAAAGGATCTGCTAACACTGGATATGGAGGATCGGGGAAAGATGTTTAATGGGTTTTTTCTATAAAAGGCCCAATCAGCAGGACTGATAGTTCTAAAACAATATGGCGGACAACACTTTAATGACGAACAAACTCTCTGTTTTCATCAAAACCAGCCAACCATCTAATGTGTATAGGGGCGTGCATACTGTCCCATGGTAGATATTGGGATTGTATTCAGGGGAGTTTAGCAGCCACCAGTTCATCCCATCTCCCTATTCAGAACCAATACATGTATAGCCAAGCTAAGCATGCAGGTGGGTTGGAAGGATAGATATTGGGAGACCACACATTCAGATATGTGAAGTGTACGGCCGACTTAAGTCAATTGACCCCTTCGCTAAGATCGCGGACTATGTCATCAAGGTCACCACAACCTACTTAGAGACATCTGAGACGACGTGGTATAAAGTCCCTAAGGTACGCTTGATATGAAGGATATAGGAGCATGAAATCTACTATTCTGCTACCAATGCAAATTATACCTAATGCACACGACCACAATATGGAGCCATATTGTACAGATCTATAATACAGCACCTATAGAAATCTATTTGTGTGTACTGAAAATGACAAAACAATTGCTCAGGAACAGTGGGGATTAGAGAAAAAATTCCAATTGTGCCAGCGATTGGGGCGGCACCTATTGAAGCATGCAAAGAGATAGAGTTGGTGGAGGTGAAAGGTCATTTTTCAATACACAAAAAATATCAAAAGAGAAGACAACATTTTTTCCCCCCAAAATATTATCCACCTCAGTGTTGGACTGGCCCACCAGAGTACCAGAGGATCCTTTCATGGGCTCTATACAATAATAGTTCAGTAGAAGACACCCAAATTGAAGGCTATTATGGTCTATTCAATAGGGGTTGCTGGAGGGTGGGCCCTATAATTATTTTATATGGTAGACCCAAGGAATCTCAGTTTGATACTAACTATCCTCAAACAACCCTCCCAGGGGACAAGCTGCCTGGTTAGATCAATCCAGTTCTAAATTTTAGAATAGAGTTTAAACTGGAGCAGCTGGTGGAGGACATTACACTGTGGGTGCACCAGGAGAGACTTTATACTGTAGGGTCAATTTGAAGACATTATAATGTGGGGACATATAATATTAGGGTGACTGTAAGAGCATTATACTGTGTGGGGAGCACAAAGGGAATTTTGCCCCTCTTTCTGTCCTCTAAAATTTGGGAGGTGTGTATGAGATAGATAGATAAAACAGAGATAGATACGATAGATAGATAGATAGATAGATAGATAGATATGAAATAGATAGATAAATATATATGAGATAGATAGATAGATATTAGATAAATAGATAGATAGAAAGATATGAGATAGATAGATATGAGATAGATAGATAGATAGATAGATAGATAGATAGATAGATAGATAGATAGAGAGTCGGACTAGTGACCAGATTACCAGGGCCCCAAAAGTCCAGATGAAGACAACCCTATTTAGAAATGACTTAGTATCTGGGGTCTATTTTTCATGGATAATCCTTTATTAGCCCCACTGATGATATGTCTTGTGTGTTCAATGATAAAGGTAAAGACTACACGGCAGGTAAACGTGGACGCGCACATGTCCTGCATAGTTGTAGGGCAGGCCCCAGAACCATTCCTCCGGAGGGCCCAAGGAGTCTCAGTCCAACACTAGATAATTCATTTCACTTTAATGCCTGAAATATCATCTACTGCGATATATAAAATAATTTCATGACATGATTTATCCAGAAATCCCAGCTTTGCTCTGTAGTCCGCCTCTCGCTCATTTCGCCGCTCGCTCATCTCATACATACATTTTCATACATCTCGGGTAAATAGAGTTGTGTCAATAGGCAGGAAATTGCTGACCTTGTACACTTCATCATGTAGACATTGCAGCGATGGCAGCCACTTGGGATTAGCAGCGATCCTTTTATTTGAAGGGAAAACTGCTAAGTCTGCCATATTTAATGACAGGCCTGCGAGGGTTAATGAAGCACTATAAATGGCACATCACCTTGACTCGTTACCATCCTATAACATCGCCTTAGGGCCTTGCTAAGTGCCAGCTCAATCTCAGGTCTACAAGAGTGAGGACTGGTCTACAGAGGATTCACAAATGACCCCCCCCCCCCACCGCCTGGCCGTTGCGAGGAGGATACATAGTAACGCTATGAATGCTGTGAATAGGGATGTATTGATAGGAGATAAAAATGTAGGAAAAAAAAAGATACATTTACATTCCGTCCCTTCTTCAGGCTTCGGACGGCAAATAGCTATTGATATTTGGTCGTCTTCATAAACCGCGCATTGATGATGAGTCTAGACGGCTAATTGGGAGAGATCATTTTACAAGCAGTCGCCGATTAAAAGCTTTCTCACTTTCGCCGCCTTGAATGTCAATTTGATCCTCGCTATGTTTATAGTACAGTAATTCTTCATAGGGTTTCATTACTCTGAAAGCTTAATGAGGCCGCATCCAAGGATTCGCATAGTCTCAGGTGCAGAATAACTTACTATATCTTGTTTCTGTGAAGTACGAACATTTTTGATTTTTGGCGTACTGTCGTTCTTTGACGCTGAGAATTTTAATATGGCTTCATTAGTCTTTTTATATTTTTATTAAAAAAAAATATTAAAAAAACAAAAAAATTCAAAATAGCAAAAAATCAAGACATAAAAATACATAGCACGAGAAATAAAAAAATTCTAAAAAGAATCCAAAAAGTCACATGAAAAAGAAACACGTTAAAAATTGTATACGCACATACAATACAAGTGTTGTTAGGCGCTATTACCACATCTGAATTTTTTTTTGGTTGCATGAACGCCACAATGTCCAATTCTATTGTTGTCATGAAAAAAGACCCTAAGGTTAAGGCCCCACGTAGCGAGCCGCAGCCAAAAAGCGGTGCGAAAAAAAAAAAAAGACCCACAGCATAATCTATGAAAGTCAATAGGGTTACTCAGTGGCCATTAGAAATCTACAGAACATTGACATATCTGTAAAATAATAGACTTTTTGATTTTTGACATAGGTAATTCTGTGAGTCTGAGAATTGCGATATGTTCTTGTTGGTCTTAAAAAAATTTTTTTAAAATAAAATAAAATAATAAAAGTAATGAATCCTAAAAATAAGAATGAAATCACAACATAAAAATAACACATGAAAACAAAAATGATTCTAAAATATTATTAGAAAGAATAACCAAACACATACATGGAGTCATGTGAAAAACACTCCAGAAATAGTATACACGCATGCAACAGGGCGCTGTTGGAACATCTGTGGATATGTGATTAGTTCTAATTGCAGGAATAGCAGAGTATACGGCTCTATTTTTTGTCATGAAAAAGTGACTCTGATGGAAGGTAATCCAATAAAGTCAATGGATTAAAGATCTCAGTGACCATTAGGATCCATCACAATTAACCCAAAAAAAAAACACTTTAAAAATAGTATACACAATTCATACAATACAGTGTTATTAGGTCCTATTCACACTTGTGTTGATTTTTTATGAGTTTTAATGGCAAGAATAGCACAATGTGTGCAGTCCTATTTATATCATAAAGACCCTGAAGGAATCCCAACATAATCTGTTAAAGTCAATTTGATTCCTCATTAAGATCCACCATACTATGGACCACTCTGTAAGGTAAGAAGAGACTTTTTGAGTCTGAGAATTGCAATATGTTTCCATATTGAGAAACTGTAGTCAAAAACACAAAAAGTAACTAAAGAACAATAAACATAGAACATGGAAACGCTGCAGCAAAAAACGCTGCATTTTACAGTACCTGCAAAGTTAATGGGATTCTGGCTAATCCCATCCACACATTGCAGAAAAAAATGCACTGCGGAAAAGTGGCGTTTTCAAAAAATGCCCGGGTTTTTGAAAATCGCAGCAGGTCAATTATACCTGCGGAAACGCTGCCATTTTCCCTATAGGTATAGCAGGGGCAGACAAATCCACAGAGAAAAACTCTAAGAAAATGCAATAAAAAATGCTGCGGTAAAAAACATGATGCGTTTCCACTGTGTTTTTTTCCGCAGTGTTTTTTCGCTACGTGGGGCCTTATCCTTAAAGTCAATAGGATTCCTCAGTGACCATTAGGTCCCATCTGAAGACAGACCCATCACAGTATCATGGATGCCATAACACTAATATGAACAGAGCCGTACTCTTATTAATAACTACATAAAAAAAAATGTAAAAAAAATTTTAAGAAGTACAAAGTGTAACTTTTGGCACCATTACTGATCAGCTAAATGAAGGGGCTGCAGTGAGACCCATGACCCCCTTTACTTCTTGAAGCTCGGGTCCATTTATTTCGATAGTGCCATATTGTAATACTAGACATAACCCATGGACAGATGTGGCGTTGTTCAGTAAGAAAGCAGCCATTATTTTTTTTTTTTTTTTAAATCCCATTTAAGATCAGAAATGGGGCAATAATTTTTACAGTATAGAAATAATCTCTCGAATTCCACCAATTTATCAGAGCTTGAAATACCTCCACTCTGGTCACTCTCCTGTCAGGAGTATTAACCTTCCGTAATGTATGCGTCCATTGTTCTTCAAAGTTCATAGTAATTAGAAGTAACCTTCAAGCGGAGGAGCGCCATAACATTTTGTGTTGCCTTTTGATCAGATAAAAATTAGAATTTTCATTTACATTGGGTCCTGTCCCCTGGATTTAAATTACATTTTCTATTGATGGCACATTGCTGATAACCTTTTCTAGTGTGGCGGAGACGTATTTTAAGTGCCCATTGACATTACTTCTGGGTCATTTAAAGACATTATTTCCAAAAAGTTATTTTAAAGATTTTGGCATAGTACAAATAAAATTATAAAAAAAGAAAAAAAAAAAAGGTTGAGAAAACTTTTGACACCTACCCACGGGACACTCACTTACCGTACAACACTAAGTTAGTTGACAAAGCATGTCTCCAAAATCTAGAACATATCTACAAGGATTTATTAACTATTAGTCCACCAGATCATACACTCCAAAAAGAGGAGGGCGGTCCAGGGCAGGGGGCATATCCATATGTGTATGTCTTCATGAGACAACCTCTTTAATAGAAATGTCCAATGGGTTAACATGTAAGTCTGTAAAAATGTTCCTGAAGGGAAGATAATGTCCCAGTGGAACCCTTGGTTAAAAATTAACTTGCATTTGTGCATTTTGTTGCCTTACATAAGTTTGCACCTTAAGACATGTTTACATGCCGCTGTTCTATGAATATTCTTATAACTGGACTGAACCATTTAGGCTATAGCTGAGAAGATGGTACGAGCCTTACAGTGAGAAAGAGGAGACAGTCTGGTCTTCGTCCCTCATGAAGAGGACAGTGATGAGTTAGGTTGGGTTCACACTTGCGGCGGCAATCCGTCCGCTACGAATCCGACCTAAATGTCGGAAAACTGGATAGGGGTAGGTTTGCAACGCATTGCTTAAAACCCCATTCATTTGAATGGGGTTTTAAAGCAATGCGCGGGTGTGCGCTTACACCCTCTGCGCCGCGAAGCTGTTTTTTTTTTTCGTCAGAAACAAAGTCCTGTACGTCGCAAACTTTCCCCTATCCAGTCCATATCCAGTTTTCCGACATTTAGGTCGGATTCGCGGCGGACGGAGTGCCGCTACAAGTGTGAACCCACCCTTAGCTGGAGGGATTTGCTTGGGCTGGTACTGCTCACTTTTTTGAGACTAGTGAGTATAAAAAAGACTGTGAGGGGAATTTTTGGACGGACATCATAGCAATGATTGACATCTATGAGCCATGTCCAGCAACTTTTAGGAATTTTAACCCTGCAGTTTGGGGAATTGCAGATATTTTTGTTTTTGCAGAAGAGAAAGGAGCACACTTGAAAGGAGACTGCCTAAACTAAAGATACACAGACGAACCCGAAGGAGAATCATCTAGAAGCCTCAACTCCAGCCCAGTGATTACCAGCTTGTGCCTCCATATTATGGAGGATTTGCTGTTTGTTGTTCATCTGCCTTACTTCAAATAAAACCATGAGGAGTTTTTGCCCCATTCATCCTTGTCTCTTATGCCCTTGATCCTGCACTACCATCATGGGAACTCCAACCACCATCAAGCTCAGGAAGGCTTACTACAGGGAATGCCCTATGGGACACTACCACCACCACCATAAACACCATCATCTCTTGGTGCACCAGCCCCGATGAAGTACCAGAGCACTAGTGGAGCTCAACTGTCTCCAAATATTACTCCCAACCACTCTGTCTTCCTCCAGTGGGTGGCTGCAGAGGCAGCTACCAGAGGTAGTCTCACACCCCATAGGGAAGGCATATCTACAATGATACATTTGCTGCTGTGAATAAACACACTTATCCTGAAATGTTATTCTCCCGTCGTGTTCCATGTTTAATAATACAAAAAATTCTTCTCACAAATTTTTCATCTTTGATTTCTATTCCCAGAACAAAGCAAAGAAGAACATGCTCGAATTCAATCTTAATAAAGAAAAACTTAGCTTAGATTAAATAAAAGGCAGGATCTTATTAGGTTTCTGTGTTAATGGGCCATGGAAGTTCACTCCATTCCTTGGAGTGTTGAGTCTTGACAAGTGAACTTAAATATTAATGACTGGGGTGTAATGATGAATATTCATTATTTTACACACACGTCTCCTCTCTCTGATGGTTACATTGTTTCCAGAAACATCGTATCTGTGAGAAGTAAATGATATATTAGCAATCACTGAAAGACAACTTGATTAATGTATTGTCAATCTGCTTTTAAGACTATTAAATAACCGTAAAATAATTGCGATGCTTGAATTACCGCCCCTGCTTGTAAGAACACAGTGTTACATAATGTGTTACATAGTGTTACATAATGTGTACATGTGTCTGAACAACTAGAACCTCAGCTACATAGATAGACACTGTGTATTACATACAGTACGCACAGGATATATACAGTACATACTGTACAAGGCAGCAGGATCAGGGGTGTCATGCAGTCTGTTGTCACCAGCTCTGTCGGCTAGAGATTGTTGAACCTGAAATTCATTTCGATGAATATGCTCAAGGTTTGGACTTCTGATTCATTTTAGGCAAAACTTGTAGGCATGAACTTGAAGTGCTATTAATATACTATGGGGTCTCCTCAGATTCCAGAATATTATAGGTGGATGCCCAGAGAAGGCGAGTAAAAATAATAGTTATACTCACATTGTCTAGCTTCCCCTTGGCATTCTTGCGGCTTCTGATGGTCCTCCAGCATCCTCTTCAGGCCTCAGACCCCTGAGTATAATAGTGTTTTGTGAGTGACAAACACCAAAAGTTTCAGGATCAACTTTTGGAAAATTTGGGTTGAATCCAGTTCTATCTGAATCAGATTGTTCATCCCTACAGCCGACCCAGTTATTAAAAATGTCAACTGTTCACAGAACCAGGAACTAAAGGTGTCCCAGCTAAGCCCTGACCCTGGGGGAGCAGCGAGCCATAAAATTATTGTCCTATCACTCTCCAACTTGTAGGTTGCAATAATATGGGGCAACATCTGGGGACATTGAGAAAATAATATGGGGGATCAGGGGAGATTAAACTGGGCATCAAGGGAAATTGGGGGAAACAATATAGTGAGCATCAGGGGACATTAGGGACGTACATCACAGGAGCGTGACTTTGCTTTAAAGGGAATGTGGTCACTCTAAAAAAATTTATAACATACTTCACATACTGCATGCCCCCCCCCTTACAACCCCGCTGATAGATATAGTAATGAAATAAAACCAGATAATGAGACATAGTACTTTTTCATAGGCACAGTGCTATAGTAGTTATATTCTTGTACATAGGAGTAGTGTTATAGTAGTTATATTCTTGTACATAGGAGCAGTATTATAGTAGTTATATTCTTGTACATAGGAGGTAGTATTATAGTAGTTATATTCTTGTACATAGGAGCAGTATTATAGTAGTTATATTCTTGTACATAGGGGCAGTATCATAGTAGTTATATTCTTGTACATAGGAGTAGTATTATAGTAGTTATATTCTTGTACAAAGGAGCAGTATTATAGTAGTTATATTCTTGTACATAGGAGCAGTATTATAGTAGTTATATTCTTGTACATAGGAGCAGTATTATAGTAGTTATATTCTTGTACATAGGAGCAGTATTATAGTAGTTATATTCTTGTACATAGGAGTAGTATTATAGTAGTTATATTCTTGTATATAGGAGCAGTATTATAGTAGTTATATTCTTGTACATAGGTGCAGTATTATAGTAGTTATATTCTTGTACATAGGAGAAGTATTATAGTAGTTATATTCTTGTACATAGGAGCAGTATTATAGTAGTTATATTCTTATACATAGGAGCAGTATTATAGTAGTTATATTCTTGTACATAGGAGCAGTATTATAGTAGTTATATTCTTGTACATAGGAGGCAGTATTATAGTAGTTATATTCTTGTACATAGGAGGCAGTATTATAGTAGTTATATTCTTGTACATAGGAGCAGTATTATAGTAGTTATATTCTTGTACATAGGAGCAGTATTATAGTAGTTATATTCTTGTACATAGGAGCAGTATTATAGTAGTTATATTCTTGTACATAGGAGCAGTATTATAGTAGTTATATTCTTGTGCATAGGAGCAGTATTATAGTAGTTATATTCTTGTACATAGGAGGCAGTATTATAGTAGTTATATTCTTGTACATAGGGGCAGTATTATAGTAGTTATATTCTTGTACATAGGAGCAGTATTATAGTAGTTATATTCTTGTACATAGGAGCAGTATTATAGTAGTTATATTCTTGTACATAGGAGCAGTATTATAGTAGTTATATTCTTGTACATAGGAGCAGTATTATAGTAGTTATATTCTTGTACCTAGGAGCAGTATTATAGTAGTTATATTCTTGTACATAGGAGTAGTATTATAGTAGTTATATTCTTGTACATAGGGGGCAGTATTATTGTAGTTATATTCTTGTACATAGAAGGCAGTATTATAGTAGTTATATTCTTGTACATAGGAGGCAATTTTTATTAAAGTAAAAACAAACATAAATACAATTAAACAAAAAATCTTCCAGTAATTTCAGACATTTTGTATGTACAAGGAAGAATCAAACAAGAAAATAATTAACGCAAAATCAACCTAAAGAGTCCACATCTGTTGGAGAAGAAAATGTAAAGAACATACGGTAAAAGTAAATAGATCAGACTTAAAACTAGATCAACTTCCCTCCATCACAGATCAGAATCAGAGCTGTCCTGGTGACCTGCTGTTTCCATGTCCGATTCGGACTGCACCTCAGCTCGGCGGGGTCTCCTTTTAGTAGGAGGATCGCCCTCTGGTTCCTCATCGTACTCTGCCATCATTTGTTGGATCTTCCTGTCTAGTTCCTCTTCTCCGTCTGACTCTGATAGAATATAGAACCTATTTGCCGTTGCTGTGACATCACCAGTGCTACCTATTCTCATCCTAGTTGGTTTTTTGACAGTGGTCCACTCACCCTCAGGCTTACGGCTGGATCTATCTTTCTTTCTTCTCTTCGTACTGGTGGGTGTTGGGGCAGGAGAAGAGATGGCCACTGAGGGTTGTACAACTTGGTCAACAACCTTCATGGTCGCCTCAATGGGTTCTGACTGATCTTGGTCCTGGGTGGTATCACCTGTATCAGGTTGTGGCTCTGACTCAGTGACTACTGACCCTGACAACAGCGCCTCCTCCTCCTCCTGTATGTCATCAGCCGCTGCCAGCAAGTCCTCATCAGGGATATCCCTATGGATGTTGTGCCAAGCGTCAGGACAGTCCCTGTGGGGGTGACCCATCTTACCACACAGATTACATCTAATGTTTTTGCAGGTAGCGCTCACATGGCCCATTTCATTACACAAGTTGCATTTTACCATGGTGCACACGCTTGCTATATGACCGGCCTTCCCACACTTAAAGCATCTGCGTGGCTGACCCGCATAGAAGCAGATGCCTTTCTCTCGGCCAATAAAAAATGAGTTGGGTAGATGTTGGGTTATGTTGTTGTTCTGACGCAACTTAACCAGGACCTTCCACCCACCAGTCCAGATCCCGTCTTCGTCCCTGTTTTTAGTTAGATCGGACATGAGGTCGCAATGTCTCCTGAGCCAGATGACAATGTCCTGAGGGGGAACGGCCTCATTCCAGAATATAATCGTAACATTTGCCGTATCTGACCTAGAGATGGGGATGAAGCTGAACTTATTCCAACCCTCAGTATCTCTGAACCTGGTGACATTAGCCCAGAAACGGTCCAGATCAGACATCAGCTTAAAGCTGACATCATACCCCTGGCGGTCAGGAAGGTTTATCACTGCCAGGATGTCAGTCGGCAGGAAGCCCATCTGGGTACATAGGAGCCCTCTGACCACAAACCTTCTATCAGGCAGATCTTCCTTGGCACCTCTGTGCCTAAACCTGACTACATTCCTCCTCTTGAAAGCCTGGCCTGTATAGTTCGTGCTCGATGTAAAAGAAGGAGCACCGCGGCTCCAGGCATTCCCCGAGGAGGCATGGCCAGATCCGCCATCTTGGCGTGTCTGTGGGCGCTGTGTGGGCTGCTGAGCACCTGCACTACGAGGTTCTGTTACTACATTAGTAACTAGAGGGGGAAAGTCCTGTACATTGGACTGTGCTGTGTCCGCCCCACCATCAACCTCTATGTCTGCAATATCAGCAGACTCCAGAGACTGGACTGTAGAGGGGTCTAATGTCATAGATGGTGAAGGATCCCCCCCAGAATGAGAAACACTTTCCCCTGCTACACCATTATTATATACAGGATTATCTATAATCTCAGACATATTAGACAGACAGTCAGTGGCAGCAGAGTCCTGCACAGCAGAGTCCACAATATTATTATAGTCACTATCAGTGATGTCCTGTACAGCAGAGTCCAGACTGTCCCACACACTCACAACCTGAGACCCCAAATGTGCTGCTACCCCAGTACCTTCAGGTAACAGTGCACAGTCCTGCTGAGATGACCTGCCTCCTGGGACTTGTGGTGTCTGCACAGATGCTACTTCAGGCAGGGGTCCATGATCTTGCTCTAAAGTGCTGGTTGCTGGGACTTGTGGTGCCTTGCCAGGAACTGCTGCAGGTCTTTGCTGTGGCCCGGCATTAGCTGCTCCTTCCCCATACAAATTCCCTTCCTTAAAAGGGAAACTTGCTGGCTGCAGAATAGGCTTTGCATGGGACTGCTGGCCGCCATCTTGAGAGGGTTCAGACCTAGAGCGAGATGATGGTGACTTCTGGTATTCCTTGAATCGCTGCTGGTTTCTGTACGATTCTCCCACCGGTCCCATTTGCTCCAGTACAGTCTCGGTCTCCCGTACGTTATCGGCGAGCTCTTTCGCCAGTGCGCTCAGCTTCTTGTCCACTCCTTCCTCTAACCAAGGTTTAGCAGCCCTTATTTTATAGGCACAGTCAATCTGTCGCTGAAGATATATTTTACCCGCCTTTAATGTCTCCAGTCTCTTGACCAGTGCTGGGATCTCGTCTGCCAGGCGCAGTTCAGGTGCACGCTCCGCCATTGTAACACTCTGTGCATTATTAGGTAGTTTTGCAGGCTGGTTACTCACAGTATGGCTTCTGGTCGGTGTAGCCTGTGACTTCTGGGCTGCTGCGGCTGTTGTCACTGCCATGGGGCCACAATCTGCAGGTTGGGGACTATGTCCCAGTTTGTTCCCAGTGACCGCACTACTGGTACCATGAGGCCTTCCTGCTGGTCTCTCTTTGGTCACATCCACAGCCTTCACTACAGTTTTGCAGTTTCCACTACCAGATCTTGTCCGCTCAGACCGCACCAGTACAGGCCGCTGCATGTTCTCCAGCATGGTCTGTTTCTCCAGGGACGTTCTCCTCTGTCTGCAGGAGGGTGGAGTGGACGGGACACCTGTAACCTGTAATGGCGTCTGCACAGGCTGCACGGCTTGCTTCTTCTTACAATCAGGTATTCTGTCTGGATGCTGCACAATTACTTTGGTAGGTTGTTGTACCGTACCTCTGCTTACTTCTGCTACTGCTTTCTTTGCAATAACTTTCTTCCCATCTTGACTTGCACTGGGACTGCTGACACACTGGACATTACTTCCATTCCTAGAAACTTTGGGATTTTCATCCACTTTCTCAGTTGTCTGGGAATTGTTTCCCAGAGTAGGCCTTGGAGCCTGGGCCTTGCTAGGGGAGCTGCCCCACCCAGGGTGGCCCCGCCCTGGGCTTTCTCCAGACATCAGGAGACTCAGGAGAGCTACAGAAACACAACCTCACAGCTAGGAGGCAGTATTATAGTAGTTATATTCTTGTACATAGGAACAGTATTATAGTAGTTATATTCTTGTACATAGGAGTAGTATTATAGTAGTTATATTCTTGTACATAGGAGGTAGTATTATAGTAGTTATATTCTTGTACATAGGAGCAGTATTATAGTAGTTATATTCTTGTACATAGGAGTAGTATTATAGTAGTTATATTCTTGTACATAGGAGCAGTATTATAGTAGTTATATTCTTGTACATAGGAGGCAGTATTATAGTAGTTATATTCTTGTACATAGGAGGCAGTATTATAGTAGTTATATTCTTGTACATAGGAGCAGTATTATAGTAGTTATATTCTTGTACATAGGAGCAGTATTATAGTAGTTATATTCTTGTACATAGGAGTAGTATTATAGTAGTTATATTCTTGTACATAGGAGGTAGTATTATAGTAGTTATATTCTTGTACATAGGAGCAGTATTATAGTAGTTATATTCTTGTACATAGGAGCAGTATTATAGTAGTTATATTCTTGTACATAGGAGCAGTATTATAGTAGTTATATTCTTGTACATAGGAGCAGTATTATAGTAGTTATATTCTTGTACATAGGAGCAGTATTATAGTAGCTATATTCTTGTACATAGGAGCAGTATTATAGTAGTTATATTCTTGTACATAGGAGCAGTATTATAGTAGTTATATTCTTGTACATAGGAGGCAGTATTATAGTAGTTATATTCTTGTACATAGGAGCAGTATTATAGTAGTTATATTCTTGTACATAGGAGCAGTATTATAGTAGTTATATTCTTGTACATAGGAGCAGTATTATAGTAGTTATATTCTTGTACATAGGAGCAGTATTATAGTAGTTATATTCTTGTACATAGGAGCAGTATTATAGTAGTTATATTCTTGTACATAGGAGCAGTATTATAGTAGTTATATTCTTGTACATAGGAGCAGTATTATAGTAGTTATATTCTTGTACATATGAGTAGTATTATAGTAGTTATATTCTTGTACATAGGAGCAGTATTATAGTAGTTATATTCTTGTAAATAGGAGCAGTATTATAGTAGTTATATTCTTGTACATAGGAGCAGTATTATAGTAGCTATATTCTTGTACATAGGAGCAGTATTATAGTAGTTATATTCTTGTACATAGGAGGTAATATTATAGTAGTTATATTCTTGTACATAGGAGCAGTATTATAGTAGTTATATTCTTGTACATAGGGGGCAGTATTATAGTAGTTATATTCTTGTACATAGGGGCAGTATTATAGTAATTATATTCTTGTACATAGGAGCAGTATTATAGTAGTTATATTCTTGTACATAGGGGCAGTATTATAGTAGTTATATTCTTGTACATAGGAGCAGTATTATAGTAGTTATATTCTTGTACATAGGAGCAGTATTATAGTAGTTATATTCTTGTACATAGGAGCAGTATTATAGTAGTTATATTCTTGTACATAGGAGCAGTATTATAGTAGTTATATTCTTGTACATAGGAGCAGTATTATAGTAGTTATATTCTTGTACATAGGAGTAGTATTATAGTAGTTATATTCTTGTACATAGGAGCAGTATTATAGTAGTTATATTCTTGTACATAGGAGCAGTATTATAGTAGTTATATTCTTGTACATAGGAGCAGTATTATAGTAGTTATATTCTAGTACATAGGAGCAGTATTATAGTAGTTATATTCTTGTACATAGGAGCAGTATTATAGTAGTTATATTCTTGTACATAGGAGCAGTATTATAGTAGCTATATTCTTGTACATAGGAGCAGTATTATAGTAGTTATATTCTTGTACATAGGAGGTAATATTATAGTAGTTATATTCTTGTACATAGGAGCAGTATTATAGTAGTTATATTCTTGTACATAGGAGCAGTATTATAGTAGTTATATTCTTGTACATAGGAGCAGTATTATAGTAGTTATATTCTTGTACATAGGAGCAGTATTATAGTAGTTATATTCTTGTACATAGGAGCAGTATTATAGTACTTATATTCTTGTACATAGGAGCAGTATTATAGTAGTTATATTCTTGTACATAGGAGCAGTATTATAGTAGTTATATTCTTGTACATAGGAGCAGTATTATAGTAGTTATATTCTTGTACATAGGAGCAGTATTATAGTAGTTATATTCTTGTACATAGGAGCAGTATTATAGTAGTTATATTCTTGTATATAGGAGCAGTATTATAGTAGTTATATTCTTGTACATAGGAGTAGTATTATAGTAGTTATATTCTTGTACAAAGGAGCAGTATTATAGTAGTTATATTCTTGTACATAGGAGCAGTATTATAGTAGTTATATTCTTGTACATAGGAGCAGTATTATAGTAGCTATATTCTTGTACATAGGAGCAGTATTATAGTAGTTATATTCTTGTACATAGGAGGTAATATTATAGTAGTTATATTCTTGTACATAGGAGCAGTATTATAGTAGTTATATTCTTGTACATAGGGGGCAGTATTATAGTAGTTATATTCTTGTACATAGGGGCAGTATTATAGTAATTATATTCTTGTACATAGGAGCAGTATTATAGTAGTTATATTCTTGTACACAGGGGCAGTATTATAGTAGTTATATTCTTGTACATAGGAGCAGTATTATAGTAGTTATATTCTTGTACATAGGAGCAGTATTATAGTAGTTATATTCTTGTACATAGGAGCAGTATTATAGTAGTTATATTCTTGTACATAGGAGCAGTATTATAGTAGTTATATTCTTGTACATAGGAGCAGTATTATAGTAGTTATATTCTTGTACATAGGAGTAGTATTATAGTAGTTATATTCTTGTATATAGGAGCAGTATTATAGTAGTTATATTCTTATACATAGGAGCAGTATTATAGTAGTTATATTCTTGTATATAGGAGCAGTATTATAGTAGTTATATTCTAATACATAGGAGAAGTATTATAGTAGTTATATTCTTGTACATAGGAGCAGTATTATAGTAGTTATATTCTTGTACATAGGAGCAGTATTATAGTAGCTATATTCTTGTACATAGGAGCAGTATTATAGTAGTTATATTTTTGTACATAGGAGGTAATATTATAGTAGTTATATTCTTGTACATAGGAGCAGTATTATAGTAGTTATATTCTTGTACATAGAAGCAGTATTATAGTAGTTATATTCTTATACATAGGAGCAGTATTATAGTAGTTATATTCTTATACATAGGAGCAGTATTATAGTAGTTATATTCTTGTACATAGGAGCAGTATTATAGTACTTATATTCTTATACATAGGAGCAGTATTATAGTAGTTATATTCTTGTACATAGGAGCAGTATTATAGTAGTTATATTCTTGTACATATGAGTAGTATTATAGTAGTTATATTCTTGTACAAAGGAGCAGTATTATAGTAGTTATATTCTTGTACATAGGAGCAGTATTATAGTAGTTATATTCTTGTACATAGGAGCAGTATTATAGTAGCTATATTCTTGTACATAGGAGCAGTATTATAGTAGTTATATTCTTGTACATAGGAGCAGTATTATAGTAGCTATATTCTTGTACATAGGAGCAGTATTATAGTAGTTATATTCTTGTACATAGGAGGTAATATTATAGTAGTTATATTCTTGTACATAGGAGCAGTATTATAGTAGTTATATTCTTGTACATAGGAGTATTATAGTAGTTATATTCTTGTACATAGGAGCAGTATTATAGCAGTTATATTCTTGTACATAGGAGCAGTATTATAGTAGTTATATTCTTGTACATAGGAGCAGTATTAAAGTAGTTATATTCTTGTACATAGGAGCAGTATTATAGTAGTTATATTCTTGTACATAAGAGCAGTATTATAGCAGTTATATTCTTGTACATAGGAGTAGTATTATAGTAGTTATATTCTTGTACATAGGAGCAGTATTATAGTAGTTATATTCTTGTACATATGAGTAGTATTATAGTAGTTATATTCTTGTATATAGGAGCAGTATTATAGTAGTTATATTCTTATACATAGGAGCAGTATTATAGTAGTGATATTCTTGTACATAGGAGCAGTATTATAGTAGTTATATTCTTATACATAGGAGCAGTATTATAGTAGTTATATTCTTGTACATAGGGGCAGTATTATAGTAGTTATATTCTTGTACATAGGAGCAGTATTATAGTAGTTATATTCTTTTACCTAGGAGCAGTATTATAGTAGTTATATTCTTGTACATAGGAGTAGTATTATAGTAGTTATATTCTTGTACATAGGGGGCAGTATTATAGTAGTTATATTCTTGTACATAGGAGTAGTATTATAGTAGTTGTATTCTTGTACATAGGAGTAGTATTATAGTAGTTATATTCTTGTACATAGGGGGCAGTATTATAGTAGTTATATTCTTGTACATAGGGGCAGTATTATAGTAGTTGTATTCTTATACATAGGAGCAGTATTATAGTAGTTATATTACTGTACATAGGAATAGTATTATAGTAGTTATATTCTTGTACATAGGAGTAGTATTATAGTAGTTATATTTTTGTACATAGGAGTAGTATTATAGTAGTTATATTCTTGTACATAGGGGGCAGTATTATAGTAGTTATATTCTTGTACATAGGAGGCAGTATTATAGTAGTTATTTTCTTATACATAGGGGCAGTGTTATAGTAGTTATATTCTTGTATATAGGAGGTAGTATTATGGTAGTTATATTCTTTTACATAGGAGCAGTATTATAGTAGTTATATTCTTGTACATAGGAGCAGTATTATAGTAGTTATATTCTTGTATATAGGAGCAGTATTATAGTAGTTATATTCTTGTACATAGGGGGCAGTATTATAGTAGTTATTACTGTGTAACTTATGTATCAATGTGACTGAAATTGCCTTTTACAACTATTAGTAAAAGGATTCTCCTGTTTCTTTCGCACACAAAGTAGCAGCGTACAAGGGCAGATCTGTTACATTGTTGAATTTTCTAAACATGACAACCCTATTGATATAAAATTACATGTTAATTCAACTCTTATAAGTTCCTATGCATGAAAGACCTTTTAAAGGATATTGAAGGATATTATAAAAAAAGGATTGTTCCCTGTATTGCGGACGCACCAGGAGAATGAAATACATATAGAGATACTACTATATCTATATTTTATAGGCTCCGCTTCTATTCATATTTTATCACTGTAAAATAAAATGAACTAGAAATCTTGAAACTGCTTTCAGAAAGGGTCCATTAGGAATAGGGCAAATGTTAAGTGATTTATGAATAATGGAAAATAATTTTCAATCACCGTTTCAAATAGATTCTCAACAATAACCAGAAAAGTAGCATTTCAAGTCTTACGGCTGTGATTCATATTTAATACAGTCATCCTATAGACTCCAGCGCTCTTTATATTTTAGTCTGCTGATGATATAGCTGGAAAATGTGCTCGCAATTCACAAGAGTCAATGGGCTTCAGCCAATTAAATGCAATATGCACCATCAATGTGCATTGCGGCATTTATGTGCTGCAAATTTTCAATAGGAAAATATGTACTATATATTCAGCTAGACCACAATATGTGAATCATAGGTCACTTTCATGTGGTCTGCCGATGCCCAGACATTGCTAAAGGAGGAACCGATATACTGTAGTAGTTGAGTGTAAGCTCTGGAGCCAAATGTTATACCAATGGAACCAATGTTATAAATGGCATGTCTTAGATGGGACCCAGAGATTACAAAAAATTGACAGAGATAAGAGTCAGACCAGTTAGTGTCAGTGTGTTAGGCAGGTAGATGGGCAGCCATTGCTGTAAGTGCTGCTATAATACAGTTCTTTCTCGTTCAGGTCCTTATGATAATTTGGTGATACATATCCTGTGACCACTCATTTTTTGCAAATTTTTTGTCTCCAAGTGACAATTTTGTGATGCATGGCACATATGGCGTCACCAAAAAAATGGCGTATTTTCTGCCACAAGCAAATATTTATACAGTGTTGCCCATTATAATCTTTTTCTAGTGAATTTTTGTTTTTTAAAGTAAATTTTAATTGATTATTAGTTGGAATTTAAATCATCCTCTCGGTGCTGATTACATTTCATGGTCTGCTGGCTTACTCAGTTTTTTTTTCTGTCCAAGTGACAATTTTTTTTTTTCCAAATAAATTTTTATAGAAATTGTATTTCTCCTCCTGCCTTGGTTCTGATAGCGTGCCACTGGCTGCCAACCTTGGTAAGTGCCAAGGTTTTCGAATATTTATTAAAAAAACAATTGCTTCTTTAAATACCTCCATCTGTTTATACGATGAAGAAGGGGGTGTGTTCCCCAAGGTATGGACTGTCTGCGCTCTTGAGAAGGAAGATCTTAGGTCACTCTTATGAATAAAAGTCTTTTTATTAGGGTACAGAAGGCACAACGCGTTTCGGGGAAGGACTCCTCTTTTTCAAGTGCAAATATAAATAGAAACCACTTGCAAAAGGGAAGTCCTTCCCTGAAATGCGTTGTGCCTTCCGTACCCTAATAAAAAGACTTTTATTCATAAGAGTGACCTAAGATCTTCCTTCTCAAGCACGCAGACAGTCCATACCTTGGGAAACACACCCCCTTCTTCATCGTATACCTTAACATCCGGTTCTCCGGCGACGGTAGACGGTATCTGCTGCCACCCTCACCACAAACAAGATCTTATGCGTTAATTGTGATACACTAACAATACCTAAAGGTGAGGGGCCATCTTGGTCACTTATTTTTGTTTTCTTAATTTCACATTTGGATCATAGCCGGATCTACGCTATTCTTGGCCGCTCGGTTTCTCCTTTTGTTTTTGTGAGCATCCATCTGTTTATAATCATTGTTTGATGGGCATCTGTCCCCAAAAAGGGATTGTTTTTGAATCGTATTTTATAAAAAATAAAAAAAAATTAAAAAATCCTGTAAGTATAGTTTGTTTTAACCAGAGAGAAAGGAGCAGGAAGCAGACAGCACTGTTCTCTGTGTGGTGGCTGAACTGAGTCACTGCAACTTAAATTCATTCAAGTGAATGGGAGCTGAACTGCAGTTCCATGTCTGGCCACTGCACTGAGAACAGCGCTGTATGCTTCTTGTTCCATTCTCTGATCTAGCTGATCGGTGGGGTATTGGGTGTCGTAACTTTATAAATCTAGTATTGATGACCTATTCTTTGGATAGTTCATTAATATTTTTAGCCTGGAAAACCCCTTTAAGGCATTAAGATAGGTCATCAATAAAAATAGATCAAATACTGCCATCGATTAGCTGTTCTCAGCAGCTAAAACACAGAAAATGGAGCAGGCAGCAGACAGCTCTGTGCTCAGTGAACACAGGAGAGGAGGTGGGGTGATTTTGGGGTGGGTGCTGGTTCTGATTATGTGACCCAAGGTCAGAACCAGCCAGGAACCAGCCCGGCACCTTTGAGATTGCCACCTTAAAGCCCCAGAGGAACAAAGTATTCACAGGCTCCCTGGAGAACCTCTTTAATGGTTATTTAAGCTTCCCAAAAATAGCCTCAGAGATTTCAGCTTCAGAATTTGATTTAGAAATTGCCAACTCAAAGTAGAAATAAATACTATTGAATTCTTGTTACTATCTATACACTCCGGACTGGCAGCAGAAAGTCTCCCATGTCCCCTTAGGCTTTTTTGATGTGATCTATATCCTATGAGCATTGTGTATAAGAGTGTCTGCTATATAAACCTTGAGGATTCCTTTAAAGTTTTATCTGCCGATGTCTTTTGGAAGTCATGTTCTGGCATTGATTTCATTATCTTTTAGTATTGATGAACAAAGCAAATAAACTGTGCATGGAATCACAAGGTTGTGTGAATTAATGCAAACAAGACGTTAGTCAACAAAGAATACAGGATAACAAGCGGCTGGAGACAATCTATACAGGGTGGGCAATCCTGCTCAATAGCAATGCATCAAAAATGTTTGCCTTGTCCCCGAGATGTGGAGAAAATTGAAAATATATGAGTAAAGTTTAGAAAATTCCTAATGGTCCTTGCAGGTCCTCATACCCATGCTTAACAATAACAATAATTAAAATAATTAATAATAATTTACTATCAACATATTCTACAGTATTAGACAATTGTGGAAATAACAAACATGTAAAATGACAAGTAATACATACGATGTAATAAACAATGAAATGAAAGGAAATAAATAGAAATCAGTGCCCTATCAATAAGAACTTACACACAATGAGAGAAAGGTTCCTGACCAGAAGAGCTTACAATCTACAGGAGAGAGATCACTGCCCATAAGAGCTTACACTCTACAGGAGAGAGGACTCTGCCTGTAAGAGCTTACACTGTACAGGAGAGAGGACCTTGTCCTTAAAGGGGTATTCCCATGAAAATAATCATATCTATATTTGTAGATAAGTAAAAGTTAAACATTTTTGCAAATATAAGTAGTTAAAAATTCTGCAGAGTTTTAAAGATTTGTCTGTTTTCCTGATCGGTTGCCAATAGATACGATCACAAATGCAGAAACTTTCTATGGTCTGGGACTTATCAGGAACCCAGCCATGATTTTCTTATTGTAGCTGGGTTATCAGGCAGGGACACTACATGTATCAGAAGATATCCCGGCTACAATAAGGAAGTCATGGCTGATTTTCTGAGCTTAGAAAGGTCCTGCATTCATGGTCGTATCCACTGGCAACCGATCAAGACAACAAGACTGTGACCACAAGATATTTAGAGAAAATCTTTAAAACTCTGCAAAATGTTTAATTACTTATATTTGCAAAAATATTTAACTTTTAATTATCTACAAATTTAAAAATTGTTATGTTCGTGGGAATACCCCTTTAAGAGCTTGTGTTCTACAGGAGAGAGGACCCTGCCCATAAGAGCTTACACTCTACAGTAGAGAGAACCCTGCTCATAAGAGCTTACACTCTACAGGAGAGAGGACCCTGCTCATAAGAGTTAACACTCTACAGGAGAGAGGACCCTGCCCATAAGAGCTGACACTCTACAAAAGAGAGGACCCTGCCCATAAGAGCTTACACTCTACAGGAGAGAGGACCCTGCTCATAAGAGTTAACACTCTACAGGAGAGAGGACCCTGCCCATAAGAGCTGACACTCTACAGAAGAGAGGACCCTGCCCATAAGAGCTTACACTCTACAGGAGAGAGGACCCTGCTCATAAGAGTTAACACTCTACAGGAGAGAGGACCCTGCCCATAAGAGCTGACACTCTACAGAAGAGAGGTCCCTGCCCATAAGAGCTTACACTCTACAGGAGAGAAGACACTGCCCATAAGAGCTTACACTCTACAGGAGAAGGACCCTGCCCATAAGAGCTTACACTCTACAGGAGAGAGGATCATGCCCATAAGAGCTTACACTCTACAGGAGAGAGGTCCCTGCCAATAAGAGCTAACACTCTACAGGAGAGAGGACCCTGCCCATAAGAGCTTACACTCTACAGGAGAGAGGACCCTGCCCATAAGAGCTTACACTCTACAGGAGAGAGGTCCCTGCCAATAAGAGCTAACACTCTACAGGAGAGAGGACCCTGCCCATAAGAGCTTACACTCTACAGGAGAGAGGACCCTGCCCATAAGAGCTTACACTCTACAGGAGAGAGGTCCCTGCCAATAAGAGCTAACACTCTACAGGAGAGAGGACCCTGCCCATAAGAGCTAACACTCTACAGGAGAGAGGACCCTGTCCTTAAGAGCTTGCAATCTACAGGAGTGAGGTCCCTGCCCATAAGAGCTTATGCATGTTACACCAGGACACTTCTTGTGGTAAAATGTATTTTTTTTTTTTTTTTTTTGTGTGTGTGTTTTATAACTTTTTTGCACTTTTCCAGCTTTAGCTTTAGGTTGGATCTTTGAGGGTTAATTGATCTATCACCATTTTGTGTAAACTGGAGTGGCATTTGCTCTGTAGTTTCTATAGGGTGGGAGGAGTTAGCTGGTTACCTAGCAACCCTTTTTTGTATCCTGCTTGGGCTTGTTGGCTAATGGGAATTGGTAGATCTCTGCAGTGTCATGGAGACGTGTTCCTATGAGCACCTTCAGCTCTCTAGTTATTGGTATTTAAGCCAAGACAGGCTGTCCCACAATATTGGATCCCACAGATCACAGAAAGAAACATTTTTATTGCAGAGAAAACATCTTCCTTTTCTAAATGAACCTTAAAGGCCCCCAATAGTGGCTAAAAGAAACGACCAAGTCAGGGTTATTCCTTAATCTACTTGGTAGGAAGAGGCAGAATACTAAAGAAGGAAGTGAAGAGCAAGGGCAACTTTCATCCATGTTTGTAGAGTGCCCTGTGTGTCGATTCTGCTCGCCTTAAGGAGCTGTGCCTCCATGATACTTGTGTCTAGAAAATTTGCTGAAGTAAACTGAGTTGTGAGTGTCACCTGTCTATCTCTTCTGTGTCTTAATCTTACCCAACATCAATGGCACCTCAAGAATACCACCAGCCTAGAGACCCACAACAGGGACTACCCTGGGGGAAACTTCCACTATCTATCATCCAGCTCATCACTGTACAGTCCTAATTTGAAAGAGGATTTGGCACCAAAGCCACCATGACAGAAGAGATTTTTTAAAAAAAGCCACCTTAGATCCCACCCACTGAGTCATTTCCCCATTGCTAACCCATGAAAATTGCACTTATATTCTTAAAGGGGTATTCCCATCTGAAGGACCCTATCTATACTGGTAGCTTATGTAAATTGAAGAGTTTTCCTAAATATATTGCTTTAGAAATGCTGCTTTGTTTTCCTGCTATGTAAAATTATTCCTCCCATTGTTTACACAGTGTTTCCATAACACCGGACCTGAGTGATAGGACAAGTGAGGTCACTTACTGCTCTGTTATCTACAGCTCTGCCAGTCAGCTAATTGCAGTTTGCTGATAAAGCCCTGCCTGTTATCTCTCTATGTAAACACACAGATAATACTGAATCTGTTCTCTAGAAGCATGTGCATATTATTTGATGGGCATTTACATGAGATTTCTAGTAATTATAATAAGTATTGTTATAGCTCATAGTGTCCTGTTCAGCAAGCTGGGGGGGGGACACAGGAAGTGAGAAGAGGAGACAGCAGGAAAAACTGCTGAAACAGATGGGAAAACCCCTTTAAGGCCTTCTATTCTACGGAAAAAAAACCTTTTCCGTAAGATCCTACAATCTACTGCATTTGCACATTTACAATGCATCCAAACTTAAATTATTCCTTTTATCAAACTCTATTTACACTATTTTAATTGTGTTAATATTATTGCTTAAAAATTTCTGCCACGTTTTGTATACAGCTCTCATCCATGACTTTGTGTCTCCATGGCTTCAGACTACAAAAAAAACTCTATGTAGTCTGATCCCGCTGTCATTTACTTTCAATCTTTCCCTATATATAATCAATAGGTTTGCTGTAGTATGAGACAGATGGAAGAGAGTATATACATGCAGTTTTGTTACACAGGGTTTTATGTAGTCTGTAACCTTAAAGACACATCCTGTAGGTCTGCATAGGAGCTGAGTACACAAAACCGTAGATTTTTAATCAAGATTATTTACAAAGTATTTTTTTCTGCTTAATTTGAGGGTTATTGCAATGATAAAAAATTGCTACAAATGTGGACATATCCTTTAAGTGTTATTTATTTTATTTTTTTTACCTTATAGAAATATTTCTTTAATGTTTTCCTCTCTATATTTTACAGCTTTGAGTTACATTACAGACAACATTTCCAATAAAAATGAAATAGTACACTGTAATAAACATTCAGGTTTAGGATGAAATAAAGGCAGATTTCACCCACGGAGCAGAACGATTGTTTCCTTAAGCAATGTGCATTATCTTATCTGTACAAATCATCCATCTGCACAATGTTGTGGGATCAATATAACACATACATAATATGCTAACACAACCATATACATGTCACCCAGGCTGCAATGGTATAAAGTTGAGTTACTGTATAGAACAGCGGTTACAGAAAACTTGCCCTTGCCACCAAAAAAGAAAAAAATGGATCTACTTTCTAAGAAAAGAAAAGCAGCTGATGGAGATTGACAGACTTTAGGGGATATGAAAGGTTTTCTCTCCATTTCTCCAATTCTGTCTATGTACAGATGGATCCATCCTTACTGGCCGCTAATTTAATTAACTTTTTCATGACCGAGCCATTCTACCTGGTTGATGACCAGACACTTTTTTGGATTTTTTTGGTAGGTTAGGCTTTTAAAACCAACAGTATTTTTTCGTTCAGTTTAGTTGAATAATTTTTGCCTCTTTTCTGTTGATACATAGGGGCCGATTTATTAAGACTGGTGCTAGACACGTTAGAATTATTCTGTCTCTTAATAATTTTGATGCACCATGGAGAGTTCTGTGCCAGTAGTGGAATCTACACCAGTCAGAGATTGCAACAAGACTTGTAACTGCAACAAGAATTGCAACTTTTCAAGTCTTGAATTCCAGAAAACTTTGGCTCCGTTTTAAGTCATTTTTGCGACAGTTTTGACCCGAATATCTCAACAAAACCGAACAATTGGGGATTTGTCTCACACGAACTAAAATGCCCACTGTGACATGTATAGAGTAAAATAGATGGAGGTGAAAAAAATAAAAAAACAGTTACACTCACCTCTTTTGAGGCTCCTTGATTCCATGATGCTAGCTAAAACCATCACATGCTGCAATATATCCCAACTAGAGATGAGTGAACCTCCCAAGATTCATTTAGTTTTGGGTTTGGGTGGCTCAGGTTCCTGATGCATTTCGGTTCAAACAAGTTTGGATAGGACAGGATGTTAAATCATTATACTCTGGAGTCTCTTCAGACCCCACAGTAAAATAGGTGGAGGCACAGAGGAGGTGTACAAAATAAAAAACTTTCCTCAACTTCTTTGGACCTCCTCATCGCGTCCGGCGCTCTCTTGGTCTCCTCAATCATGCACCCAGGGTCACCAGTGAGGCCTGTTATTGAGCCTCCATGGGGATATGGCCACACTGTGTGCCCACACATGACATCATCAAGGAGACCAAGAGAGAGCACCGGACACCGTGAGGAGGTCCAAAGGAGTTGAGAAATATTTTTTTTTATTTTTACACCTCCCCTCGGCCTCCACCTACTCTGTGGTCTGAAGAGATCCCACAGAATACTAATTTCATCTCCTGCTATATCAAACTTGTTTAAAACGCAGTGGCGTAATGATCGTGGACGCAGGTTGTGCGACCGGGCAGGGAGCAGTACGGGGCCCATGGCCAGCTGGAAATGGCTAGGGCCCCGGGCCTCCATGATAGTGGTCGGCGAACCAGCCCAGGGTAGGTGACTAAAAATAAAAAAAAAAATATTTATATTCACCTGTCCGGGGCTCTTCTGTCCAATTTCTCAGGTTTTTCCTGCGCTCCAGATGTGACTGCTGGCATCTGTGATTGGCCCCAGAGGTCACATGGGGGCACGCCGACGTAATGACGTTATTGCGTCCCACGTGACAGCTGAGGCCCAATCACAGGCCCCAGCAGTGACGTCTGGAGCTCAGGACCTCAGTCGCAAGAGAGAAGAGGAGCGAAGATACACAGGTAAGGGAGTATAAGTGTTTGTTTGTTATTTTTAATCACTTCCCCTGGACCTCTACTTATTATACTCTGGGGTCTGAGGAGACTCCAAAGTATAATAATAGCTGCAGTGATAGTGACTTTGTGGAACTTTCTCCCATCTCCCTACTGCATCTCTGGAGCTCGGCCACAGTGATCTTTGGGTTCTTCTTTACCTCTCTCACCAAGGCTCTTCTCCCACCATTGCTCAGTTTGGCTGGACGGCCAAATCTAAGAAGAGTTCTGGTCGTCCCAGACTTCTTCCATTTAAGGATTATGGAGGCCGCTGTGCTCTTAGGAACCTTGAGTGCTGCAGAAATTCTTTTGTAACCTTGGCCAGATCTGTGCCTTGCCACAATTCTGTCTCTGAGCTCCTTGGGCAGTTCCTTTGACCTCATGATTCTCATTTGCTGTGACATGCACTGTGAGCTGTGAGGTCTTATATAGACAGGTGTGCGACTTTCCTAATCAAGTCCAATCAGTTTATTAAACACAGCTGGACTCCAATGAAGGAGTAGAACCATCTCAAGGAGGATCAGAAGGAAATGGACAGCTGTGAGTTATATATGAGGGTCACAGCAAAGGGTATGAATACTTATGGCCATGGGAGATTTCAGTTTGGTTTTTTTTAATAAATTTGCAAAAATATCTACATTTTTGTTTTTTTCTGTCAAGATGGGGAGCTGAGTGTACATTAATGAGAAATAAAATGAACTTTTTTGCTTTTAGCAAATGGCTGCAATGAAACAAAGAGTGAAAAATTTAAAGGGGTCTGAATACTTTCCGTACCCACTATATATTACAGTCTGTGAAGGTTTTAGCTTGCATGTCATGGTAATACATTGAATTTATTTTATGACAAACTGGAATCCATAAATTCTTGCTGACTGCCTATTGACTCATCATAGGGCAAATAAAATTTTGTTATGTATGACATGGTGCTTGGTAAATAGGGAAGAGGTCACAGCAATCCAATTCATAGTCACGGAAAACCCCTTTAATCATCCCAGTTGCCCATGTAATCACTCCAAACTACTAGCCGGGACATTTGTCAACTCTATTACTGGAAAATTTATTGGCATCTGGATCACCAAAATTTTTGGTATATTTAGCTCTGATGAATACAGTGTGTGATGATATGTACATGTAAGCATAGACGTAAGTGACATGTACTGTGTGAAAGTGTTTTGCTTTTGAGGCTCTGCTTGGGTCAGACCTTTAGCCACAAACAGGGACAAAGAAGGACATATATGAGAGAATACTGTGCATTGATGTAAAATTGCATGAAGACGGCCATCCTTGTAAAGTGAAGGGGGTATTTTTGCAACGTGTCTATTTTTAGAAAATATATAGGTATGGGGAACAATTTCGTTTTATTTGTGAAAGGGTTAATTAATGTATTATTATTATTATTATTATTATCATTATTATTCTTAATATTATTATTAGTAGTATTATCACTAGTATTAGCATTATTAATATTAGTATTTAGTAGTAGTAGTAGTAGTAGTAGTGTTAGTAGTAGTACTGGTAGTAGTAATATCACTTAGTGGAAAACACATCCTATGTCAATTGTATGTCCTCAGCCTGTTAATACAGCTCCGGATATTTTATTGCACAAACTGTAGGAAATCGATTTCCTGTTTTGTTAATATTTATGCTCAGTCTCTCGAAATGAAACGTTGCTAATATCAGAAACTGCACTAATATGGAAAAAAGTTAACACCAGTGTTACTTTCATGTTGCCGTACTTCCCGCTTGCTCTGATATAATGGATTTTGTTCTGTGCTTTGAACTCTCAAACCTTCCTGAGCACTTTCATCTCACATTCCTCCACTGTTGGCGATACCGACCTCCGTTTCCAAGGCTTTGATTGCTGAGAGTAACTTTAGGTCTTTGAAGTCTACCATGACTTTTATTTGGCGGTCAATTGATTTTTCATTCCTGGAAGAGTCGGCGTGGAGGAATATCATTCCCAGAGTTTTCACTTAAGCTCCTGTTCATGGACCCAACTGTGACCGAAACATTGGATTCTTAGTGTTGATTATTCATAGTATTAACACTTCACTTTGCGGAATGTCCGGACTAATTCCTGACTTACGACTTTGAAGTTTTAAATAAAAGTTTGTAAAATCTTAAATATTTCATTGTAGAAAATTTGAGAATTGATTTTATGACAAAATGCAAAATGTGTTCAAGAAATTTATCTTCTTGATGATATCAGAGAAATGTTTATGAAGCTCGAAGGAGTTTCTGAAATAAACACATTGATGGACCATCCTTAGAACCCACGTAGCGAAATGCACAAAAAAACGCTGCAGAAAAAACCACAGCAAAAACGCATCGTGTATTTTTCAACAGTGTTTATCGATTAAATTTTTGCTGAGTTTTTTTTTTCTGCAAACTTTCCACCCTTATTATTATAGCTATAGGAAAAACACCAGCATTTCTGCAGGTATAATTGATATGTTATGATTTTAAAAAAATGTGGATGTTTTTGCAATGCAGCTTTTCTGCTGCGGATATTTTTTCTGCACTGTGTGGACGAGATTCGACAGAGTTTCATTCCCTTTTAGGTAATGTAAAATGCAGCGTTTTTTGTTGCATCAGAAATGTTGTGTTGTCAAAATGTGGGGCTTTAGCCTTAAAGGGGGTTTTCCGTAATCAAAGTGTATGATCTATCCACAGGATAGGTGATAAGTGTCTGATTGTTGGGGGTGCAATGTCGAGAATCTCCACCAGTCACAAAAATGTGATGCCACGTTCCACTTTTGCATGGATTGACAGTCGAGCATGAGCATTGTTGTACCATTCAAAGTTTATGGGACTGATGGAGTCAAGTATAGTCAGGTCAGTTGTCACAGAGCGACAGTGTAACCAGTGATCCATCCAACTATGAGGACATAAGAGCCTCATTCTTCCCACTGGTTGGAGCTCCACAAGATAACATATTGGTAAAACCCCTTTAATCTACACTATAAATGGGTAATTGGTTGGGGCCTGACCCCAAGGACCTTTTTTCAATATCAGAATTTAATAATTCCAGATATAGCAGCCGTTTGGAGCAGGCTAAAATATCAACCAAGAAAGGTTCATGTCAAACTGCAGCGCTTTCTCTTGGTATACCCTACAGGGGTAAGTCACATGATCCAGCAGGGTCCATCATATGGCTTACTTTAAGCCTACTCATTTAAAGGAGTTTTCCACTATTCACAAGATTCGGGATAACTTACAGATGGGTCTGGGTCTGACCACTCTTTGCTCCCCCCCCCATCAGGAGGACAGGGGATTTTTGGGTTGCACTGTGACTCCATTCACTTACATTAGTGAAAAAGTCGCAGGCAATCCAGCAACATTTGGTCACGTGACAGGTGTGGGGCTGTATATACCTAGCCTACTCTCCAAACCCTTCATAGACATACATGCTCAAGTCAGCCCAGTGTGCATGTGTTCTGAATCAGTAACCCAAATTGGTCCAATCATTTGTCCCTTTTCTCCAGGATCAGGAGGTCAATTTTCTGCAAAAATTGACTCTCTAGTTGGCTGTTTTCGTTTGGCACAGTGTCAGACTATCCCACTGACAATTGGTCAAGCCTCTTGTCTTCACCCCCATTACTGGAGCCACTTTATATTTTTAAGATTTCCGTGCATACTCTTGTAATGAAGTTTTTGGATATCCTGTATCCTACAAGGATTTTGAAAATATTTTTTAAAAATATAATCTCAACCATGAACCGTAAACAAAGCGAATGTATAAATATTTTTTTTTTTCTTTTTGTAACAATATTTTTTGCTCTTATCAGTATGTGCCTATGTTTTTCAATAAGCCTCTCCTTCCAGATATCCTTCTGTAGATATACTTCTACTTGATAGATCTTATTTTCCTTTTGTGTCATTTTATGCACTAGACCGCAGCCATCCTAATCTTCAGATCTACGGCCGTATTACTCACATAAACAAAGTGGGAGAATAATTGTGCCCCACTAGTGTTAAGTGGTTACTTATTATGTGATGGAGTATACAGTCCGCTCATAAACTAATTTACAGAAAGTAACACAGTCTTAAGATTTATTAGTCCATAATATATTCAAAGCTTGAGTCCGACTCCACTACTTCATCACCCATGAAGTATAGATATAATGAGAAAAATCAACTAACACAGCATTTATTTCAGTGTCCCCTATTAATAAAACTCAAAACTTAACTCTTAAGTCATTTTTTAATATACATCTTCTGTGTTAGAATTAATGGTCCAACCCTTGGTACATGTGTCGGCTGCTTCGTGCTACAGTAATCACATTAATTAATATGGCATCTGATTATTTATAAAGGTTTTGCCTGTCGGTGATATATTTACTGTGCCGGGGGCTCCAACATTTCTGAACAAACCAGGTCTTAAAGGGGTAGTCTCATCAATGGGGGCTATGGCAAATTGCTGGGAAATTCCATAAGATTAGGTTGGAGTCAGACGTTGGGACCATCTCTGATCCCAAGACTGAAGACTAAGGGTTTTGGCATTTTCCCAGTACAGTATCTGGCAGAGAACAGGAGACTGCACAGTGGGTGGATGGAAGCAAGGAAAAAAAAAATGGAAAAAATGTGAAGGATCTGAGATATCACAGAAGTTGGACCCCTACTGAGCAAAATGTGGTGGCATATCTTCTCAATATATTGGGCATTTAAAGAAAAAAAAATCACCCCTTAACCACTTCAGGACCGGGCTCTTTTCCCTGGTTCAGAACCAGTCTTCATTTCCTTTTCCTTTTGAAATCAGATAATGTATCTCTTTATCCCTAGAAACTCTGATCTTAAAAGTTAAATGGGTTGTCCAGTAGAAAAAGCTCAAAATTAACATTGGGCGAATGTCATAATATTCATCTCACAAAAATTTGCAAGGTTCAACCAGCATGTTTGTTTTGAGATGAACTTGTTTGTTCAGCACCAGTACTGCTATTATTATATTCTATTCAGACCCCAGAGTATAATAAGGGGAGGCCAATGGGGAGAGCTTAAACATAACTGTCTTGCTCACCTCTCCTACGCTCCCCTGTGGCTCTCTGATGGGTCCCCATAATTTGTGGCCCTTCTCCAGCCTTCTGAATAAAGTGGCCCCAGGGGCCACTGAGACTTGTGATTGGGCCCAAGCGGTCACATGGGGTGCACCAAAATTATGACTAGAGATGAGTGAAGTATTCAAAAATTCGATACAATTCTATTCAATCCAAATTAAATCGCGGTGAATCACGTAACAAAAACAGCTATTTATTGGATGCAGAGAGCCAGGGTGGGTGCCGTCAAATATGATAAAACCCCCGATCGGTTATGGAGCAGGGTATTAGCTGTCAGTTACAGCTAACACCCTGCTCCATAACCGATCGGGGGATTTAACACCTTGGATGCAGCGGTCAAACATACCGTGTGCGCTCGCGAAGGTGTTAAAGGGATGTAACATCACAGGGCTGGCTGCTGATTGGCTGCACGCATGGCATTGTGGGTGATCCTGCGTTCCCAGAGTTCCTTGCCCCATGTCCTAATATGTACAGAAGCCATTTTGAACTAAATGCAAATCGTTACCACAAAGCGTTAGAAATTTGGATTCGATGCGAATCAAATATTTTCTGAAATTCGGATCGAATTCCACTTCTGCAGCTTTGATTCGCTCATCTCTAATTATGACGCTTAAGTCCCGCACCAGATCTATGTTTCTGCATCTTCCCTGGGTCTCCACTTATTATACTCAACAGAAAGTAGAATCTGCAGGAGAGGCCCAAAGAGGACGGAGACCCACACCGGAAACCATAACGGAGCCCATGAAAGGTGAGCATGATTGCTTGCTATGTTCACACATCTCCCCTGGATCTCCTTGAATTATAGTAGTGGTAAATGGGTGGCAAACAGAAAAATTCAAATTTGGTCAAACCCCAAATTTTTTTAAAAGTTGTAACAAACTCAGCTCATTATGAACCACTTTGCTCATTCCCATCTGCCATATACAGGGCACTTGTGCTAAACCTCCTTTGCTGTAGCTATGCAAAAAAAACCCACATAATTATATTATTCTTCAAGCCCAGAAAACACTTGCTGTAATCTGAGCAAATAATAATAGTTTGTGTAAGGTTGGAATCACACAGTCTTTTTGTGGCAGTTTTTAGAGTCAAAGCCTGGAGTGATTATAAAAGAGAGTAAAAATTTACATTTTTCATTTATAGATTTCCTTCTTTTTTGATTAATTTCTGGCTTTGGCTCATGAAACTACATCATAAAAACTCCAACAAAAATGCTATATGTGAATCCTGCCCAATTTTTTTTCCTTTTATACTGAAAACATGACCCCCCCCTGCAGAATTTGAAATGCTAACCAAACACCATGTACTTGCATAGACAATGAAACCTCTCCAAAAAAGATAAAGTCAGCCACATAGTCCATTCGCCTTGCAATTGCATTTGCCAAAAAAGATACCCCTCCAAAAAAAATAAAAAATCTAACTCATAACCATGAACATGTAGACCAAATTGATACATGTAGTAAAAAGTGCAACTGCAGATGTGTTGGCTTCTAAATTCCAGAAGGAGAGTTCAAAAACAAAAACATTTTGTAGAATTTTCAGAACCAAAAATGCTTTGGTTCTAAAGGAATTACATTATGTAAAACATATAAATTCCAAATACATTTTCTTTAAGGTATTTTTTGTGATTTTTAAGTAAGAAACAAACAGTTGATAGAACGTGAACATCTGCTGAACACTTCTCGCATTACCTGTGAAAAAAAAAAAGACAAAAAGGTTAAAAATATAGCGAACATGAATTAATAATAACTAATCTGGAAATAGCTCAGGTTGTGCGTTACATGAAAATTTCTCATCAGAATTTTTACCTCCGGGTTCTTTTTCTTCATTCGCTAGAAGAGTTTAAGACGATTTACCATAATGTCTAACATAGATAGGGAGCGTTCTCACATAGACTGCAGCCTGCTAATTGCCTCGCAAAAATATGAGCCGAGAACTTTCCTCGTGAATTAATTTTATTGACATAAAGCAGCTATTCCAAGGAATGCCACTGGGAAGAATGTAACTGAAAACATGACGGGATGAGATGTGGGCTGATCACTAGAATATTAATTCTATGTTTAAATGCTCGAAAAGGAGAATTAAGATTTTTAAAAATATTTTTTGTGTATTTTCCCTGTTGCAGACACATAGCTAACCATGGTTCTAGATAGAGCCATAGCCCTGATAAATTATACAACTTGGAAGTCTAAGAAGTTCAACTTACCACCTCCCCCCCAAAAAAAAAAAAAAAATCAAAAATACCTACGGGTGTGTCCACACTACAAATACTCAAAAACTGATCCCTCAAAATATCATGACATGGTAACAAAAACCTTGAAAGGCTGCCATTCACTCCACACATAGACAACGTTTCTCTGAATTATTTTCAGGTCATTGACCTCAGCTATGACGTTTCTTCTGCAAGCTTTCTACCCCCTCCCTGTGAGCAGTTTAGCCAACAAATGAAACGTCACAGTAGCAGATGAACTCCTTGCCCCTTGTAGCCACTCATGGGAGTAATTTATTGTCTGGTCAGATATGCGGAGAAGAGTGAAGGTGCTCGGACTGAAGAAGTGAGACATAAGACAGACACTGTGACACAAAACAGACCTTGTAGTAGGGAGTGAATTTGCACACAGATTGAGAGCAGGCAGGTGAATGATGGGAAATGTAGTTTGTCCACAGATTCTTTGAATGGAAATACAAAGGAGCAGCAAGTAAAATAAATCCAAGCCAAGGGTGCACAAGGGAACAGTGTGAATTTATCACTGATGTGGGTGTAGTTGCAGATCATTTGCAAATTATTGTAAATAAAGTAACAAAATTGTAGAGAAAAAAATATAAAACATTTTTGTGTCATACTATAAATATAGGTTATTTTATGTTGGTGAAGGTGGTGATATACTGACTCCTGTGTACCTGTGTAGAGTTTTCCCTATAGCCCCAACCACTCCTGAGAAATCAGTTCGCTGTTAGTTTGAGCACACAATATGTAAATTAGGCTCTCTACTGTCAGGTGGGTGGCTCTGACATGGAGCAGATACTCTGAGAATGGTGGGAGCAAAGAGAAAAAATTCCAACTGTGCCAGAGGCAATGGAGTGGAACCTTTTGAAGGATGGAAATAATAATAATAATAATAATAATAATAATAATAGTCCTTTAATAGTCCCACAATGGGGAAATTCAGTGTATTACAGCAGCAAAGATAAGCAGATACAAATACAAATTGTACAGGAATGTTCCAAGGTGAGAGGCATTACATTAATAGCAGACAGACAGATAGGACGTAGCAGAGGGGGGGGGGGGGGATTTAACAGGCAGAGAGATATTTCAGTTCTCTGTGTGTAATGATCTCCACTTAGGTCGGTGTTGGTTGTACAGCCTAACCGCGGTGGGGAGGAAAGACTTCCGATAGCGCTCCTTCTCACACCTAGGGTGGAGCAGTCGGTCACTGACAGTACTGCTCAGCGCGATCACAGTCTCATGCATGGGATGGGACTTCTTCTTCTGCATGGAGCTCACCACGGACAGTATCCTTCTGTCACCCACCACCTGCACTGGGTCCAGTGGGCTCCCCAGGACAGAGCTGGCCCTTCTAATCAGCTTGTCAAGTTTATTTCTGTCCCTGGTTGATATACTGCTCCCCCAGCAGGCCACTCCAAAGAAGATGGCTGATGCCACTACCGAGTTGAAGAAAGTTCTAAGAAGTGCCCCCCGGATTCCAAAGGCTCTCAGTTTCCTAAGCAGGTAGAGCCTGCTGTGGCCCTTCCTGTACAGGGCCTCCATATGATCTGCCCAGTCCAGCTTATTATTAAGGAGCAAACCCAGGTACTTATAGGTGTTCACAATCTCGATGCCCGTCCCCAGGATGTCCACTGGTTTAGGAGGGCTTCTGCCTTTGCGGAAGTCCACCACCATCTCCTTGGTCTTCCCCGCGTTAATCTTCAGGTGGTTCTGGTGGCACCAGTCCACAAAATCCTGGTTCAGTTCTCTGTACTCCCTGTCATCATCATCTGTGATGAGACCCACTATTGCAGAGTCGTCAGAATACTTCTGTAGGTAGCAGCTGGATGAGTTGCACCTAAAATCTGCAGTGTACAGTGTGAAGAGGAAAGGGGCGAGAATTTGGAATTGGTTGACGTCATGAAAGGTCCTCTTTGAAGGAAGTAACAAAATGAAAGAAAATGGGAGCAGATTATTCTGAGTGTATCATTTAAAATTCCTATTGTTAGGCATCTCATTATACTGGAAGGTGTTACCGTAATTGGAGCTCCGAGCTTTGTTTATTTGCCTGAAGTGTCTGTATACTATATGTGATGGTATAAGTCTACGTGTGACTGAATAAATAACACATTGGGTATTTTACATAAATGGTTTATCAATGGGGTGTTTATTATAGTTTTTGTGTTGTTTTTTATTCATTTAAAGTGTAACTCACATTTGATGTTTTTTTTTTTTTTTGCTATTGTGTCGTGGGAGAGGGGCAGGTGAACATTTTTGTGATATACTTTATTAATCTATCAATCTTCCTATTAATAGAAAACAGGCTGTAAAGTTCCCATTAGCAATGCTCTAACTAAGCATTGCCAGGGAGATTCTGTCCGTATACCTGTACTCAATGCAGCATGGTCACTGCAAATGGCTGTATCTCCGGTTTTATACCACCTAGAAAAATGATTCTGGTATCATAAGAAAGCTGAGACTGAAGTACTAGCTGTAAAAGAATTAGAGATATCACTAGTTAAAAACACAGCCAGGAGTATTATTTTATATGTAACAGGAACTGCTACATATCAAGTTCAAATTATTGACCGTGTTTTTAAATAGTGATATCTCAGGTTCTGTTATAGCTAGTACTTAAATCTTGGCATCATATGATACCAGAGCCATTTTTCTAGGTGGTATAAAACCAGAGATACAGCCATTTGACGTGACCATCCCCCCTTTGGTAAATGCTTCAGCTCTGCATATTCACAATATAACTGTGTACAGACTTTCCTTAGTAACAGCTCAGTTAGAGGATTGTAAGGAGAATGTTACAGCCTGTTTTATAATAAAAAGGAAATTACATAGGTTTATAAAGTATATTAAAAAAATAGTCACCAAACACCCCCGACACAATAGTGGAAAAAAAAAAGAAGCTGTGTGGTAATGCAAGGACAAAGTAAGTGGCAGCTGCTGGGTAACCCTTTCCATTGATCTCATTGATCTCTGTCCAAGCCCCTGAGGATAGCCCTGGGGGACTGTAAAGCTGTAACCTACCACTATGGTCTATGGTACTTCTTATGTGATGTCTCACCACTTACCTGTTAGATCTTATTGATGATCTGTCCTATGTGTACAATGCCATCCGTATCAACTCCTATGGTGGATCAAAATAACTCCAGGGAGATGCTGTCTAAAGATCTTGGAGAGGATTCTTATGGCTTCTACCAGTTTTATTTCCATAATCCATGTAATAATGTGACATAACGGTAGCGTTAAAGTGTGAGGTCTGTCATATTTCATTACAAGCTCAGACTATAGCGATAACTACTTCAGCGTGTGCTTCATTTACTGACCTTGCAGATTTCTCCTTCTGTATTAACCAGGACTCAGGATGAAATATGTCTCATATTAGACGCTTCCTAACTAATAGAAATCAGATGGTGTACTGTGAGCACCATGTTGTTCCAAATACAATACTGCAAACAGTAGAGTCTGCAAAACTCATTACATTCTACCGAGCTAACATCTCTGCGTTACATTAATGGTGCGACCATCACTCCAGCCAATTCCAGGCCAATGCCAGGTCATGTTGCTCGTGCTACTGTGAGCAGCCAGCATGGCCTAAACATGCCACCATGGTCTTCAGCGTCCCCGAACTTGTTTCTTATCTTATAAGACAGCAGGCTACTTAGTCAAGGACTAGGCAGTAACCTGACATGTGTGTCTCAAATTTGTGAATGGATATCAGGCTCATAATTGCATGTAGCTATGAATTTCATTGGTGGAACCCCAGTCCAACACTACAAGTACACATCCTGGCCATGTCTCCTTTTACCTCGCTCATTCCTACCCAGTCCTTTTATGCCACCACACAGTAATAATGCCCCTTTTCATGTATTATACAATGATGATGCCCCCTTAATTCTCCCTACACCGTATAGTGGCCCCTTAGTGCCCTCAGGCAGTATAACCCCCCTTAGTTTTTCACATACCCTTAGTGCCTCTCATTAGCGATGAGTGAACTGCGTTTGTTACCAATTTTCCAAAAATTCCACTAAACCTGAAGCTTTTTGGGATTCATCCAATTTGAATCCTTAAAAGTTGAATTTGAAATCAAGGAAAGTTGACTATTATTATACTTGGGGTCTTTTCATGCCCCAAAGTATAATAACTGGAAACCAGGGAGGGTGTGTAAAAATAAAGTTAAAACGCTTACACTCCTTCCTGGGCTTTGATCCATGGTGCTATGATGTTAAAACATGTAAAAATGAGTTAAGGTCAAAAAAGTATTGCAGCTCAATCCCAGAGTTATAGTGCCCTGCTGCTGCAGTGGGAGGCAATACAAAGATCCACCACAATGGAGAGTATGGAGCAATGCTTCGGGGATGTCATGGTGACTAGAGTAAAGTGGCCCCTTTAATCAGCTGACCCGGATCCAGATCCCTACTAATCTGACATTGATAGCCTATCTTTAGGATAGCCCATCAATATTCTAGCCCAGGAAAACGCTTTAACCCAATACTTTGATTCTTATATTGATAAGTGTTGTGAATTGGCAGGATCTTTCTTCCGAATGGGCTGAAACCTTTGTCTCTCCTCTTTGTATCTACGTATTTCACTGTACATACATGTTTGCTGTAGGGGAAAGATGCTTCTACATTCTAGATTTGTTCTCTGTGTGAGATAGATTCCTTATGGAGAAGAGAAAAAAATTGACTTGAGTACAAGAGGTTGAAAATATTTCGTAGAATTATTAACCCAACCGAGTCGAGGCTTGGCACTCATGGTTGTTCTCCTCTAACTGTGTCATGATTCAAGTATAAACAATTTATACATTTTGTTAGGAGATATTGTACATTTTTCACGATTCCCTTAACCCTCGCTGCAGACTTTACAGTCGCTTTATGTATTCTGGATACATTTTAGGCTCTCTGAAAGCTAAAGTGTCAGTTTTCATGACAGGGACTACAGCTTGGAACTTACATAGGGGATGTCTTCACGGTTCTTAAGAAAGAATAGTATTTTCCTGTGGGAAAGACTCTACGCAGCCAAGTTATTTTCACAAGAAACAGGCAATCCCCAAGTCCCAGCCTTAACAGCTGCTTGGTTTAGATGAAGAAATTGCTACTTAAAACAAAAACTCTCCCTGTTACACGACTGAGAACAATGAGAAATGTAGACCCTGCCAACGTCGATGAAAAATGAGACGCGTCAGACAATCAGGTGTCATCCTTGTGTCTTGTGTTTGATAACAGCGCTTGACCACGGGGGATAATTTTTTTTTTTTTTTTTTTTACTTTTTTTTTCCATAAAAAGACATAGAGAATCTGCTGTTTGCCTGCCGAATGCTAAATGCTGAAGAATTTACTATCAAAATATGCTGTCAAGATCCTGGGAGCCGTGAAGTCTAAAATATACGACACATCACTCAGTGAGCCGCAGCTGTATATTAACACAATGGCATCATTAGCTAAGCCATTATACACAGGCTGTAATGGGAATCATTTCACAATTAATTAAAGTTGGAGAAATATATGCATTGTTACATCGTTACGGCAAGATCCAGTTGAGTGATTTATTATTTTGCTGCCGCTCTTTAGTAATCAGTTTTGACGACTATCCTAAGTCTAAATACTAATTAGGATTTAGTGGAAGACCAAAATTAATTCTGGAAGGCAAAGGGAGGAGTATTAGGTAACTGGACCTTAGAAAATATATTTAAAAAATGAAAGAAATAATTTAAGATTTATTAGAATTACTAGTATTATTAATAATGAGGTAACCGGTTCAGATTTAGAAAATTTGGGTCAAATTTGGTTCAAAATTTTGGGTTAAACTTTTCTTCTTCTTCTTCTCCTTCTTCTCCTTCTTCTTCTTCTTATTATTATTTGAGTTGAGCTAACCAGTTGGAATGAACCAGATTTAAGCCAACTTTTCAAAAAGTTTATGATTCAACCCAAACATGGAAAGTTTGGGGGTTAGTCACTCACAAACTGGATGTGAAATTATTATTATTATTCTCTGGGGTCTCTTCAGACCACAGAATATAATAGATGGAGGCATGAAAAAATAAACAGCTATATTTACCTTCCCTCACCTATTTTGGGCTTCCTTTCAGTGCTGCCTATGGGTCTTCTTCCAGCCTCCTGGGTGACGTCATGAGCCTCAGTGGTGGCCCTGGGATGCATGATTTCACCCAGGTGGCCAGAAGAAGATCCAGAGTGATCACCAGATACTGTGAGGATGCCCAGAAAAGGTGAGGGAAGGTGAGAATAACTGTTTGTTATTTTCCAGAGTAGAAAACCCAGAGTATAATAATTTCATTTCAAGTTCGTGACGAACTTATTTAACCTGAAACAAATCTTTGTGTCAACCTGCCCCAAAACTTATTGAATTTTCAAAGGTTTACCCATTTCTAATTATGTATTATTATTATTATTATTATTATTATTATTATTATTATTATTATTACAATTTCTGCAAATTGTCCTGACATTGTGTTGCATGCAAAAAAAAACAACTTGCTTATAGATGTTGAGATTCCGGATGACCAGATCATCATGCTGAGAAACATACAAAGAGCAAGCAGAGAAACTCATGAACATCAAAGATCTTGAGACTGAAGTGGGCAGAATGTGGAGGGCCAAAGTTGGAATTGTACCTGTGCTGGTTGGAGCTCTAGGCACCATCAAAAAATAATTAAGCATTTTCAAGCTAACACAATGGAAGAAGAAGAAGGAGAAAGAGAAGGAGAATTATTTTAACATGCAAGTTGACCTTTAGACAAGTCAAAGACAATGGCTATATGAAGTTGGGTTTTTCCAACCAAGACAGATGGACCTGGTGTCAGCCATTACACACCCTTTTTATATGATCCTTGGACCAATGTCCTACTTCCTTATTTGTCAAAAGGTTTATCTCAATGTTGTTGAAGATAAACCTTCGAGAATCATCTGTAATCTGGAAAGAGTTGATGCTTTAATGGAGTGGTTAAAAGTAAGTTCTCCCTGACCTGGTGTGGATTTTAGATTGTCCTACATCAGCTCTGGAGTCCTTTGCACCTCCTGTCACTGTTAGTATTAAGCACCACCCCTTGGTAGGTTAGGGTTGCATTTAGGAGTTACTCCGACTTGGACAACACAACAACAAGGAACGTCTAGGAGGAGGGTATGTTAGTTGTGCTGAGCTGGTGGAGGGAACCCAACAAACTGCACAACTAACTCGCAACACAACCCACTGGATCTACGCCATACCAGAGAGAACCTTCTTTTAACCACTCTAGCATCAACCATTCTGAAGATTACAGATGATTTTTGGGGGTCCCATTAGCAGTACAACCTGTGATTAGTTTATTTTCAACAAAATTTACCTAAGCCCCTTAACAAATAGCATATGCCACCTGCAAATAGTGTGACAGCATGTGTTTAATTTCTCTGCAGTGTCAGAACAAAAAAATGATATATTGCATGATGCCCATTTAAATCAGTAGTCTGACCATTTAATGCAGGGGCATATTAGATACTGCAGAAAGTGATGCTTTGAATAAGGGAACCCTCTCCATTAATTTTGGAATTGGGTTTTCCAAATTGAGCAGCCTCTTTAGCAATGAAGTTACTCTGGAGAATGGAGTCTGGCACAGAGTGTCACCACAAAATAGTAAAGTGGACTAGAACCAATTCTAAAGGACCCTTTACATCAACGTATATCGTATGTCATACTGTATACTTTAGTGCAAAAAAGACTTTAATTTCAATTTGTTAAAATATCAATATAATATCATGACTAGCAGTAAAAAACCCTTGACAGGTTGCAATGTGGAACACAACCAATGGTGGTCGTTATAGACACATATAGAATAGACAACTCATGACAGAGGATTGGTCACCTAATGCCACGCATCTTGGGGTATGTTGAGCCAAGAGGAAAGAGAAGGAAGGACATATTTGTAGAAAAGTGCATAGATGCTGCAGGCCATGGTTGCACATTTAGGCTGCTCACAGTAGCACGAGCAACATGTGGCCTGGTGTTGTCCTGTTAAAAAACGGCATTGGGATACCTGGAGAAATAGCCGCACCACTGGTTCCATGACCAAATTAATGTAACACTGAGCTGTATGTACTTGAAATGGAGACTAGAGAGTCCAGCTACTGTACATTATTCCACCTCACAGCATGATCTTTGAAGTGAAGGCCTCTTCATGCCATTGACAATATGGTCTGTAGACCAGTCTGCGACTATCATTGTATCCAATAAAAAGTGGGACTCATCACTGAAGAGGACAGACTTCCATTGCCATCTTGCTCTGCACCATGAGAGCTATGATGTGAGGTCGGACGTCTGGCTCGTAGCTCAGTTTTTTTGCAAATGTCTTCTGCTGGTTTGTGTTGACCCTGTTTGCCACCCAAGGCTTGGGCTATGAGTCGATGAACAGGAAGCATCACACAATCATCCCACAACACTTCATCTAATTTTTGAGGTTTCCTGTGACTAAAAATACTTTGCTCTCAATCTGACTTATACATTCCACACATTGGAGCTAGGTTCTTAAAAATTTTATCCTTTACAAGTTTTAACAATTTGTAAAACTTTACGACTTGTACTTGGTGTTGTAATTTCAACGTTGAGTCATGTATGTAGGTAAGAAATTTGGGCAGGTCAGTTCCTCCCTTTCCTTGTACATTGCTACAGAGCATGCTCACAACATTGTTCCCACTGCTCCATAGAAACCGATAGGTGCCTGCTGTAACGTAAATCGTTGCAGTCAATTTTACAGCAGCTCATGCAAGATTGTTACCCCATAAACATAATCAGTAAAACAAACCAATTAGAAGCAAAAACTAGAATAAAAAATGTGTCAATATATATGTTCAATTAGTCAAAATAAATCAGATGATAAATTTCCTTAGTAGGTTCCGACTTTACACGATACAATAATCATAACTGGATGTCAAGATTGACCCCAATAACCATCTGATTTTCATTTTCTTTTATGGCAGTGATTTTTCTACTTCAGTTTCACAAATATATTACTGCCGTATAAAACCGAGGAGCACATTTACAGCATCTCCAGAATTGCCATAATCAATTAATTTTCTGATGTTAGAAAAGGAAATAAAATTGACTTGACCATATGCTCCTTTTCATATTTTCTATTTCAGGAAGAAAAAAAAAAAAAACAATTTGCGGCTCCTATAATAAACCAGATTTTTTTTTCCTGACTAGAAAATAATAAAATAAAATTATCACACTCTGAGGTCAGGCCAGATTCATGTACAAAAAAAATAGAAAATTGCATTGCACATTAATTCAAGACGCAGCCTACAGGACGCGTGATAATGTAGTCCTCATATCGGAACATTTACAGATCAAAGGTTCAATTTATATCAACACAATTTCCACTTTTCTATTTGCAGAAAAAATGTTTTGAATTGTAAAAGCCAAAAAAATGGATTTAACCTTTCATGTCCCTTATTTGAATAATTGGAAATAATGGCCAATCACACGGTAAGTCGGAGGTCTGCAATGTTAGTGGGCTCTGCTCTGTATAAGTGGGGTGATGCATAGCTGAATGATTGCAAGGACAAGGTAATGAAGAGGTTAAAAGGGGGTTAAAAGGGGGTTCAGCCTGTGATTGGATGGGGATTGGTCGGGCGGTGGACTTATTGACGTGACATATAGTGTTAGAGCTAAGGGAACTGGGCATCTATGAGGCTCTAAGTTATCATACGCCCTTATCAATACTAGTTGTGGGTTTATTCCCCGTCCTATACCCAACCTTTGTGGATTTATATTTATAAATCTGTATTATGTAGACATGTTTTGGTATTTATATCATTTTGGTATTTATAGTCATTATATATACCCTCCCCTGAGGGGCAAAGTAGGCAGGCTTATGAATAAAAAAAGAACTGGACAACCCCTTTAACGGCAAGTTCACACTAGTGTCGTCTTTCCATAGTCAGGTCTGTCAGGGGACCCAAACAAGGAAGAGGCGGACTGTGAAAACATAAGTAACACACGGAGTCGGATGGAGCCCAGTGACTATAATGAGATTTGATGGCTGTCCATCGTTATAAAACTGAGGCTGAGGCCCCACGTTGCGAAAACGCAGCTTTTTTTTGTTGCAGATTTTGTTGCGGTTTTTTGAGCCAAATCCAGGAGTGGATTGAGCAGAAGGTAGAAGTATAAGAGCTTTATATATCTCTCCCATTCCTCTTGTAGCCATTCTTGGCTTTGGCTCAAAAAACAGCAACAAAATCTGCAACAAAAAAAGCTGCGTTTCTGCAACGTGGGGCCTTAGCCTGAAACCAACTTTTTCCTCCACCAATTTCAGATGGACACTGCAACAGACTCTGACTCAGATGCTGATGTGAACCTAGCCTAAATGTTTTGTAAATAAATCAACATTAGGGCTTATTCACACAACGACACACGTTTTTGCAACATTCGTTACACGTCCGTTTTGAGAACACTTTGAATTCAATGTGTCTATTCACATGTCTGTTTGTTTGACTGTCCATTTTTCATGGCAGGCAAAAAAACAGACATGCTCTATCTTTGTCCATTTTCACGGACACAGAGATCCAATTGAAATGAATGGATCCACCATAAATGATGTAAAACAGAGAGATGCCCATTTTACGTCTGTTAAAAACGGATCAGTGGGTTGGGTCAAAAAAGAAAGACCAATGAAAATCATCAGTTTCTTTTACTGACGGTTATAAAATGATGCAAAACTGATGACACTTGGCTATCAAAAATGGAAAAACGGAACGGATGCAAAACGGCTGCAAAAATGGACATTAGTCTATCAAAAACATCACTGTCGTGTGCTTAAGGCTACATTCACATGTCAGTTGTTAATGGCCGCATGACGTCCGTTTTTATTATGGACGCCACATGGCAGCATGAAATTCAATATCAGTGAATGGAGCTATTCACATGACAGCTATTTTGAGGGTGCATTCTAATGGACTGTCAAAATCTAGGTCATGTCCTAATTTTGTCCGTTTTCACTGATCCCTCCATACACTCACACATGATCTGTGATCTGTGATCGGATGCAAGCTGTTTTTCATGGCCGTTTTGTACCTTGGTTGTCTGAATGTAGCTTCAGGCCGTAGACTAAAAGTTTTTGTAAAACTTTTCTCAAATCCCTTACAGGAACATCCTAAAAACAAGGGGAGTTCTTCTATTTCAAGCTGACGTCGCATTGCTAATATTTCAGTTTTATCACAGTTTCTTAGTTTTTCTCCAGCAGTAAAGCGCTCGACAATCTGAAATCCGAGCAAGGACAGGACGGCACATTTCAGTACTTTAGACCGTATTTATATTTTGCATTGCTATTACATTTTAATGGCATTCCAGTGTATTTGTAGTTTATATCACCTTGAGCCCAGACATATTCTCTATTGAATTCCTCCTCTTGCAGACTGGAGATATCACACAAGTGGTGACTATTCAGATTTCACTGAAGCATTTTCTCTATTTGTAATTAGAGGACACTTCGGGTTTTTTTTTACTTACTCAACTAAAAATTGCTTAAATGAATTTTACTAATGGCAACGATTTTACGCTATATAGTATATCTTCTATATATATAATATATTTTCAAAAACTTGTAGATGTTGACACTGTAAGCAAGTATATATTTATTTGACGTAAGAGCAGAAAGTCAATAATACAATATTCAAAAAAAGTTGCCATGACATTCGGCAAAGCCACCCGTCTTTCTACGCTCCAACCTCAATGTCCTTCCTCCCATCAGTGACTCTACTTCCTTTTGGCCTGCTGATGTCATGACCTTGTGGTCTGGCTGATACTTTAAGTAATTTATTATTTCTAGCCCTTTTTTGTATAGATGTAGAAGGAGTTCTCCAGGGACTGCTTAAAAATTTACTTTCCTAAAGTTCTATTTGGGCTGAACTTTGAGTTTCGGGGATGGTTCCAAGCCTTGGTTAAGTGATCAGAACCAGCACCCGAAACGCTTCCCATCCCTTCGCTTCCGTGTTCACAGGTAGGTTACCTGTACTATGGGATTGGAAGAATAGATCATTGTAATAGTAAAACCAGCCCCCATAGTACAGATGAATACCAGTGAAAACAGGAGAGGAGATAGGAGGTGAATCAACTCGGGTTCCTGGGGCTGGTTCTGATCACGTTAATCAAGGACAGCATAAAAACAACCCAGGGGAAGTACATTTATGAGCAGTCCTTGGTTAACCCCTTTAACCAGAGTGGTGGCATACTGTACACCATCAACATGCCTATGCTATATGTGTGGTGTGTCATTCATAGCAGTGGCATAAGTACCACTGTAGCAGCCGCAGCGGCTGCCACAGGACCCAGGACCTTAGAGGGCCCAGTGGGCCCCTGATGCTTTTTTTTTTTTTTTTAATAGGCTGTTACCTGCTGGGGTAACCCCAGCAGGTAAAAGGCCCTATTTACTTACCTATCCCCACTCCTGCTCATAGCCACTTCTGCTTCCACTTCACCTTTCCACTTCTGCGTCCCATATCATGTGGCTGGGGTCCCCTGGAAGACAAGAGGGGGAGCGGAGGTGGCTGTGAGCAGGAGCAGAGATCGGTAAGTGAGGCCACAGGCCCACAGCACGAGTGTATGTTGGGACAACCCCAACAAATACTGCTACTATTATACTCTGGGGTCTTTTCAGAGTATAATAATAGTTCGTGGGTGGTCCATTATGGGGCATTATATTGTGTGGAGGGGCCACTGTGGGACATTATACTGTGTGAAGGGGCCATTATGGGACATCATACTGTGTGAAGGGGCCATTATGGGACATTATACTGTGTACAGGGGCCACTGTGGGACATTATACTGTGTGGAGGGGCCACTATGGGACATTATACTGTGTGGAGGGGCCACTATGGGACATTATACTGTGTGGAGGGGCCACTATGGGACATTATACTGTGTGCAGAGGCCATAATATTATGTGCGGGGCTATCATGGGACATTATCCTGTATGGAGGGGCCGCTATGGAACATTATACTATGTGGAGGGGCTGCTATGGAACATTATACTGTGTGGAGGGGGTCATTCTGGGATATTATACTGTGTAGAGGGGCCACTATGGGACATTATAGTGTGTGTAAATGGGGCGTTATACTGTGTTATACTGTGTGGGGGCGCTATTCAATGTAGGGGTGAGGCCAAGTCAAAAGTTTGCTGTGGGGCCCAGTCTTTTCTTGTTGCGCCCCTGATTCATAGAGTTACCCTGTATTCACATGAGCGTTATAAAGGCTCTGACATAGCTGCATTAAAATTCATTCATGTGAATGGGGCTATCCACATGACCGATATTTTGGCGGTCCATTGTAAAAAACCATCAAAATATAGGTCATGTTCACAGATCCCTCCATACACTAAGGATCCATGAAAATGGACGCCCCTTGGTTGAAAAACAGCTGTGACAAATGTACATTTTTTTATGGCTATTTTGCACAATGGTCGTCTGAATGTAGCCTTAACAGTATAGAATGTCTAACAAACTTTAGTCATGTTACGCTTATAGCATAGATTCATTAATAGCGTAACGCACCAAACGTTAATTTGGCATTTCTCACGTACTGTATGTCTATTGCCGTAACTCCAGCTTTTGAACTTTGATCTTTATTCTGACATTTTCCTATCATGCCCTTTGGATTTACAGTCTTAATGAAGTCACCGATTGCCATTAACTGCACCTGAATTATCAAGAAGATTCAGCCTCTTAATAATTTAGGTGCACTCCCATGCACCAGAATGGAAATCTACACCAGTCAGGAAATCGCTTAGATTTCTTATATAACTCACACCACCCTTCTGATGGGACTTACAGAAAATTTATGCGGCCAAGGCATCCCTGCCCTGACATTCCTTGATCTTCACTCACTTTCGTAAAAAAGTGGTGATCAGAATGCCGGAAGAGGACCATGTGCCAAAGATGTGCCCCAACAGTTTCCTTCTAACATACAATGAATAATTAATTATCCCCATCATTCTGGTTGAATTTCTGATCCAGTCTTGGCTCACATTCTTTGTAAGTCCTTGGATTCTGTATTTCTACTTAGCTCCGATATTCTTCCTTGGCTTATCTTGTCATCTCATATCCATATCATTTGCCTCTGTGACACCTGCTAGTTGACTACTGCTTTGGGGATTCTGACTCTTGTCTCATGAATGATTCCGTACTATGCAAGGTTTGATCAACGTAGACGCCCAATCTCAGCTACTTATAGGAGAGATCTTGTGCACGTATATGGCCCTCTCCTCCGATGTCTGTTGGAACTATTTAGACAACTGAACCAGAACTCTTTTAAGGCTTTAAAAGAGAGGAGAGTGGTTGGTCGACACCCCTAGGTCCTAAAGGTGGTGAAAACCGCAAGGTGCATGTCCTCAATATAATTAGTGTTGGGCGAACCTCAATAGATTAATTTTGTGAATATTCGTGAAGGTTGCCCACAAGTTTCTGTTTGGATTGAGCTTTCAATCTTCTTTTTGGAATTTGGTCTTCACCTGGGGGCTCTTGTGGACTCTTCCAAAATATTCTACAATGTCAAATGGATCAAAGCCTGCAGATGAAGACTTAATGCTGGGAAAGAAGACTAGACACCCAGGAGAGGGGAGGAAAGGCATCTCCTCTGGGCCTCCACTTATTATAGTCTGGGGTCTGAAGAGACCCCAGAGTGTAATAGTGATTTGTGGGTGGTGAACCCCAAAAATTTGTAATCAATCTGGTTCATTCACTTGGTTCCAAATAGATAAGAGGTTTACGACTGAAGTGTAGTGTAGGGTTCCTTATATTTTGTGGTGTATTTTATTCGTGATGCACCAACTGTGGAACCAGATATATATTCTACATACTGTAACCTCCTGTGTCAATCAATGGTCCCATATAAATAATTATATTCTATTTTAATAGACAAACTACACAAAATACCATTTTGTATTCCGGAAAATAGAAATCATTTACAACCCACATTGCTATGCGGCACGTAATGAGACAGATCAAACAAAGGCTCCATTACTCTCCCATAGGTCAAGGCTGCTCCTATGAAAGGAGAATGAATATACAGATTCTGTATTGTTCTATTAAAATGAATGAGAATGTAAGTACTGGGAAAAGTTTGAAAAGTTTTTAAATAATTTATTTAATATTAACTTAATCAAGGCAATTTAATCTTGTTAAAAGGTTGTACAGAGGAATAAATATTCTTAGATTCTCTTCGACATTGCCATTTTCCTAATTAAAAGCACAATTTCTAATTCATCAGCTATATTTTATGAGGATTAGTACTTGCTTTAATAATCTAGAAACCAATATTATTTAGAGCAAATGGGCGACCTTCATTTTTAAGACAACATATTAAGATCAAATTGGATGTCACCTTCTAATAATAGGCTAGTACATTAAAAAGACCTCCATCCCGAGGGGCCATGTACAACTAAGGTTTGATTCTGCATAGAATTTAATGTAGGCTCACTTAGAAGGTTTACGGAGAAGCAGGTTATGGCTACCGATGGCAAAGATAGCAAAAGGAGCCCATTCAAGACCAATATAGACTCTTACTCTCCAATGGCTCTATAAAGTCAACCCTTCTAGTAGCGAATCACCAGTAATTCTTGTAATAGACAGAGCGAGCTGTGTAAAGTGGTAATAGACCCCTCAAGATTATTCAAGGCAATTTCAGTCATTTGACACTATGTAAAATTAATTTTGAAAATGATCTGGATGTTTTTGTAATCCTTACACTATTACTTGAAGAACATCTGCAAATCCTTTCAACTACCTTTGAACCAACAACCAATAGTGTCTAAAAGTTAGTGCAAACTTAGATTTGACAGTCTTAAATTGCACCAGATTTATCAAGGTGTCTGATACTGTTTGCTAAATCTGTCTTATTCTTAGATTGTGTAGTCTAACTTTACACCTCCTGTTAGCTGACTTAGTTTAAGGCAGAAAAATGCTCCAAATTTTAGTGTTGCAAATTAGGCCACGCCTCCTTTCCATACTGCCACTCCCCTTTTGTGATGCAATGACCCTTTAATCATACAAGTCATAAAAGTGTCTAAAAGTGTCAAAAACACGTGATAAATGTGGTGCACGGTGTATTAAACAGCTTTGGCACAAATTACACCAAATCATTTTGGGGAGCATTTTACTGTCATTTGTCACTATATTTTTGTCCATTTACCATTTAAAGATTGTTTGTTGTAATATCACATAATTAATTAATATGCATATTCAAAAACTGAATATCTTTTCATTGTACCCTATACTCATTAGCCAAGTTTTCTGTGCTGAGATGTTTCTTCATACATACAGGGAACAATAATAATAAACTGAAGGTACCCTAACCTGGTATCTAAGGGAAGCTTGACCTACCGCAGGTAGAGGGCAGTACAGTACATATAGCAAAGCACTTCATTTCAGAATAGTGCCTGTATACAGCCAATCAGCTGCATTGCTTGTTGGCTCTGTGTGTCCCCCCTGTGTTGTACTAACTGAGTGTTAGTTGTGGCAGTCACAGGTTTTACAAGTGAAATTTACACATGTGACTAATTGAGTGACTAATTGATAATGTTGCGTGAATTCATTTCAAGTTTTCCAAAAATTTGGGATTTGGGCCTTTCGAAAATCCAGAAAAATGGTGGCCAACTGGGCACAGAGAAGATGTGTAAAATGAAAAAAAAAAATATTCACTTCTCTAGGGCTTTGCCACCACATCCAGGCTCCAACCCCCAGGTCACCCAGGCCACCTCTGAGGCCCAGTCCTCATTGTAGGGGAACATTATCACATCTTGACACTACATCTTATGTGAGGACGCTATAGTGTCAAAGCATGATGAGGTAGACACCCCCCACATGACCACTGAGACCCAATTGCAAGGCCTCACCAGTGACCAAAGGTGCTTTGGAAAGTGGTGCATGCCCTGGAAAGAATACCAGAATGCTTGAGGATGATGTGGTGGCACCCAGGAAAAGGGAGGTAATGTTTTTTGTTTTTTTAAGAGACCTCAGATTAAAATAATCAACTTTTCCCTCGATTTACAGTTTGAACTAAAAAAGTTCAGTCCGAAACTAATTTTCCCAATGAACTTTATAAATATTCACAACACAAATTTTTCAAGGTTCTCTCATCACATCTATGATACCATGTGACCACTGAGTCCTGTGATTGGGCCTGGGGTGAATGAGGTCAGCCAGAGACCGGAAGAGGCCTGAAAAGGACATCAAGGGACCAGTGCCGACCCGAGCCCAAGAGAGGTGAGGAACCTCAGAGTGTAATTGTTATGGTTTACCAACACCAGCCGCGAAGCCAGATGGACTTTAGCTGAATCAGTAACAGAAGGCCGTACCAACAATAAATGCACTGCAAGCTGAAACAAAAAACAAAACCCACTACTTGACTTACAGAGCAGACTAGGAACAGGTGAATATTCATACAGGCACGGGTAAGAACCAGGAGAGGATATTAGAGACTAAATCAGAAGACAGAAGCAATATCCAGAAGCAGACCAAGGGTCAAATCCGAGTGGGCACGTCAAAGGCAAAATCAGCAGACAATACATTATCAAAAAAGAAAGCCGAGGGTCAGAACAATGCTTATGTGAAAGCAAACTAGATGCAGAGCCAAACTAGAAAGTAGAACAATTATTCGGCAACCTGAGGAAGGAGGGGTCTTATAAATGGCTCCTCAGTCACTAAGTGGCCAAGCCAGGAAACTTATGAATTACAGAAGCTTCCCCAGGTTGACACAGTAACCTTAAAGGTGTAGTAGCTGAACTCCTGACAGTAATAGTGTATCATGGGTGCCGAACCCCATAAGTTTTGTATTGGGTTCTATACTTTAGTCCAAGATGAAATTGCATTTGTTCTGAAGGTCTAAGCTGTTCTACCCGACACTGCCCATAGACTGGTGTGGTACTATTTCTTGGAGCAGCCATGTTTTCCATATTTATTATATTCATGGTGAAACCCTTTAAAAGTAGAATATAAATGATTTCCCAGCAAGACCGATTAACACGAACGAAAACCTATGAATGCTCTGGTTAAAGATAGAATGGCATTCTCTATCATTATCAAACAGAGAAAGAGTGAAGCAAGGCCCGAGGCATGCATAAAATAAGAATACAAGCTATGGAAATAAATAAATCAGGACACAAGGTGAAAAGGGAAGCAATTTTTAAATAAATGCCACTTCAGTGTAAAGCTTCATATTATAGATAGAGCAGGGATATTGCCGAGCATAAAAACACTAAAATATTAAACTAGGAAGGATTTTGTCTTTTCAGCTTTAATGACAAATAGATGAAAAAATAAAGAGGCAGAAGAGTTCCGAGGAAGATTAAGAATTAACAAGATGCAGACTGAGAGGATGATGCAAGACGCTGTTTATGAGATGTAATCACAGATTTTTGCATTTCCTATCACTGGAGACTGGGAGGAAACCACAGGGAGAGTCACAATTCAAGGGAAACTTGTTAATTCGCCAGCCCCATTTAATAAGATCTTCTTACAGGGTGTAAGAAGACGACGCCAAATTTTTATCTTACTAATTTATTAAAACCAGTGAAATCCATCAGTGTTTTGTCATTTATTTTCTGATTGTAGATTTTTTAAATCTGTTTTCTGTACATGATTATGGGGCGGCCATCTTGCCTGAGCTTCTCCTCTGCTCTGTTAACAGCACTTAGTGATCTGCTTTACAGCAAAGTCATGATCATAGAAAGCAATAGTCTGGAGCCGATTCATTGAGGTCTAATGGAGAGATTTCTAGACATGCTCAGTGCAGGGTTGGGGAGGAGATAAGCCGTGACGTCATCTATTGTCAGCAGTGATGTCATGATGGCTCAGAGGTGTTATCTATAAAGGTGTTATGTTCTATTGTAATCCTGTATGCGATGTAAATAAGTTGCCTGCTGCAAAGAAAACCCCTACAGAATTGTCACGTGTCAGTCTATTATTAGGCTTGGTGGTCAGAGTGAAAATTGCAGGATATTGTACTTTTTTTTTTAAATGTCGATAGTGAAATGAGAAATTATTAAAAATTCTTAAAAATATTTCTCACTTAATATCTTGGTTTAAATAATAGACCATTTTCAGTGACACATTCTCATTAAGAGGGCTATAAGGATGTGTGTCCTGGGGACTTGGGGTTATGATGGGACCCTTTGCTTTTATATACAGAGCTAGGTGCCATTTTGGTTACATACAGTGTACATTAGAAATGAATTTATGTTAAAGTGACCTCCAATTATAAATCCACTTTCCATAAATGAATAGAACAGATGAATATAAGAAACTTTGTAATATATCATATGCAATAAATCCTTTGTCATTTTTAGGTTGCCCTCTTCCTCCTTATCTTCACTTGGTCTGTTTTGTTTCTATAGAATCTGTCTGCATACTCACTTCACACAGAAGTCTATGGAGAGGGGAGGGGAGGAGGAGGATGTCATATGATGTATTACCTCATTCTTTGCAGTTAGAGTCTTAGCTTGAAGATACAGCAGTGTCAGATTAGCTCCTTTACCTACAGTGCAGCAGTTTGTCTTTTCCAGCATCAAACTCCTCCCCCTCCCCTCACCATAGACTTCTATATAAAATGTAACTTAGCTTGATAAATGTAGACGGAAACATATTTATTTAATAAGATATATTACAAAGAAGAAATTCCACTGCAAGATTTTTTTTTTTAATGCTACAAATTTATTGTACTAGTAATACCAAAATATGTGTATAGCATGTTATGCAGCAGGACTTACATTTAATAATGTTTATTTATTGTTAAAAAAAAATGTGCATTAGCTTTTAATTAGATTTTTCATATTTTTTTAAATATTCCTTTTTTTTTTGATCCCCTTAAGAGATTTTTAATTCTGATTTTAATTTTTTATTTTGCCAATATCAGTCCCTTAGCAAGATGGTGTTTTGTGTGTTTCCAGTCCGCGGCCATCTTGGTTCCTGCCTGTTGATTATTTGAACTCCTGCACCTGATCACTCAGTACCTGAGTATTGTGTTTCAAGCTTCTGACAATCCTTGAGCTGGGACCTACTGATCCCACTTGGTTCTATACTACCACTGTACTACAAGGTCCAGCATACTACCTGCTGCACTACGAGGCCCAGCATACTACCACTGTACTACAAGGTCCAGCATACTACCTGCTGCACTATGGATACATGCTACTTCCGCTGCACTACGAGATCCAGCATACTACCGCTGCACTATGAGGTCCAGCATACTACCGCTGCACTACGACGAGGTCCAGCATACTACTGCTGCACTATGACGAGGTCCAGCATACTACCGCTGCACTACAAGGTCCAGCATACTATCTGCTGCACTATGGATACATGCTACTTCCGCTGCACTACGAGGTCCAGCATACTACCGCTGCACTACGAGGTCCAGCATACTACCGCTGCACTACGAGGTCCAGCATACTACTGCTTCACCTACGAGGTCCAGCATACTACCGCTGCACTACAAGGTCCAGCATACTACCTGTTGCACTATGGATACATGCTACTTCCGCTGCACTACGAGGTCCAGCATACTACCGCTGCACTACGAGGTCCAGCATACTACCGCTGAACTACAAGGTCCAGCATACTATCTGCTGCACTACAACGAGGTCCAGCATACTATCTGCTGCACTACGACGAGGTCCAGCATACTACCGCTGCACTACGACGAGGTCCAGCATTCTACCGCTGCACTACGACGAGGTCCAGCATTCTACCGCTGCACTACGAGGTCCAGCATACTACCGCTGCACTACAAGGTCCAGCATACTACCTGCTGCACTATGGATACATGCTACTACCGCTGCACTACGAGGTCCAGCATTCTACCGCTGCACTATGAGGTCCAGCATACTACCGCTGCACTACGAGGTCCAGCATACTACCTGCTGCACTATGGATACATGCTACTTCCGCTGCACTACGAGATCCAGCATACTACGGCTGCACTACGAGGTCCAGCATACTACGGCTGCACTACGAGGTCCAGCATACTACGGCTACACTACGAGGTCCAGCATACTACGGCTGCACTACGAGGTCCAGCATACTATGGCTGCACTACGAGGTCCAGCATACTACGGCTGCACTACGAGGTCCAGCATACTACGCTCTGCACTATGACGAGGTCAGCATACTACCGCGCACACGGGGGCCAGCATTCTTCCGCTGCACTACGAGGTCCAGCATACTACGGCTGCACTACGATGAGGTCCAGCATTCTTCCGCTGCACTACGAGGTCCAGCATACTACCGCTGCACTACGAGGTCCAGCATACTACCGCTGCACTACGAGGTCCAGCATACTACCGCTGCACTACAAGGTCCAGCATACTACCTGTTGGACTACAGATCACAGCCATTGGTCTCTGGAAGCCCGGTAAGCGAGTCTTGACAACTGGTGCAAGAAACACCAATTTAATAAATGTTCCCCATTGTCACTCAAAGGATGAATTTCCTGGTTTCTACCATTATAGGGGAGCAATGGCTGGCGTAAACATCTGCAACCGCGCCATAATGGCATGATCAGGGTGACAAGTATGTTTCAGGAATGGCATTATTAGGGCACTTTTTCCACAAACTTCTCTAGAGAACTGTAAAAGCACCATAAAAAAATCTTTAAAAAGTCAAAAATTTTAAAAATATCACCCAAAACACTTGAAACATACGGCCTTTAACGTGCATTCTAAAATTCTGGAGTTCAATGTCCCAAAGCGTTAATGAGTGTCAGTACGACTTTCCATCTACGCTGGAAAAAAATTGTAAAAAAAAATTTATAAATGTGCTTTTTTTTTATTTTTTTTTTTTTCCAGTTTCCTTTCATTTCCACAGCAGGCTGTAGATTATTTAAAACTTTGCTTAAGTTTGTCTCTCTCTATAAAGCAGCACAGATGATTGTTCAGACCCTCAGTGACTTCTAACCTGTGAGCGATCACGGCCGGTAATGAGTATGTGCCGAGGAAAATGCCTTTGACTTGGCGACTGAACAAAGTAATCAAACTGCATTTTGTGTCAGAAAGCCGGTCTGCTCCAGCCACAAGTTCAGCAATTTACTACATTAGCTACACCTGCTCTGGGGAGAATTGTCTGACATAGACAAAGAGCAAGTGGACGAGGTTCCCCGGAGAAAGATGTGTCAATGTTACTCAGAGTGATCGGAGGAAGCCCATATTGTTCTGTACACAGCTTAAAAGCCAAGGAAAGCAAACAGCCGGCAAGGCCTCCAGAGGAATCCAACTAATTATTTAAGAGCACGCACATCGCAGCGGAGCCTCATTAAAACGCAAAGACATTAAGACTCATTTACAAACATGCAAAGTACAGTACGGTATGGAGGCTGCCACCGAAGGCAACAATTTTTACAAAGGAAAACATTGATTTCTCAGGGTTGCCCAGTCAGATCACAAAAAGAGTCAATGTAATTAGGAAATGCAAACAAAAATATTGCATATACCAAAAAATGCTTCGCTGGTTTTCAGAATGTTTACAATAATCTCACTTACAAACATTTAAAGTACAGTACGGTATGTAAGTGGCAAATGAAGGCACCAATGTTTACAAAAGGAAAACATAGATTTTTTTTTCGAGGTGGCCAATCGGATCATAAAAATATTCAATTCATAGTTTCCAATTTTCAAAGGACTGAAAGAGGGACAGAATGTTTGAATTTACGTTTAGTAAGACCCACCAACATCCCCACTCACTTCTACTTTGGTTACGCCCATTCCCATCAATGTCTCTTAGTGCCCCGACACACTATAACACCCCTAGAGTGGCCCTTACAGTATGCCCCCACATTATATTATTATTTATCCCTCCAGTTGCCCCCACATTATATTATTATTTACCCCTCCAATTGCCCCCATCATTCAATGTTCACTTCCAGTTGCCCACAGTATACTGTCCCTCTCTAGTTATCCCCACAGTATACTGTCCCTCTCTAGTTACCCCCACAGTATAATGTCCCTCTCTAGTTACCCTCACAGTATAATGTCCCTCTCTAGTTACCCCCACAGTATACTGTCCCTCTCTAGTTACCCCCACAGTATACTGTCCCTCTCTAGTTACCCCCACAGTATAATGTCCCTCTCTAGTTACCCCCACAGTATACTGTCCCTCTCCAGTTACCCCCACAGTATACTGTCCCTCTCTAGTTACCCCCACAGTATACTGTCCCTCTCTAGTTACCCCCACAGTATACAGGCTCCCTCTAGTTACCCCCACAGTATAATGTCCCGCTCTAGTTACCCCCACAGTATAGTCTCCCTCTAGTTACCCCCACAGTATACTGTCCTTCTCTAGTTACCCTCACAGTATAAAATGTCCCTCTCTAGTTACCTTCACAGTATAATGTACCTCTCTAGTTACCCCTACAGTATACTGTCCCTCTCTAGTTACCCCCACAGTATAAAATTTACCTCTCTAGTTAACCCCACAGTATAGAGTCTCCCTCTAGTTACCCCCACAGTATACAGTCTCCCTCTAGTTACCCTCACAGTATAAAATGTCCCTCTCTAGTTACCCTCACAGTATAATGTACCTCTCTAGTTACCCCCTACAGTATACTGTCCCTCTCTAGTTACCCCCACAGCATAAAATTTACCTCTCTAGTTAACCCCACAGTATACTGTCCCTCTCTAGTTACCCCCACAGTATAATGTCCCTCTCTAGTTACCCTCACAGTATAATGTACCTCTCTAGTTAACCCCACAGTATACTGTCCCTCTCTAGTTACCCCTTACAGTATACAATCTCCCTCTAGTTACCCCCACAGTATACAGTCTCCCTCTAGTTACCCCCACAGTATAATGTCCCTCTCTAGTTACCCTCACAGTATAATGTACCTCTCTAGTTACCCCTACAGTATACTGTCCCTCTCTAGTTACCCCCACAGTATAAAATTTACCTCTCTATTTAACCCCACAGTATATTGTACCTCTCTAGTTACCCTCACAGTATCACAGTATAACATGTACCTCTTTTGTTACCCCCACTGTATAATATACCTCTCTAGTTACTCCCACAGTTTACAGTCTCCCTCTAGTTGCCCCCAAAGTTATAGTCTCCCTCCAGTTGCCCTCTGGTGCCCACAATATAATGGATAAAAAAAAAAAAACCTAATACTCACCTTGCCCTGTTTCCCTGCTGTTCTCTCCTGTCTCTGCTCCCAGAGGCATCAGGGAGCAACAAGCACAATGTAGGTGACATCATTGCAAAGCACCTACTGCTCCAAAATCACTGGAAGCAAGAAGAAGGGGCCTAATGGTGAAGCAATTATAAATATCCTCCAAGATATTGCATTTACAAAAAATTGGTTTGCAACACTTTTACAATACCCTTATTTCCAAACATTCATACAGTATGTTGACTTCAACCAAATGCACCAATTTTTACAAACAGAAAACACTTATTTTTCAGGGTTAACCAATCAGATCCTAAAAACAGTCAATGTAACTGGGAAATACAATGAAAAATATCCTCAAAAACATTGCATTGCCTAAGCGTTAGTTTACTGGTTTACAAAAATGTTTACAACATCATCGTAGTAAAATAAAGCAATCTCTGGTTGGGGACTGTATCACATCTCTAGGGTATATAATTTCAGGATCATGGTCATCTACCATGATTTAGCACCTTATTTTCACCTAGAGCTTTCCTGATGTCCCCACCTCTTCTGTGCAGATATATTTTTTTGTTTTGGTTTTTTTTGTCTTTCTGCACCGCCTTTGGATATTCATGTGGACCTCTAACTTGTCACCCCCAACAGTTGATGAAATGCATAGCAGGGAGCATCATCCTGTAGTGGCCTGTATGATACCCTTTTCTTATTGATGTCTTAGTCTTATTGCTTTAGTGTTTGACTTATACCAGTTAGTATATTTATTGTGACATTTGAGGCTCAAATATTTAGGATCCAGCATCTGGAGCATTATGTGCCCAGTATATATGAGGTAAGTCAATATATGGCCCATTCTGGTTTTGTTCATTATTTGGGTGTTTTCTTCTCCTGTCCTATTATATCTTTATCTATGCATTTTTTTTTTTTTATTAATTTCTAATATTCATAGTATTTTGTACATTTTCTTCCCAGGTGTGTTTGTTTTGGTGGGATGGCGATTTTGATGGTGGCACTTACGGGATTTACTCTAGCACTGATATGATTGACCTTATTCTAGTAAAGTTTGCTGTTTAGTGCTTTGCCACTGGTCAGAACATAGGAACCAGTTTATTAAGACTGGCATGGAGTTCACCAGTCTTAGTAATTGTTCTGGCATAGAGATGAGAGAAATGGTTCGTAACGACCCTGGTTCCTTACAAATTCTTCAAAAATATCTTCAGACCCCAGAGTATAATAATCGGAGGTCAAGAAGAGGTTTGTAAAAATAATAAACACTAATACTCACCTCTTCTGAACACTCCGGGGCTTCCTAATGGCGTCTACCCTCTCGTGTGACGCGAGTGGCCCGGGGTAACCACTGAGAGCCAATCATGGTAAGAGGGTATTGATATCATGACATCATGACCTGGGCCTCCAATTATTATACTCTGGGATCTTAAGCATTCCTAGAGCATAAAAATAGAACTTCCTATTTGGTCCGGAACAAAATTTATGGGTGAACTGTGGGAATATTCGCAAAGTGAATCCTGTGAGGTTAACCCATCTCTATGCACGAAGCTGGAAACTGGTGTAGATTTCAGTTGGTATCAGATTCCTAGCCTTAATTCTAATAATTTTGTTTGGCTAAGGCTTGTCAATGTCCCGTCCTACCCTGTCCACGACAAAATTTGTTGCAAAAAATCTCCTTTCATGTTTGCAGAGGTGGGATATCGGTGGTACAGTCCGGTAATATCTTTTCGATCTCAATATCTTGACTGTACTTTAAAAATAATGAATTTGAAAACCTACAAATTAATAGAAAATCATCCGGAAATAAAAATCCAAAACTTTCCCGTGTGACTGCCATATTAATGACTTTTATAAAGTTTACTTTATTGCCAGGAACCAGAAAATTGCCTTGGAACAGAAGAGGTTAACTAATTTCCGTGTTTTGTTTTTTTCTTTGCTTTTAATTATCTCGGGCTCATTACATTTCTGCATTTCTTTAATGGATTACTACTCGGAGCAGGAAGTCATCAGTATGGCTGAGCTGACGTGATATTTGTTTATGATGGATATTGCACTGAGACTTACTAATTTAATTAAGTGCATCTGGAGGTGTCAGGTCGGCCGTATCTGGAATTACCTCATGTGATCTAATTGTACGCAACTTTATAAATTTCTCGTGTCCTAGTTCCCGTATCTAAGGAATTTGAATGCAATTTAAATTTTTTTTTTTTTTTTCCTTAAATATTCCCCATTTTAAGGATTCTCATAAAGACAGAAAAATGACCAGCGCTGGAACGATAAGGTGAATGCATTGTGTAGTCCAATAAAACTTTATCACCGGATGTAATTGCTTAGTGGTAATTTGAAGCCACAGACCCAACATAAGAAGAAATGGAACGTGTTTCTTGGGAAATACGGAGTCTTTCATTTGCTTATGAAGAAAGATAAGAGTTTCGGTTGGGCAAAATGTAGAATATCCATGTGGTGCTCTTGAAGGGACACTATGGGACGGTTACTCACCTCTACCAAATCCATCACTGCATATGCTTGCAGTATGAAACGGTTGTGCATGGACTATATACTTCGTTACCCTTGGGAGATGGATCTGCAAATAGGTCCTTCTTGATGGAAAAGGGAGAACTTTCTCTAGCCCTGCTTTTTGGAGGGTAGATCCTAAAGATCAATCCCTGTTTTTCATGAAACCTAGTCATCTGGGATTAAAGTCAAGCCAGAATGTTTCCTCCAAAATGAAGAGAGACCCATTGGCAGCTAGTTGTTTCGGGGATATTGCCCCCCATCACTGCATAGTAGGGTAATGGTTGGAAGTGAAAAGTCATAGACATGGGTCAGAAGTCATACTATATCTACTTAAAGAGACTGACGTCTCAGGCCACCATACAGCGTGCAGGGCCTTATAGATGACACATGCATGATACATGATACTTATAGACCATACTTGCTAAGGATTCTGGGTCCAATTTGGTGGAAAATGGCTAACTTTCTCCAGGGCCACCCTAGCCAGCCAATACCCTCCTTCCTGTTGATAAGAGGCAATAGACCTGTAACAGCCCTCTGTAGATGGGACTCTCTTCTTTTTGGTTGGCTTTAATCTCAGATATGTCACTGGTTTCAGGAAAACCATACTCTGATCCAGATACAGATGTGACCAGACTTAATGGAACCTCCATACTTGAAACCCAACCATCATTGGATCCCAAACAGATCCTGGAGTCATCACTAAAGACGACATCACTGCAAACAAAGGTAATGGTGTCTGGCTGTCAATGGCAGGACATGCAATGGATGTTATGAAACCAAATTTCCTTCTGCTAAGTGCATGCAAATGGTACAGGCAGACAAAGAGTTGTGTAATGACAGCGCCCCCTGTATCTGGATGGTGGACAAGGGAACTGTGGGAGTTGTCAGAGGATCAAACAATCCTCTCTGCTGATGGTCGGTCTCTGCCATCCAGAGGATTTTTTTTCCATATATACATGCTCTTGTGTAACCACTACCCCCAAAACCTACTAACAGCTGGAACAGAATGGCCTCAATAATGGGCAATTTGTTAAAACAATCATCCTGCTTCTTTAATTTCAAAATGAGTGCATTGTAGAGGCAGATCTAGAAGTTAATGATCTGTCACTAAGTGATACACTACCCAAAAGTAGCCTCTCAGAGCCTTTTTATAGGACAGATGGGAAAAACACTTTCAGGCTGAGACCACATTTTGCAGAAAAGCTGTTTTTTTTTTTTTTGTTGTTTTTTTTGTTCCACTCTTGGCTTTGGCTCAAAAAACGCAGCAAAGTCTGCAACAAAAAAGCAGCTTTTCTGCAATGTGAGGCCTTAGGCTAAGGCCCCACATTGAGGAACGCACATAAAAACGGTGTGGAAAAAAATGCAGCAGAAATACATAGAATTTTTTTTCTGCAGCATTTTTCATTGCTTTTTTGCTGCATTTTTCTCTGCAGTTTTTCTTCCGTTACTAAATCTATAGGGAAAACGCAAGTGTTTCCATAGGTGAAATTGACATGCTGTGTTTTCTAAAATGTAAAAGTTTTCGAAAATGTAGCTTTGCTGCTGCCTTTTTTTTCCCCCGTAACGTTTTTTTCCCCATTCACTTTGCTGGTAATGTGAAATGCCCCTTTTTTTCTGGGAGTCTATGGCTTTGGCATTTTTTTTCATGTATTAGTATTTTAATTTTTTAAGTTACCAGTATGCATGTATATATTTTTGGTTCCTAATATGTCACCTTAAAGGTCATAAAAGACTGAAATTATTTCATTTTATCATTGATTTTATTTAGCAGTTTTTAACTATAACTTGGGTCATTCACAGGTCCCCCAGTTACAGGGTAAAAAAGTCCATATTTGTGATATTGGTCAGACGTTGCCGCATCCTCCATTCACTGCATAGCCCTCATGGAGTGTAGGTACACTATACACAAGAAGCCAGAAATGGTTATAAATGGCTTCTGTCTTCTCCTTGGGGTCCTATGGATTTTACATAAATAAATTTTAAATAAAAATAGATTGTTTAAAAAATATTTCAATCATATCAGCTATGAAAAAGTGTAATTTCACACGAGCCATTAATATGTGTATATATAGAAGTCTCGTCTAGGATTTGCCTTAATACTTCAGATTTAATGAGCGATAAAGTAGATAAGACTTCATTAATCTTACTGGTAGAGCTGAATGTCATGACAGTAAAAAATGAAAAAATTATGTGATCAACAGGGGCAAAAGTTTTTCTATTTCCATATGTCAAATAAATTTTTTGTTGCTTTGTGTGAACGGTAAATTAGAGTAAAACATACAATACATTGTGTAGGCAGAAGTGATTCAATTAGTTCATTCACACTGGTGTATCACTCGCTACACTCATCTTAATACTAACGATACATTAACACTGCATTCATTACCATTCCCTTGTTCTCCCAGGCCTTGTATCATTCCCATCATCCATATGAATTATATTTAGAGAGACAAAAATTCTCTTTTAACATGATGTATTGGAAGGACGTATGGAGGGACAATATCACAAATCTGCAGTGTCAGCTGCTTTATACACTAGTGTGGTGCGAGTTGTATGGAGAATTATCACTACCCATTCCGGAGATAGAGCCGGCAAGTCATGTTGTAGTGATTGATACATCAGGACAGAAGAGGAAAGAGAAAGGAGATTATGGAAGGTTGCAGTGGCTGCTGCAGCATGTGTAAGGGAAGAAATGACTAGTGGAGGGAGGAGAAGGAGTCTTCCTTCCACAGATGCGCTTCTTATATCATAGTGCAGCAGTACCAAAAGTGACACACATTCGCCAGTCTGCAGGTACGGCAACAAAAAGATGAAGAGAGTGCCTCAAAGAGTACATGGGAGGAGAAGGAGTCTTCCTTCCACAGATGCGCTTCCCATATATTAGTGCAGCAGTAATAAAAGTGACACACATTCTCCACTCTGCAGGTATGGCAACAAAAAGATGAAGAGTGACATGGGGGGAGAAGGAGTCTTCCTTCTACAGAGCGCTGCACAACTTCCCAGCGATATACAAATGCAGAACAATGAACATTAGATTACAGACCAACTAAGCAGATATGACTGCTACACAGACTACGATCATGTACCAGACCAGATTGATCAAACTTAAGACCACAATTTAGTATCCAGGCTACAGACCAAGCCAGAAAATGTGCCAGATAACCAAGCCCATGGCAGAGACCAAGCCCAAAGTGGAGACCAAACCAAAGAGTCATCATAAACTGTAGCCATATTAATGACCATAATCTAGTGAGAGACTGGTTATAGTTATGAGAGACTTTTTATGCCCTGTTAATACGCCCTCCTATGTCAAGTTAAAGTTTGCTTCACTGGCACGTATTATGTAACTGCTATATCCCTTCTATAGTTCTATAGAAGGTCATACAAAATATAGTACAAGGCTCTATTTGTACAATGAATTATAAGAAATCCATTTAAAAACAAAAATTTTGTCACAGTCTAACACGGAGGTCCTAACCGGGCAATCTTGTATGAACGCTGGAGGATATGGATGAATCAATGTATTTGATTATGATTGTATATACTGTTGTATTTAGTCATAGGTTGTTATTCATCATTCCCACTGCAAGTCTCTATATTATATTTAGTATTTCACCATAATTCATCTTGGACATTATGCATGGGTATAAGTGTCCTTAGCCAAGATGCAATCTGAGTGGGCACAAATAAATTGTTACATTTGCGTTTATCTATTATTGTATGGCGTACTAATAATGTAGCCAATTTTTCCATGCACAGCATGGAATTTTTAGCTCATACTTCCTTGCCAAGAAAACTTGTAGTAATTTTTACAATATCTAACAAGGAAATATATAGCTTATATAGTAAATTAGTTGAATTTTCTTGTTGGTATTGTGGGGGAATTCTGGATTTTGCAAGTTGTAATATAACCACTAAAATACTGCCCCTATGTACAAAAATATAACTACTATAATACTAATCATATGTACAAGAATATAACTACTATAATACTGCTCCTATGTACAAGAATATAACTACTATAATACAGCTCCTATGTACAAGAATATAACTACTATAATACTGCTCCTATGTACAAGAATATAACTACTATAATACTGCTCCTATGTACAAGAATATAACTACTATAATACTACCTCCTATGTACAAGAATATAACTACTATAATACTGCTCCTATGTACAAGAATATAACTACTATAATACTGCTCCTATGTACAAGAATATAACTACTATAATACTGCCCCTATGTACAAAAATATAACTACTATAATACTGCTCCTATGTACAAGAATATAACTACTATAATACTACCTCCTATGTACAAGAATATAACTACTATAATACTGCTCCAATGTACAAGAATATAACTACTATAATACTGCTCCTATGTACAAGAATATAACTACTATAATACTGCTCCTATGTACAAGAATATAACTACTATAATACTGCCCCTATGTACAAAAATATAACTACTATAATACTGCTCCTATGTACAAGAATATAACTACTATAATACTGCTCCTATGTACAAGAATATAACTACTATAATACTGCTCCTATGTACAAGAATACAACTACTATAATACTGCTCCTATGTACAAGAATATAACTACTATAATACTGCCCCCTATGTACAAGAATATAACTACTATAATACTGTCCCCTATGTACAAGAATATAACTACTATAATACTACTCCTATGTACAAGAGTATAACTACTATAATACTACTCCTATGTACAAGAGTATAACTACTATAATACTGCCCCCTATGTACAAGAATATAACTACTATAATACTGCTCCTATGTACAAGAATATAACTACTATAATACTGCTCCTATGTACAGGAATATAACTACTATAATACTACTCCTATGTACAAGAATATAACTACTATAATACTGCTCCTATGTACAAGAATATTACTACTATAATACTGCTCCTATGTACAAGAATATAACTACTATAATACTACTATGTACAAGAATATAACTATTATAATACTACCTCCTATGTACAAGAATATAACTACTATAATACTACCTCCTATGTACAAGAATATAACTACTATAATACTGCCCCCTATGTACAAGAATATAACTACTATAATACTACCTCCTATGTACAAGAATATAACTACTATAATACTACCTCCTATGTACAAGAATATAACTACTATAATACTACTCCTATGTACTAGAATATAACTACTATAATACTGCTCCTATGTACAAGAATATAACTACTATAATACTGCCCCTATATACAAGAATATATCTACTATAATACTCCCTATGTACAGAATAAAATACTGGTCCTATGTACAAGAATATAGCGACTATTATATTACCCCTATGCACAAGAATATAACCATATATCCATATTATTCATCTACTAAATACAGTACATTGTAACATTTCTTGTCTGATATTTGATATATTATTTGCTGGCTATATAGTGTTTCTTCCTTGCAGTATATGAAGATCATCACAATACTAGTAAAGTTTTATTGCAGGACACAGGAGCAGGATTCAGAGATTTTATTCACCTGGTTTGGCGGTATCTCAGTGCTCTGCTACTTTTGCTGATTTCTTCGTTGAAAAACAATTCAAATTGGATAAGTGAGTCAGATGGGTGAAAATTTCCAAGCTGTAACTTCTTATCTCAGCAGCCATCCATCACTCGGGAGCGCTGAGATCATTGCTCTATGTGCTCGCTCTTGAGTTAGTGTTTTTTACTGCCTAACAAACCTACAAGAAAACTCATAATGAAAGCTGCCATTTGCAGTCTCTGGGTGTAAGGTGTATTTATACTTAGAGAGCATTTTAGGATTATCTGCTGAGATGTATTATATTTATTGCTTAAAATCTTAAAGGAACGTCGCACATAGAAAGAGGGATAAATATAAGAGAAAAAAAATCATTTTAAGCCTACAAGGGGGTGTGGCTTAGTAATATGGGTGGAGTTTGGCATCAATACTTATTAGAGACAATTTGTTGAGGTCTCTCAATGGAAAAAACTAGTAAAGACTGGTCGGATCTGAAGTTTTGCTGCAAAATGAATCACTACTCTGATCTATTAGATGTATTGCTGTAGGATCCATGATCTGGCCTAGACTGCAGGGTTAGAAATGTATCAGTATTACTCCTTTTAAAGTCAATAGAGATGAGAAACCAGCTCATAGCAAGCTTAGGGTGTTAGATATGATTTTTTTTTTTAAATCTTGTTTTTTTTGCTGAACCTGCAGTTTTTGGGTTCACCACCCACAAATCAATATTATACTTTGGGGTCTTTTAATACCCTGAGTATAATCATCAGAGGCCCCGAGGCTGTGTGTAAACAGTCACCTTCCCCACCTCTCCTGGACTCCCTCACAGCGAAATCCAAGCATAATGGATGCTAATGACCGATCTACAGGATAGGTTATAATAATAATAATAATAATAATAATAGTCCTTTAATAGTCCCACAATGGGGAAATTCAGTGTGTTACAGCAGCAAAGATAAGCAGATACAAATACAAATACAACATGTACAGGAATGTTCCAAGGTGAGAGGCATTACATTAATAGCAGACAGACAGATAGGACGTAGCAGAGGAGGGGGGGGGATTTAACAGGCAGAGAGATATTTCAGTTCTCTGTGTGTAATGATCTCCGCTTAGGTCGGTGTTGGTTGTACAGCCTAACCGCGGTGGGGAGGAAAGACTTCCGATAGCGCTCCTTCTCACACCTAGGGTGGAGCAGTCGGTCACTGACAGTACTGCCCAGCGCTATCACAGTCTCATGCATGGGATGGGACTTCTTCTTCTGCATGGAGCTCACCACGGACAGTATCCTTCTGTCACCCACCACCTGCACTGGGTCCAGGGGGCTCCCCAGGAAAGAGCTGGCCTTTCTAATCAGCTTGTCAAGTTTATTTCTGTCCCTGGTTGATATACTGCTCCCCCAGAAGGCCACTCCAAAGAAGATGGCTGATGCCACTACCAAGTTGAAGAAAGTTCTAAGAAGTGCCCCCCGGATTCCAAAGGCTCTCAGCTTCCTAAGCAGGTAGAGCCTGCTGTGGCCCTTCCTGTACAGGGCCTCCATATGATCTGCCCAGTCCAGCTTATTATTAAGGAGCAAACCCAGGTACTTATAGGTGTTCACAATCTCGATGCCCGTCCCCAGGATGTCCACTGGTTTAGGAGCGCTTCTGCCTTTACGGAAGTCCACCACCATCTCCTTGGTCTTCCCTGCGTTAATCTTCAGGTGGTTCCAGTGGCACCAGTCCACAAAATCCTGGTTCAGTTCTCTGTACTCCCTGTCATCATCATCTGTGATGAGACCCACTATTGCAGAGTCGTCAGAATACTTCTGTAGGTAGCAGCTGGATGAGTTGCACCTAAAATCTGCAGTGTACAGTGTGAAGAGGAAAGGGGCGAGAACCGTACCCTGAGGTGCCCCCGTATTACAGATCACGGTACCTGACACACAGTCTCGGGCTCTCACGTCTTGAGGTCGATTTGTGAGGTAGTCTAGGATCCAGTTGGAAAGGTGGTGGTCCACTCCAGCAAGGCCCAGCTTGTCCCTCAATAACCTGGGCTGTATGGTGTTAAAAGCACTGGAGAAGTCAAAGAACATTATTCTCACTGTGTTCCCTGGTTTCTCCAGGTGAGACAGAGCCCTGTGCAGAAGATGGATGATGGCATCATCTACCCCAATGCCCGGCCGATAAGCAAACTGGAGGGGGTCCATAGCGGGGCTCACTAGAGGGCGGAGATGTGTGAGAACCAATCTCTCCAAGATCTTCATCAGGTAGGATGTCAGTGCTACAGGTCTGTAGTCATTGAGGTCCATAGGGTGGGGTTTCTTTGGAACTGGTACCACACAAGAAGATTTCCATAATTCAGGGACTATTTCCTGCCTCAGGCTCATATTATACATATATGTAATTATACCACACAGCTGGTCCCCGCAAGTCTTAATTAGCCTTGCACTGATGTCATCTGGCCCTGCGGCTTTCCTCGCCTTGATCTTTTTCATCTCCTTCCTCACCTGGGCCCGTGTGAAGGTCAGACTGTGGCCAGATAAAGACGGATTTCTGGATTTACTGGTCTGTTGGGAAGTGGCCGCATGGGGAGAAGTCGTGGTGGGGGGAGCTGAAGGACATACTGGGGTGGGAGGAGCTGGTGTGTGATCAAATCTGTTGAAGAATAGGTTTAGTTCATTAAGCCAATTAACATCTGCTTTTTATCAGTGTCAGATTGGTGGCGGTCCGACACCCAGACCCTGCACCAGTCAGCTGATTCTACAGTGTACACAGTGCACCTATATGGAGTGCATATCCTCTGGATAGGTCTTCAGTATCCATTATACCTGGGTTTTAGACAACCCCTTTAAGTAAATCTTCTTGTTACAAGTAACATCTGGGTACAATTCCTTATTCAAGCAGTATTCCCTTACGAGTGTGGTTCCTCCTTCTCCAGCCTTGTCATACGGTTTGGGATTGGTCCTATACTCTGTATTCCCTTACAGGGCACTCTATGGTCACAGAAAGGCATATGCTCTTCAATTTTCCAGTCCTCCGTCTCTTTACACCATGGCAAATATGAGATCCAAGACCCCTTTCTTATAGCACTAACTTGGTACTTTCTTCCAGCTGCTATTGGTTAAGTGCAGGACTCATTTCGGCCATTTATACCAATGTCCTCACTGATAGACTGTGGAGATTTTCTGTTAGTAACAGGGTTACTTCTGCTTGCTTTTTGGGGCCCAATGTTGTGAGGCCGCCTCTCTCAGCATCTGAATTGCTGCTAACAACTGAGTACCTTTCACACCTCACAAGAAACAGCAGTATCACGAGATGAAAGGTCCAAGGGACTCATCACATGCTCATTACACCATAAAAGGTCCTTCAGACCTTTTACTACTGATGCTTTTTTTAAGGTATGAGAACCTGCATGATGGGGAGGGCTCACACAGTCTTCTCCAGTCATACGTCAGCTATATATAAGACAGAGCTGTGTATCAATGTATTCTTTGGCAATTTGGTTGAACGATAAGAACATACCAAGGATAGGAGCCAACTTTAAGCTACTATTCCCATCATTTACCCTAGAAAGGAGGCACTAGACTAGACCACCAAAATTAGCTACATCGATCCCACCACTCACTTTGCCCTTCAAGGAGGTTCTAATTGGTATGAAATAATTGTTTCCCTACTTTTTGTTGTCTAAATCTGGGGTTCATCTTATAGTCCCAAAAATTTTGTACTCTACTGTTCCTCATAGATACGGATGAGCGAGCCCATTCGGATGGAATCAAATTCGACCTGAATTTTCCAAATGTTTTTGGTTTGACCCATACCCAAAGCTTTTGGCATTCATCAACCACTAAACATTATTATATTCTGGGGTCTCCTCAGACACTAGAGTGTAATAAGTGAAGGCTCCCTGGGGGGAGGCCTGTGATTTAACCTCAGCAGTCAAGTTGGGTGTGCCAATGTCATGACACTGGGTCAAAGCATCATGACATCGAGGGACTGTCGGACATCGTAAGAATGCCCAGGAGAAGTGAAGCAAGGTAAGTTAGTTATTTTTACTTGCCCCCTCCCCTTGGGCCTCCACTTTTTACATTTTGGGGTCTGAGTAGATCTCAAAGTATAATAATGCCACTTCCAGTTTTTGATGAGCAATTTCATCCCGAAACAAACCGAAGGGCCAGACCTTAAAAAGAATCTCGTGGGGTTTGCCTATCTCTACTCATGGTTTGCATTTGATACCTTCATTACATTTTGTTTTTGTTTTTTTGAAGCAGTATATTATGGCGTATAAAGCCACTATGTTCACCTTAAATAATATTATTATTTTTACCAAAATTCATATTTTTTGTGTTCATATTCCTATTTTTTGAGCAGCACCAAGGCTTCTGTCCTGGGAAGCTTATCATACTCGGATGATAAATTACTGTAGTCACTTTCTTCAGACTGAGCGGTACTGATGAGAGAGAACTCCAAGAATAGTGAGAGGGCAGAAAAGAACAATATCCTACAAATTGGGCTGATTGAAATTAGTCGTAGCTCAGAAAGTAGAACAGAGCCCTAGATGCTAAAAAATACAGAAAAGAAAAAAAAAGATAAGAAATCCTCCTGGTGATTGTACTTTGACTTCTGAAATTGATGCCGAATATTTCCTTTGCTTTAATTCATGTTCTTTGGATTTCTACACAAAAGACCATTGTGAGTATTTAAATAGCTCCTAATGTTTCGATGAAGTGCGGTAGGTGGCCGCGTCTTATAAAGCCAGACTATTAATTAATAGTTTTCAGATTAGTAGGTTATTTGACATTCACTGCTTGTCACCTGGCAATTCTTTAAGGATTTGAAAGACGTGAAGGTGTTATGTGTCAGAAAATGTATATTTTCCTGTTACCTGGAATTATTCAGCTCCGCAGGTACAAACAACAGTTATTGACAAAGGAAAAGAAAGAAATAAAGACTTATTGGATATCATTATATAGAAAGACGTACCCCAGGTGAATACACGTACAGTGAAATGACAGGTGCTCGGGGCCCTGCAGGACGCAGGAAATGGATAATAGAAGAATGGTGAGAAGGGACTTCACCAGGTGTGAACTGGAGCCTGGGTAGCTTCTATTTGTAGAAACTATCAATACCACTCTTTTGTTGGCTTAGCGTTCATCAAGCTACTGTCAGGTCCTCCTGAGTGCCGGCGATCTTCAGCATCAAGAAATTGTGTGTGTCACCATACATGTCTTTGATGCTGAATAGTGTCTAGTGATGGGCGAACCTTACGAGATTCGTTTTGTGAATATTCCTGAAGTTCAGTATGGATAGAACTTGTTTGGTTGTTGAACCAGAAGATTAATGAGTGGAGGTCTTGGGGAGGTGCAAAAAAATGTAAAAAAAACTGATACTCATCTTTCTTCACGTCTTCTTTTCCGGTGTCTGGTTTTCACCAATGGGCTCTTGAAGCCTCTTCCGGTCTTCTGTTATGGCCTCTTCTACGATGTCATGCATTCCTGAGTCACTGCTGTGGTCCAACCACATTGGGCACACCTACATCATGATGTTCAGTAACCACAGGACGCATGACATCAGAAAAGTTGGCAGAGGAAGCTGGAAAAGGCTTGTGAACAAAGACCAGATGCCCAGGAGAAGTGAGGAAAGATCAATGTCTTTTATCATGAACTAGTTCATTCACTTTATTAGTGTCATAAATCAGGTATATCCTCCACCTGACTGTGTGGCTACACTGAAATTCACCCCAATACACCCCAACTCGTAGCTGGCATAAATTTTAGGCATCTCCAGGAAAAAAAGTATGACATTTTCGGAAAGTGGTGAGTGATGTAAAAAGCCAGTGCCATTTAAAAGTTGGGAATTTTTTATTTATTACACTCAAAAATAGAAAAGAACAATCATAAATCTTCCTCATGTGTCATAACCCAGAGCAGAAGACTACCTGAGCAGGGAGAGAGGAGCACTAAGTATAGTGTCTGGTCGGAGGTCAGATTAAATCTTGGAGTCTGGTCTGAGGGTTTCAACTAATTTTAGGGTCTGAATTTATTTTGGGTTCTGAATTACTTTGGAATTGTTCTGGGTCTAAATTTATTGTGATGTGCTTTTGTTTCTTTAAAATAAAATAAAATAAATTGAATTAATTAATAATTAAAATAAATCAATTAATAATGATTATCATAACAACATGATAAAAAATTGCTAAACAGGCTGCGATCCACAACCACTGGGTGGCCACATATAGACACATGGCATAAACAACTCCTGAAGGAATATTATAAAATCAAATTTTTTTGAAAGCTGGTCATCTTGCTATATTAATCTCAGAATAAATTTTGAAAAGAATAGGTAAGAAAAGAGATATCATCTATGTTTTATCATTTTAGCTACTTGCAATAACATTCACCCATGTGTGCTAAAGAAGCTTAGTTCGATATTTATGAGATACTGTAGATTTGCAGTATTAGCCAAGTTGCATTTTTCCCAGTTGTAGGGACAGTGGGCTGTCCATGCCACCTAACCAGTTTGACTTTGGGCTGCTCCCAAGGGCCTTGTCTAAGTAGTCTACACATTATTAACTCTTTAACCCCTGTAAGGGGATCTCAACTTTATTGTGGGGAGATTACCAGTTTGCTATCTCTCGAAGTTGTCCCAGTATGGCTGGCAGCTGACCAAAGGCCAGATAGATGCTGATGTGAAGTACCTGGGGTCAGACAAGGGGATACTCAAATATGAGCCAAGTTCTTTGGCAGGTGCAGAAATCAGAGACAAGCCAAGGTCAGACACAAGAGAATATCAGGATACGGTCAGGATCAAGACAGAGTTAGAGGTCAAAACACAGAGATGCCAATAGATGACCTTTGCAAGAGCTAGTATGCTATATGTCTATATTGTTCAGGATTTAGGTGCACAGCAGGGATTGGCTGGGGAAGGTTAGAGTGTGCACTCATTGGCCCTTTAAGAATAAGCAAGGGAATGTGTGCACACCCTACAGGAGCTGGAAAGAGGGGCAGCAGAGCAGGCAAGATGCTGGCAGGAAAGAGAGGTACATTATCACCTGTGTCTGCCAGGAGGGGCCGTATGCTGGTGGGCAGGGGACTAGTTATAGGGAATGCAGCGTTGCCAGTCCCTGCTAAGCCCTGGACCCTGAGGGGGCCCAAAGGTCCCATATACCACTATTCTAAATCGACCAAGGAAGGTAGGGGCTCAATTGCAGGCTTTGCGCTGGAGCTCTAGAGCTTCAAGTGGTTATGGAACTTTGCCATACTAAGGGAATATATTAGTTACCTGGTGGCGGGGCCATAAGAAGCAGTACCTGCTGCCATCATTACACCAGTCTTAATACTTTTGAATGCAGTCTACCTTTTAAGTCAAAATCTTGATTAGTGTCTTGAACATCTTTAGCAAGTGCTTTACCTTTACTTTGTAGTAGAAATTCCAAAGCAGCTCTAGAAGTGAATAGAGAAGGAGAAAATATATATATATATATATATATATATATATATATATATATATATATATATCAGTACAAAACCAAGAGAACCAAGCTCAATATTCCCATGAATGTAGGTTTTGACTGTAAATGTTTCCCTGTTTACTGACTGCACCCGACTGCAGTAAATTTCCTGCCTTCGCTTGTTACTTGGCGCTGTCAGAGTCCGTCAAGGCTCCTTCATAAGGCAGTGATCCGTAATAAAGCATAATTTTAAAGACAAAATATCCAGCTCTAAACTTTCCACAGGCGGTTTTAGTTACCATGGAGCATATTAGCACAATTTGTTTTGGAACATTGAACAAAATAAGAATAGACTATTTTCTAGCAAAAGTTAAAAAGGTGTGGGAAGATGGAAAGTAATGTCAACTTCAGCAGAACACAGGGAAATGGAGATGAAATGAGAAGACGGCCATGAAATATATCACCCCTTTATGTTTGTGTTAATGTCAGTATAATTATAATATTGATGATTTTTTATAAACTTGAATGGGGTTAGAGCCCACTCATCGTCATAGACTACAAAGTCATCTGTATATGGCTCCCTCCATACACCAGTCAGGTCCTCACTTACTCTTTCACTTCCTAAAATTGGCCAAAGAAATCACAGAAAGAAGCACTTGTGGGTGTCATTATCACTGGTACTTTACTTAGGTAGTTGTTCGGCATACTAAAAGGGATTTTACGATTCGTGTGCTAGCCAGATGTATTGGCTTGAACTTCGTGCTGGGAGCCAGACTGCTAGCATCCTAGTTATCTATGACACTAGGAGTCCTTGCCTCACAGCGACATACTGTCCCGTACTGTAATTGATACAAGACAGTATGTTGCTGGGAGGCAGAGACTCCTAGCGTCATAGATAACTAGGATGCTAGCAGTCCGGCTCCCAGCATGAAGTTCAAGCAGGCACGTCTGTCTAAAACATGAGCTGTGTTTCACGGGTGAAACACGGTCATGTGCTGCTACCCTAAAACATAGTGTAGGTTCCTAGGAGCCCTGAGAGTGTTCTACACTATGTTTTATAGATAGGTTCCTAGGAGCCCTGACAGTGTTCTACACTATGTTTTATAGATAGGTTCCTAGGAGCCCTGACAGTGTTCTACACTATGTTTTATAGATAGGTTCCTAGGAGCCCTGACAGTGTCCTACACTATGTTTTATAGATAGGTTCCTAGGAGCCCTGACAGTGTCATACACTATGTTTTATAGATAGGTTCCTAGGAGCCCTGACAGTGTCATACACTATGTTTTATAGATAGGTTCCTAGGAGCCCTAAGAGCATTCTACACTGTTTTATAGATAGGTTCCTAGGAGCCCTGAGAGTATTCTACACTGTTTTATAGATAGGTTCCTAGAATACTCTTACGGCTCCTAGGAACCTATCTATAAAACATAGTGTAGAATACTCTTAAGGCTCCTAGGAACCAATGTGCCCATGTGACCACTGATGTCCCAATGCCAGGCTTCTATGGTGACACAGGCGCATGATGTCACTGGAGAGCACCAGAAGCCACGAGGAGACCCAAAATAGATAGGTGAATATAATTTTTTTTTTATTTTTGTCACCTCTCCTGGGACTCCACTTATTGTATTCTGGGATCTGAAGAGACCCAGAGTATAATGTGGCAGCCATCTTAGTTTGCCAAGGCAAATCTCCATTTGTTCAGTTTAGTAAAAAACAAACAATTTGGAATATTCGGGTTGAATTCGGCTCAGTCGGTTCTCCAATCTCTACTGGTGATCTATCCAAAGGGTAGGTCATCAGTATGTGATCTGTAGGGGTCTGACACCCAGACCCCACGCAGAGCAGCTGGTAGCTGCAGTAGTGGATGGGAGGCATGTGCAGGCTACTCCTACTCAAGTAATAGAAACAGTGTAGCAGCTCTGATCACTGCAATGCAGTGTCTCCGAGGAATTTTATCGGTGCTCCTGTTACTCCCTTTCCTCTGCACCAACTTTTGCAATCTGAAGACTGCTGAAACAGCTGATCTGTACAGGGTCCAGTTTTCAAACCTCACAGATCACATACTGATGACCTATCCTGTATGAATACTCTATTTAGGGCCAAAAAACTCCTCTAACTGAAATTTCTCGGACACAGCAGGAACCTCACAATAGTTGCTCGAGTAGTTTTTCAATGATCTAGTTGAAAGCTCAGGAAGCTTCTGTCGGAGCAAAAGTAGCCCTTAAGCAACGCACTGCAGTCTCCCTGTTCACACATGCTAGCTTTAAGGTAAAGTCTGGACTCCAGCCAGATATCGACACAAACAATTTACACTGACAGGAGACCCAACATTGCAACGGAGCTCCGGATGGAAGACCCAAAAGTCATGGTGAACCCACTTTTATAGGAGACTTTCCCAGCTGGTGTGACTACAAGATATTGTATGCAAAAGCTGTACTTTGAGTGGAACACTGCCTACTGCACAACCAATGGGGACAATGGAGCTCTGTGTGTTTGGAAAAATCATCATGCCGCCCTTGTTCCAGAAACAGTGCATTGTCTGTTCGTCTACTGTTCATCTGACCTGTCTTGGAGCGTGCTTGCCTCTCTGTATTTGGAACACATGCATTCTTAGGCATAGTAAATGCACATGTGTGTGAGGGGATTAAGATATAAGATATTAAGATATAGCTGTCGGCCAAACAAATTAATCTAACAGCTATTCAATGTTTATGACCACCTTATAGAGGACTTTTCACCACCTCCACCAACTTCAACTCTTTGTATCTAAAGATAGGCGAACCTCTAAAGATTTGTTTCATCTCGTGTTCAGATGAAGCAATCCTCCAGTTAGTTTCGGTCTGAACCTGTTCACATAGAACCGGTGGACAGGGGCCTTCTCTAGGTGGCACTGCACTTACGTCACAACACTGAAGAATGCCAGGAGGCTACATATAGCATGCTGGTATTCTTCAGTGTCGGTTACAGCGCACCCTGGACGCGGCAGCGGAGGACTGCCTGGACAGGATCTTGGACAGGTGAGTAAATAATACAATAGGTAGCGGCCTAACATATACTGGGGAGGGTCATATACTCTGTGTGTGGGAAAAAGAAAGGGGGTCCTAAACTTAGTGGTGGTAGGGGGATGTAAAAAGGGGGTCATATACTGCATGGTGGCCAGAGAAATGGGGTCATATACCATGTGGTCGGCCAGAAAAAGGGGGTTATATACCATGTGGGGAGCCATAAAAAGGGGGTCATAAACTGTGTGGGGGCCATAAGAAAGGGGTCATATACTGTGGGGGCAAAAAAGGGAGTCATATACTGTGTGTGGGGGGGTCAAAAAAAGGGGGTGATGTATCATGTGGTGGGCCAAAAAAAGGGGGCTGTATATCGTGTGGGGGCCAAATTCCTGTGACATCATGAGCCTGGGGTCACCACCAAGGTCTATGATGGGCATGACGTCATATTCCGAGAATCATCAGTGGAGGCTCCTAACGACAAAATCTGCCTCAAAGGCTAGAAAAGTCTCAAATGCAGATGAGAACGCAGTCTTAGGAGAGCCATTACACAAGATTAGTTCCAGCTTCAGCGCCTCGTGTATCGTATTACAAATGGAGCCTCGGCCCTTTTCATTTTTACCGAGACCTTTCCGAAATAAATGAAATCGTGTTCTATTGAGCTCATACTTCTGTTATTGTTCTGTAAGTTAAGCCATTATATTTCAGGGGGAAATGTAAATTATATATTCAACATTTCTCACTGTTTATTGGAGTACACTCATACCGAAAAAATACAATGACTACAAAGATCTCTCATACAACAAGGGAAAATGTTCTATTCTGCTGCCGTGATTATAATGGGAAGTCGTTCAGTAAATATACATTTGTGTCACAATTGGTTGGGAGTGACACATATGCATTAATATTTGATTGGAAAAAAATAGCTGTACAGAGCGTTCAACACTTAAGACTAATGAAATATTTGACTGCTTACGAGCTAAATGTAAATGTCAAGGCCGCCCATAACGCCAAAGCTTTTATTAGTTAAGTATTTTTTTTAATTGTAATTTCTATTGTACTTCAGCTGAAATTACGATAACGGAGTCGAGAAGTTGTAGCAACAGGTTCTGTTTCACCACTGAGCATGTAACCATATGCTTCAAAGCTGCTGGAGGCCAATGATATGGGCTGTCCTCTAATCGCCTGCAAAAGAGAGACCTCGGGAGCCGCATGGTGGCCCTATGGGTAGGTATTATAGATCTTTGCAGATATTTAGGGAGCCTGTGCAGCACAATATTTATGGCACATAGGGTATGTGCCCTGAGGGACTCCATAACCCATGTAGAGATGGTGATGTCCACCAGTCGTTGTACTAGTAAACTCAGCAAGCGCCATCATACAAGTATAGCAGCTCCTTTGTTTCTATATTCATGCAATTCTTACAGCTACTGCTGCTGGACCTGGTGCGCCCCCTCTCTGTTACTTTATGGGTGCATACTTGTTATTCTTCAAGCAATCACTGTCACACAAAACCCATTTAAAGTTGTTCTACTGTGCACCTGATGCCTGAGCAATATAGGTTCACTCCAAGGGTTACTGTTATTCTGTCCTGAGCACTTATGGTTTTCTTGTGTATCAACCTTTGGCTTGTTGCAGGCTCCATATTTGTCTGCTCATCCTGATCAGCCTGATTCCTTTTACCAACTTTGTCTTACCTGTGACTACTGAACCCTTGCTATCTGCTCTGACCTTTTCACTTATCTATGACTCTGAATAGTATCTGCATGCCCACGAGCTGGGTTTCCATATTAGAAGAGTCACTTACCTGACCTATAGTGTTACATTCTAGAGTCTCTTTGGCCAGCTGCCTCCTATACTATGATCACTCCGAGAGGTGGCAACCAACCCTCTATGAAGTCTAGTTCCCCATAAGAGGCTAAGGCTAGAGTTTCACCGGACTGAGTTTCACCCGAATGTGCACAGAATTTCCCAGCCCAAACAGTAAGCTAGGAGTAGGACTCCTAGCAATATAGTTATCCAAGATGCCTCCCCGTGACATACTGTTCTGTAGTGATTATAGTCCAGGAGAATATGTCACTGGTAGGAATAGATAACTACTATGATAGAATGGTAAATCCAGCGAACACAGTATGAATCTAGCCTTAAAATGTAAATGGGAGGAGGCTACTTAGACAAGGACCTTGGGAGTGGAGCAATGTTAAACTGGTTAGGTGGCACAAAAGACTCTGGTACAACCCACCATCCATGATAGCAGTTTGGTGATCATATCTGTCCTAGAAGACATGGAGAGGTAGCCATTTCCTTCTTTTTTCAAGAGATTGGCTTGGTTTTCTCCATAACTTTTATAGATTTATAGACAGTGTAGAAAACCATGTGTCTGTGCAGCCACACTTGCAACCATATTCTTGAAAACTGATGGAGGTCAACTTCTATCCAAAGGTTATAGCTTAGGAATCATATGACAGCAAAATGAGTAGATGTTGGGATGTTGTAGACAGACAGAGCACCTCTGGGGCCCATGATTGGGTGTCAGCAAGTACTTGCAGGGCATCAATGTCATTATGCTTTGACACAAGCGTCATGACATCATCATGACATTCATGCCCAGTTGAGGAAAGGGAGGGTACTGTATGTATGACCGTTTATTATTTTTCCTATTGTCCTATTATACTCTGGGACCTGAAGAGATCCCAGTGAATAATAATAATTCATGGATGGCAAACCCTCAAAATCAGCAAGGAACCAGGCTCCTAAGAACCAGTTTGTTCATCTCTACTCTGACCATATCAAGCCTAGGAGAATTGTTGAGCTAGTCACACATGTTAAAGTCTCTCTGTAATGAAATTGTCACTTAAGCAATTGCCAACTGATAGAAATGCTGTTTAAGCTGTTTCCAAATACACTGCAGGAAACTGGCAGATCAAAGATAGCAAGCAAAATAAGTTACCTATAATGCAATACCTTTCTGGCTAGTAGAGTATAAGGCACCCTTGAGGTTTTCAACACAGTCCGCTGCAAAGTAGGTTGGACTTTGCCAATCAGAATCCAGGTTACCACACCGAACCTGGAGTCAGAAAATAGGTGCACTTGTCTAAAGGCCAAACCAACAAATCTAAAGCAGAGTATAATATGCAAGCTGGGTCAAAACTGGAAGAGCTCAGGAGCATCCAAATTGATAGCAGAAGAGTAATAGTGTCCATAACTCTATGACTGTTGTCTCTGACGCTGAATGGTATCTCTTGCCTGACCTATAGTTCTACACTCCAGAGCCTCTCTGGTCTTTGGCCAGTTCCCTCCTATACCGTGACCACTCTGAGAGGTAGCAACCTGGCAACTTAAGGCCAAGCCAGCAAATATATAGCAGCAGCAGAGTGTAATATACAAGCAGGGTCAAGACTGGTAGAGCTCAGGAGTATCCAAATCAATAGAAGAAGAATGGCATTGTCCATGCCAGGGTCAAGTCCAGGAGTTCATGGATAAAGCCAAATCAGTAGAAAATTCATAACTAGGAAAGCAAGCCAACATCAGTAACCAGGGAACCAGTGGATAAACAGGTAAATAGTGAGAACACAACCCTAACTACCATAATAGCAGGTATCTGAGTAGTTTCAATGCTAGGTATAAATACCCAGCCTGAGCTCAGGATTGGATAATGTGCAGCACTCTGTTTCAGTGCCTCAAGGCTCCTACAGGCTGCAGACCAGCCAGAGTTTGACTTGTAGGCATAGCAACCTTAAAGCAATGGCTATAAGTAGTGCTGCACTGAAAAGTATGATGGCTACAAGTAAGATTACATATACAGTGGGGAAAAAAAAGTATTTTGTCAGCCACCAATTGTGTAAGTTCTCCCACTTAAAAAGATGAGGCCGGCCTGTAATTGACATCATAGATAGACCTCAACTATGAGAGACAAAACGAGAAAACAAATCCAGAAAATCACATTGTCTGATTTTTTTTTTTAATGAATTTATTTGCAAATTATGGTGGAAAATAAGTATTTGGTCACCTACAAACAAGCAAGATTTCTGTCTCTCACAGACCTGTAACTTCTTCTTTAAGAGGCTCCTCTGTCCTCCACTCATTACCTGTAGTAATGGCTCCTGTGTGACATTGTTATCAGTATAAAAGACCCATGTCCACAATCTCAAACAGTCACACTCCAAACTCCACTATGGTGAAGACCAAAGAGCTGTGGAAGGACCAGAAACAAAATTGTAGACCTGCACCAGGCTGGGAAGACTGAATCTGCAATAGGCAAGCAGCTTGGTGTGAAGAAATCAGCTGTGGGAGCAATAATTAGAAAATGGAAGACATACAAGACCACTGATAATCTCCCTCCATCAGGGGCTCCACGCAAGATCTCACCCCGTAGGGTCAAAATGATCACAAGAACGGTGAGCAAAAATCCCAGAACCACACGGGGGGACCTAGTGAGTGACCTGCAGAAAGCTGGGACTAACGTAACAAAGGCTACCGTCAGTAACATACTACGCCGCCAGGGACTCAGATCCTGCAGTGCCAGGCGTGTCCCCCTGCTTAAGCCAGTACATATCCGGGCCCGTCTGAAGTTTGCTAGAGAGCATTTGGATGCTCCAGAAGAGTATTGGGAGAATGTCATATGGTCAGATGAAACCAAAGTAGAACTGTTTGGTAGAAACACAACTCGTCGTGTTTGGAGGAGAGCGAATGCTGAGTTGCATCCAAAGAACACCATACCTACTGTGAAGCATGGGGGGTGGGGGCAACATCATGCTTTGGGGCAGTTTCCCTGCAAAGGGACCAGGACGACTGATCCGTGTACATGAAAGAATGAATGGGGCCATGTATCGTGAAGTTTTGAGTGCAAACCTCCTTCCATCAGCAAGGGCATTGAAGATGAAACGTGGCTGGGTCTTTCAGCATGACAATGATCCCAAGCACACCGCCAGGGCAATGAAGGAGCGGCTTCATAAGAAGCATTTCAAGGTCTTGGAGTGGCCTAGCCAGTCTCCAGATCTCAGCCCCATAGAAAACCTTTGGAGGGAGTTGAAAGTCCGTGTTGCCCAGCGACAGCCCCAAAACATCCCTGCTCTAGAGGAGATCTGCATGGAGGAATGGGCCAACATACCAGCAACATTGACCAAATACTTATTTTCCACCATAATTTGCAAATAAATTCTTAAAAAATCAGACAATGTGATTTTCTGGATTTGTTTTCTAATTTTGTCTCTCATAGTTGAGGTCTACCTATGATGACAATTACAGGCCGGCCTCATCTTTTTAAGTGGGAGAACTTGCACAATTGGTGGCTGACTAAATACATTTTTCCCCCACTGTATTCCTAACACTATACATTTAAGGCATTGGCTCTGTTGTCACTATATTGTAACCCACATAGACATTTCTTGCTTAGAGGATGGGATGAATTCCCCTGTTAATTTCTTTTCTATATACTGGCATCTAGTTTGTATCACTAAAAGTGAATACTAAACACATTTTTGTGATTTTTTTTTTTTTTAACTAATTTTCTTTATTCTGCCCTATGAACCCCATTCAAAATATTTTACACCAATACAAACTAAAATTATTGCTATTGTATGGCATTGTGGCTGTAAATTTTTATTTTTGTCATTCTGCAGCTACTGTAATATTGACAAAAAAATATAAATAAAGTTGCGCTGCCCGGATCGATATACCAATATTCAATATTTTGATAACAAGGCTGTAGCATTAACATTGTGCATTGTGTGCTCCGTACAGGTCCTGACTCTCAAATCCTCCATGTTGTCGTCTACATTGTTGTATAATTAATTATTACATGGGACTGATTGATGGAAAAATCTGAATGAGCGGCCTGATCAATACGGCTTAAGAAAAGGCAATAAATGAGGCAGAAAAAGAACTGAAACCTTGACATAGTAACAATTCTGCAAAGAAAAATAACCCGTCATTCTAATGTGAGGGCGAATAATTCATAATGGTTACAGATGCAATTTTATAATATGTAATTATTTTTTCATTTAGTTTCTTATTTCAGTTTTTTACTTGTGGTTTTCCTTATTTCAATCTTATTTTAATTTTTCTTATTACATTTTTTTTTATTTTTTTTTTCTGTCAGTAGAATATTTAATAGTGGGCCTGTTAAACCAGAATGATACACGCAAGACATATCTGAGCTGAAGAAATTAAAAAGACAGGTGACAATATCAGTACCAAGAATATCTAAGTAGACATTGATCTCTGGTTTATTAACTGCTCATGTATTAGCTGGGAGATATGATATGTTACCAGGGACATGCACCGGTTCACATGTCAACGCTTGCTTAAATAATTCTTACGCAAAGTTTAATTGGCTTCCATTTGCATGCACCAAAATATTCTAGAAATTGTGCATTATTTACAGTTTCTACAGCCCGCACTGCGATGGCTCTGTGTGCTTGAAATGATTAAATTGGTTTTCCGGGACTAAAATATTGATAATCTCTCCTTAGGATGGGCCATCAATATTTGATTGGTGCTGGTCTGACTCCTGGCATCCCCTGCTCGAGAGGGACTGAAGGCAATACCAGACACAGCTGCATCCTACAGTTCTGGTTTCTACAAGTATCTATCTATGTACAGTGGTGCTAGAAAGTTTGTGAACCCTTCTGAATTTTCTATATTTCTGAATCATATTTTGTGTGTGTGTTTTTTTTAGATTTTATGTCCTAAATGTATATAATGAGAACCAAATCAACCAAATGAGTCAAAAATATTAGACTTGTTCATTTATTTATAAAAGAAAATGATCCAATATTACATATTCGTGCATAGTAAAGTATGTGAACCTTTGCCTTCAGTATCTGGTATGACCCCTTCCCCTTATTGTTGTTTAGTCCTGCACTTTGGCTTGGAGGAATTGTAGCCCAGTCCTCTTTATAAAAGAACATCAACTCTGTTCTGTTGTTGGGTTTCCTCCCATGAACAACTCACTTCAGGTACTTCCATAACATTTCTATTGGATTACGGTCAAGATTAGAGATGAGCGAATCGAAGCTGCAGAAGTGGAATTTGATTCGAATTTCAGGAAATCTTCGATTCGCCACGATTCTGGATTTCCTGATGGTAACGAATATTTAGTAAGGACCTTTGTGACATCAGACGTTCACATGATGTTCTCTAGTGATGTGATTGGGTAGGCGTGTCTTTGCTTGTTAGCAGATCCTTCCACATGAATAAAAGTTGTCCGTGCTGGAGAGAGAGAGAGAGAAACATGACTGCGGTATCCAAGGGCTTCCACTATTTTGCCTACCACCCCGACTCTCTGCAGGCACGAAATAGCTGTTTATTTGCCGCAAATTAATTCGGATCGAAGAGAATCGTATCGTAAAATTCAGCCGAATCGAATTTTTGAAAACTTCACTCATCTCTAGTCAAGATGTTGACTTGGCCATTCCAAAACTTTAACTTTATTCTTCTTTACCCATTCTTTTTTAGAATGATGTGTACTTAGGGCCATTGTCTTGGGTCATGACCCACATTCTCATCAGATTCAGCTCACGGACAGATATCCTGACGATTTCCTTTAGAATTTCCATTATAGTCCAAATGAATTGTTCCATCAATTATGGCGAGCCATCCTGTCCCAGATGCAACAAAAAATGGCCCGAACCATGGTCCTACCACCACTGGGTTTCACAGATAGTGGGAGGTTTTTATGCTGCATACAATGTATTCCTTTCTCCAAACATATGACTTCCCATTTCAACCTCAAAGCTCTATTTTGGCCTCATTCATCCACAAAGCATTATTCTGATAGCTTTCCCACTTGTTTGTTGCCTTTCTGCAGTTTGCTATCACTCAATGTTCTTTTTGGAGAGCAGAGGCTTTCTCTTTGCAAACCTGCCATTTCCACCATTGTTGTTCAGTGTCTTCCTGACAGTGGACTCATGAACATTATCTATTATCATATTATGTATTAAAATGACCAAAACAAAGTAAGAAACTAATTCTAACACTTTGAGCGTTAATTTACAGAATGAATATGAATGGACATTTTTTACGTTTTGTACACATGACAACTAATAAAAATTAAAAATGAAGAAAAAAAAAAATTTCTCTGACAACAGCCTACAGTTATAGAAAATCGTAATGTAAGTAATGCACAACCCACATATAATGCAAAATACAGAATGTAAAAATGTATACAGTACTGTGCAAACATTTTAGACAGGGGTGGAAAAAATGGTGCAAGGAAAGAATGTTTTAAGAAATAGAAGGGTTAATAGCATATTTTTGTTAAAGACCAAAATGATGTGAATGAAGAAAAGAGAAATGTAAATCACATCAATATTTGGTGTGACCTTTGCCCTTTGCCCTCCATCAGTTCTTCTCGGTACTTGCAGACAGTTTTTGGCAGAACTGGGCAGGGAGGTTGTTCCCGCCGCCATCTTGGAGAACTAAGCACAGATCTTCTGTGGATGTAGGCTTGCTCCAATCCGTCTGTCTCTTCATGCCATCCCAGACAGACTGGATGATGATGAGATCAGGGCTATATCTGTGGGGGCCGGATCATCACTTCCAGGACTCCTCCTCCAAAGGGCAAAGATCACACCAAATGTTGATGAGACTTTTTCTTTTCTTACAAGGTAAACAAACATGACAGAAGACAGGGGTCTTGGAGGAGGCGCGGCACTCTATCGCTGTTAAAGTCCATTGCTCTCATCCTATGATGGATGACAACAACAGACCTCAATAACCTCTTCACTTATTATACCCGAAAGTATAATAATACCCCAGAGTATAATAGTAGCGGTACCGGTTCGAATACTTTCAAGATGCATCTCTCGAAATTCTCAACACTGCTTTAGAATAAGACACCTCCAATTAACATAGTTGTTGCCAAGTGACTGTTGGCACCTGTTACATCTTTAGGTGCAATATCGCCTATTCTATTGTGGAGGTTTCATTGTATCAAGCACTACAGTATATGAGATGGGTCTCATTTTGTAAAGGTTTCCTCTATCGCTTGGCAGCACACAGGGGCATTGTTAAACAAAAATGGAGGCTTTGTGGTAATTTTCTTATGTTTATTGCATTTACCGATCCTAATCAGTTGTCAATCAAAAGCATAAAACACGATTCAGCGGAGGAGGCTTTTATTTCCCGTTCTGCTGAATCACGAGCTAATCTTATTTGATTTCATAAATATGCATGACGCCGACAGACATCTTGTGCCAAATGTAATCACTAAACTCATTCTAATAGGTTTGGAAATTGGTCGGATTCCTCCCGCATTGATTTAATTGTGTGCCTGAATATGCACAATGACCCACTCAACAGCTTCCAATTTTACGAGATTGGCCATTTTATTTTTTTCCTTTGTATTACATATTTATCGTACTTTGCGTATGACAATGGCCCTCGTCTTACGGCTTCTCTTTGGTGCCATCACTTCTCCCATTCGCAATGACTTATTCCTTGACTTATTGTCCGCGTCTTGCGTTTCGTGCTCCTCCTTCTTCGAAGCAAGCAATATTGATACGGTTTTAATTATAGAGCTGCTTAATTACTCAACAGGAACAAAGTGTCCTAGTGGTGGTGATCTATGGAGAGCCGGCCATTGTGACTCCCATGAAGGGAGAGCTACAAAGAAAAATAGACAATTAACAAGCTCGTAATTTCACTGTCTTAAGGTGACGTAGCCCAGGAAAGGTCAACGCATTTGTCAATGTTACTTGACTTGTACAGAATATATATCATTACACAGGGAGGCTCTTCCCGTTGATATTTCCCTCTCTGAATAATTATACCATTGTGCTACATTTCAGTGTAAATGAAGGCATTGTTCCCTATAGTATCGGGCAGATATGCCAGGTCCGTATATAATTGTATCATTAATTATATATGGGACGATGCCCCCCCACTTTAAATCCTAGAAGAAGGTTCGTGACCACATATAATGAGGCCACAGACTTTGTATATATGTATACAAGTCACAGAACTCTAAGGTGGCTTTTAATATTTATTAATAATAATAATAATAATAATAATAATAGTCCTTTAATAGTCCCACAATGGGGAAATTCAGTACATGCAAAGTAAATGGTACAGTATTCCTTATGACACGCAACCTTAGCTGCTACAGAACCTCTTTTTGTAGAGTAAGGGGAAGACTTATGTCTGGTGTTGATTATATTATGAATTTCTTCAGTAGCTGAGGTGTGTATTATGAGGTTCTGCAGCAGGTGAAGTATACATTATAAAGTTCAGCAGCAGCAGGGGGATGTGTTATGGTGTTCTGCAGCAGCTGAGGTATGAATTACAATGTTCTGCAGCAGCTGAGGTGTGTATTTGGAGGTTCTGCCTTAGCAAAGTTGTATATGATGATGTTCTGCAGCAGCTGTGGCACATATTATGAGGTTCTGTAGCATAATGAATGAATAATGGATGAATCTGGTGAAGGTGATGGCCCTGTCAACAGCACACCCTTTCCACACAAAGGTGGCACAGAAGATTGATGATTCTGAGTTCTGCGATCCTCACACCACCTTGTCTTAAAGAACTTGTGACTCCATATGTGACCTCCTCTACTGGTCTATCATTACATGGTGCTATACTCTGCACTTATATCAGTGACACTCAGGGGCAGGACATAGGGGGTGTATAAAGCACCTCTCCTACCACATGCATAACACACATACAGTCCAGAATGTGAAGTCTCCATACTTACCAACAGTCCTAAATCCTCTGACTGGCCCAAATTTGTACAGGCAGTCCTGACAAATCTAGCTTGGCCTGACTCAAAAAAACCTACCCCCTCTGTGGAATTTCAGGGAATTGGAGGTTTTTCCCAGACCAGGACTTAAAAGGGTTATCCAACTCCCAAAAATGATCTGCAAATACATCCACAGCAGTGCTGAATCCTCACTGTTTCCCTGTGCACCCTTTGCTTGGCTTTATTTTACTTGCTACTCCTTGTATCACTGTTATTTACATGCAGTGAATCTGTGGACAAACTACATTTCCCATGATTCATCTGCCTGCTCTCACTCTCTAAGTACCCCTCCCTTCTTCACTATCCCCTGCAATGAAATCACAGGACACACATTGCCTGTGTGCAAACTCTCTCCCTGGGGTCTGTGCTGTGCCACATTTCTTCAGTTCATGCAGCACCATATATCTGACCAGGTAGTATCTGACTCTTACATCTAGGGTCAGTGTGAGTGGCTTCAAGCAACAAGGAGGTCATGTGCTGCTGTGAAGTTTGCTGGCTGAACTGCTCACAGGGAGGGGTAGTAAGCTTGGAAACTAAACATCACAGTTGAGGTAAATGACCTGAAAATAAATCAGATAACCACCACTGAATTTAAACAGGATATATATTAGGAAGTGTTTTGCATTGATGGGTTCTGTTATTTGGCCCATATTTTTTAATAACTGGGTAACCCCTTTAAATGCCCCAACTTTTACCAGCTAGAAGTTGGTAAGTATGAGTAGGTAACCCTCCTGAAGGCCTATCCTGAAAACTTTTGGAATAGGCAACACAGGAGGAGGGTTGTAGTTTGTGAACTTATCCGAAGCTGTTCCTTTACAATTATATTTCCATCAATACAAGTGAGAACACTCACGGAAATGGTTTCTATATTTAGAAAATAAAATCAGCCAAAAGTAATCATTTTTATTCTTTCCAATTATCTAACTCAGATTCAAGACATAAACAATAGAAAAAAAAAAATCAGCAGGATGAATGCGCTTTATTCTCATGGAGGAAATGTCTTTGTCAGACTGATAATTTCCCTCCAATTACTGGAAGTGGGAGACATGAGACAGCCACAACAATGAGCCTCCAGTTATGTTAAATCTACCGTATTTAGGGGACGGCGAAGAGCGGAAAAATATAGAAGTACCTTATAATTGAGAGTTTACTTTAATGAATTTGCTGGTAGGTAAATGTCATGATATCAAATGTAATCCAAGACAAATGCAAATACATTCAACATGGCGGAGAGTAGCCTAGATCCTGGCGATTAAAACCATAGGCTAAAAAAATAAATGAAACCTTTCATGGCCAGGGTTGTGTGATTTTTAAATTTTTTTTATCCATGTCGCAAGTTGATCATAAATGTTGGGTTACTGTCAGATGAAACCACTGTTTTCGACAGGACTGGCCAACCTTCTAATAGGAATATTTTTCCCTAAAGGCAAATGTCGTAGGAAAAAAAGGATTGGGTTGTTGGCGTTCAACATGCTCATTCCAGAGGTAGGAATGTGCAAATAAGTCCTCCTTGGTGGAAAAGGGGAACTTGCTCTAGTGCCACCTTTAGGAAGGGAGTTCCCCATAGATCAATGCCTGGTTTTCTTGAAACCTAGTAGCATAATCTGGAAACAAAGACAAGTTAGAATATCTCCTCCAAAATGAAGAGGAACCCATCTGTAGACAACTTCTCTGTCTGGGCCCAGACTGCCATGGACACTTGGTCACAACATGTTTGTGCACACAACTAAAGATGGGCAAACCCTTGAAGATTTGTTTCGTCCTGTGTACAGACAAGTTCAGATTGGTCCAAACTTCAGATAGAACCAGAAGTGAAATTATTATATTCTTCAGACTCCGGAGTATAATAGGTGGAGGCCCAGGGGAGGCGACACAGATAAAAAATATTTATACTCACCTTCCGTTACCTCTTTTGGGCCGTCCAGCTCTCGGTGTCTTCCTGCTTCCGGCGTCTGGCACTCCACATGCCCGTGACCTTGAGCACAGGCCATCACACAAGAGTGCTGGACACCGCAATGAGGCAGAGACAGAGCACTGGACGCTGCGAGGAGGCCCAAAAGAGGGAAGAGTATAAGTGTTTTTTTATTTTTGTCATCTCCCCTGGGCCTCCACCTAATACTCTGGGGTCTGAAGAGTGTGAAGCTGACAGTGTAAGGCTGACTATCTTAAATCTTCTCACTCCAGTGCACCTGAGAACGGGGTATTACATTTACAATGCATAGATAGCCAGCCATCAAAGAAGATCAAAGTAGTAGATAGTGACTACTACCACTATAGTTACACCAGTGGCTCAATCTTTTAGTTCTCAGGGGAGATAAGCCACCTTCAAAGGTGTCTAGCAGCTGCTTAGTTCCTTCCCAATCATACATGTGTATGAGGTAGATCAGGTGGAATAGCTGAAGCAGTGATAGAGCTCCCATGATGGTTTCATACAGAAACATGCAGGAATTTTTTGATGTCAGATACTGAACAGATCTGATGAAAAAAAAAAGTCATGCTCCATTTTCAGAGGTGTAAGGAATATTTCCATACATACTGTGACCTAAAGAACCTGGAAGACCGTTCTTGGAAGTTGTGCACTTGGTCCATACTGCAATGCCAGACATGCTTGGTGTCCAAGGACATGAGAACATAATAAAAAAAACACTTATTCTCACCTTCCCTGGATTCCACCATGGTGTCTAGTCTTCTTCGCTGGGTATCCTTGGTGTCTTCTGGCTCTCTCCCTGTTGACATTACTACCATGTGACCATGAAGCCCAATCACAGGTGACCAGGACCAATGACATCAGGTAGAGAGCCGGAAAACACTGAAGTCACCCAGGGACGAAAACTGGATAATGCAGTAGAACCCAGGAAAGGTGAGTATAAGAGTTTTTTATTTTTATTTTTATGCACCATTCCTGGTCTCCGCATAATATAGACTGGGACCTCTACAGAGTATAATAATAATAGACACTTCTGGTTTAGACTAAACCAGTTTGGTCTGAAGCAAATGTTCCCAATATTTGCCAGGTTCCATCACTAATTTCTACAACACAGATGAATGTTTGTAAATCTTTGACCATTCCATATGCAGGCTCAGCAAGGCACGTACAGTACACATTCATTTGCACTCAATCCCTTCTGTCCTACTCATCATCTCTTCACTCGGTCAGCATTATTATTGTGACGGGCCACTTAGGTTGAAAACACTTTAATGGCCATCAAACCCGCATTGTATATGGACACAATTAGATTTCGGGCTATTTCGGAGCTGACTCCTATTTATTTACATTTCAAAGCAACCTGCAATGCTCTCCAGCACATGAATGATACCTCTCCTGCCGGCAGAAAATGGCTAACCTCCGGCTAGAGATCACATTTCACAGTTGCCAGCTGAGCAAAAAAAGCACTCAAATCAATTGCTCTTCTCCTTTTTCCCCTTTTGTGGTCAGAAATCGCATTCAATTCTGAGTTCTTTTCTAGCAATTATATCATGAAAGAAACAAAAAAACCCTCAAAAGTCGTCATTTGCGATGATATCTCGACCAAACGCTTTGGTTTATGTTCGCCTTTAACTGCGCCGTGTTATTTTTGGTTGTTTTTGTGTCCTTCTGTTTGGTCCGTTATCACGCGGACGCCATCCATCGCACCGCATTACCCGGAGTGACTGAGGTTCTCTAAGCCTTTCCTGATTAATTATACGCTGCCGAGCAAGTGTTAGATCTTTTCTCGTCCGACCCAATATATCTCACCAGGCGACGTTCGGTCCTTTTTTTTTGGAGGCTTCTACATTTCTTTTTTGCAGTTAATAACCTTTACCGAGCATTGTGCTACATTTACTGCAGAGAGCCTCATGTATTAGTGAAAGATCAATATCCCTGCTAATAGCCTAAGATATATAAAACAGCTCAAAAAGTAACAAGGAGAAAATGAGAATGTTGTCGGAAAGAAGAATGACCGCCGGGCCCCTAGACAAATGTCTTTAGCGATTTCTCCTGAGTTTTAGTAAACAGAGAGCAGACGGGTCCTTCTTCCGACAAGTCGTTCTCACAAAGGAGAATGGCATTGTTATTTTGTGAGCATCCTGTACCGCTGACAACAATGCGCTTCCGTGAATCATGCCGACCAGTTCAGGGTAACTGGAGGAAAAAAAAAAAAAAAAAAACATTCAGTCTATTTAGCCATAAAACTTTTTTGTTGCTGCAAATTTTTGTTATTTATATGCTGTGTTGAATGCGTTTCGTCCTAGCGAGAGGCGAAATCCTATAAAATAAAATGGTCAGCAAGCAATTTAGGTTGATTAAATTAAAAGAATGATGCTCTTCCCAGGATTAGGAAATGATATGGGCAAATGCCAGAGTCTTTAAATCACTTCTACAAGCACAAGATGTTTTCCAGCTAAAGAGAATTGAATAGCATCGTGTGAATAATTTTTGCTATTGATCCAGACAACCTTACAGCTCCGGGCTTTTGAGAATATCGATACCATTGATATACAGTAACCAAATAAGTAACTAAGAAGTGTCACTTTCCCGTGAAAAAAACATTAAGAAACTCTTCTTTTCTTGTCTCTAGATGGTTGTTCTTGAGTTTTATCTCCCATGATGTTCATTTCACTTCTATGTGGATGTCCCCGCTTGGAAATCTATAGTTTAGGCTATAAATGTGAATACTGGATCTCAACCCAATGGGGAATGGTATATCAAGAAACCAAAAAGTTCACAATTACAGCAAGAGGAAGATACTTTTTTATATAGATGTGGTATGATAGAATGAGACATTTAACAAAGGGATATAAGCACTAATATGTCAATGCATGATTAAGGCCCCATGCCCATGGGGCAGTCCGGACCAAAAGATCCGGTTCGTACATTGGCCAGATTGCCCGGTCTGTACCTAGTCAGGAAATTTTCGTATAATACTTCAACACTCCAACTAGTTTGTCAAAAACTTAGAATATGTGGAATAAAGTTTTTTGACAAACTAATTGGAGTGCTGAAGTTTTATACGAAAATTTTGTGACGGATTGCTCCAATACCTTCTGGCAATATCCTTAAAATTGGGAGATTCTTCTTCTTAGGATAAGAGTGCATATCTTATATTTTTGGATTTTGAATCCTAGTCAGGAGACGGGACTTTTTGCATCATGGTGATCTATGCCTGCCTCCTTGTGTCTCAACTTTACTGTACTGTAGACACATGAGGAGGCATGGACTGCCATCTTGGATCACTGTGATGAAAGGAACACCGTCTCCTGACTAGGTTTGGACCGGGAAATCAGATCAATGTATGGAACAGATTTTCCAGTCAGGTTATCCTATGTCTATGGGGCTTAAATGGGGATCCATATCTGCAACATTTGTGAAGAACCATCTAGGTGTAAGGTTCTGTATGAAGGGGCAGTTCATTGTGAAAATCACATGACCTGCCAAGGCTCTTTTGGCAGCTGTATAAGAAGATAAGCGTGCCAGATGTGTGAACTTATCCTTCTTTATATGTCATTATGCCCAGAACTAAGGTTCTCATGGACTTATCTAGAAAAAAAGTGACTTCCAGAAACTATGAATCAGCAGGTCAGTCTGCAAATCACATGACCTGCCAGAAGGCCCTTTAGGTTGCTGTATAAGAAGATAAGTGTGCAAGGTGTGTAAACGTACCCTTCTTCAGACATCACTGTGCCCACTACTAATGGGCTAATAATATACATTGGAGTGTAGTTTAAAGATGAACAAATAATATGTCTATGTTAATGTGCAGTGGACCACTGGAAAAACATATTCATAATGTCCCAAGCCAGGCCACAATAATAATCCTATGTCTTAACTAGGGACCAATATAGGATATGGACATACAGTGGGGAAAAAAAGTATTTAGTCAGCCACCAATTGTGCAAGTTCTCCCACTTAAAAAGATGAGGCCGGCCTGTAATTGTCATCATAGGTAGACCTCAACTATGAGAGACAAAATGAGAAAACAAATCCAGAAAATCACATTGTCTGATTTTTTAAGAATTTATTTGCAAATTATGGTGGAAAATAAGTATTTGGTCAATAACAAAAGTTCATCTCAATACTTTGTTATATCCTTTGTTGGCAATGACAGAGGTCAAACATTTCTGTAAGTCTTCACAAGGTTGTCACACACTGTTGCTGGTATGTTGGCCCATTCCTCCATGCAGATCTCCTCTAGAGCAGGGATGTTTTGGGGCTGTCGCTGGGCAACACGGACTTTCAACTCCCTCCAAAGGTTTTCTATAGGGTTGAGATTTGGAGACTGGCTAGGCCACTCCAGGACCTTGAAATGCTTCTTACGAAGCCGCTCCTTCGTTGCCCTGGAGGTGTGCTTGGGATCATTGTCATGCTGAAAGACCCAGCCACGTTTCATCTTCAATGCCCTTGCTGATGGAAGGAGGTTTGTACTCAAAATCTCACGATACATGGCCCCATTCATTCTTTCATGTACACGGATCAGTCGTCCTGGTCCCTTTGCAGAGAAACAGCCCCAAAGCATGATGTTGCCCCCCCCCCCCCCATGCTTCACAGTAGGTATGGTGTTCTTTGGATGCAACTCAGCATTCACTCTCCTCCAAACACGACGAGTTGTGTTTCTACCAAACAGTTCTACTTTGGTTTCATCTGACCATATGACATTCTCCCAATACTCTTCTGGAACATCCAAATGCTCTCTAGCAAACTTCAGACAGGCCCGGATATGTACTGGCTTAAGCAGGGGGACACGTCTGGCACTGCAGGACCTGAGTCCCTGGTGGCGTAGTGTGTTACTGACGGTAGCCTTTGTTACGTTAGTCCCAGCTTTCTGCAGGTCACTCACTAGGTCCCCCCGTGTGGTTCTGGGATTTTTGCTCACCATTCTTGTGATCATTTTGACCCCACGGGGTGAGATCTTGCGTGGAGCCCCTGATGGAGGGAGATTATCAGTGGTCTTGTATGTCTTCCATTTTCTAATTATTGCTCCCACAGTTGATTTCTTCACACCAAGCTGCTTGCCTATTGCAGATTCAGTCTTCCCAGCCTGGTGCAGGGCTACCATTTTGTTTCTGGTGTCCTTCCACAGCTCTTTGGTCTTCACCATAGTGGAGTTTGGACTGTGACTGTTTGAGGTTGTGGACAGGTGTCTTTAATACTGATAACAAAGTCAAACAGGAGCCATTACTACAGGTAATGAGTGGAGGACAGAGGAGCCTCTTAAAGAAGAAGTTACAGGTCTGTGAGAGCCAGAAATCTTGCTTGTTTGTAGGTGACCAAATACTTATTTTCCACCATAATTTGCAAATAAATTCTTAAAAAATCAGACAATGTGATTTTTCTGGATTTGTTTTCTCATTTTGTCTCTCATAGTTGAGGTCTACCTATGATGACAATTACAGGCCAGCCTCATCTTTTTAAGTGGGAGAACTTGCACAATTGGTGACTGACTAAATACTTTTTTTCCCCACTGTATTCACCAAATACAAGCAAAAATGAGGCATAGATGTAGCCTAAGGGATAACTACATAGCAGAGTTGAGATTTCTATTTGTCTAAACTCATATTGATGTTCTATTGTGCTATTGTAATGGCGTCCATAAGACTGTAGATGCATATACTCAGCGGACCAATTGTAAGTCAATAAGATTCATTGGATGTCAGTGATCTAGCACAGTTGTTGCTTTCTTTATAACTAGAACAGAACCCTTCAGATGTGAACAAAGCTTTATTCTTTCTCTTTTCTGCTTCTTTCTCTCTTTGTCTTCTCTTTACTTCTTCTTTATTAGAGATTGGCAAACCTCTGAAGATTTGTTTCATTTTGGGTTCCAGTGGTTTGTCTTGAAGATTTGTTTTAGGTTGAATAAGTTAATCACAAACGGAAAGCAAAATTATTATACTCTGGTGTCCTTGGAATTGAACCTGAAATTTTTGGAAAATTTGGATTGAATTTGGTTTGATCTGAACTGGTTCGCTCATCTCTATCTTTTATTATCCTTCTCTCCCTTTCTACCTGTTTTTTCATTGTTTTCCTCTTCTGTCTTCTTCATTCTCCTAGCCTTCCCTGTTTTCATTCTTCACCTCCTTTTTCCTCCTTTGTTTCCTTCTTCTCTTTCTTATTTCCTCCTCATATTTCTGCTCCATCTCTTTATTCTTTTTTTTGTCTTTCTCCTTCAATATTTCTGCCTTCCCCTTCTTCTACTTCATCTTACTATACTTCCTCTCCTTCTTCATTATTTCTCCCACATCACCTTATTTTTCTTTTTTTTCACCTTCTTCTTCTGCTACTTCATCTATTACTTCTCCAATTCTTCTTCTTTATTGTTTTTTACTTTTCTCTCTTTCATCTTTCTCCCCTTTTTTTCTATTTACTATCCCTCTATTTCTACTCTTTTTATCCTTTTAATATTACTTTAACTACTTCCTGACATTTGCCATAATAGTATGATGGATGATAGAACTTAAAACATGGCTCTGATCTCTGTTTTACATATCAGAGATCAGAGTCCTCTACTAGAGGAGCGATTCTCCAGTAGCTGCTGGTGAACACTGGGGGGAGGGGCACAACAAAACAGTGGACCCTAAGCTGAACCCCCCAACTGTCCCTTGCTATTTGTACGAACTGTCCTAGGCGACAGTCAGCAACTGGTCGACAGTCCCTCCCTATAATAAGTGATAACGCAGACAGGACAAACAACAACAAAGGGAGGTCATCTAGCCAAGGGGTCGGTAACAAATGAGCAATGCAGTACAAAATCACAATCCAAGAGAATAGTCAAAGGTAAGCCAGAGGTCAAGAATAAGCAGAACAGGTAACAAAAAGCAAGGAGTATAGCCAGTATGCGCAAGGCAATAGCAAGCGCCAATAGGAATGTGAGCAAACAATAAATAGGAAGGAAGAACCGGCTCCAGATTTGATAGGAGGATAGGCTGTCAATCACACAGGTAAGACTAAAATTAACTCTTAGTAGAGCAGAGGGAAAGCAAGGTGAAGGAGAAGGGTGTGGCGGAAAATCAATTAAGGAGATGAGGGAATAGGACAGTGTTCAGACAATACAAGGAAGGAAGGAATCACAGCCGGACCCGCCTCCTGCGCTGCAGCGTGCGCCCGGAGGATGGTGCCAAAGCCTGGACAAGCAAGGATGTTACACCTCTCTGATCATGGGCATTAACCCTTTAGATTTCTTGGTCAAATCTGAAGATCAGCAGTGCATGGACACCACCACGTTTCCTTGGACCACTGTGAAGGCTACAAGTCATTATCCTGCCTATTGAAACCTGTAATAGAAATGAATGTATTGTATTGGAGATCAAACATCTTAGCATTTAAGACCCCGAGAGGGTCTAAAAATAAAAGTAAAAAACAAAAAAAATTTAAAACATAAATCACTAGATCACAAATAAAAATAAATGAGCAAAAACACATATGAACACATTAAGCATACCCACATCTGAAAATGCCAAAATGATAAACATATAAAAATATTTATCCCATATAGTGGAAAAACAAATCAAAATTGCCAAACTGCAATTTTGATACCATTAAAAAATTTATAAAAAACAATCAAAATATTAGACAATCCCCAAAAGGTATAAAAAAAAAAATATTAAAACTTGCCCCTCTAAAAAGACACTTTGCACAGTGCCATACCTGGAAATATAAAAAATATATAGTTGTCAGAATATGGCGACTCAAAGAGAATTTCTTTTATTCTTCAAAGTTTGGGATTTATGTTATGATGTTAAAACATATTAAAAACTATAAACATTTGGTGTCATCATGATTGTAATGACTGAATACAGGTAACATCATTTTGGCTGCTCAGTAAACTGTGTAAAAACAAAACCCTTAGCACTGAAATGACCATCACTCACCTCATGGATTCCCTGTCACTACTCTTCTGATGGTTACCAGGTCTCCGCTGGTCTATACATCCGGGTCCCATCTCATCACAGATGTAATTACTGTACTTAGAAATGCCTCAAAATCTTGGTTCTACCAATCACTGGCTAAGGGTTGGAGGGGGTCAGTAATTGATTGAGCCAGTATTTCCAGAATTTTTTTTGTGCCAAGATTGGACTAGACATAGACCTCTGAGCACTGGGTAAGATTCAGAATGCAGGAGATTGGTGAGATCAGTGATACATAGTACAATTTTTTTTTTTATTTTTTTTTTTTTAGCTCATTCTGCCCCTAAAATGTTTATCCTTCTGGAAACCCTTTTAACAACACGGAGAGAAAGTTTAACAAAATCTTAAAATTTACCCAGTAGTATAGCAAATATTACTGGACATATTGGAGACTGATAAGGAATGGTTGGAGACTATTGAGAGATACTGTAGGTTTAATTCGCCTTTTATACTGTCACATCTAAACTTCTCTTCACAGGCCATCATATATCTCTGCACAATATGGTTGATCCAAGGATTTCTATCTGGTTTAAGATGAATGATGTAAAAGATATGAGAGATTGGCTTCATAAGGCTTCCGAACTTAAAACGTTTCAAGAAAGGATAATAGTTGTATGTAATATCTGCAAACTTAGACTTTGATAAAGATATTAACTAAAGAGTTAGGTTTTTTTAACTTTGCTCTCGGCTTTTGACGACCTGATAAATGGAAAGGAAAATTTATTATCCTTATATTCATTGTGCATGAAATTTGTATAGAATGGAGGAGTATCCGACATGGAGGATGCTAGATATTCCTGGAAGAAAGACCTTCAAAGTCAACGGGATATAAAGGAGACTGAAAATACTGTAGATTGTTAAAGGATTGATCCTCTAAGAGATATTGTATAAATTCAAGGTAATGGAGGTTGTCACACCCTCCAAGGCTCAAAACCTTAAAGACGTTCTTAGACATCTTATGATAGTTGAGTGGTTGGATTTTTCTTTTTGTAATATAACTAGGATAGATCATTATTTGGAGACCTAAAAGCTGATGTAGGAGTTGGCTTGTCAGAAGTGAAGTCTATGATTAGCCCCTTACAAGGACTTAAAGAGGTAGTTCAGGAAGTATTTTTTTACTTACATGTTCTGGGTTTTTTTTCATGAGAGAGTTTCGGGCTAGTCATGTGATCAGAACCAGCACTGACCCGGGGATGCCTCATCTCCTCCTTCCTCTTCCATTACCAGCACTAGTTACCTGTGCTATGGGGGCTGGCTTTACTATAGTCTGCCACCCTCTATAGCACAGAAAACTACTTGTGAAAACGGTAGAGAAGGCAAGAGGCGGGGCCACTCAAGGGCCGGTGCTTGTTCTGATCACATGACTCAGGGTTGGAACCAATTTGCAACACCCAGGTCCAGCATACAAAAAATCCTGGAGTGTGTAAGTAAAATAAAACTTCCTGTATAATCCATTTAGCATTTGTATATAACTAGTGTAGTGGTGCCCATGGATCCAAGATGGTGGGGTAAAGGATATTAAATGTGGCAGGTTTATTAAATGTATACAGTTTTTGAGTTATGATACTGTAAATCATATTTGATGTATACATTAGAAATTTGGAAATAGTTACATGGGCTTGTATCGTAAGGACATGTTGGATATGATTAAAGGGGTTTTCCTGGATTTTATTATTGGATACCTATCACTGGGATAAGTAATAGCATATTGTTGAGGGTTCGACAACTCATGCCTGGCTATCCCGTTCCATTAGTTCAGTCTAATTCAAGGAAGCTGCAGTAACCAAGCATGACCACTAAACATTGTAGTGTGCTGTCCTTCCAGTCTAAATTCTGTAATCAGCTGATCGGTGTGGATGCCAAAATTTTGACCCCATCGATCTTCTATTGATGACCTAGCCTAAGAATAGATCAGTCAATAATCATAATGCCCACTTAGTTTTAGATTATACCGGTGTGTCCTTCCATACCTGTCCTCTTTTCTTGACGGGTGTTCATCCTTAATTTTTCTCTCGAGATTTTCTGAAATTTATTGGGTTACTTGTTTTTTCAAACCAGGCCATCGTTCTCCTCTAATCTCAGGAAATCCCAAGCCAAGAGGAAAGCTAACAAAAAGGACATAGATTGAGAAAAGATGACAACTAAGGTCTCATGCACACAACAAAGTGTGCAGTCCAAGGCTCTTCCGATGGGGTCCGGTGCTGTGTTCTGCTCCGATAATTATAAACCAAGTCTTATCCTGCTTTGTGAAATTGGAATGGAACTGCCCATTGAAGATAATGGAGCACAGAAGGAACTCAGATATCAACGTTATCTCAGTTATCCAAGTGTTATCCCATTGCCTTCTGTTAAAGAGGAACTTACTTGGCCTGCAGACTTGGTCTTGTGCATGAGACCTATGGCATGCTTCTTTGTCTTTGAAATACAGACCAGATTTGGGCCATATTTCTCAGACTGAACACTGAGCCTGACTCTAAGCGTCATAGTGATCTACAGTTTGATGCTAGGGTTCCTGCCTTCCTGCAGGACTACTGTCCTGTATGAAGAACATGACGAAAGTATGGGACAATAGTCCTGTGGGGAGGCACGAACAGCTAGCATCATAGATCATTATGATACCTGCATTGTAGGTCTTGGCTCAGTGTTGGGTCCAGGAAATAAATCCAACATCCATTCCATAATTCACAGACCAAATTGCTACATGTTGTTATATTATGAGTCGCCTATGAGATGGTAAAAGTGTTAATACCATGACATATACTAAACCTTGGTGCAGAATATTCTATTCCATGCATTGAAGACTTTTTTTTCTCCTCAATAACATTTATTCTCCACTATCTCAACTGTATATTAAAAAAAAGTAAAATTGATAAAAGATTTTCCATGTCAGTTGTTATTCTATTTTTTCTTCCTTTTTAATGAAATTCTATACTGCTAGGTTATTCGGGGTCATCCTCCAGACGGAATACAAACTATAAATGTAAATTCTTCAAAATGTCATATAAAGTAATTGCGTTCACGTCGGCAAAGTGCAGAATTTATAGTGCACTATACCTCGGGAGTTTGTTGTGTCACATTGACTATTGAAAAATAACAGATGGCCGTATTAGTATTGGCTTTGAAACTTAGAATCAGAAGGTCAATAAAATTAAATTGGAAAGAAAGTAATAATTGAAAACAAAAAAAAAATCTACAGGATGGCTATAAATATGAGACGGTTATCGTGGTAATTTCGTGGTAATGTTTGACATGTTTGACATTTTGTTTCCTGTAGATTTAATTCAGTACATCTTTTTTTTTTCTAAAGCGTCTGAAAGTTCATTCTAGAAAAAAAAAGCAAAAAAAGTGATAAAATGTAATTAAAAATACATTTCTAAATGTTTTAATACAGTATTTTAACAGTACACAGAACCTGACAACCAATGTACAGATAATATAACCAAAAGAAATTTCTGAACATAAAAAAATTGCTCAAACAGCCTGAAGATGCACCAAATTTGCCAAAGTGTGCACGGTGCCGTAAATTTGACACATTCTGGTAATAGCTAGACACTTACCCTACTTTATGTTGACTTACCTTTTAGCATTATAATGTGCCTCAAATATGGCACACACCAGTAATAACTCTGGCACTTCGTACTGTTCAACAATGTCGCATCCATTTTTTTAGACATTTTTGAAAAGAGTCCAATAAGGCAGAAATATCTGTGGTTTTTGGTGCAAATCAAGAATCAATTTGCAATAACTGATTTTCACCCAAATGAACAGCGCTAATACATGTGGGTTGTGTGTATCAGGAACAAGATATAATGAAGAATTAAGATATATCGTTACCAAAAAGAAGAGACCCCTGGAAAAAACCTAGGTCATGCAGATATACTGAGATGAGTGGCAAGATATGACCAGTAGAGATGAGAAAATCGAAGCTGACGAAGTGGAATTCGATCCGAATTTCAGGAAATCTTCGATTCGCATCAAATCCGGATTTCCTCACGCTTCGTGGTATTGAATCGCATTTTAAACTAAGGACACGTTGGAATAGCCTTTAGAAAGGCTATTCTACTCCTACCTTTCCCGTTGCATCACGCCCCACTGCAATCTCCTGGTCCTCCTCGCCGGACATGCGCAAAGCCGCTTGCAATAGAGTCAAGATGGCTGCCAGAAATGCGCAGAAATGGTCTTGTATGGGATATAATCAAGATGGACGCCAGACATGCGCAGAGCCGCTCAGAATAGAATCAAAATTGCTACCGGACATGCGTAGAGCCATACGGAATAGAATCAACATGGCCGCCGGACATGCATAGAGCCGCTCCTGGTGGCCATCTTTATCCTATTCCTACACGATCGGCTCTGTGCATGTCTGGTGGCCATCTTGATTTTATTTTGAGCGACTCTGCACATATCCAGCGGCCATCTTGATTATATTCCATACAAGACCATTTCTGCGCATGTCTGGCGGCCATCTTGATTCTCTTCCGAGTAGTTCTGCGCATGCCTGGCGGACCAGGACATCGCAGGGGGCGTGATGCAATGGCAGAGGTAGGAGTAGAATAGCCTTTCTAAAGGCTATTCCGACGTGTCCTTAGTGTAAAATGCATATCCCCATATCCCCAGGGTCTCTGCAGCCAGGAAAATAGCTGTTTTTAATTTGATTTTCCCCAAAGTAATTCGGATCAAAGTGGGAAATTTGGCGAAGCTGCCAAATCGAATTTTTGAGAAATTCGCTCATCTCTAATGACCAGGTGTAATGGACAGCAGGTTGTGGACCCAGTATGTCATCCAACTGGTTTGGTTTAGAACCACTGCTAAGGGTGTTTATGATTTTAGTTCCCCTCCCCCTTCCTCAACTTTACCCTTTAACCCATATACAAGGATCTGGACCATCAGGTCTCTACCTTTTGGAGTGGTCTTTGTGTAGTGCACCAAAGAGTCAGGCAAAAGCAAAGCATTAATATAGACCAAGATCAGGGCTGGCACCCAAGTTTAATGGTCAGGAAAAAGCTGATGTTAGTAGATAAGAAGATAGTGGCAGCAGGCAGGGACAAAGTCAGGGGAAAGGCCAAGGTCAGACACAGATATATCAAACAGTACACAGAAAACATCTTTGCAGAGATACCAATGCACCAGAAAACTTTGCTCAGGCAGGGTGTGACAGGGGAAGGCAACTTTTAACCTGCAGACTGGGGATAGGCTGGGGAATAAACTGGCCCTTTAAGTAGCAGGATAGTAGTGAACACTCACCCTATGGGCAACCCAACAGCATCAAAATTGGGGAGTCTAAGTGCACAGCATTGTGGAGGAGCAGGGGATGGGCAGTGTGTACAGAAGGTAACATTGTGGCCATGACTGTGGGGAGAGGTAGTGCACCACTGAGTATAGAGTGACAATGTTACACCAGCTTTACATAAACCTTTAAAGGTTTATAAACCTTTTGTGTTCATGAAAGAAGTTATTTCTCTCAGATTAGTTTCCCTGCGTTACTCATTTTCCGAGTCAAGAGACAAAGTAAGTAAAACTATGATTGTAAGATGGGACAAAGATAAAGAGAAGTTGTGAAAAGAAAACAGATAAAAAAAAATAAAGAGGAGAGGAATGGTTTAAGTCCATTTGTTCACAGGGATTCAAAAAATTTCAATTGGATTTGACTGGAGATGTGCGAAGCTTCCAAGATTTGTTTAGTTTTGGGTTCGGGTCCCTGATTTGTTTCCGGTTGAACAAGTATGAACGGATAAAAGCGGAAGTGAGACTATTATACTCTTGGGTTTCTTCAGACCCCATAGTATAATAGGTGGAGGCGAAGGGGAGGTGTAAGGAATAAAAAAAAAGTTCATACTCACCTTCCCTTGCCTCTTTTGGGCATCCTCGTAAGCAGGACAAGCATTTTTCAAGTGGAATGGGGGAATCCCCGAACGCACACCGAGTGCAAATGTGAACCCAGCCTTAGTGAAGAAAACATTTACATTTTTACGCCATGGCCAGGAAACTCCCCAAATCTCAATGAAATCCTAAAAAAACAAATGGACGAACAAAAACACAGGAAATGTGATTAACTCCTGATTAGGCAAGAATGGGTTGTCATCTGTAAAGATTTGGCCCAGGAGCCGATGTCCAGCATGCCAGGGTGAATTGCAGAAGTCTTGAAAAATAAGGGTCAACACTGAAAATATTGAGTCTTTCCATAAACATAATTTATTTGTAAAAGTGTAAAAAAAAAATTTATAAGATGCTTAGAATTATAGTTCAGTAACCATAGAAACATGTCTAAAAGATTGAAAAACACTGAAGAAACAAACTCTGTGAAAACCAAAATTTGGGTCAGTCTCAAAACTTTTTTGACCATACTTTGTCTTATCTCCTGTCACTCATAGAATTGACCATAGAAGTAGCGAAGAAGCAAAAGAGACCCAGCGAGTTCAATCAACTCTTAAATCGTAATCTCTCTTTTAGGATCTTAGGAACTTAGATCTTAGAATTTAGAACGATCTTCGCTCGTCCAAAACAATATTGGCCTTTTCACTTTGGACGAGCGCAGGTCATCCAAACCAGTACAGTATAGAACATTCTAAAATGATAATACACATACTTAGTATTATCAGTCCAAGTAGTTAACAACTCTTTACCCCAGGTAGTGCTCCCGTATTCTTAGTCATTGTGTATACTGTGATCACTTCGCGATAGGCTGTGGTGTGCGCAGCCCTTACAATTACGGAGAGTCATGTTTTGTCTTTATTTATTTCTTTTATTTTACAAGTAGAGAGCAAAAAAGTTCATTTTTCATATTTAGCTAACAACTTTGTATAACAGAATAAAAAAAATTTATTATTTAGCACGCTGTTGTTTTGTTTGCATATTCTTTGAGTATATTATCTGTGTTTTAACAGCGTATTAAAATTTTAATGAGATGATGCAAAGTTAATGTATTATAGGCTGTTGATCTGAAATTCTTTTATTAGTGCATAAAATGAATATCGGATAAACATACAAAATGGAGCTTATGAATAATTCTATCAGCAATAACATTTGCCAAAATACACATAATCACCACCCATCATCGCCGCTAATCTGTTACCCTGATTCATTTGACTGTAGAAGCAGCAAAGTTATTGTAGAGAAGTGAGAAAGCAAGAAATTGCGCAGTTCTCCTCCGCCGTATTGTAACTAATTATGTTTATTGTCCTATTTGTAGGATGTTGTTTTTTCTATATATTAATGTGGTGTATCCGAGCATTGTATGGGAACAATCTGCGCTTTATGGATTCTATTACCTTAGTGTATCTCATCATGACATTACTTACAAAGAAACCTAGTTATTGTAATCCCAGGTAGAGGTGGCGGGCACTATAATAAAGATGGACCCTAGTATTATAGGACAGATTTTATTGGATTATCTACTTTTACTGCCTTCAGTTAATATTTGCTAAGATTATTATATGAGGTTTATACATTTCCTTCACTGACAAATGAGAAGATGTAGACGTTGGATATTTAACAAAGGCCAAGCAAACAACAACTTGAGAAATGATGACGTGTTTTGGGGTCAAACGCCCACTTCTCCCCTCCAACATCTGCTTTCAGGGGTGAGTCAGGAGCCCCCCATAACCATTATATGGTCAGCCAAAACAGCAGGTTCAACCAGTAAACCTCCGATGTGTATGGCCGTCTATATCTGGAAGCAGGGGTACTTCGCTGTGCTATATTTAACAATAATAGTGTTGGGCGAACTGGTTTGTAACGAGCCTGGTTTGTTACAAATTATACAAATATTACAAATTATGCAAATTATACAAATTTTAGATTCTATCAAACTCAACAAAATGTTTGCATTATGCTTCAGATTAATTCAACAGAATGGACACCAGTTGGCTGGCATTTTGAAGGCCATTTTGGGACATGGGGAGCGTCATGTAGGGGGACACTGATGTCATTGCGTGTTGATGCTACAGTGTCATCATGTGAGCTGTAGCTTCAGAGCGTGATGACGTTGATGCCTCACACATGACCACTAAGGCCTCTGATTTGTTAAGGGGCCCAGAGAGGACAGCCATGAAGAAGGCTGGCCCACCGGAGGATGCTGTAGCAGAGCCCAGGAAAGGGTTTTTTGTTTCTTTGTTTTGTGAACAGATCTTTCCTGACCTCAGGTTATTATTCTGGAGTCTGAAGAATCCCCAGAGAATAAAGAGTAACTTTACACCGCACTTCTGGTATTTCCTGACAAGCCTCATTCGAGAAATGAATTTTGCGAGATTCGCCCAGCAATAAACAAGAATATTTTACTATAGAAATACAATATTTTATATAGTTTTTTTTTACATTCAGTATATATCAGGACTTATAATATACAGTAGAATCATGAAAATTTCACCTATTTTGAGTTTCTTTGCAGAGACAATTGGGCTTTCTCGATTTTTGACATGACCATTTTTACATATATCTAATGATGGCTTCTATCTGACAACGATTTTCTCGCTGGACTTTTCTTACATCTCGTAATGCCATCTCTACAATTACCTTTCTCTGTTTGGACAGTTGGGCCGTTCAGTCACTAATGAGAATTTACTGAACAAACCGAGACAGAAATTATGGACTATTCCAAAGAGGAAAGTTTCTCCAGCCTCTGAATCAAATACCAATAAGCCAGTAACCTGCAGCTCTCAGCAAATGTACAGAGAACTTGATGGCTTCATTTTCTATGTTTAACCCTTTACTTCCTTCAGACATTGTAGTTCTCTTCAACTTTTTGTAAAAACATTTGGAAACCATGTCTTACCCAAAATAATTTTATTTATATTGTTCTAGTCCCCAAAATGATGGTTCCCATGGTTTTACAAAAAGATCTCTTAGGCTAAGGCTCCACATAGCGTCCTGCAGCAAAAAAGCGCTGCAGGAAAAACCATGGCAGCAATGCATTGCGGTTTTTCCCACAGCGAATTTCAAAGACAGTCCGCAGAGGTTTACTCTGCGGACTTTCTGCTTCAATTATACCTATAGGGAAACCACCGGTGTTTCTGTAAGTATAATTGACATGCTGTGATTTCTAAAACCGAAAAGTTTTTGGAAATCGCAGCATGTCCACTGCATAGTGACTGTAAATTGCCGGATTTTTTTTTCTGCGCTGTTTATGCTGTGTACAAACCGCGGCATTTATTCCATGTGGGTCGCCGACCTAAAGGGGTTAACAACACATTCTGTATCCAAAGGATAGGGGATGTGTCTGATCAGTGGGGGTGTCACTGCTGGCGTCGCTTTATGAGGAAGAAGTCATCGCATGAAGTTCATCGGTTGATTCGGTTGCAGCAACAGATCAGTCCTATTAAAGTGAATGGTATAGAGATGTAATACCAAGCATAACCGCTATACAATGTGTGGCACTGTGCTTGATATTCAGTGAAGAGACAGCACTACTCAACCAAAAGTTGTGGCCTCTATAACCAGCTGATTGGTGGGTAAATTGGGTGTTGGACCCCCACCGATCACAAACTGATGCCTTATCCTAAGAATAGGATAACCCCTTTAAGGGCATAGGCAGGGGAACATCTAGCCATATTGCTTCCTGCATTACAAAAATAAGTGTTCTTCCCAAAATAGATATCAGGTAGGTAAGTAAATGGACTGGATTTGATAAAATGGTGCCCACTAATAGGGAAAGGTGAGGCAAAATGTTCTCCTTGGAGAGGTGGCCATACTTTGATAATCTCTATGGAAATGAAGGTGAGTTATGTTCAGAATCTCACTTTATGGCAATATCAGTATAATGGGTCATAATAATTGAAATTAGAGACATTGTAACTTTTTATACAGTACTTGAGGTCCAACATAATGATCAATATCTAAGAAAGTGCAGAACTTCTGGGAGTCGCCATGACCTAAATGTGTTGAGCTGCGAGACTGAGACAAAATACAAATGTCCTTAATTATGATTTCAGGTGAACATTTCCACACACTTAGAATACAGTCTCAAGGATTTCTGTCCCTCAAGAAGAATGTTAATATGAGAAGATTCGGATCGAGATCTGTGACCTTATATTATGAGGGTCACCTTCCTGCAGGCTAATAAATCCACATGGATAGATAAGTGACAGGTGTCTTAACAACATATTCACAAGGCAAATGCCAAAAAGATTTTTTGTCATTTCCTTAGCCTACGTCTACTCTATCTTCTGTATATTAAGGCAATTTAAAGGGATCTTCTAGTGTTGAATTAAAGTAGCACATTTACAAATTTTGTATTCTCTGATGATGTAAACTATAGATAATCCTCTTACCCGTGGCTGTATTTGTTATCCACTCCCATCTGATCCTCAGCTAAGTCATGTGACTGACAATAAGACTCCCCAACTGACATAGTGGGACAGATTCACCAAAAGTATGGTGCAAAAAAGTTGTAAAATAGTGGTTTGCAACTTTTTGATGCCACTTGCTACTAAAATAGTTATGAGTGGCATTTTTAGTCTGCCCTCACCACTTGGCTATACCAGATTCACTATCATTTCTGCCACTTTAGCCTAGATGAATGGACTCCCAGAGTATGTCATTTAATGATGATGTGCCTTGGCATGAATTAAGCGCACCCTCCACCGACGAAGGGGACATCAAGACCAGCGTACATTAGACTGGTCTTGATGAATTCACCCCACTGTCTTCTATGTGCGCAGGAAGTCAGTGTTTCTGTTTAGCCCTAAGAGACTTACATGTATAGGGACACGTATAGGAATATGTGTCAAGCATCTTCCATAGGGTAACAGAGGATGCGGCAGAGTAGGAAACAACATTGCAATTAATGTGGATTATATCCCATGTGTGTATTTCCCATTAGGACCTAGTGGTGTATTCAATGAGAGGTCCCCAGTTGGGACCCCTATATATTAGCCACAGTGGAAAACCACTACAAAATGTATCTATCCTTCCAAAGGATCTACTGATTTTGGTGGGTTTGTTTAAGATAGACAACCCCTTTAAAGAGTACTACCTCCCCAATAAAGTAAAGTAGTCGAGAATAGTGTTCATTTGTGGCACTCCTTGTTGGCTGAGCACTTTGGTTCCCAAGACGGACATCTGCCAGCTTTGTCTCTGCTGTCAGTACTGCTGCTTTCACACCTGCCTCTCGGGCAAGGAGTCAACCCTCTAGTCCTATATCTGGGAATTCCAATTAGGACTACCTCAAGTCAAGTACCTTGGACATGTCCACCCTCTCTGCTGGCTGTAGACAGAAATCGTACTTCTCCAATAGTCATGAGAAGGACTCTTCCTTTGTGCTGCCTTGAATCCCAGTGCCTGCTTGACCCCAAAGGCTGATGATATTTCCACCTGACAGACTCAAAATGGCAGCTGATTATTTAACTAGTAGGTTAGTAGTCAAAGCTGGAAGCCATTTAACTCCACTATGTAAACTGTCCTTGGCTGGTTTTGACCACTTGGTAATGGTCCATGTTACCATTGTCACTGGCAGCTTTAATGTGGTTCATGTTAGTCAGGGTCATTGACCTACTTTCCAGGTCAATCACCTCCAGAAACCAGCCATAGACAGCGGTAAGCCTAGATTCCCAGCCTATAGCTGTCATTATCTTTAGATCATGTGATTGAGGTTATTCTTGTACATTGAAATTATATAAATCACTTTTAAGGTTAATAGGGCTACATTTTAGGGCACAATTTGGACCAAATTTATTTGGCTTGATTGGGATCTGACACCCCCAATCAAGTTATTCTGGCCTGAAACTAATCTGATAACGTGTCTATAAAATCATAAAAATATTGAGTTCCTTAGAGGATTTTCCCAGGTTTGTTACAACAAAAAAGCAAAAAAAAAGAGCCAAAAGGAGGTGGAATACAATGACGTCAGACAAAAATAATCCACCAATTGCAACAGACAATAGTTAATCAGGAAAGCACTGATGCAAACAATAATAAAACTTAACATTTAATTACTAAACATTAAAATGTCAAAAAGTAGAACAAACATCAGAAAAAACATATCCACTCAATGGAGTCCAGCGTTATAACCAGTATATAACCATTCACCACCATATACCAAAAACATCATGGCGGTTAAATAATGAGAAATTGGAACGATCTTACCAACATCCTGAGGCAGGAGAACCCAGCGGGTGATGGTGCAGAACAGGAGGATGAACTAAGTCCCTATCCATGCCCCTGCACTTTCCACTAACACCCGTATTGACTCCTGCCCTAACATGGGCAGTACCAAGCTGTCCTTAAAGTGACCCTATAGAACCCTAGTCCCTACGCGTTTCCTGGTACAGTAATGCACCAATCATCAGGGGACTTATTAGACTACTCATAAGAACCAAAAAACTTGGTCAAATATATATAGGAAATAATACTAATACAAGCTGCCTACAGTGGTAGAACAAAACAAAAAGAAAACCCCACAATGGAGGAAAACCGCTAGATACTGACTGACTCCATGTAGTGACATGTAACTCCATGTACTCCATGACTGACTCCATGTAACTCCAGGTTTGTTACACAAATGATGGGGCTGTTTTTGTGGCCGGTACATCCATTTTTGCAGCCCTATTCAGATGGATGAATTCTCCCGTACCATCCTTATTGCCATAGTGAAATTAAACAGGAACACTTCAGTATAAATTACTCTCAATAGACATTGCATATTACTTCTAGTGATGAATTTGACGCTGGCGCCATACGTGACAGCTGAAGAAAGAAACAAGCTATTCCCGATATGACATTGAGGAATATAAATGATAAATGCAGGCACAGAAGCTGATGGACAATGCGCCCAAACAGTGAACAAATCGCCCTAATTCACATCATGAATTCTACATTGTGCGCCTGGTTTAAATACATTATTTCATATAACTAAATATTAAGTCTAAGACTTGAAAGTGCCAAGAAAGTCAGAAAATGCTGAATTAGGCTTATCTTTTGTAGAAATGTTGGAAAAGGAGGTGGAAGTAATAAATCATCCTTCACTTTTTTTTTTCTGTAAATCATTAGGGCTGCGTTTTCAGATAAGGAGAAGCTGGCGGCCAATCAAGGTCACCTATGGGCATGGGTTTTAATAGGCTGAAGTGAAGGCTATACTGTATGTATTGATGCAATTTATAAACATTTGGGCAGCGCGGAGAAGATATTAGTAGAGTAGAAAAAGGTAGACATCTGGAGACGTTCCTTGAATTACAAGACATTGTTCTATCATCTCCCATCAATGACTTACCCCATTTCCAAAGACATTCAAGATGGCGTCTGGTAGAAGAATAATTACACAAACCTTTTGTCAAGAAGAAAATGTATTTCCATAGTCTCCATGAAAAATATTGACCTACTGTATATGTATCCTTGTGTAAAGCTGAGGGTATTTTGGCATGTAGCCATGACTGGCATTAGCAAGTTTGGGCAGATGTCACTAAGTTTATGCGACTTTGTTGCCTAAGGATTTACATATACCTGAAGTCAGCTCTGCAAGTAGCAATATGTATGTTTAACTATATGTGTCTGTAGAAGAATATATTGAATTTGTATCATGACAAATTTTGGTCATGAACAAAAGGGTGGATACATCTTTACCACCAATCCTTTTGGCCTACAATGTGAAATTTCTACCAGATCTTCAACCACTCATGGCATCAACCACTGCTCATAGAAATTATTAATTAAGGAAATGGGGATCTCTCAATAAATAAATGTAAAGGAGAATCATAGTTTGCTTTCCTCTAAGAAAAGCAATGATATCAAAGAAGATCAAGTGGTGATCTTCCAAGGTTCCTTCAGCTGTGCCTGAAAATCAAGTCAAGCATAGTTAAAAGGTTTCGACTGAATATACATTTATGGTATGATCATAGGCTATGCCATACATGTCTGATAGTTGAGGTGTGGTTCCTACCTCTAGAACTCCCATCGTTCCAGAAAACAGAGGTCACCCTATAAAATAGTCTTTCTTCCTGATGAAGACTCTATTCTATGGTTGAAACTAATTTTTTTAATGACTTTGTTTCCACCATCTTTACATTGGAGGGTCAACAATAGAGATGAGTAAACCAGTTCGTAATGAGATGGGTTTGTTACAAATTTTCCAAAAAGTTCAGGTTTGGGCCTCTTATGATTATACTCGGAAGAGTAATAACTCTTCTGGATTTTAATGTATTTATTAATTAATTAATTAATTTTGCCTACTTGTATAGCACCAATATATTCTGCAGTGTCTTACAGACATTGACAGTCACTGTCCCATATAGGGCTCAGAATCTAAATTCCCTATCAGTATGTTTTGGACTGTGGATCAAACCAAACTTGTAGGTGAACCTCATGAATATTCGCAAAATTAATCTTGCAAAGTTTGCCCATCTCTAGTCAATGAGTAGTGCCTGTATACATGTTGCCAAATCTACTTCTCTACACTTCGTGTCTACGGGACTCTGTTGGGAGCCATTAAAATTTTCCCTTGGTCAGCAGCAAGGATTGAGATTCAGGTCTTCAGAATTGGGGTCTAACTAGACCAATATGCACTCACTAGACATAAGCAAATTCCCCCAAATTTGTTTTGGGTCTGACTCAGTTGCAACGGTCATCAGGTTTGATTCAGTCCCAATAAATTATGCCTGAATCAAAAGTGCCCCATTGCCCTAACAAGTCATTTATCTAACTCTGAGGTCTCCTAGAACTGTATCCACCTCCTTTCAAGCTCTGTAATGCCAAGACAACATTAGTAATGTCAAAGTGACACAATATACAAAGTGGTGGTCGGTATTTTGAACAATTGATGAATCCCAAAAGTTTTTCATTTGCCTAAATCAGAAACTTTTAGAAAATTTGTAACAAATTTGACCCATCCCAAATATATTTGTTCATCTCTAGTATCCACCTTTTGCACAATGTGTTCAGGTAAAAGCACAAATTGTCTTCTTTCTGTGTATTCCGTGTATTCTAGTACATCTAGATTGAGTCTCTCCTTTATTCCATAGCTCAGGTCATGGTCTTCTTTCCTCTATCTTAAGATACTAGTAGAACAAAGCCTGAAAGTTTTCAATACTTTCTAACATAATATCATATCTGTTCCAAGAATAAACCAATTATGACTGAATAGCTCATTGTCTCATTGTTTGATCTGCCTACCAAGTTTAGTCTTTGAATTATCCTTTGTAAACCAGATTGTAGGTCAAGAACAGAGTTAGTGCCGCAAGCTGGAACTCATCCAGGCTGGAAGGCTAATTGTGATACAGCCCCCGTTGTTTATCCATGGGCATTGCACAGTGGTTAGAAATTTATGTTTGTCTTCCCCCATTAGGTCTTATGAAGTCTATCGCCATGACCGACAAATAAATATCAATTAAGCTCATAGTTTGTTAAAGTTTTATGACATGGGGTCAAATTGAGGAAAATACCAATAGACCCCTATAGACATAAAAGCTGTTGGCATCAACTTCTAAGACAATGAACTTCACACATTATTATTTACACCATCGTAAACTCAACAGAAGGGACAAAAATCACAACTAGTCTGCAGAATACTGGGGTCAAGATCATTATAGAGAGTGAAATATGGAAAATACACAATTAATATTCAGGGCTGGCTCCGATGTAATAAATGTAACAGTCCATTAGGAAATTAATAGACAGTTCATAGACCGCAATTTCACGGGTCATATAAGATTTCTCTTGAATTACTATCTGCCCATCTCCGTAGTTGGATAATTTTACTTCCTACATGTATAAATAATTAGCAAAAAGGAAATGACCACTCAATGGCAATAAATTACAGCCAGACCATTTTTTTTTCTGACCAAAGATTTCGGAAGCTTGTGGTTTTTTATGGTAATGGATAGAGGTCAGGGCTGTGTTTTCCTGATACAAGGCTCCAGTTCTCCTATATAGAGATACATAGAGATATCGGCATCTTGGAAATTTGTGGCATATTCAGAGATATGTACGTACTTTATCTGGTCTACGCTCTGAATTAATTTAGGGGTCTGGTCTAGGGTCTACATTAATTTTAAAGGTCTGGTTTGGGTCAGAATAATTTTAGAGGTTTGGGATAGGATCTAAATCAATTTTAGGAGCCTTGTTTGGGTTTAGGGAAACGGGAGTTTAGGGGTTTGGTCTGGGTGTAATTAATTTTAGGGGCCTGGATTGTGTCAGACTGCGCTTAGGGGTCTGGTATGGGATCTAAATTCATTGTAGAGGCCTTGTTTGGGTCATTGAGAGTTTAGGAGTCTGACTTAGGCAAATTAACTGTAGGGGTCTGGTCTGGCAGAATGAGTTTAAGGATCTTGTCTGGGTTCTAAATTATTTTAAGGGTCTGATTTTGAATGGGTTATGGGGTCTGGTCTGGGGTCTAAATTAATATTATGAATCTGGTTTGGGTCAGAATGAGTTTAGAGGTCTGGTTTGGGTCTACATTAATTGTAGGGGTCTGGTTTGGGGTTTAGGTACATTTTAGGGATCTGGGCTTAATCAGAAGGAGTTTAGGGTTCTGTTCTGGGGCCTACATTAATTTTTGAGGTCTGGTTTAGGTCAGAATGAGTTTAGGGCTCCGGTCTGAGGTTTAAATTCATTTTTGAGGTATGGTTTAGGTCAGAATGGGTTAAGGGGTCTGGTCTGGGGTCTAAATTAACATTATGGATCTGGTTTTGGACAGAATGATTTTAGAGGTTTAGTCTGGGCTCTACAATAATTGTTGGGGTCTGATTTGGGGTTTAGGCAAATTTGAGGGATTTGGGTTTGATCAGAATGAGTTTAGGGGTGTCTTCTGGGCTCTACTTTAATTTTTGAGGTCTGGATTGGGTCAGTATTAGTTTAGAAGTCTGGCCTGGGGTTTAAATTAATTTTAAGAGTCTGTTTTGGGTCAGAATTTATGGGTCTGGTGTCTAAAATAATTTTATGGTCTGGTTTAGGCGGGCTGTTATGGTTCTAAATTAATTTCCGTCATGTGGTATGCTTTAGAATAATTTTAGGGGGTGGTCTAGGATCTGAATGAGTTTGAGATTCTAGAGTCTATTTAGGCTGGGGCCTCACGTGGCATAAACGCTGCAGTTTGGACACTGCTTAAAATTCTAGTGAATCCCATCCACACATTCCAGAAAAATACGCGAAGCAGAAATGTTGTGATTTCCGAAACTATTGCGGTTTTGGAAATCGCAGCATGTCAATCCTATGGAAAGGTTGGTGGTTTAACGGTATAACGGGAGCAGAACGTCCTGTGAAAAGCGCTGCAGAAAAACCACAATGCATAGCTGCCTCGGTTTTTCCCGCAGCGCGTTTTTACTGCGGCCCTTTACGTGGGGCCTTAGCCTTAGGGCTCTGTTCTGGTTTTTACACATAAAAATAATATTAATTGAAAAGTAATGAAATTTGAATATTTAAATTTGAATATTTTAAATATTTTAAATATTTAAGACATTTTCTTACTGGTGTTCAGCTCAGACCTGACTACACCTGACTACAGACTCAAGTTACTAAAACAAGTTAGGTACTTGCCCCCTGTAGAAGTAGCTATGCCACTTTATGTGTAAGCTAGCGAGTAGTAGGGATGGATTGAGTGAAGTAATACAAAAATGGAGGATCAGACTAAACATGCTTTATTTGTGTCTATAAACATGGAGACATACATCTGCATAAGAGCTGTAAACTGAAAACCGTAAGAAGTATTTAATGGAGAATCTTCATAAAACTGCTGTAGGGAACTGCCATTTCTACTAGTATATAATGTTTCTGGCTTCTTTGCCCCTGCAGTTTGGCTTCAGAGACCCCAGGCATTTAGTGCAAGTTTTGTTTTGTAAATACAGTGAGTCAGACACATGTGAGGCAGAGCTGCTGGGGGGAGAGGGGGGGGGAGGGGGGGGGAGAAAGATATGTTGTGTGGGGGGGGCCAAAGACCCCTTTTTCCCTTTTTCTCCATAGTAAAAAGTGGGTGGGTTGCCCCCCCTTAAATAATAGGGGCCCGGGGGAGTAAGCGGGGGGGGGGCCGGATTATATATACAGTTCAGGGCAGTGATAGGTTAGGCCCGAGGCCAACGCTAGAGAGGCCCGGGGCACAGTAGTTTAGCTGGCAGGTTAAGGACTCAGTGTTAGGGTAGCAGGCCGCATCACGCCGTCACCGCGCCCTGTTGCGCCTGTGAAGAATCTCACCATCATCATCATCATCTCCTGATCGGCTGTCTGTCATCTCCTGGAAGAATCCGAGGATCCACAGTCATCCACAGGGGCCCCGCATCTCTTCTGTTGCCTGGAGGTATTGTGCACTGGACCTTGCTATATATCTATATATAACCGGGATATAACCAAGACGGTTGAGGACTTGCTGGTTGTTGTAGTATTGCTGTGTTCTGAGTATATTTTATGTATGTATTATTACCCTGTTGATTCTTATAAAGCTACTGTTATAACCATGTGGTATCTGTATGTATTCTCAGACTGTGAGATTAGTACAGTGATCCTTGTTAAGGCTACTAACGACCTCATGGGTAAGTCCCAGGAAGAGATTCTCCCTGAATACAGAGGCTCTATCCTGGGGGAGGCACTGATATATTTCATATATGTTCCCACTCTTCCCTTCAGCGAGGCTTCAGGTCCCATTATACACACAGGCAGCGCCAGAGTCTGTTGCGGGAGGGATAATACCATACCCCCCCCCCAAATAGGGCACATGGAGGCACGCTGAGATTAGAAGTGGGAAAGCATTGATATGGAGAAGGATATAGCCAGAGGGGAACCCCCACTAGCTACACATGGGATTACCGACCTCCTGTTCCCCCCTGGTCAGGTAAAGGAAGAACCGCCAGCCAGTACCCCCCAGATGGCCGCGCTAGCAGTTCCCAGTGACAGTGCATTAGCACAGCCAGGCTGACGAAATGTTAGCTCAGGGCCGCAGGCCACCACTACAAGAAACTAAAAGTATTCTCTGGTAATGTCCCAGTACCACAAGGGGAGGAAAACTTTGAGATATGGAAAGAACATACTCTCCAAGCCGAAGGAATGGCTGCCTGAAGAAGGCAGGGAGCGATCAGTGAAAGTTGCGGCCCTGCTGCAGAATTGATCCGCTTGTACAGAGACTCTCATGAAGGAGTGAGTGCATTGGACTATATACAAGTACTGTCTGATCACTGAGCCATACATGACCTTGCAGATGGTGCGATTACCGAATGGTTCGTCAAAAAGAAGGGGAAAATGTCTCACTTTATTAACCGTTACAGCTACTTCTTTCACGTCTGGTGTACCACGAGCATACACTCAGAGGTAGACGCATGAGAACCAGTCAGTTGGTGAGAGGGTTACAACCCATCATCCCTTGCTCAAGTACTCAAGGTCTTACTATCTGATAGAGTCCTTCCATTTCCTGACTAATGAAGTTAGTGAAGAAACAAGAAGCGACATTAGTTTTAGTACCCCAAGAAAGCGAAAGCATCTCTAAAGAAGATGTTGTTCCAATCAAACAAGGACAAACCAGTGGAGCGGCAGAACTTAGACAGTCGCCACCCACCACGCCACAAGGAGGAAGGATGAGAACCGATAAAGTGGCAGGGGCCACGAGGGAGGGGACAGTGAGGGGGGACAAGGGCGAAGACGAAGGAAGGCGGAGAAAGACAGAGGCGCAGGGGCCCAGGCGTGCAAAGTCACGTCAATGGTAGCCGCTGCCCGTTGATACAGGAAGGACCCGATTTATCGCTCGTTCTACAAAAGTATCTGAGAGATATACCCTAGCACAGGACAAGAAATTGTGGGGCTAAAGGACAAGAGTGGCAGAAGTAGTATAGCGCCCGAAAGAAGATCAGAGTGGCCCTGAAGATAGGCCTGTCGTCCGTACAGGGGTCGGCAGCTCCGGAACGGACAAGCGAGGAAGCTTGAAGTCTAGAAGAGGGAACGGGGGGAAAAGAGGAAGGGCCCGCCGGCAGAAGGAAGGAACAAGGGGAGGGGGTGAGAGAGTGAGAGTAGCCAGGCGGCTGAAGGGGGAGTTATGTCCAGGAAACCCCGAAGAAAGATAAGAAGGCTGGATGGGATCAGAGAGAAAGGACGGAGAAATAAAGTGGGTATCAGGGACAGGAGGAACGTCACGACCGAGTAAGACAACAGAAGGGCCCACGCTACGTGCTGGAGTAAACCAAGGAAGTGGCAGGATAAAGAGAGCAATCCCAACAACGACGAGTGATCACAACCAGAGGCCGGAAAGGACGACACAGAAGTGTCGAATACGGAAGTGTCAGGATGAATGGATGTAGGTGGCAAAAGTGCAACACACGTGACCGACACCCCGGGAGCGACAGGAGAGTGCCAAAGGAGGATGAGTAAGACAGACCAGAAATGAAAGGTCAGGGGACAGGGACAGAAGAGCCCCTGCCCACCTATTGTGGTGGTAAGAAAAAACGGAGCAATGCGGTGGATTACGAACGAAGGAGAAACGACAGACAGGAGAAGAGAAGCGGAAGCGAAGGAAACGTTGGTTCACAGTGCGGACAAGATGGGATACTATCAAGTCAAGGCACCGAGGATCAGGAAAAGACAGCCCAAGCCCCTTGGGCTCAGTCACGAGCGAAGGTACAAAGGGCGCCAGCAACGTTCCAAAGGTGATGGAAAGAGTGTTAGGTGATTAGGCCCGGGAATGCCTTGTATATCTTGATGACATTATGTGTTTGGAAAGACGCTGGAAGAACATGAAGAATGACTCAGAGAGTACCCATCGCTAAAAGAAGAGGGGGAAGGTGGCTGACAAAGCAAATTGTAGATCTGGTCACTATGTAGGTCAATTGTTTCTGCTGAAGGAGTTGCAAGATCGGTAAGATGAAGCTGTGGGAATGGCCCCGACGAAAAATACGGAGTGCAATTTCTTGGGGTTTTGTGGATCATGACGATTTGTGGAAGGATATTCAAAAATGCGAGCCCCGACCGTGAAGAGTGATGAGGAGATGGGAAAGAAGAAAGGGTCCCAAAAGCCTTTTGGCGATAGGGGACGCGGATTGTGAAGAAGCATTTAAGTTGTTGAAGAAGAAATTGACAGAAGCTCCCGCTCTGGCTTATGCTGATGCACAGAAGCCATATGGCACATGTAGATGCAGCTTTGAAGGATTAGGTGGCGTGCGCACCAAGAATACCCGGCCGGGTTACGGCCCATAGCTTTCATAAGTCGAAGTCTTTCTCCCAGAGAGAAAAATTATCCAGTACATAAATTGGAGTTTTTGGCGCTCAAGTGGGCCATTGTTGATAAATTACATGACTATTTATACGGAGCCACATTTGAAGTAAGAACAGACAACAATCCACTGACATACGTTTTGTCAACCGCTAAACTCGATGCTACAGGACATCGCTGGTTGGCAGCTTTATCCAACTACCAATTCACACTCAAGTATAAATCGGGGCCTAAGAACATTGGGGCAGATGCTCTATCAAGACGGCCTGGATTACCTAGTCCGGAAGTAGTGGATGAATGGGAAGAAGTGCCAAGTCCGGAGTAGGAGCTTGTGTGCCATGGCTGCTGTAGTTGAAGACCGAGAGCCTTTCTGAAACTCGGCTATTGACTCTATTGGGGGAGGTCCGAAGCTGTACCAGACATGTTGCCTACCCGCCGCTTTAGGATCCTTTGAGAGTTGTTCTATATCTTCAAAGCGAATGATCTGGAGTCAAAAGACTGATCCTTTAATTGGACCTCTTTATCAAGCAGTGAGTTCTCAAGACAGAGAAATGTTAAAGACATCCCACCCTCTGAATGCAGTCAACTTCTACGAGATTGGGAGAAGTTTGAAATAGACAATGGCCTACTTTATCGTGTGGTGCTGTATCATGATCACCCTGGAAGGCGCCAACTAGTTATTCCAAGCTGCTTTCAGAAGATGATTTTCCGAAGTCTGCATGATTATCATGGTCATTTGGGACCTGAGAAGACTTATGGCCTAATACAAGACCGATTCTACTGGCCCAAAATGAGAGATACCGTGACTCGTCTGTGTAGGTGCTGTCGCAGATGTTTGCAGAGGAAGACGTCCCGGTTCGAGCGGCCTTCATGGGACACTTGAAGAGTTCGGGCCCCATGGATCTTGTCTGCATAGACTTCCTTGTATTGACAACGACTCCAGAGGATTTGGAAATGTATTGGTGGTGACTGATCACTTCACACGATATGCTCAAGCCTTTCCGACTAAGGATCAAAAAGCAGTCACTGTTGCAAGAGTGCTTTGGGAAAAGTATTTTATCCATTATGGCTTACCACACCGGTTGCATTCTGATCAAGGCCGGGATTTTGAGAGTAACCTGATCAAAGAGTTACTTCAGTTGTTGAACATCCGCAAAAGTCGGACGACGCCTTACCATCCAGAGGGAGATGCCCTTCCTGAAAGATTTAACAGGACTTTACTTGATATGCTTGGTACCTTACGAATTGAGGATAAGCGATCCTGGAGTCGAAAAGTGGAGGCTATGGTGCATGCCTATAATAGTACAAGGCACGAGAGCACAGGATATTCACCATACTTTCTGATGCTTGGAAGAGAGCCTAGGCTACCTATTGACATCTTGTTGGGAGTCTCTACCGATGGTATCAGTCATCGAGATCATTACCGATACGTGGCACGTTTGAAAGAAACGCTTAAGAGTGCTTATCAGCTGGCTGAGGAAAATGCGGCCAAAGTGAATGAAGGAAATAAAAGGAGATTTGATCTTCGAGTAAGATACCGAGAATTGAACCCTGGGGACCATGTTCTGCTACGGAATTTGGGAGCATCTGCAAAACATAAGCTGGCTGATCGATGGCGGAGTGAACTCTTTACAGTGGTAGATCGGTTGCCTGGAATACCAGTCTACAAGATAAAAGGACGGGACGGGAGGATCAGGACTTGGCATAGAAATCATTTGTTGCCTGTACCTCAGATTGATGGTATGGATATCTCCAATGATGGCTCGGCCTGCGATTCTCCACAGTCCTTAGCCGATATTCCACCTGACCTTCCTGAAACTCCTGAGAGTGATTGAACTGTGGCTCCTGAAGTTCCTAGATCACCAGTATCTTCTCCTTCAGGGAGACCTATGAACCCTCAAACTCCAGAATTCGTACCTAGATCTGTGTCTACAGATGAGCAGGGATCTAGCTCTCCCACGCCACCAGCACCACCCCTCCCATGGCAGACAACCCTAGTTTAGGGCCTGGACATGCTAGTTTACCTCAGAGAGAGGTACGGAGAGGAGAGAGAATTAGACACCCTCCACCTATGCTGACATATGATAGTTTGGGGGACCCCAGATTTACTACTCAGCCTCATTTATACCATGCTTGGGTGGGTGCAGTGTCCACTTTGGTCAATATGTTACCAATTTTCGCTCCTGCTGGCATGTATACCTATTAACCTGTTGTGACTCTGTAAATGCAAAAGCAACCATATTGATATTGTCATTGGTAATGTTGACTGTATACTATGACTTTGTATGTCTTTGACGTGACGTAAAGATTTCACCAGAGGGAGAGTGTAGGGAACTGCCATTTCTACTAGTATATAATGTATCTGGCTTCTTTGCCCCTGCAGTTTGGCTTCAGAGACCCCAGGCATTTAGTGCAAGTTTTGTTTTGTAAATACAGTGAGTCAGACACATGTGAGGCAGAGCTGCTGGGGGAGAGATGTGAGCAGAGCTGCTGAGACAGACATGTTATGTCTGGGGGAGTCTAAGAGCCACTTGTTCCTCTTTACTTCACAGTATATAGTTAGGTATGTGTTACCCCCTATATACTCACAGGACCTAGCTAGTAACCGTAGTTAGGGATCCATATATATATACAGTTCAGGGCAGTGATAGGTTAGGCTTCCGAAGGCCAACTAGCTAGTTAGAGGCCCGGTGGCACTAGTAGTTTAGCTGGCAGGTTAAGGACTCAGTGTTAGGGTAGTCAGGCCTGCATCTACTGCCGTCACCGTCGCCCTGTTTGCTGCCTGTGAAGAATCTCACCATCATCATCATCATCTCCTGATCGGCTGTCTGTCATCTCCTGGAAGAATCCGAGGATCCACAGTCATCCACAGGGGCCCCTGCATCTCTTCTGTTGCCTGGAGGTATTGTGCACTGGACTCTTACTATATATCTATATATATACCCGGGTATATAACCTAAGACGGTTGAGGACTTGCTGGTTGTTGTAGTATTGCTGTGTTCTGAGTATATTGTATGTATGTATTATTACCCTGTTGATTCTTATAAAGCTACTGTTATAACCTTATGTGGTATCTGTATGTATTCTTCAGACTGTGAGATTAGTACAGTGATCCTTGTTAAGGCTACTAACTGTACTTCATGGGTAAGTCCCAGGAAGAGATTCTCCCTGTAATACAGAGGCTCTATCCTGGGTGGAGGCACTGATATATTTCATATATGTTCCCACTCTTCCCTTCAGCGAAGGCTTCAGGTCCCATTATACACACAGGTCAGCGCCAGAGTCTGTTGCGGGAGGGATAATACTCATACCCCCCCCCCCCCAAATAGGGCTACACTGCTATATCTGTTATTTAAGACGTACTAGAGTAATAAAAGTGATTGCAAAAATAGAAATACCCTTTAATATTATATTAATTTAACACCTAAATGAAAAATGACAGAAATATCCACTGCTGCAAAGTGGTAATAATAAGAAGTTTACATGACTCTAATATAGTTCCCAGCTACAAAGTGGCTGAATTGTCTTGTGGAACGCTTATGACTCACAAGGGTTATTATCCCTGTATGGAATACTTTCCGCTAGACGTTCTACATCTACCTTGTATAAACATGTAAAATAAACTAGTTCACTCCTCACCTGTGTCTAAACTGCAAAATGTTCTCACAAGTTTTCAATAGGTTTAAATAAAAAGAAAACGCTTACGCTTTACCGCGAAGCACAAGAAGTCTACAGGAACAAAAGAATGAAATGTTTTCTCAAGGCTGACTCTAAGGAAATTCTGTATGAAAAGTCTTCCTGAAAGATTTCTAAGACCAAGGCTGTCGTATCTTTACTCAAAAACTTTTAGAAATAACATAGATTGGATCATTTTGATGGAAATTTCTCAAGTCTCTTAGATCTGAATACAATAGTCAGAGGGTAACTGTGGTCATACACATAAGATAGTTGTCAGCTGAGCTATTTTGTCCAATCTTTCCATATACTTGCAGGCTCGGCTCAGTGATATGAGGAGGAAACCAACGCCAGAACCTCTGATAGCAGTTTATCTCCACAAGAACAAAATCTTTATCTTATGGGGTAAAGTTGGGGGACCCTACATATATTACTTGGCTGGTTTTATCAAAATTTGGACCACAAACTCCAATTTGTCACAATATAAGTTCATACAGTCTTGCAACATCCTAAAAAATGCTCCACAGACAGCAATTCATACTGCAACTTTCGATGGGGAAACTATTTGTCCATGCCTCTGGATGACTTGGGGACCCACTGGCAATCAAAGATGGCATGGCTGGGCACCAATTGGCACCTTACCTGCTATCTGAGCAGTGGATTGCCAAATATTGGAGAAAACTCTGGCCATTGCAGTGGGACGTTGGCTGTATTTTACTGCCGGCATCCTCTTCCGGTAGACACAGTGCCCATGGCTGATGCCATCTGCTGGACATACCATCACGTCCTATCATGGAATGAACATGACAAGTAGGTTCTAATGGTACATCCAATTGCAGGAAAGGGTTAAGTTAACACAGATTTGGTTAGACAAAGTAGACACCAGGGTCTGCTCGTTGCTTTGGCTTCCATGGAGCGAGGACCTTTTCTACTTCAGGTCTTTCCTTACCATCCCTAGATATATAGATATATTTTAATCATGAGAGAGTGGCCAACTTTGTTGATCAGAATGATGAAAACTTCTCTTGTTTTTTATTTTTGCCTTTTTATTTTTGTGTAGTGTTCTGTTGAAATTTTTTGGTCACTATATAATTCTATTTGTGTTATCGCATAGTTTGGATGACTTGCGCCCCTCCCAACATCTTTCAGATGTTAAACATGGCACCAGCTCAGGAGCTGAGTGGGCACTATAGCTGATGGGTCTCCTCTACATAGCGAAGACCCAAAGGCCATGCCCGCAAGAAGAGTCCTCTTTGATCACTGGTATTGACTCTGCAGATGTCCTGGTCAGATGCGACCAATGTTGCCTATTGAAGACTCCCAGGCTTTGTCATTACAGACCTACTATTACAGGCTAGTCCCCTAGGGCATCTAAAAACAAAAGTAAAAAGAAAAATTTTAAAAATTTGAAAAGATAAATAAAAACATAAAAAATGATAATATCACCACCCCATCCCCTAAATGACATGAAAAACAAAATAAATAAAAACAAACATAAACACATTAGAAAAAACCTAAACTATAAATATATATATAAATATATACTGTATACAGTGAACATCGCAGTGGGGAAAAAAATCTAAATGGCCGAACCCCCTTCTTTTTGTCATTTTGCTTACCCAAAAAACTGAATAAAAGTGTAAAAAACATCAGATAATCCCCAAAATCATATAAATAAAAATTACTATTGAAATAGGAAGGAAAAGGAAATAAAAAAGTTACAAAAGTTATTTTTTATTTTTCTAAGATTTGGATTTTTGTAAAGGTATTTAAACATAATAACTATTCAAATTTGGTATCGCAGTGATCGTACCGACCCACAGAATATAGACAACATGTCATTTTAGCTATATAATGAATGCCATAAAAACAAAGTCATCTTGAATATTACATAAAAAGTAAACAAAAAACAAAAACAATCAATTAGGATACATACCATATAAAATAGTATATGGTCATAACAGAAAGCATATACCATAAAGGTATAAAGATATGTAAAGGGGATAAGATCCCTCCTCGTGGTGACAATAAACATGATATAATGATACATATAATAGTAATATATCAGGTTTATTGTCACCACGAGGAGGGATCTTATCCCCTTTACATATCTTTATACCTTTATGGTATATGCTTTCTGTTATGATCATATACTATTTTATATGGTATGTATCCTAATTGATTGTTTTTGTTTTTTGTTTGCTTTTATGTAATATTCACGATGACTGATGAAGGTCTGATTTTAGACCGAAATGTTTCATATCATGTCAAGTTTATATGGATAAAATAAGTATTTGGAGTGTTTAAGTATCTACTCTGAGTACCAGAGTTTCTTATGCTTATCAGTACGGATGTCAGGTCCTCTCTGAGCACCGTTATCTCATAATACCGAGTGACGTGTCATTAATTTTTAACACTGGGACTGAGGGCCCTGTGCACAAGAGCTTACAATCTATGAGGTAAAAGGTGACACAAGAGGTAGCAGTGGTAGCATCCTATAGAATATGAAACGGTATAATTACAAAGTGAGTTCTGTCCTGCAAAAAATAAGCTCTCTTATGCAAAATGCAAAAAACAAAAATAGCTGCAAAGGGAAGAGGTTAGTGCAATGTGTAGATGTGTCCAAGCTTCTACCTTAGAGCTGGTGTTGCCCACAAATATATATATATATATATATATATATATATATTGCTTTGTATAATTTTATTCTTCAGGTTTAGTTTATAGGGCTGAAGTGCCGAAAAATAAAGGCCTGATTTGCAATTCAGATAGAAAGTTGCAGTTAGTGCGGGGTTACATCGGCGCCTGGTAATTTATTCAGCATTAGTCGAGCTGATAATTAGGGTTTTACAACCTATATAAGAGGTAAGTAGTTCATGTAGAAAACTAAAAGTAACAAGTTATAGTAAATGATACAAAGTATCACGGTCAACACAACGATGAGAGATCATCACACCAATAATGTAACCCTGATGTATTCTACAGCAGACCACACACAGGAGAGCGGTAACTGTGTAACAACAGGCACGGTGAAGACAATCTCAGGGTTTCTTGTATCTCAAGGTGCAAACTTAAAATAGAATATCACTTCTTAAAGGGGTTGGAAAACATTGCTAATTTTTTTCCAGAAACAGCATCACACCTGTCCATGTATTGTGTCTGGCAATGCAAATGAACCGCAATACCAGACACAGTCTATGAAAAAAATTGACAGTGCTTGTGTAAGAAAGCAGCCATGTTTTTCCAATTTTGTACACATTACCAGGAATTGTGAGCGGGCACAGTTAAAGAGAATGTGTTGTCATTTATTTATACATTTTTTTATTTTTTTTTATTTTCAGATTATAGATTTTATTCTATTTTCTGTACATGATTCTGGGGGAGGCCATCTTGCCTGAGCTTCTCCTCTGCTCTGTTAACAGCATTTAGTGATCTGCTTTACAGCATAGTCATGGCCATGGGCAGCAATAGTCTGGAGCCGACTGATTGAGGAATTTTTTCTAGACATGCTCAGTGCAGGGAGAGGGAGGAGATAAGATGTGACATCATCTATTGTCAGTAGAGGATGCAGTGATAGGTTAGTGGTGTTATCTACTGTATGGAAGTGTTATCTTTTATTGTAATACACAACCAATCAAATTATGATGACCTATACTTAAAAGGAATGTAGTTTATTTATTAAAATTAGATAGTGAAATTGATCACTTTTTCTGATTTCAGATTTTTTTTATTATATTTTCTGTACATGATTATGGGGGCAGCCATCTTGCCTGAGCTTTTTTTCTGCTCTATTAACAGCACTTAGTGATATGCTTTACAGCAGTACCAATAGACTAGAGGAGATTATTATATAATCTATTGCTAGTAGTGATGTAATGATAGGCTAGTGGTGTTATATATAGAGGTGTTATCTTCTATTGCAATAGTGTCTTTGATATAAATGAGGTGACTGCTGCAAAGACAACGCCTACAGGATTAGTAAGTTTCAGGCTAGTATTAGACTTAGTGGTCAGTTTGAAAATTACTTAAAAAATACAGAGAATGGCATGGAAAAAATTTTTAAATATCTTCAAAAAGTCTTTAAAAAAATATATTTAACATGAAAACCTGGTTTTAAAAAATAGTTCATTTTCTGTAGACACATTCCCTTGCTTTTTGAGCACATGCAGATTTGACCACTATCATTTTTGAAAGTTATTTTGAAGGTCAATTTTTGTAGTTTTATTTCTTTTTGTTATTATGGAGTCATTTTAATATATAGGATGTATGATTTGGGTTGTTTCACAATAGGGATACTGCTGTGTAAATGTGATATACCTTTTTAAAAACAGTTATTGATTTTTACATTTTTTACACATTTGCCCCAATTATTAGATTTGGCATATGACTGACATACAGATATAGCAGTCATTAACATTACAGGTGGATCGCACCATCCAGGTGTGATAACAAGCCATGCTTCCCAGCTATTCATTGGAATTGTCAGGTGGCCTGAACATTCATATGCATTGCAGGAGCTACCTGGCAATTTATATGAATAATCATCAGCTCCTATCTATCTCCCCACTGCCGACTAACACTTCAATGGAATAGGGTTCTCTTGGTCACATTGAAAGGTGGTCACTGACCTCCTTTCAATGAGACCTCTAGTAACCCCAGTCATGTAGCTAATGCAGAGATTCCTACAGTATATACCCCAGTTACAGAAGCCTATACAGCCTATGGAGCTGATTTGGATCTCTGATATCTCTTCTATTTTGCATAGTACTCTACATTTAGGGTGTGTTCACACATTGGATAAAAAACCTGCACTTATTTCCACAACAGGAATCCAAGATTATACTTGCTAATCCTCTGCAGTTTGTACTAAATATAAGTGACATGCCACTTGTTTATACCACTGAATTTTTCAACACCCCAGATATGGAAATTTGAATGAAATTTTTTCAATGCTTGTGGGTTTGCAGAAACCCAATTGGGATTTCACATGGATTTATGTGCAAGATCTGCATCAAAATCCAGGTTACTGTAAATCTAGAGATGAGAGAGCCCTGGAAACCCCTATATGGACACCCACACGCTTGATCTAAGGCACCTTTCGGATTTCAGTTTTCAGCCTGTGAACCACATAGCTTGTATAGTTGCTGCTTGAATGATTGGAATTGCAATGATTGGCTAAGTAAATAATGCAAATCTTTGTTTGCAACCAACCAACGGTATCTGCCCGATGAAGACTGACCGCACACGCTGTACATTTTTGATCAGCAATGGACTGAAAATATCAATGTTTGGCATGATCAGCCGCTTTTGCCCAGTCATTGCCCAACCTGTGCAGATTCATTGAGCTGTGCCCCTGTTAAAGCGGTTTAGATGTTTCTATTGCGATTGGGATCGGTCGTAATAATGTTCCCGGCATCAATTGGTTGCATGGCGGCCCCCCTTAATATAATGTCTATGACCGACTTAAGAGCTGTGAGTTTTAGGCACAGTTTGTGGAGATATCTGTAGAAATTTCATCCACTATGGTGAAACTATCTCTATGTTCCCCGACTGAAAGGAACTCTCAAAGCATAAGTAATCCATTATGTTATACCTAATGCAAGGTTTGGTGACTATCACTGTTAGTTGTGCAGGAAATGTTCCTAGAACTCATAGTTCGGATATACTGGTTGCATCAACATAGAAAACAGGAAAATCTTTTAATATATTCGTATAAACTGTAAATTATTAAATTAAAAATGCAACATATTATTGAAAAAAAGTGTCCACAATAAATACTGTACATAATAAGATGTAACTGTACAGAAAATATAATATTGCTGTGCAAGAAACCGTTAAATCAAAGTTATTTCTTGAGTAAATGGCCGGAGTCAATGAAGCAACACAAGGAAATAAATAAGGAGAAGGAGTGCAGGTTGTATCAGAAATCTCGCTCTGAATGTCACCGGAGTATTATACATCCAGGTCAGAGGTTGACTCATGTATTGAATATTTCTTGGACGGTCGTCATAAGTGAACAGGATTTGTTACAACGTCTGATGTGTGACAGGTAGAAATAATACCGTAAAATAACTTTTTACCAATTGAGAACAAACTTTACAAATTTTTTAGAGGTTGGAGAAACGACAGCAAAAGATGTGATGGTTTAATATGGAAAACTGCAACATTAAGGCAACAGCTATGATAACAAATACAGCATTACTAACAGGGATTCCAGCAGGGCGGCGATGTGGTCTTTGAAGGTATCTGGGCAAAAAACTGTGGCGGACATCAGGATGTGGGGGACAGTGTAATGTCCAGTGGGAGAAATAGACAAGGTTTGCATTTAATTTGTGTCTTATATATCCTGTTTGCATTGTAGTATATGTATATGTGACATTATCCCCTTAGTGGGCTGAACCACTGTGGAATGAGAGGTGAGAGTTATTACAGCCCACAGTGAGTTCTGGGAAGAAGGAGGAGACCGAGAGCTTTCTCTTGTCCTGTGGATTGCGAGAGGAGAGTCAGAACCCATACTAACCTGGAGACAACACATATACTACAGTCCTGCACCATTCCAGCAGTCTGGAGATGGGAATTATCCCTGCTCGGTTTATATTACAGGTGACAGAATTTTTTGAATCTGAGGCAAAGTGTTATATGGACCCCAGTGCAACAACCCTGCCTACACCACGGGATAAACAACCATCATCCTCCTCGACTCCCCCTTGGGTTTCTGCACTAGGACTTGCCAAGTAAACTGGCTACATGTTAAAATATATAGCTAGAATATACTTAAAATATTACAAAAGGTAGAAAAATTAAAACAGTGGGTTTATATACAGTATGGTCTTCCGCCTCAAAATCCTCTCCAAAAACCAGCCCGAATCTGCTTCTCTAAATTATGCCAAGTGAATTTACCCTGTCATAAATCCCACGCATGTATAACGCAGCACCCATAACGTCACCATACAGTGTCCAAATAGTGCCATCAAAATGCCCAAATAACACTTCTCTATAATTCTAAAATAATAATCCCCTACAGTGTCCTGATAATAACCCTATACATTGATTATACAGCAGGCGGCAACACGTCCCATTTTTAAGGTGGACTGGAGGGAGGCGAGAGTGTTTACTGGGAGGCCATGGAGAAGGGTGCTACAGTAGTATAGGCAGGAGATTATGAGGGCATGGACTAGCATTTTTGTAGTTTCAGGGGTGAGGAAGGAGCGGATTCGATGGATGTTCTTGAGTTGGAGGCGGCAGGAGGTGTTGAGGGTTTGAATTTATGGCTTGAAGGATAGGTCAGAGTAAGGTTATTTCAAGGCAGCGGACCCATGGGACTGGGGTAAGTTTAGCACCATTAACCATGATAGATGGGTCAGGTAGAGGGGCCATGCAAGGTGGGGCAAAGATGATGAACTCCGTTTTCTCCATGTTGAGTTTGAGAAAGTGGGAGGAGAGAAAGGAGGCTACGGCTGCTAGACACTCCGGGACTCTGGACAACAGAGAGGTAATGTCTGGTGCAGAGAGATATATTTGGGTGTTGTCAGCATAGCAATGGTATTGGAAACCATGAGATTCTATGAGTTGGCCAAGACCAAGGGTGTAAATGGAGAACAGGAGGGGTCCTAGTATGGAGCCTTGAGGGACGTGGCGGGGAAGTGGTGTGTGCGTGGTAGACACTGAATGTGCAGTTGGTGAGGTATGAGGAGATCCAGGAAAGAACCAGGTATGAGATGCCAAGGGATGAGAGCTTTTCTAACAAGAGGGAGTGGTCGACTGCGGAGGAGAGGTCGAGTAGGAGGAGGACAGAGTAGTGACGCTTGGCTTTGGCGGTTAGAAGATCATTAGTGACATTGGTTAAGGCAGTTTCTGTGGAGTGATGGGGTATGAAACCTGACTGTAGCCTGTCAAAGAGTGCGTTGGACGAGAGATAGGAGGATAGTTCGGAGTGGACGTGTTGTTCAAGCAATTTAGAGGCGTACGGGAGCAGTGAGATGGGGCAATAGTTGGCTGGAGAGGACGGGTCGAGGGACGGTTTCTTAAGTATAGGTGTGACGGTAGCATGTTTGAAGGCGGAAGGGAAGGATCCATTGGTTAGGGATAGGTTGAAGAGATGGGTTAGGGCCGGAGTATTGACTTCAGTGAGTTTGGGGATGAGATGTGACTGGATCGGGTCAAGTGCGCAGGAGGTGAGGTGGGATTTAGAGATTAGGGTGGAGAGCTTTTCATCAGTGATGGTGGAGAAACAGGTTAAAGAAGAAGAGCACTGAGCAGTTAGGTAGAGTGGTTGTCTGGGGTGTAGGGTGAGACTGTCTCTGATGGTGTCGATTTTGCTTTTGAAATAATGATAACTTGTTGCAGGATAAAGTCCTATCACAGAAGACAACGAAAACCATTGAAAAGCCATTGAAAGAGTTGACTTAACACTCAACATGTTGATAAAACATTAAGTGTCAAGTATTAGTACATGTTTTTCATGGGTTAACCCCATAATGACTCAGAATGAACCATTTTGGAAGGTCCAGCCATACCCTGTATACTGTACCTCAGGCTCATGGTCTTATGAAACTTATAGCGAGCATAGGCTGGTTCTCGGACCGTCTGTCCTTACTTAGTGTTAGTACGGGGGGAGGGGAGGGGTTAACGCTACATCTTGATAGGAAAATAAATCTATCAGTCACAAATGCTTTTAGTCACAAGCGACTGGTGGCATGGAAACAAGGTAATATTACATTACCAGGCTCGGGACCATTAGAGGCAGCAGTGGCAGAACTCTGTATTGATGGCGAGCGTCGTGCTGATTCCTGATTTATACCTGATAATGTTCCGCACGCTGCAGCTGATAAATAACTGGCTGCATACACGACTTTGCTTTGCTCATTATATTTTATTTTCTCACACTCTGACTTTTTTTTTAATATTTTTGACCATCAGTTTCTTCTAGTTATATTGTTCATCATCCTGGAGATAGATTGGGGCGTTCATGACTGCTGCGATGTTAACATCGCCAATTCCTTGTGTCATTGTCTGGCTTGCCATTGAAAGACAGGAATACCGATTGTTTATGTACAAACTGGGCAGACAAAGGCGATTGAGGGCCCCTGAGAAAAGACGGAATGGGTCTCTCATACTTAAAATGAACATGTGTCACATTATTGTCTCGATTTTATCTATCTGTGAAGCCTTCAGATAGACCATATTACCACTGAGGCAATGGGTTGAGTCCCTGGTTGTCTATGGCGGCAATGGTAACGTTCATGATTAGATCATATCCCCGACTAGAAAAGGCCAAACCTCCCAAGATTTATTTTGTTTCGGGTTCGGGATTCTTTTCGGGAAGTGAAATTATTATACTCTCTTCAGACCCCAGAGTATAATAGGTGGAGGCCTGGTAATCACAGGCCTAAGTGGTGACATGGTCATGCCGAGCATCATGATGTCATAATGCTCATTGTACCCATGTGACTGCTGGTGGCCCAATCGCAGCCTTCAGCGGTAACCCCAGGCGCATGATGTAACCATGAGAGTGCCAAATGCCATGAGGAGACCCAAAAGAGGAAAGAGAAGGTGAATATGAATGCCTTTTTATTTTTTTTTCACCTGCCCTAGGTCTCCACCTATTATACTTTTGGGTCTGAAGCGGCCATTTTAGTTTGCCCAAGACGAATCTCTATTTGTTCAGGTTCAAGTTGGAAAATTTGGATCGGATCCTGTTCACTTATCCCTAAGGGGTGCCAATGGAAATGCAATTACTTCACCATGCATATGATAGGGCCAGTTTATGGTGGAAAAGCCGCATGACAGGTTCCCTTTAAAAGTCCACCAGAAGTTAACTTCATTTGGAGGTGACTGTGGAGTAAAGATGAACGAAGCTCCCAAGATTTGTTTCAGGTTCCGGTGTCTCGAGTCCCTGATTCATTTTGGATTGAACAAGTTTGGATAGAACTGGAAGTGAATTTATTATACTATATTATATATATTATAAATAATAGGTGGAGGAGGTATAAAAAAATTAAAACCATTTATACTCCCCTTTCCTCACCTCTTTTGGCCCTTCTCGCAGTATCTGGTGCTCTCTCTTGGTCTTCTCGGTGAGGTCATGCATCTGAAGGTCACCACTGAGGCCTGTGATTGGGCCTCAGCATTGACATGGGTACGTGAGCATCGTGAAGTCATGACGCTTGGTGTGACCACTGTGGCCCAATCACAGGCCTCAGTGGTGACCCTGGGTGCACGACTTCACCAGGAGAACATCTGGCGCTGCGAGGAGGCCCAAAAACAGAAGATGAGTATCAATGTTTACTGCAATTTAGTTCAATCCAGACGAATCACAAATTGTTTGGTTTCTTGAAAAACCGAACAATTTGCGATATTTGGGTCAAACTCGGCTTGTGTCTGAGTGGTTCATCCATCTTTATACCAGACCTTTCTGTTAGTGGAAGGCTGTGTGTCATAAATCATCTCTCTCCAGTGCACCACATGGCAGGGGTCATAAATTTACTTTGCACAGACCATCATCAAGGAAATCAGAAAGGAGGTCAAAGAGCTTTAATCAGCTTTAGTGTATTGACTGTGATCTGTGGGCCCCCCTGGCTTATGGGCCCAGTGGAAGCTGTGACTACAGTGACCTTTATATTTAAGCCAATGCATATAGGCCCCCTAAAACTTCTAGTCCCAGATGCAACTGTACCCTCTGCACCCCTTCAACCAGGAACCTGAAAATCCCCTACATCTGCCAGGCTCCCATTTATATCATACGTGACATAGGCACTTTATTTGTGGTAAAAAAAAATGGTGTGACCACCTTTTGAGCCAATGTGACAAACGCCAAGAGCTAAAACTTTAAAAAAAGGGAGCATGGCCATGTGAAGCTCTGATGTCACCCTAAAAAAATTGGAAAGCATGTGCAATAAGCCTAAATCTACAAAAACATCTCACCCTAGTATTAACTACCAGTGCAATGGTTTTGACCCTACTACCAGGGGCGTAGCTATAGGGGGTGCACAATTAGCAATTACTACCAGACCCTGGAGCCTCTGGGAGTCCAAAAGCCTCTCTACAATATAAGAAGATACTAATATTATAGTTAGCATATAGTAAGCGTGGGCCCCATTATATGATTTGGATTGGGGGCCAAGGAGTTAAAGTTACGGTTCAAGTTATGGCTCTTCCTAGAACCAAGATATAGTAATACTATAGCCAGCCTGGTGCCACTAGTGCACAATAATACCTACAGCTGCCAGCAGCAGGGGACCTGGGAGACCCACACCAAAGCCCCTGAGCCACACGGGATGCCTGAGCCACTAATTGGAATTCTCAACTAAATGGAGCCATTACCAAGAGTGGCATAAATTTTTTTTTTTAGAATGACTCGCACCAAATTTCTATAGTTGCAGAGCAAATAAATAAATGAAAACCAAAAAAAAAAAAAAAAGAAAAAAAAAATGGCAGTCATTTTTTTTTTCACAAATTGACTTTAATACAGATTGAGCTGTTAACGGAATATGGTTGTAATTAGCAGCTAATTGTTTCCATGCCGTATATCTTGTCTCCAGTGAACGTCTCTCTAGATAAGCAGCCTGCGGGAAATCCTTACCATCTCACTATAAAATCAAAGTAATTAGCCACAGTCATTTCTAATAGGTAATCACTGCCAAATATAGATCTGAAGGAACACCTGCAAGTCTTTTAATCATTAGGTGATGGCTGAATGTCCCGGAAGGAGTTAAGGACTCACTAATGCCGCGTCTGTGGAGACACATTGCTTCTGAGGACACCGTCCAAGTTGCATTTGGCTCAACAGTAAAATCTCAGCTAAACCTTCCTTCGTACTGGTTTGGTATACAAATACATTGGAAAGAATAAAGTACGGACTTGAAGGGGTTATCCAGGGATTGTTTGAGAACTATGCTGGTCATGGGTATTCGATTTTGGAGATGAAATGTTGATTCAGGGATATTTTTATTCTGGAATTTCGAGACGAGAAGGAATTTTTTTCTCCTGACATGGGGCAATTGGAATCGGCCTCATGGTGGTTTTTTTTTTTTTGCCTTCCTCTGGATCAACACTGTAGAATTATTGGCTGAACTTGATGGACTTATGTCTTCTTCCAACCTCATCTACTATGTTACTATGTTACTTCCCCTGGGTTCTATTTGGATTGAGCCTCTGGTTTCCAGGCTGCTTCTGACCCACATGATTGGAACCAGCACCCAAGTCAATCCGCCTCCCCTCCTGAGCTCACAGGTAGTAGTTACCTGTAGTATAAGCAGGAGTGGATTTGGCATTTCTGGGGCCCCAAGCAAGGTTATGCCTTGGGGTACCCTAATATTGCCCACACACAGTATATTGCCCCACGCAGAGTATAATTCCCCCTTAGTGGTCCTAACACTTGCCTGTCACTGTTGTCAGGAGCTGCTGCACATTATATCCAGATCCTGACAGTATCTTTGGGTTGCACGGGAACATGTTGGCCTGAATAGAAAAAAAAGGATCAAGGGAAGGTGAATATTAATTAATATTAGCCTTTACCTATTAAAATAATCCAATTTCAATCCAATCCGATTAAAAAATATGCAGGTTGGTATGTGATCAACGGGGCCCCCTGATCTCTATTGGCCAAGGACTCAAAGTGGGTTAAATCAATAAAGAATTGATAGTCAGCTTTATGACCCCCTGCAGCTCCTATTCCGACTTTTACCAGCTCCCTGCTGGTCTCTGCTTACTAGGCCCATATCTACACAATTGAAAGGACTGTTCAGCCAATTTCTGGTTGAGACAGGACACTGGGAATGTCCTTGCATTACCTGCGTGTCAAAATAGGACCCAGAAGTGGGAACCATCAGGGACTCAAGTGTTGGAACAGGTGCGGCAGGAGAATCCGTGACATGAATATGCTTCTTATATTTTTTTTAACCCAACCTTTTTCAAAGATTTTTTTCACTACTGGACAATCCCTTATAGTTCCCTGGAGATCCGTGATATCACTCAGTAGGCCAAAAGAGACAGGAAGACCTCTGAAGGGGACGCCAAGGGAACTCAGGGGAGGTGATTCAATGTGAGAAGTTTTTATTATGTTTCTGCACCTCCATGGGGCCTCTGCTTATAATATTCTGGGCTTCAGAGTATAATACTAACGTTTCCAGTTTGGGTGAACCCTCAGATATTCGGAACTTATCTTGTGATGTTTGCCCATCTCGAGTTGCAACCTGTGGATTGTTGGGGCCCATTTTTGTATCAGTACATACTACCTACTGGAGGATCCTCTGGTACTCTTGGGGCCAGTCCAACCCTGATTGGTCTATCCAAGGCCAAGAAGCATCTCAAAAATTGATAAAATTGGAAAAATCGACTAAGTTTTCATTATGGGATTTTATAAATCAACCAAAAATATTTCCTTCTTTGTCCAACATAACAATGTTTGAAAACCTCCTCATGTTCACTGTACTGAGGCGGGGATGACAGCTGCCTTTTAGTCTAGTAGGTCCCTCCATGGTGGTACGCCGGCCTATGTTGTGATAATGACATTAAGTGCAGGTTTAATTGCTAAACAATGATGAATAATCGCAGAAAAGAGCAGAAGGAAAAAACCTGAAATGGCTGCAGCCGCTCTCCGCCCGGGAACACTGACTTTTTATGGCCTTAGTGAATGCAATTTCTAATTCCTTCACAAATGTCAATGCTATTCCTAGTGAGAGACAAAAGGCTTGATAATTATCCACAAACTTGGAGGTGACAAAAGATGATGTATGTAACAACAGCGAAGGAAAAGATTTCCGAGACAGGCACAGCATGAGCCGCATTTGCGGTGTGTAATAACTGGCAGACTCTCCGCTTCCCATGTGCCCGTATTACTTCCTGCTAATTTGGCACAGCTGTTATCTTCATTGGTGCTATATAAAGCAATGAGGGATCCAGAAAAATCATTTAAGGGGAAAATATGAAAAACATGTTGAGACAACTTAACCAGATTCAACGTTGTCAGAGGGATCTGCATAAAGGGTGAAGGGGATTTCTACGTCAAGGATGGCAAGCACATATTAACTCATTTATCTGCTTGACCTGAGGATCGGGATTCGTCTCAATGGCAGGTAATAAATGTGAAATTCAGAAGCAGGTGCTGGAGGAAAAGGACTTTCATTTGAGGTCAGGAGGTCTTATAGATGGCAACCATATAATATCAGACTGCGGCATCTTGGGCTCATCAAAGATTCTGAGGGTCACCTTATATCTAAGATTTTTGGGCGTCTACTTAATATTGTATCGTAATCTTTATGGCTATCATTCTACACACAGGACAGATCATCGAAAAGGTCTGAGAGGGTATCTAGGTGTGCACAGTAGAGATGGGTGAACTGCTTCACCATGAGCTGGGTTCCACCTGAATATCACAAATTGTTCAGTTTTTAACTAAACTGTAAAAATTTGGTATCCATCTTGGACAAACTAAAATGCAACATGTATTGCCGTAAATTATTATACTGTGGGGTTTCCAATAGGTGGAGGCCCAGAGGAGGTGAAAAAAAATAAAAAACATTTATACTCACCTTCCTTCACCTCTTTTGAGCCTCCTCGCGGCATGAGCCTGGGGTCACCACTGAGACCTGTGATTGGGCCTCAGCAGTGACCCCGGGTGCTTGAAATCATAGAGGAGACCAAGAGAGAGAGCGCTGGACACCGCGAGGAGGCCCAAAAGAGGTGAGGGAAGGTGAGTATAAATGTTTTTTATTTTTTATACCCCCCCTGGGCCTCCACCTATTATTTAAATATATATATATATATATAATATAGTAGAATAAATTCACTTCCAGTTCTATCCAAACTTGTTCAACCCAAAATGAATCAGGGACTCGAGACACCGGAACCTGAAACAAATCTTGGGAGGTTCTCTCATCTTTACTCCACAGTCACCTCCAAATAGCGTTAACTTCTGGTGGACCTTTAAAGGGAACCTGTCATGCGGCTTTTCCACCATAAACTGGCCCTATCATATGCATGGTGAAGTAATTGCATTTCCATTGGCACCCCTTAGGGATAAGTGAACAGAATCTGATCCAAATTTTCCAATTTGAACCTGAACAAATAGAGATTCGTCTAGAACGAACTAAAATGGCCGCTTCAGACCCAAAAGTATAATAGGTGGAGGCCTAGGGCAGGTGAAAAAAATAAAAAGGCATTCATATTCACCTTCTCTTTCCTCTTTTGGGTCTCCTCATGGCATTTGGCACTCTCATGGTTACATCATGCGTCTGGGATTACCGCTTAAGGCTGTGATTGGGCCACCAGTGGTCACATGGGTACAATGAGCATTATGACGTCATGATGCTTGGCGTGACCATGTCACCACTTAGGTCTGTGATTACCAGGCTCATCACATCACCGAGGAGGAGGAGAAAGTGCACAGGATGCTGCGAGGAGGCCCAAAAGAGGTAATGGAAGGTGAGTATGAATTTTTTTTTAGTTTTTCCATCTCCCCTGGGCCTTCACCTATTATACTCTGGGGTATCAACGGAGTATAATAATGTCACATTCACTTTGACATAACTTCAGCTGTGTTTGCCTTAGAGAGCTAGAAATTAGGTAAATAGGTTCCTAGGAGCCCTAAGAGTGTTCTGCACTATGTTTTATAGAAAGGTTCCTAGGAGTCCTGACAGTGTTCTACACTATGTTTTATAGATAGGTTCCTAGGAGCCCTGACAGTGTTCTACACTATGTTTTATAGATAGATTCCTAGGAGCCCTAAGAGTGTTCTACACTATGTTTTATAGATAGGTTCCTAGGAGTCCTGACAGTGTCCTACACTATGTTTTATAGATAGGTTCCTAGGAGCCCTGACAGTGTTCTACACTATGTTTTATAGATAGATTCCTAGGAGCCCTAAGAGTGTTCTACACTATGTTTTATAGATAGGTTCCTAGGAGTCCTGACAGTGTCCTACACTATGTTTTATAGATATATAGTCCTAGGAGTCCTGACAGTGTCCTATACTATGTTTTATAGATATATAGTCCTAGGAGCCCAGACAGTGTTCTACACTATGTTTTATAGATAGGTTCCTAGGAGCCCTAAGAGTGTTCTACACTATGTTTTATAGATAGGTGCCTAGGAGTCCTGACAGTGTTCTACACTATGTTTTATAGATAGGTTCCTAGGAGCCCTGACAGTATTCTACACTATGTTTTATAGATAGGTTCCTAGGAGCCCTGACAGTGTTCTACACTATGTTTTATAGATAGGTTCCTAGGAGCCCTAAGAGTGTTCTACACTATGTTTTATAGATAGGTTCCTAGGAGTCCTGACAGTGTCCTACACTATGTTTTATAGATATATAGTCCTAGGAGCCCAGACAGTGTTCTACACTATGTTTTATAGATAGGTTCCTAGGAGCCCTAAGAGTGTTCTACACTATGTTTTATAGATAGGTTCCTAGGAGTCCTGACAGTGTTCTACACTATGTTTTATAGATAGGTTCCTAGGAGCCCTGACAGTGTCCTACACTATGTTTTATGGATATGTTCCTAGGAGCCCTAAGAGTGTTCTACACTATGTTTTATAGAAAGTCTCCTAGGAGTCCTAAGAGTGTTCTACACTATGTTTTATATATAGGTTTCTAGGAGCCCTGACTGTGTTCTATATTACTTTTTAAGCCGTTTTAAGACGTGGTTCATATCAAACTTGTTCAACCCAAAACAAATCTTGGTCCCGAACCACCCAAACCTGAAATTAAACAAACCCTGAGAGCTTTCCTCATCTCTAGCCTGGGACTTGTCAGAGACCCAGTCATGATTTCCTTATTGTGGACAGGTTACAGGCAGGGACATTAGATGTAGGTGAAGATAACCTGGACACAATAAGGAAATTAATTTCAGGGTATAGAACGTTCCTGCATTCATGGTTGTATCAATTTTCAACCAATCAAGTCATCACTAAGGGTGGGTTCACACTTGAAGCGACACTCTGTCTGCTGTGAATCCGACATAAATGTCGGAAAACCGGATAGGCACTAGATAGGGAAAGGTTTGCGATGCTTTGTTTAAAACCCCATTCACTTGAATTGGTTTTTAAAGCAATGCGCGGGTGTGCGCTTACAACCTCTGCGCCGCGAAGCCCCTTTTTTTTTGTTGGAAACAAAGTCCTGCATGTCCGACTTTGTTTCCGACGAAAAAAACTGTCTTCTCGGCGTAGAGTGTGTAAGCGCACACCCACGCATTGCTTTAAAAACCCATTCAAGTGAATGGGGTTTTAAGCAAAGCGTCGCAAACCTTTCCCTATCCAGTCCCTATCCTGTTTTCCAACATTTAGGTCAGATTCGCGGTGGACTGAGTGCCGCCTCAAGTGTGAACCCACCCTAAGAGGATTTGAGAAAATCTTTAAAACTCTGCAAAATTTTAAATTATTTATAAAAAATGTTTAACTTTTAATTGTCTACAGATCTAAATCTGGAAATGTTCATGAGAAAACTCCTTTAAGTTTGTCTCCCCCATTACCATTACAAATGAAGATGCTTTTCCTTATAATGTTTACATTAGTTTTTCTATTATAAATCCGGTTCTAGATTTTCCGCTATGATTAAAGCTCTGCCACTTAGCTTGAGAAATGCGATGACCCATAAATGTGCTCAGAGGAATCAGGTGGCATTATTTGCATATTTCACAGCATCGGTTGCAAAATAGATGTTCAGACGAGCTTAATTATACATCCCTTATGTCTTAGAGGCGATGTACAACTCTTGCTCTTTCTGACACAAACACAGCTCCGGATCCGGCATACATTTTTTTAAGCTATTACCTTGTCTGTAAATGTGCTGAATATGTATATGCCGGAGACGGAGTCTTCATTTGTAAGGCATAAAGACTGTGATTCTTTATTATACTTCATTCTTGTTGAGGTTCTAGTTCTGTATGTCCTGATTTACATACATCTAAATAGGTTACCAAAGATCTACACATAGTGCATATAAAATAGTGGGAATGTAATATAAAAAATAACAGGGCACCACCAATATGGAAGAGGGATGTGAGCAAGCTGCTATTGTTGTAGTCAAGGCAGGATTGTGGTCAGAAATAGCCAGAAATCAGGTAGTATTACAAATACCAGGAGGAAAAAGTACTTAGACTTGGATCAAGGCAGCTTGAGGTAGGGCAGTGGCGTAACTAGGTATGGCTGGGCCCCAAGGCGAACATTTTACATGCACCCCCCCCCCCGAACCACCGTAACACTGTTTTTATGTTCCCTCACCTCCCCTGGGCCTCCGATCATTATACTCTGGGGTCTGAAAAGACCCCAGAGTATAATGATAGCAGTGTTTGTGGGGTTCGGCCCGCGGCCTTACTTACCGATCCCCGACCCTGCTCACAGCCGCCTCTGCAGAAGGGGAAGCGCAGGTGGCCGTGAGCAGGAGCAGGGATCGGTAAGTAAATAGGGCCCGTTACCTGCTGGTGTTACTCCAGCAGGTAACAGCCTATTAAAAAAAAAAAAAAAAAAAAGCATCGGGGGGTCCCACCGGGCCCCCTAATGTCCTTGGCCCTGTGGCAGCCGCTACCGCTGCTACCCCGGTATTTACATCCCTGAGGTAGGGTTCACAAAAGCAGGGGACGCATCAGAAACTGGCCTGAACTATGTACTCAGGCACGTGAAAGAGGGAACTGGCTGGGACTGAGGAGCAGATCTTGATGAATCTATCAGAAAAAGCTGTTAGCCATTGTTTACTGGTACAACGGGGTGTGGCTGAGCAGTGGGGACAAAACAGGAGCAATAAATATGGAAGCAAATAGGCCACCTGGATCAAATGGCAGTAAAGAGATAAGTACCAGCACTAATAGTGCAGTGACAAGCTGCTTAGTGTAGCAGTGGTTTGTGGACCCACTATGTTACCAAACCAGTTTGGTGTTGGGCCACTCCTGAGAGCATTGTCTAAGTGGCATCCCTGGTTTTCACACTTTAACACCCTTATGAAGGTCCGGGAGACCACCAGGTTGGAAACTCTTGGAGAGGTCCCGGAGTTGGTTGCAGCTGACCAGGCAGGTCAATGACTATGATGCAGAGCACAAAGGGGTTAGACAGAAAAATTCTAGAAAGATAGGAGCCAATGGTAGTAGGGGGGTATCTGCTGGTCACTGATGTTGCACTTATATACATTTGGCTTCCATTCAGTTAAATACTATCTGTGAAATCCACATCACTGCCCCTACTGATGGCTTCAAACAGCCAAAATAATATAATTCTGAAAACAGAGCTCCTATGTGCAGATAATATTAAATGAATCAACACAAAGTACCTAAATTACTTAATTTTTTACCCAAATATACAGGCCTCAAGCTCCAAGGGCAGCGGTGTGCTTTCCACAAATATACAGCATGCTACAAGTGTAAGGTTCATGATCGGAGGGCGCTTCCTCTGTGTTACTTTTATAGATTAGAAACTAGTAACTCAGAAACAAATACAGGCCTAAATAGACCACCAGGATCAAATGGCATCCTGCCAGCAGGGAAGAGGCGAACAACAGCACCAATGGCGTAATTTACGGCACTGTCATGTTTGTTGTGATACTACAGGCTGTAAAAAACACGTAACTCCCCCTAGTGATGGCTTCAGGCAGCTAGAATGCTACAAATTTATATATTATAAAACAGAATGGTGGACACTGGACATCAACCTTAAAGGGGTTGTCTAGGATAAACTGATCTTTCTAATCTAAGATATCCATACAGCCCAAACCACCTACTTTGTAAATTAATTAGTTCACCAAAAATCTATATTTACCTAGATCGCTCCAGGCACATATTCCGATTTTTCTGGTGACGTTCCATTTCCGGAAGGGGGAAACTGAACGTCATCTGTACTAACCCCCCCCCTTCCTCCACCACATCATACTTACCTCTTTTCCAGTTCCGATCTTCTGGGCATGGGATGGCACTCCCACAGGTATCAGCAGACCTAGACGTACAATACAACTCACCAGGATTGCGCTGGACCTGGCAGAAGGTTTGAAAGTGTCTGAGGTTATAGGAGAGCAGCTTCAGCCGCAGGGCTTGAGGCAAAGTACAATCGTGGTCGTCGGTCCAGTCGGTAACAAGAGGTCAGTGGAGTACAAAAGGATCAGGCAATAGAAAAGTCGACAGTCCGGTTGGCAGCGAGATATCAGCACGGTATAAAATCGGTTCAGCGGAGAGAAGTCTAGGAGGCAAGCAGGGGTTGTAACAGAGAGGAATGTAGAGGCAGGGACAAAGTCAGATAACGAAGCCAGAGGTCGGCTACGAAAACAAGCAGGTACAAGTTCCAACAATGCTTAACCACCAGGAAAACTGAATAGCCAGCAGTGAGGAAAAGACGGAAGTGGCCTAATAAATGACTCGGGAAAGGCAGATGAGCAGGTTTAAAGGGGACATACATAAAACAGCAAGAATTAAGAAAAGACTGGCAACCTCACAGACGCAACTGTAGAGGTCCCAGGTCTATTTCTAACACTACCTATGGAAACAGGGGGGGGGGGGGGGGTGAGTGAGAAAGGGAGGGGGGAAGGAGTGAGTAAGGGAGGGGGAAGGAGTGAGTAAGGGAGGGGGAAGGAGTGAGTAAGGGAGGGGGAGGGAGGGAGTGAGAGAGGGAGTTGGTGTGAGTCAGCTCTGAGTGTCGCAAGGCATCATGGTAGTTGTAGGAAAACAGAACAGGAAGATGCCCTTGTAAACAAATGCAGAAGATGCCAGGAGCTCCCAGAGAAACTCAGAAATAACTGAAAACACTGCTAGAGGTATTTGGGTGCACTTATTAACTTATCAATAGCACTAAAAGACCTTTTTTGAATAATGATTATCATGTATCACAGTACATAGCAAAGCTCTGTGCATGAGAGTGTCCCATTCTGAGCATTATTATGGGGTCTTATTTACAGGGAAGGTCTTTATTTGCTATTAGATGAAACTAAATGGTTGAATCTGACTCATTTTTTGACTCGTTTCAAGTGTTTTTGAAGATGATGATCCTACCACAGGGTATTCATAGTGTACAGAGCACATTGTCATCATCATCTTGTGTTGTATAAGAATTTCAATAAGAATAGGCTTTTCTTGGGGGTGGGGGAGGGGTGATGATGTATTCAGAATCCTGCCCTTTAATTTGATTGTTTATTTTATACTAAATGGCATTGTCCTTAAGCCTTATTCCATCATAAATGTTAATTAATCCCTAACATTTCTCCAAAGTACATTCAACGTGGAGCAAATTAATGAGTAATATATTCCTATTTAACATTAATAACAACAATTGCGCTGGCTTCTTTGTAAACTTTGTTTCATTTGCATCAGTAATTTGTTCTAAACCTTTAAACGTGAATCTATTGCTTTTGTCTCATTAAAATCACGCTCTCGGAGAAGGAGTCAGCGCACTATTTTCCTCCTTGCCGCTCGGTCTAGGAGCTATTACCTAATGGTTTGACTTAAAGGTCAATGAGTAAGGACCAGCGAAAGTTAATCATAAGCAAAATTAATTATCCTGATCAATCTTTTGCATTCTAAATGTCACATTTTACCCTTGAAGGCAGAGCCCCGTTCACTGCAGAGCTGTTGTTCAACGGCAATTATTTGTATTTCAACCATTGCACTGACACAGATGCAGAGATGTCAACATGGGAGAGCCTTGTAAATGGCAAGTCGTGGCAAAAGTGGGAGTGGCTAAGGGGTGTGGCCTTTATAAAAGGGCACAGTTACATATACTGAGACCCCGTGTAATAATGGTATAATGGTAATTTTTTTTCATTAGGTATGTTATTTTCTCATACCAAGCTTTGTCTTTCCCTGCATCTGTATGATATATAGAGAAATATCTCTATATGCCTGGATGTTGCATGCTAAGAAAATCTATTTTTAAGTAATGTACTGGCATATCTCGATATACCAAAACATTATGTAGGCACAGAACTATTGCTGCTTAGTATAAGAAAAAAAATCCTCTATTGAAACTAATAGAGCTTGTGGCTCAGTCAGTAGAGTAACAGCCTTATAATCTCCCCTTCTTGGGTTCAAATCCCGGCACACACCTAATAGAAAAAAAAATGAATAAAGTTAAACTTTACGTTCTTAGAGGATCTCCAGGCAAATTCTCCCGGGTGAGTTGACTAGCTACTTACTAGATAAAGCACCATACAAGTTGTTGTCTGGTTCAGATTGCTCAGTACCTGAGATATTCCTCCTCCCTCTTTCATCTCAGCTCTTATCACTGGGACAACCAATGTCATTGCTTAATACATTTTGGGTCCCAACAAACTTTCCATTTAGAGCAGAGGTGAACATGTGACATGGCTTTCAGCTTTTGCTAATAAAGGGAACTTCCAATCATGGGGCTACCACTAGACCTCAAAATAATCAGGACATTTTTGTTACGGTAAAAGGTGTTTTCTAAGCCACAATTGGCTAGAGTGGGATGTGGAGTGTAAGAAATTCCCTGCTATTCACCTTTAGCTCTAGTAAGGAGATATGGACTTTGCTCTAGGAGAATTTCCAACTTGTGTGGTCGCCAGAATAGGCACGGCTAGTCAGCAGTAACACTGATGTACTCATAGCATAGTAAGGAATGGAGTCAAGGGTCAGCATCAGGAGATTGGTCAGAATGCCCCAGGTCATGTTTCTCTGCCATGGCAGCCATACCTCTGTTTCCTCTCCATGGCCACTACGATAGTCTACCATGGGTCTACGTAGCCCCTCTTCTTGGCTCTCTACAACTTTGTAGGCTATATCACTTTTCCATACAGTGTTATTAGGTATACAGTATTTCTATTCAGTGCCCATATAAATAGGTGTAGATAGTACTCTAAAAATAGTTCCATACAGTGCCCACAGAAATAAAATCATGCAATACCCATAGGTATAGTTCCATGCAGTGACCACAAAATAGTGATGTGTATTGTCCCCAAAAACAAATCCATATAGTCTCCTCATAAACCGTCATACATGATTGACATTATATGGGTGCCATTTCATATTGAGTTCCATTACTATTGCAAAACTACAACTCCCAGCATGCACAGACAGTTCAGGCACAGGCTGGAAAGCAGCGGACTAGACCTATTGTATTATCCTGTGATGTAGAGGAATAGGATGTGTATGTATTATTCTACCTAAAGAAACCTATAGAAAATGTGACATGAATCGCACAGACTATGGCTCCTAGAACAGAGACTTCAAGGCGCACCATCATCTGTAAGACACTTCTGAGTCTCCCATAAAATATTCATAGAGATTGAAGAATTATTTATTGCTGCCAAATCTGCCGGAATAGTTACTGAGCTCATGACTGTAAACTGAGACAGAGATGTGCGGCTAATGGAGGAAGAGAAGGGAATCCTGTAGTCAGAACAGAGATCTCAGGGGCCCCCAGGGACCCGGACACATGTTACTACAGGCTGGGGGGATAGGAAGGCTCAACAATAAGATTTCTGGTGGACTAGACTGGTCATGTAGTATATGGTGACAACCCTGGTGGTGAAAGGTAGTCATAGGATTCATGTTATGATCTCAGGCAGTAAAGGGGTTATTGGTTACAGCACTGCAGGCCGGGGCAGTGAAGGGTTAATGGTCACATCACTGGTAGTCTAGAGGAGTAACTTGGTTTATGGTTAAATCCCATTCTTGTCATCTCATAAAGTTAAAGGGGTTGTCAAGAATATTTTATTTATAGCAAATCATATCCTATCGGTGGGTGGCCACCAGCTGTTTGGGGGTAAGTCTGGTCCCTGCACTATACAGTACACAGAGCCAGAAGCAGATAGCTCCATGCCCTGTATAGTGGCCAGACCGTGCTACTGCAGCTCAGCTTCCACTGACTTCAGTAACGGTATCCGGCCACTATACAGTGCATGGAACCAACTGCAGATCTGTCCACCATCTGTTGTTTGCCCCCCCCCCCCACCCCACTGATCAAATTTTTAGGACCTATCCTAATTCCTGGACATGCCCTTTAAAAAGTTTATGGTTAGAGCCCTGGTGGTCTAGGGTAGGGAAGAGATTTATGGTTAGAGGCCTGGTTTCAGAACATTGAAGGGGTTAATAATAACATGTATGATGTGCTGGGGGCAGTGAAGGAGTTAATGATAACAAAATCAGGGCTGCAACCACTTTATTCTCAGGGTCATTGGAGGGTTCCAGAGGTCAGACCCCCACTGATCCACTACTAGAACTACGCTATCACTTTGTGTGATGAGAATACCCCTTTAAGTTTTTATTACCTGATTTAAAGGGGTTTTCAATGTATATTCATTGATGACCTATCCTTAGGAAGGTCATCGATTAAAGATCGGTAGGGGTCCCATGCCCGGGTCCCAGCCGATCAGCAGTCCTAAGGATAAGTCATCAATTAAAAATTCCCAGAAAACCCCTTTAAGGGTATTGCCAAGTCCTATCTGTTATTCATGGTCTGTAGTCGTGGAATTGTTCCTTTCATCGGCCATGACAGTCCTTCTGCCTCTCCATATTGATGACAAGCCGCACCAGCCCATTATTTTCTATTATGTTAAACCCCTCCCACTATGGAGAGCTGTGCTGCGCAGGGAATGCTGGGAAATAAAATAATTGCAGTTTTTGTTATTTTGTAGCCACAGTAACCTCCAGAACACAGAAGTCTAGTGACATGAGCGCTATAAAGCAGATATGGGGGACGTCTACAGACAGAGATTACCTTTAAACAGCGCTTTAGATAATAAAGTGTTTTCTCTCCCCAAGGTGACAGTAACACAGGAAAATGTAAAATAAAAGTCATCTTTTAAGACGCAGCCAGGACTCGGTGTCTTTTCTGACAGCCAGGAACAAAGTCAAACGACTACAGAGTTTCACAAAATAATAAGTACAATAGCAGAAGCCGAAATTACTTGGATTTCAAAAGAAGCGAAAAAGGAGCAACATGTCACGGTTACAATCTGCGGCGAGTTCAGCGCCGCGGCTCAAGGTTCACCCAATCCATAAAAAACTGATGCTTAAGAAAGGGATAATGTACCCGGCAATGTCACAGTCACAGCGATGACATCATTCACTTTATCTCCAGACTATAGATCATCAAGCTGGAAGATCACCTTTATAGCCTTCATGTCTAGTCGTAGTCTGTATGGTAACGGGATTTGTCACATGTATATGCTCCAAGTAGGTTACCCCGACCACCACCCTAGGGTTAAAAAATATACACCAATCAGGAGATGAAAACTGATGACAGGATATAGGGTCCGACTCCCAGGTAATAGGGTCCCCACAAGTCAGCTTCTTTGGAGGGAGTCCTGTGGCCTGTTCACTGGATACTAAACACAGCGCCGTACATTGCATAGAGGTTGTGCTTGGTATTACAGCTCAGCTCCTTTCACTTAAATGGGACTGAGCTGCAAACAGGCAAATGATGTCCCCGGCCTGTGAAGCACTGCTGACACTTGAAGCAGCTGATCTGTGGAGTCCCAAGCGTTGAACCCCTACTGATCAGAAATTGAAGACTTTTCCTAAGGACAGGTCATTAACCTTTAACTCCTGCAAACCCCCTTTAATATTTATACCATTTGCCTAATATTGTGTAGGTCATCCTCGTGACACCAAAAACAGCTCTGATGCATCGAGCCCTTGACTCCACAAGACGTCCTAAGGAGCCCTGTGCTACCTGGCTCCAGTATATTAGCAGCAGAACCTTAAAGTCCTGTAAGCTGTGCAGTGTGACCCCCATGGAACAGACTTGTTTTTCTAGCACATCCCACAGATGTTCCTATGGATTGAAATCTGGGGAATTTGTAGGCAGAGTCATTGCACTAAACTCTTTGATATGTTCCTCAAACCATTCCTGAACAATTTTTGCAGTGATGCAAGGCCATGATCCTGCTGAAAAATACTACCATCAATACCACGAGCCGGTACAATGTTTAGGTAGGTGGTACATTTCATAGTCACATCCACATGATGCCAGGACCCAAGGTTTCCCTGCATAACATTACTCAGAGCCTCACAATGCCTCCACCTACTCATTGTCTTCCTCTGTGATTCCTCAGACCAGGCTACCTTCTTCCATTGCTCCTTGGTCCCGCTGTGCTGCTCATGCGGCCATTGAGGGCACTTTTGGTGGTGAGCAAGAATCGGTACAGGCGCCCTGACCATTCAGCAACTACACAGCCCCATACACAACATCTGTGATGTCCTATGTGTACTGACACCTTTCTATCATAGCTAACTTTGTCAACAATTTGTGCTACAGTAGATGTTCTCTAGGATCAGACATCCTCGTCTTCACTCCCATGTGCATCGATAAGCTTCCAGGCACCCATGACTGCCATCACCACTTCTCCAATTGTCTTCCTTGGTTCACTTTTCCTAAGCATTAACTTCATACTGAAAGCTCCACCATCAAGACTTGCCATTCTAGAGATGCCATTACCATCCATGCTCCAGCACTGGAGATAGAAGGTCATCGTCCAAGAGGCATCCTCTAGAGGGGCTTCCTAGAGCTTAAAGAGAACCTGTCAGGTCTATTTAGGACACTAAACCACCTACAGGTCATTACAGAGCCGGAGTTTAATGTCCATAAAGTGCTCTGTTGTAAATCCATTTGTGCCCACATTAAAAAAAAAACAAACCTTTATATTTAACTTGAGATGAGTCTGATGAATCTGAAGAGTATGAGTCTCTTGGGACTCATCTATGGTGCTCCTATTGCCTCCGCAGGTCTTCAGTAAAGTTGGGGATGTACAACCTGGCATCACTGCGCATGCCCTTGATGTCTGCTGCATGCGCACTGGAGCCGTGGTGTACTCCTCTGGCTTCACTGAAGAACACTGTAGGTTATAGAGCAGTGATGGCGAACCTTTTAGAGATCGAGTGCCCAAACTGCAACCCAAAACCCACTAAATTATCGCAAAGTGCCAACACGGCAATTTAACCTTAAATTAACCAGGATCTGTTTTAAAGTGACCGTGCAATCTTATTACAGCCTGTAATAATATCACATGTCTGCTATAAAACAGATACTGTGTGATATAAATAGTGACGGGCCCCCACACACTACAATGTGCTCCACAGTGGCCCCCAGACAGTACAATTCTCTCCACAGGGCCCCTAGACAGTATTATATGCTCCAGAATTGCCCCCACTCAGTATTATATGCTCCACAGTGGCCCCCACTCAGTATTATATGCTTCAGTGTCCCCCGCACAGTAGTATATGCTCCACTTTGGGCCCGCCCCACGTTATATGCTTCACAGTGTCCCCCATACGGTATTAGATGCTTCAGTGTCCCCCACACAGTAGTATATGCTCCACAGTAGGCCCCCACACAGTAGTTTATGTTACTTACCTAGTCCCACGAAGAGCGTCCTCCTCCTTCTTCTGTTCGCAGGCGCTGATGAATGACGTCATTGCGCATGCGTCGGGACAGAGGTCACACTCTGCAGTCAGTGTAAGCTGCGGTTCCGCAGCCTACAGTGACAGCTTTCATCTGTATGTACATATGCACATATAGCTGAAAGAAGCAATCGCTCACTAACGGGTGAGCGATCATGGCGACGGCACGCGTGCCAGCTGAGAGGTTCGCCATCACGGGTATAGAGTATAAAGCTTTTTTATTTTTAATGTGGCAAGGACAACATTATAACAGGGTAATTTGGGACACTAAACCCTTGGTCCATAAGGACCTGTGGGTGATTTAGTGTCTCAAATCGCCCAGACAGGATCCGTTTAAAAACCCCTCCTCAGTAGAGCAAGCCACACAGCCTTAAAGGGACTGTCTCATCATAGACATCCCCTACAATCCAAAAGTCACCATAGCCCCCCAATTGGAACCTTCATTTGTGGACCTGAGATCACCATTCCAGAAGTCCCATAGAAGTGAATAGAGTGGTGGCTGAGCATGTTCACCTTCGTTCCTTTGACAAGGGGACCTCCTCTTCATTCTCCTGAATGGTCCCTCGTCAATCAGACACTATCCCCTTCCAAACCCAAGGGTGAGTCAAAGACACAGGGAACGGAATGTAGGTCTATAACTATGTCCATACATAGAAAGGACAACCAGGGTGGAAAGGGTTTGGTCTTGTAAGTTCTTGGCAAAGCATCGATGGCTGTGCCGGATACCAAACCGAGAGTACGGATTCTGCAGTGTCCCTTTAAGCAGCCACTTAGGCCTGGCATTTAATACCGTATAAGATAATCAGATCTAGTTGAGGAGATGTTTGATGTAAATCATTATTATAACAGAGAGCGGCGGAGAATTCTCCCTGTGATCATTCATCTCTCGGCTTCAAAAAATACAATTTCTATTCTGATGAGCCAAATGCATAGCAAAGGGTTTTTTCTAGTAAAATATGTTTTGGAGGTGATGCATTGACCTGATAGTGTTGTGCAGCCGATGCTTTGTAAAATTTATTATGCGCCTCAGAGTGTAAATATAAAAGAGAAGCCGAGTGAAAAGATGGATGAGTCGATACTGTGTATTCTCCGTCCATGGTCCTGAATCATTATTGTAACAGATATTGACAAGAGCTGAGAAAATGAAAGATTGGGATGCAGGGTCAGGTACGAGCAGGGAACATTGGAATGAATTAGAGGCGGCATTGTGGGGAGGTGGGGTGACCACATAGGAGCCCGAGCCTGTATGTATGCATGATATGTATGTATGTACAAGAATATTTCCCAGAACTCAATGGGCGCCATGTGTCAAACTGAGTACGACAAAGAAAAAGGCCATAAAATATGGGAATCCTAACGCTTAAAGACTAGACTTGGTTTGGACCTTCAGGACCAAGGCCCTTTTTTTTGATTTGTCAATAATGCAATCCAAGAGAGATTTTTTTATTTTTGCATCAACACATGAGGGCTTGTTTTTTTTTTTCCTTTCCTAAGTTGTCGTTTTTATTGGTATCAGTTTTTTGCTCTATATAATTTATAGATAAAGTTTTACCAATTTTTGGCAGGAAGGGTGATAAAAACAGCAATTCCAATCAGTATGAATAATATGTGAAATTTCTTCTATGAGCTTCATTTATATAATACCAAGTTTATATAGATTTAGGTTTTTTGTAAATTTTTATATTCAGTTCCATTAAGTTACTAAATAATAAAAGCTTATTTTATGGAAAAGAAATCATTTTGGGGGTGCTACTATCTGAGAATCATATATTATATTTTTTTTATCACAATTGCTATATAAGGACTAGGTTTTTTTGGACAAGTAGTTTTTTTTTACACTATTTTGGGGTACCTAAAATTTGTTGCAATTTTTATTTAATTTTCATTATTTTTTCTGAGTAAAATGGGGAGAAACATCAACCCCTCCTTTGTTTTAGTGTTTTTTCTTTTCCATGCCCTGTGCATTGAAGTACAAATAATGTGTTTTATTTTTAGACAATAAAATATTCTTTTAATTTTTTTTATATTACATATTTTATTATATTTTATGTTTTTTATTTATTTATTCTTTTATTTTGAGGGGGCTTTTTATTTTCTTTTTTGCATTTCATTGAATTTAAGTTAAAATTTATGTTCCTCTAGGAAACTAGAAGATCTTCCAGAGATCAGGCCTCCAGATGTCTCCAGCAGAACCCCCCTGTGTCCAACACCAAGACGCCATGCGGTTACTCTAGCCAAGGAAGTACAACTATTCCACTCACCTCACATAGTTGTGTCCAAACCTTCTAGATGATAGGGGGTGAAGCCTGGCACCACTATCCCTTTGGAAATTAGTGGACCCCTATTTATGCCCTAATGAAAAGTGCCACGAGCACATGAAAGAAGCAGCTAAAGGGGTCACCCAGCTTCGAAAACCAATTGGTTAGTACTGTATTAGGGGATTGTGAGTGTATAGAGGGGGTTACATCAAATAGACCAGTAAGTGACTATAAGGTGAGTCTTGGAGTACTCCCAATATGGAGAACCCAACATATCTTGCATTACTGTGGTAACCCATTTATTAGAATAAATACCATGTAATACTTAATTTCCCCTGTGGTGGGGCAGTAATTGAACACTTGCCGCCTGGTTTCCCTCCAGGGTACAGCTAGAGATTGGCGAACCGATATGTTTCGAGCCGAATATTCCAATATTTTGACCTCAGAGTATAATAGGTGGCGGCCCAGGGGCGGTGTAAAAAATAAAAAACATTTATACTCACCTTCCATCACCTCTTTTGGGCCTCCTTCACAGGGTCCGGCACTCTCCTGGTATGCCAAACATCATGACATTATGACCCTCGGTATGAGTGAGAGAGAGCACCGGATGCCACGAGGAAGCTCACAACGGAAGGTGAGTATGAATGTTTTTTATTTTTGTCACCTCTCCTAAGCCTCCACCTATTATACTTCCAGTTCGTACCAAACTTGTTCGACCCAAAACGAATCAGTGACCCGAGCCACCTGAACCTCATGGGATGTTCGCCCATCTCTAGTTACAGCTGATCGTGCAATAAACCCCAATGATTTGGGCTCCGTGCACACAGGGCAATCTGGATGGTTTCCAGGTCTGCAAGTAATCAGTAGAGTGGGACTTCATAGTGATCTATGATATTGGATGTCCCTACCTCCTTGTGGCTCTCCTGTCCCATATCACAGTGTATATAGTACAGGACAGGAAAGACACGAGTAGGGAGGTTCTCCCAGCATCAGAGATCACTATCTGGTCGCTGGGGCCGAAACCACGACCTCACATAGATCAATTGAAGTGCTTTATGATATAGTACCTAGATTAGCATTGTGATTGTATACATATGGATTAAAGGGGTTGTCCGAGACCCAGTGGTAATGGATAGTTGATAGATCATCAGTATCAGATCGGTGGAGGTCTGACACCCAGCCCCGCAGCTGATTCAGCTATTGGAAGCCATATACAAGGTACTGCTGTACGACTCTGTGCACTGTATACAGCTTCCGGCTCTGTACACTGTAGCAGTGGTGCCGGAGAACTGCAACTCTGCTCCATTCCACTTCAATAGGAACAGAGCTACTTCTGGCTGTATACTTTGTATAATCAGCAGATTGGTGCCAGGTTCTGGAGACCCCACCAATCCTGTGGATGCGTCATCAGTATCCGTTACCTATGGGTCTTGGACAACCCCTTTAATTACTATTTATGCAATGCTAATCTATGTACTGTGCCATAAAACACTTTATTCCAAGCACATGCATTGATAAACACAGCGCACGGATTAGTTATACTGTATTTCCCATTAGAAAACATCCTTTAGATGCAGCACAAAGGTGCGCTCTACCTGCGTATCACAGTAAATCTTAAATTGCAGCCTATAGTTTTCCTTTAACCTCCTGCTCAGGGACTGAAATTGATTTAATGGAGGCAGAATGTGCTGGTAGCTGCGGTTCGGGAAAGCGGTATATTTAGCCAGGTGGAATCCATGCTTTGCTGCCTTTTCTAAAACCTCTTGAAGTGTATCAGGAATGCATATAAGCAGGGTGAATTATTTGGAGCGTGTTCTCAAGAGTAAGTACTTTCCATATCAATGCTGTAATTTTTCTTCAGTACTTGATGTGTAAATAACTGCTTACAAAGCAGAGGGCTGAGAATAAGAGGGAGGGAGGAAAGCAGCGTGACCCAGAGAGCGGGACGCAGCTATAGAAATGGAACAACGAGACCGTATCCTAGGGCATCATGTTCATATGGATATACTGGGGTGAGTGTCAGGGTGTCCTTGCACACTGGGACCTTACAAGCCCTGTGGCTGCTGTGCTTTGTGGCTCTTGGAGAGGACACTGTTGGGCCCCGTCCTTATGCGATATGATGAATGTGACACTGGTGGAAATCTGCAATGTCTGCAAACAAACCTTCAACTAGAGGGAAAAGTAATGATTTTGGGATTATGGGTAATCTCTTTATAGATAAACCTTGCACTTAGTTTTTATTGCTATATCACCCTGCTAACAGCACAGATCTACCATAAAGAAGCCAAAATGGCATTTCTGGCTGGCCCTTGTTGGATCATGTTCACACACACACAAAATACTGTCAGGTTTAAGGTGCAGATTCTGTGCCGAAATCCACCAACATTCCACACCAGCTATGACTATCCTATACCCCATTCACATGCACTTCACAGGAATAACTTTAAAGGGAGTATCACCAGAGCCCAGCATAGCGACCCAGCCCCACAGATAGATAGGTTAGGGTCACCTGAATCGTACAGTGTTTTGCCCTTGTGAATCACTGCCTCCATTGCTGAGATTTCGTTCTGGTGACACTAACCTATCTATCTGCAGGGCTGGGGTGATATGCTGGTTCTGGTGACACTAACCTATCTATCTGCAGGGCTGGGGTGATATGCTGGTTCTGGTGACACTAACCTATCTATCTGCGGGGCTGGGGTGATATGCTGGTTCTGGTGACACTAACCTATCTATCTGCAGGGCTGGGGTGATATGCTGGGTATGGTGATACTAACCTATCTATCTGCAGGGCTGGGGTGATATGCTGGGTATGGTGACACTAACCTATCTATCTGCAGGGCTGGGGTGATATGCTGGTTCTGGTGACACTAACCTATCTATCTGCAGGGCTGGGGTGATATGCTGGTTCTGGTGACACTAACCTATCTATCTGCAGGGCTGGGGTGATATGCTGGTTCTGGTGACACTAACCTATCTATCTGCAGTGCTGGGGTGATATGCTGGTTCTAGTGACACTAACCTATCTATCTGCAGGGCTGGGGTGATATGCTGGGTCTGGTGACACTAACCTATCTATCTGCAGGACTGGGTGATATGCTAGTTCTGGTGACATTAACCTATCTATATGCAGGGCTGGGGTGATATGATGGTTCTGGTGACACTAACCTATCTATCTGCAGGGCTGGGGTGATATGCTGGTTCTGGTGACACTAACCTATCTATCTGCAGGGCTGGGGTGATATGCTGGTTCTGGTGACACTAACCTATCTATCTGCAGGGCTGGGGTGATATGCTGGTTCTGGTGACAGTAACCTATCTATCTGCGGGGCTGGGGTGATATGCTGGTTCTGGTGACACTAACCTATCTATGTGCAGGGCTGGGGTGATATACTGGTTCTGGTGACACTAACCTATCTATCTGCAGGGCTGGGGTGATATGCTAGTTCTGTGACACTAACCTATCTATCTGCAGGGCTGGGGTGATATGCTGGTTCTGGTGACACTAACCTATCTATCTGCAGGGCTGGGGTGATATCCTGGTTCTGGTGACAGTAACCTATCTATCTGCAGGGCTGGGGTGATATGCTGGTTCTGGTGACAGTAACCTATCTATCTGCAGGGCTGGGGTGATATGCTGGTTCTGGTGACACTAACCTATCTATCTGCAGGGCTGGGGTGATATGCTGGTTCTGGTGATACTAACCTATCTATCTGCAGGGCTGGGGTGATATGCTGGTTCTGGTGATACTAACCTATCTATCTGCAGGGCTGGGGTGATATGCTGGTTCTGGTGACACTAACCTATCTATCTGCAGGGCTGGGGTGATATGCTGGTTCTGGTGACACTAACCTATCTATCTGCAGGGCTGGGGTAATACGCTGGGGTCTGGTGACACTAACCTATCTATCTGCGGGGCTGGGGTGATATGCTGGTTCTGGTGACACTAACCTATCTATCTGCAGGGCTGGGGTGATATGCTGGTTCTCGTGACACTAACCTATCTATCTGCGGGGCTGGGGTGATATGCTGGTTCTCGTGACACTAACCTATCTATCTGCGGGGCTGGGGTGATATACTGGTTCTGGTGACACTAACCTATCTATCTGCGGGGCTGGGGTGATATGCTGGTTCTCGTGACACTAACCTATCTATCTGCAGGGCTGGGGTGATATGCTGGTTCTGGTGACAGTAACCTATCTATCTGCGGGGCTGGGGTGATAAGCTGGTTCTGGTGACACTAACCTATCTATCTGCAGGGCTGGGGTGATATGCTGGTTCTGGTGACACTAACCTATCTATCTGCGGGGCTGGGGTGATATGCTGGTTTATGGGGGTACTCAATATGTAGAGTTGTTATTGGGGACACTGTCTGACACTGTTTATGAGGACACTCAATATATACAGTTATTAAGGGGGCACTGTACTGTTAAAGGCAATGATCAGGCTGTTGTTACGGTTGTTAGCAATGCCCATTCTGCATCTGGAGTCTTCATGAAGTAATTCTGGATAGTTAGCATCCTTGAAGGAATGTGTTTATTGCAGGCCAGCGATGAGTTACATCAATTTCCTTATTTACTTCCAAATGAATCAATTAGTGAAGAAGAAAATACGACAAATCTTTCCCTAATTTATCATCTATTTTTATGTTGCCAATGAAGAATGGTTTGTGTAAAAGGCTCTGCGAGCTTCTGCGTGCCAGACAGGTGACAATGCCGCCCGTCTCCCCAGTAAGGAACGATTCATCGACAGAGAGTGTAAACCTTGGTGACAATGTAGAAGTCATCCCTGAAGAAAGAGGAGGAAGAGACATTAGATGCAGCCGGAGTAAAAATAGAGATGATTATGCATGGAAGTAGATGGTGGCACATTTACATAGCGAGCGATCCTCCAAGACATTCTTGTGTGTCTGCCAGGCGGCTGTGATGGGCTCTACCTGTGATGTCTGTCTATTGTGTCATCGTATCGTACCAAACCGGGGGAAAAGAAGAATTAATGATCACCTCTAAAGCAGTGACGTACCGCGCCAGTCCTTCCAGGTAGTCAGACTGAGGAGGATTTCAAGGCTGTGCAGCCAATTAATTCTACAAATGGTCAAACTTTGTTTGCACTAAAATAAGCGAGACTTTCCCTTTCTTAGAAGGCAAAAGTATGAGAAAAAGTGTCGAGAGAGGAACCAGCCTGGCAGGGTTCTGTGTACACATTACACCTCCACTTTTAGAGCATTTCACAGATGAAATCTACTGAAAACTATTTATCTGTGACTTTTTATACTCCAGTCACATCCAGAGCTGCATTCACAATTCTCCACCTAGCCCTATATGGCAAATGATTTGCACTACAGATGAGCAAACCGGTTTGTAAAGAGATGAGTTTGTTACAAGTTTTCCAAAATAGTGGTTCACCATCCACCAATCATTCTTCATTTATCTCTTCAGACCCCAGAGTATAAATAAACGGAGGCCCAGGTAGGTGCAGAAACATAATAAATGCCCATACGTACCTTTTCTCGCATGTTTTGGGTCCCCTTGTGGCCTCCGGAGCTCCCTCAAAGGTGTCTTCAGTCCTCTTCCAGCCTCTATGGTGATGTCAGGGACCCCAGGGGATTGCTGTGCCATTGATTGGCCCACAGTGGTCACATGGGGTGCACTAACACATGATGTTTTGACACAAGAATCATGGCATGACTGTTGAGACCCAATGACAGACCTTAGCAATCCTCTTGGAATGATGACATAACCCAGGAGATCAAAGGAGACTGGAAGAGGATCAACGACACCCACAAAGGAGCACCAGTTGCCCAGATGGAGACCAGGAGAGGTGTCAGTGTTTATTATTTTACCGAACCTCCTGTGGGACTCTGCTTATTATACTCTCACTAGGCTCTTCTGGTTTGGACTGAACAAGTTTGGTCTCAAATGAAACTGGTGGGCAAAACCAATCTTGCAAGGTTTTCCCTCGAATCTGTACCCTAGTGTCAGTTTTTCCACTGATAATGTGCAACCTTCATCCACAATACCTAAGTGCGCCATATGAATGGAGTGGTGGTGAACATGGTCAGCCACTGCCCCACTTACTTCTGTTGGTGACGCTACTCTATTCACATGAGGCACTCAAGGACCTCCATTTTCATGATTGCTAGAGGTCTAAGTGGTTCAACCCCAATGACCAGACCCTGTGGATAGAGGATAAGTGTCATAGTGAGAAAACACCTATGAACTAGCCATAGACATTAGAACAGTGTTGACCACACACACATTGATATTGAGGGTCCGGTTGACCATCTAACATGTATGAGAACCTTCAAAATGTCTCCATACAAGTGGCTTATGTATGGGGAAGTCAGTAGGTATGGCTGTTGGCCAACCAAGTAAGCAAATGTTCAGCTGATAATTTCCCAAAGTGTATGGTCAGCCTCAGCTTAGTTTTATTCTTATCTGAACTTCCATAATGCACTGCTCTCTGTCAAGAGGAAACCAAAAATATTCAGAAATTCACTTTAGTCAGGAATGGAGAAGGAAACCTCATGCAAGTAAGCATTACTACAGCAAAGTAAAAGTTTTGACAAAGTTATTCAACGTGTTAGCTTTAAATAGTGAAATGTTTTTAATCTGTGGTTGGAATTGCCAGAGGTCTTTTTTCCCTCTGGGTATTTCGATGACCTGTTCTACTTGCCTAGAGCAAAAGAATTCAAACAGAGTTGTCACACATCACCCAGTACCCTGTCTAAGAAAAATCACACACTATGTGGGAATCAGTGGAGTTCTGCAGGCGACGCTGTGATCTGGGAACTGCTGCAAAAACTTGTCATTTGGATCACGTCACCAATCAACACGTGAAGAAGTAATAAATATTTCATTCAGATACATGAATTTATGAGAAGAACAAAGTCCACCGTCAGAATTACAGGGATTTAGGTATCAAGACATAGTAAAAAACATCTTAGAAGGTCTGAAAATTAGGTAAGTACATACTCAGATGTACAACATACAACTGATTCCACAGTTTTGTTATATATTTGACAAAAACAAAGCCATAATGGAAAAGTCATGTTGGACAACAGTCCAACCCATGAATCAATAGTTTGTAGAACCATCTCCACAGCTTAGCTTGAAGTTTTGGTTTTCTGGATGACTTTATCAGTCTTTCACATAGTTCTGGAAGAATTTTGTCCCACTCTTCTTCACAATAATGCTTCAGGTCATTGAGGATTGTGATATTCGTTTCTGCACAGTTCTCTTAAGGTACCCACACAGCATTTCCATTGGGTGGAGTTCTGGACTTTAGACCATTATAACAACGTTGTTCTTTTCAGCCAATTTTAAGACCTTTTACATCTTGATACCTAAAACCATACAATTTAAAGAGGTTGGACATTTTTTGATTCTCTGTACATAAGCTTTGTTTAGACCAGTGATTCCCAAAGTGGTCCAGGTGGACTCCCAGGGGTCCACGGGAGACTCGACTGGGGTCTATGTTAGATCTAATCTTCACATTTTTTGACGAGTTTTAGGAATATGGTAGAAATGTAGCAGCAGGGGGTCCACCGAAACCAGTAAAATTTTGAAAGTGGTCTACGAGAAAAAAAAGTTTGGGAACCTCTGGTTTAGACTATACTAGGTTCACATCTGAATGGGGATATCCGGCTGGACCGCTAAAACAGCAGTTACCTGTGAACCCCATTGACTATGATGGAGTCTGCTGAGTGTCAGCCATTTTCATACTGAAAGTGGCGGAGAAAAAAAGTCCTCCATGCAGTTTTCTCTCCGCCGATTTCTGGCGGTTTCAGGGGCAAATATACAGAGCACACATGTGATTAGATAAATCAGCATTGTGAATGAAAGGTCCAAAGTCTTATAAACATTACCTCCTTTATAAATAAAATCTGGCTCAGTGATCAACTGATCGTCGTGGGTCAAACCTCTCTGATCCCTAGTGATCAGCTTAAGTGAAAGAATCATCTGACCGCTAGTCATTCTGATAGAACGGCTCTCTATTCTTACTAATAAAGGGAGGTCTATAACAGAGGGCCCACCTCTATGACATCCATGTGCCCTAATAGAGGACAACCCTTTCAAGGTTGGTGAAAGATAGCCCTAGTATGGACATGTTTTAATGTCTGAATGTGAGCTTTGATCTGGCACACTAGAAAACTCTGTGGTTCTAACAAATATAGAGTAGATCACAATAAAAAAGAGGCAGTAACAATTGCTTCTCTAAGATCATTGCTGATGTCTTTCTTCCTTGGCACCTGCTAGAAATGGTTACACCTGCTAAGGATAAATTAATAATATTTATAAAGAGGTAGTCTTTGAGACTTTTCATTCACAGTACTACTCTAGCTAATCACATGCATGCTCTACATCTCACAATCTACTTCGCATGTAAACTTATGTACAGTCATGTACATACACTTTCTTATGCTTATGAAAAACACAGCCTAGATCTTCAATACCTATTCAAGACTCCATATGTGTACACCCTTTCCTTTCCTCTTGGCTCAGCTTATTTTGAGATGTGTGACACTGGATTTTGGGATACTCTGTCATGATGTGTATTTTCCTATATCTATGGCCGCCCAGTGGTTGTGATGTGACTTGCAGCCTGTCATGAGTTTTCTTAACATGTTGTGATATTGTATTGAAATTGTTTCATGAAAAATTAAAGTTTTTAACCAAATTTGGAAATACTTTATTTTATAATGAGTTTTAAAACACTTCCGCATAAGACAGAATCACAAATTATTATTACATTTCTTCCACTGTCTATGGAGAGCCACAATCTTATTAGTCATGGGTTTAACTGAGTTGGAACAATTTAAGCTGCCCAAAAAACTGAGCTTCACTAGAAGCTTCTGGGCCTATTCAAGGGCTATGGGGCCTAGACTTCTCTATCAAGTTTCTTCTACACACATGGACAAAATTGTTGGTACCCCTCGTTTAATGAAAGAAAAACCCACAATGGTCACAGAAATAACTTGAATCTGACAAAAGTAATAATATATAAAAATTCTATGAAAATGAACAAATGAAAGTCAGACATTGCTTTCCAAACAGGCTTCAACAGAATTTTTTTTAAAAAAGAAAACTCATGAAACAGGCCTGGACAGAAATGATGGTTCCCTTAACTTAATATTTTGTTGCACAACCTTTTGAGGCAATCCCTGCAATCAAACGATTCCTGTAACTGTCAATGAGACTTCTGCACCTCTCAGCAGGTATTTTGGCCACTCCTCATGAGCAAACTGCTCCAGTTGTCTCGGGTGTGAAGGGTGCCTTTTCCAGACGGCATGTTTCAGCTCCTTCCAAAGATGCTCAATAGGATTTAGGTCAGGGCTCATAGAAGGCCACTTCAGAATAGTCCAATGTTTTCCTCTTAGCCATTCTTGGGTGTGTTTAGCTGTGTGTTTTGGGTCATTATCCTGTTGCAAGACCCATGACCTGCGACTGAGACCAAGCTTTCTGACACTGGGCAGCATATTTCTCTCTAGAATCCCTTGATAGTCTTGAGATTTCATTGTACCCTGCACAGATTCAAGACACCCTGTGCCAGATGCAGCAAAACAGCCCCAGAACATAACAGAGCCTCCTCCATGTTTCCCAGTAGGGACAGTATTCTTTTCAAGTTATGCTTCATTTTTCTGTCTGTGAACATAGAGCTGATGTGCCTTGCCAAAAATTTCGATTTTTGTCTCATCTGTCCATAGGACATTCTCCCAGAAGCTTTGTGGCTTGTCAACATGTAGTTTGGCAAATTCCAGCTTTGTCAGATTCAAGTTATTTCTGTGACCATTGTGGGTTTTTCTTTCATTAAACGAGGGGTACCAACAATTTTGTCCATGTGTATACCTGCAGGACCACTTGGGTGACACTTGTTCATTATGCAACTTTAGGTTACGTTTCTGAAGCTGCCATCCCAATATAGGCTATTGTCTAGCCAGGGACCTTCATCCAGGTGCTTTCTTGGTCAAAAGTCTAATAGAGAGTATTTATAGCAACCTTAATCTATTATAGCATTCCTCAAGATCTTTCTACAAGGACCACACCAGCAAGAACATGATGATGCCAAAGCCTCAAATGTCAAAGGTGAATGAACCCAATATGTAAATGTTCCTTCTTTGGTTTGGTAAAATTGGAGATTGGTAGAACCCCACCAGTAAGAACATGAAGATGCGAAGGCTTCATTAGTAATCCAGATCGAACTTGAATTAGCCTAATATGGACCCGTTACTTTCTGGTTTTAGTGAAATTGGAGACTGGTAGATATGCATGCTAGTGCTGGGTTCTCTTTTCTTCTTCTGTCGCCAGATCTGCAGCACTATCAATTCCCAAGAAAAGTCATTGTTTATTTTAGGTGAGGGACCATGGTTTATTTTGGTGGTGCCACTGATGTTCATTGGAGGTCCACACCAGACAAAGGACGTTTTTTTTTTTTTTTTGGTATTAGATTCTCCTATTTCATTGAATGCTCATTGTTGACCCCTCCACTCTCCACTTGGGATCTTTGGTAGCCTTATAGGCTACTTGGTGGAGATATTTTGGATTGTTTCTAGCTAGACTTGTAAATATCTATATGGTCCCCACTGAGCTTTGGTGATGCCATGGATGTTCACTGGAGGTCCACACTAGACAAGGGACATTTCGGATCCTCATACATTATTGAATGCTCATCGCTGGTTCCTCCACTCTCCATTTGGAGTCTGTAGTAGCCTCAGGTTACTTGGTGGACATACTTTGGCCTATTTCTAGTTAGTCTTGGAGATGTATGGTCTCTATATTGACTAAAGTTTAAGCAGTTTACAGTAATATTCATGTATCAGTATATTACCAGGAATGTAACCATGCAGCGTCAGTCTCATGGTCCCCACTGGGCCCATCCTTATCAACTTCATGGAGGAGATGATGCTATTTAAGACTAAAGATGGAAATGAAATAAATGATATCATTAAGAGTAATTATCCACATCATTATTCCTCCTCTGTGAGCAGGACTCTTAATAGACCGTGGTTAGCGAATAGTAATCACATCCAGGAATTAAGAAAGTCTCATCAAGAGAGATAACAGAAAACCAATACAGGCCAAGACCATGGACCATGGTGGGAATGAGGGAAGTGGAATTACATCACGGAACCCCTGGAATAACAGGAATACCTTCTGATAAATCCATATGGTGGATGGAACCTTTAACACGGGGGTGTGTGATGGATTGCGTGAGCGTTGGCCTCTCAAACTATACAATCTCGACTTTCAGCAGCATTTCATATAGAAATGAAAGTGAATCTTACAGATATACACAATCTAGCATAAAGATAAACCTCTTAAAGGGGCTATCCAACAAATAGTGTTCTTACCACAAGTCCGAAAAGGCATGGTTAAAGTAATTTTCAGTATTTCATCATTTTCTGCCACTATGTGTCCCCACTTGGTGGTCTTGTTAATCTGTGCTGCTAGGGACGAGCTCTAGCCAGAATCAGTTTCCTTTCCCCTCTGACAGCTGATGCTATTATCCCTTCTTACTTGCCCTCAGTTAATCTGCTGTGATACGCAGAAACTTATCCCCTTCCAAAGTCTAGCCAGAGACCTGGCTGTGGGGAGAATGAATGAGCATGAGTGTCCACCAAATCTCAGCTCATTAGGTGGACGTGAACAGTGGTATACACTGTGAACAACAGGTGGCACCATAGTATGTAAGTGAGTGTTGTAATTCTTCACTGGGCCATTTTTGAAATATCATGTAATGTCACTGCTCACTTTTATGATCTTTTCATTGTATTCAGACTATTTTTATTTCCATTTCTTCATCGTCACATTCCATGAGCTGTAACATTTTTATTTTGAGGCAACATATTTGAGTTTGCTTTTTGGTAGAATAACAAAGGTTTTTATTGGGGTACAAATAATTTGGTAAATCTGGAAGACTTGAAACTCCAATAGTTCAATTTCTAGCAGGGGGCAAATCTATAGGGGGTTCAGCAGTAGCAGTCGCTACCATACTCCAGGCCCTAAGGGGGCCCCATAACACATAAAATCTAAAAAATAAAATATATCACAGAGTAAAGAGGGGCCCCATGATAGATTTTACATCGAGGTCCATGACCTTCCAGCTACGTCTGCTTGCTAGTGTAATGCTTTGGAATACGAAGTATCCTAATGTATTATTGTCCACCAGGGTAGACCATGCCTCATGTCCTAATACAGTGATAACCAAGGCTGTGGGGTAGGAGTCATGGGGTCTGGGGCCACTTTTGGGTGCAGTCAGAAAAACGTTACCAACTCCGACCTCAAAATACAAGGATTAGTTTGTAGGCTCTTTCATGCCATTGTAACCAGAGGCAAAAACATGGACCTCAATGCAAAATCTACACCAGGCCCCCAAACTACAGTGTATTATTTATAGTCCTGGTCTCCTCATAATGGGAACAGATTATGCATGGGCCCCCTAAGGCTCCTGGGCCTGTGCGCAACTGCATCCTCTGCCCCCCCTCAAGTTTCCGCGAATGTTCAAAACCTCTTTGAGTCACCATATTCTGAGACCCGTAACTGTTTTATATTTTTGTATACAGAACTCTGTAAGTTGTCTTTTTTGCAGGGACAGATGTAGTTTATATTTAAACCACTTGGGGCAATGTCTAATGTTTTGATCACTTTTTATTTAATTTTTTTGTTGGAGGCAAAATGGTGAAAAAAAAACAGCAATTTTCGGCTATTTTCACTTTTTTTTATACCATGGCATTTACTGCATAGAAGAAATATTTTTATGGATTGGACATTTTTGCATGAGGGGACACCTAATGTGTTCATGTTTATTTTTGTTTATATGTGATTGAGGGAAAAGGGTTTGTTTGTATTAATGTTTTTTTAATTCTTTTATATTTTTTTTTTTAACTTTTTTTTTTACTTTTATTTTTAGACCCCCTAGGGTGTATGAATCTTAGTTGGTCTGATCGCAGTATACTGCAAAATATTCACCAGAATATTTTTTTTATTGTATATATATATATATATATATATATATATATATATATATATATATATATATATTTTTTTTTTTTTTTTTTTTTTTTTTACTTTTAGGCCCCCTAGGTTGAATCTTAGGGGGTTTGATCATAGTGTATCGTAAAATATTCACCAGAGGAAATGTGTAAGAGATGACAGGCTGGCAGCATGCAGTCAGTACACAGAAACCAGAAGATTGTCTCTTTGATGACGATCAGACAAGTCAAAATTTGTATCTATTGGCTTTGCTTTAAGATGCGATGGCTGACACCATGTACAGTTTTCATGCAAGTTGAGCCTTGTCTGATAGGACACAGAATACATTAGAAGATGAATATTAATGACAAACAATACATTTCCTTCCAAACATGTCTCCAGAGCCTAAAAATCCAATGTCTTTCCCCGTAAACACCAACATCCATTTCGAACAACTCAACTGATGCGGCCATAGTGATTTATTGAAGCCCCGGCTGTGAAACAATCCTCTATACAAGCCCCGGGGCAAGACGTTTCGAGGAGGTGCTGTGCCGATTGGTCGAAGGGTTCACATTTATACAAGAATCCATTTAGTGGAAAATTGATCACGTTCTTATCTTGAGTAATGTTCATATAGATTGTCTGAGAAAGAGAAGAAAATGACCAAGGAAGGAGGGAGGTTAATAATAGATCTTATGTTATGGAGGATTGTCATATTGTATCTGTGTCCTAGACATGATGGATGATTGGGATGATTGTATTATGTGTATGTATTATGTGCCTAGGGGCAGAACTCATAGCGGGCCATGCACACTAGAACACTAGCACATAACTTATGGGTCAAGGCGTACATGGGATTGTCCAGTGGGGCGTGAAAAAATATCATCTGGATGGGGGGCAATAGCATGGAGGGCGTAATTTAGGGGATGTATTAGGGGGGAGTTCACTATACACTGTTATACTCCCTTAGCACCCCCACACAGTATAATGTTCCCCAGGTCTCACACAGTATAATGTCCCCTAGGCCCCACATAGTATAATATCCCTTAGGTCTCATACAGTATAATGTCCCCAGGTCCCACACAGTATATTGTCTCCAGGTCATACTCAGTATAATGTTCCCCAGGTCCCACACTGTATAATGTCCACAGGTCCCATACAGTATAATGTCTCCAGGTCCCCCATAATATAATGTCCCCACGTCCCACACAGTATAATGTCCCCCAGTTCTCACATTGTATAATGTTTTCTAGGTCTTACACAGTATAATGTCCCTACGTCCCACACAATATAATGTCCCCCAGTTCTTACACTGTATAATGTTTTCTAGGTCTTACACAGTATAATGTCCCCTAAGTCCCACCGTTAATGTCCCCAATCCCACACAGTATAATGTCCTTTAGGTCTCACACAGTATAATGTCCCCCAGGTCTCACACTGTATAATGTCCCCAGTTTCCACACAGTTTAATGTCCACAGGTCCCACACTGTATAATGTCTTCTGGTCCCACATTATATAATGTCCCCAGTTCCCATAATGTATAATGTCCCAGTTCCAACATTGTATAATGTTCCCAGTTCCAACACAGTATAGTGCCCCTCAGGTCAGTCCCACACAGTATAATGCCTCCAGGTTGCACATAGTATATTGCCCACACACTATAGTACCCCCAGGTCGCACAAAGTTATAATGGAAGTGCTCATTGGTTACCATGCTATCCCTCTCCTGAATCATCAGGAGGGAAAGGGACAGCAAGGAGGTGGCTTTAACCCTGAACCGCCCCCTTGTGTTTGTCCCTTCTTATGGGTAAAGTTTTTCTTTTTGGAAAGTCATTGTGTGACTGCAATTCACTATAGGAGGCTGCTGACACCACTTTTTTTTTTATAGGTAGAGTTGAGAGAAATTGATTCAGACCGAACCAGATTTGAACTGAATTTGTCATCCACGAGGTTAGGACCAGGCACAGGGGAGTTGAAGACAAAATTAAAAACACACCTCTCCTGGGTATTTGGTGTTCTCCCCTGCTGTCTGGTTTTGCTTCTTGAAGGTCTTTCAGCTTATTCCAGTGTCTTCTCTGTTATGCAAAGAACTAGGACTTTTCCAGCCAACAGCTATTCCTCCGCGGCTCGGCTCATGTGTTCTCCTATCAGACCCATTTGGTGGTAGTTTCTCTATTGTGAGAACAAAAGATCGGGCATGTTGCATTTCAACATTCCCATCTTTCTTTCCCCCAGTACCGCCCAGTTCAGAATTGCAACTGACAAAATTAGCGTGTTTGTCCACCAATCATCTAACACGTATGGTCCTTCACCCCTAATAATACGTCTCATTATCCGGTTTAACAGCAAAGTGCAGTTTTCAGTCATCGATGAAGCCAACTCTACAGCTTCGTCTCATTTACAGGAACTTCCCAGAGATATCGATATTCATGGTCATACCTGAGAGCTCTGCAGTGTCCGGAGAGGGAGGAAGAGCCATGTCAAGCAATAGATTACGGCAGAAGGATTGCAAAGCTCAAGAGTATTTTTAATGTGTTTGCATACAGGCCATCAATCAATAGGTTTATGGGCTGAAGGCTACCTGGGGGATGTGGAATATAGATCTACAAGGAGAGGGTGATTTGCATGCAGCTCTTCCAGGGTAATCAGCATCCTGACATTTACAAGACCCTTATCTCCTGGTCATGTCGTCTTCTATATAATACTTATTGTGTCAGTATATAATGGCTAGTGTTACCCTATAGACTGCCTCTATACAGGCTGCAGAGCAGAGATGAGTGAACGTTTATAACAAGCCAGGTTCGGGACAAATTTTCCAAAAATCTCAGATGTGGCCAAACCCAAGATTTTTTATGGTCATCGCCAACGAATCATTATTATACTTTGGAGCAGAGGCTTGGAGGGGGATGGGGCTGCAGGAGAAACAAACACTTACCTTCCATGACCGCTCGAGGGCACCAATGTGGTATCTGGAGCTCTCTCGAACCATCTTCTGGCTTTCTGGGGGGTGTCACTAGAGCAATTATTGGGCTTCAGTGGTCTTGGGGCTATGCCAAGTCATGAGGCTTGCATGAAAGTGTCATGACATTGTGTATCCACTAAGGCTCAATCACATGACCACTGAGGGACCCGAAGGCTCAATCATCGCAAAATGGATCTCGTGTGGTTCACCCATCTTTTCTGCTGAGGAGTCAGAGGTGCATGGATATGTATTTTTGTTAAAAACTCTGTTTTTTATTCTACATCTGGTCACACACACAGATAGCTGTTGGGCCAACGCCTGTTCGTCCCTACCCCCCATGCACATGAATGCTCGGCACGCTGGCACATCAACCTTCTCCAGCTGTCATAGCACCTTGACGAAGAAGGAACCACTAATGCATGAGTCCTGTAACCAGGGGACATAGGGGAACTTCTGATATGCCCCTACGACAGGGAGGGTCCCCATTGTCCAGTTCCTTGTACAAGTGGTGCACTGTACAGCCTGGGCCCCCTGGAGGATTCCCTGGTACTCTGGTGGGCCAGTCCAACCCAGTCAACCAGTGAATGAGCGTATATGATAAACTGGATAGTATATATAACAAACTACCCAGTGTATTGTTCTATACTGTAGATACATTAGGGCACAGGTGTCAAACACAAGGCCCGCGGGCCGAATCTGGCCCGCTGCCTTCTGTTATCCGGCCCGGCACTTATCTGGCCCGCAGGGGAGCGGCATTTTTATTGTCTATGTAATGTAAACCAGCCCAGGACAGGCCGCTTAAAAAAAACAAAAAAAACAAAGCTACGCGATACCTGTCCTGGGCTGGTTTACGAGACCTCTGCATGTCAGAGCAGGCGGCGATACAATGACGTCATCACGCCTCCTACGCTGACATGCAGACGTCGCGGACAAGAAGAGGAGGAGGCGGCGGCTGCATCAAGACATCGGAGGTAGGTGAAATAAGTTTTTTTATATATATAAATAGGCCGTTGCCTGCTGGAGTATCCCCGGCACGTAACGGCCTATTTACTTACCGATCCCCGCTGCTGGTCGTGGCCGCCCCCGCTTCCCCTTCTGCTATGGGACGCAGAAGCAGCTGTGTGCAGGAGCGGGGATGGTAAGTGAGGCCGCGGCCGGCGAACCCCATCAAATACTACTATTATTATACTCCGGGGTCTTTTCAGACCCCGGAGTATAATAATCGGAGATCCCGGGGAGGTGATAAACATAAAAACCTGTGTTACTCACCTCTCCGGCGATCCGATGTTACTCCCAGCAGGCCTCGGCCTTCTTTGGTGACGTCGCAGGCGTCACGTGAGCCAGCCCGACGGCATTATGTCGCGACGCCGGTTTGTGCGACATTGAAGAAGGCCGAACGCAGGGAGAGCACCGGAGCACAGGGAAGTAACATTGGTTTTATGTTTGTCACCACCTGGGTCTCCAATCATTATACTCTGGGGTCTTTTCAGAACTATATAATAATAGTTCATGGGTGGGGGGTTCACTATGAGACATAATACCATGTGCAGGGGCCACTATGGAGCATAATACCGTTTTCAGGGGCCACTATGGAGCATAATACAGTGTGCAGGGGCCATTATGGAGCATAATACCGTTTGCAGGGGTAAACGGTATTTGTATATAGCTTAATTTTTGATATATTCAGAAAAGGATGAGGATAGTATGTAACATGCCAATGTCTTAGGTTTTAACAATACATTATGTTCTTCCTGGTTGCCCTCAAAGGGCTGACTGTAACAGTAGTAATGTACAAATGTAACTACTGCTTAATAGCTCGCTTATCTGTTAAGGAGAAGTTACTTTTATACATGTGCAAAATAATCTTGGCCCTTCAAGGTACCCCGTGAGGCTGAAGTGGCCCCCGGTGAAAATGAGTTTGACACCCCTGCATTAGGGGGTGACCATTATCCTCCTTCCTCTGACCCCGCCTTCTTCAATCACCAATCATCATGCAACGTTTATGTCTCCAGGACTAGGTAGAAGCTATATCGGGGTCAGGAAATATTTGCATGTAGCTATACAATGGGCCCCTAGAACCAGTTTTACTGGTGGGCCCTATACACTTATGTAGCAGTAGGATTTTCACAGGGTAGAACTCTGTTATTAGATTACGGTATTACAGAGCTATAATATGGCGGTATTTACTTAGGCACTGTATGGCAGACATACTACAGTATATTATTTTTGTAGTATATGTTGGTAGCATCCCTGTATAGCGCTGTATGGCACAGCTATGTGTACATTATATAATACCACATCATATGGGGGAACCTACAGAAGGATCTATATCAGGTGAAATAGGAAAGGCAAATCATTTCCAATACATATATATAAGTTTGCTCTGGTTTTCTACTGACATCCACTGCTGAGTCGCTATGCACACACTCAGCCTAGGTGGCGCTGTGTACATAGCAATATACTGATGGTGTGGTCAGAGATCTGGTCACATGACTTTAAATGTAATGTCGCTGGGGCATTATGTATATGCAGGTACTACTAGGTACACTTAAATTTGATGAATCCAGGCCTTGCTAAATAATAACATTCTGTCTGCCTAAAACCACCAATAGGGGGAGCTCTCTGTATACTGTGTTATATTTTATTTCAACACTAGGCACCGCCATTGCTCATCTGTTCTCAGAAGCTGATACACAGAAAATGGGGCAGGAAGCAGACAGCGCCCTCCTCCGTGTAATGGCTGAACTGAGTTACTGCAGCTTAGTGAATGGGAGCTGATCTGCAGTACCAGGTCTGGCCTCTACACAGAGAACAGCGCTCTCTGATTCCTTTTCCATACTCTGTGTATCAGCTGCTGAAACAGCTGATCGATGGGGTTGTCAGACCCCACCAATCTACCAATCTGATAGTGATGACCTATCCTTAAAGTGAATGTAATGCCATTTTTTAATTCTATCACTTTTTTCAAATTTTTTTTTTATTTTCTGATTGTAGATATTTTTTATTCTATTTTCTGTACATGATTATTGGGGTGGCCATGTTGCCTCGGCTTCTCCTCTGCTCTGTTAACAGCATTCAGTGCTCTGCTTTACAGCAGTCTCATGACCATAGTACCAATAGACTGGAACCAACTCACTGAGGTCTATGGGAGAGTTTTCTAGACATGCTCAGTGCAGGGAGGGGGAGGAGATAAGCTGTGACATCATCTATAGTCAGTAATGATGGCGCAGCGGTGTTATCTACAGAGACGTTATCTCCTACTGTAATCCTGTCTGTGATGTAAATGAGGTGCAAAGAAAACACCTGCAGAATTGGCAAGTGTCAGTCTATTATTAGGCTTAGTGGCCAGAATGAAAATTGCAGGATATAGGACTTTTTTTTTTCTTTTTTTTTTACACATATGGAAAATTAAAAATAATATAATCATTTTTTTTTTTTTTTTTTTTTTTTTTTTTATAATAGGCCATTTTTAGCAACACATTCCTTTTAAGATAGATCATAAATTTATTTTTTTTTGCCTTGAAAACCCCTTTAACCCCTTCCTTGCTAAGGATGTATCTTATAATTCCTTGCAGGGAAACACTTTAGGACATATCGGACTACTAAAGATCAGTCTACTGTACAGACTGGTCTTGTTGTAAAGCTAAGAATCAAAAAATTGTCCTGACCACCAAAGATGCCAAATGTGTCCAACCCCCTGTGAGTAACCGCGCCAGCTCTGCTACATTCACAGCACACACTATACTGTAATACTTTGCCGTCTACGTGTTGATATGGCAGTGTCTCTAGATATGATGTAGAAATCTCGGTCTCCGCACAGTGAGATGTCTGAACAGAAGTTCTTTGCACTAAGCAGCCAACCTTAAAGACGAACCCGAGGGAACCTCCGAGCTTTCTCTCTCCCTACAGGCGCAGTGACTACTGACAACCTCAACGCTACAGGCCCTGTGACAACCCCTGGGGCGGACGAATCTCCATGGCTAATCCAGATGGCCAGGCCACACAATGTCGGGATCTAGGAGGAGCAGACTATGACAACAACACTGAGCAGAGCCTCAGCGGAGACAAGAAGCAAGGCAGACGCCTTCATCTTAATATATGCAAAAATAATTATGCAAATGTATGTAAACAACCTCAATAAGGCAAATTATTAGAAATAAAGTCTCAATGTTTAAAGTTTTAAAACAGACACAATGAATCAAAATGTAATGTAGATGTAAAACTAGAAAAGTAACCGTACCTAATAACTACACAGAACGAAAACATGAAGAACTACAAGTCCAAGCATATACCTGCCACAACTGTGGACATTTCTTCACTAGCACTCTACGGCAACTTGTCTGATAGCTGAAATAACAGGATAGTGTCAGTCTGTACTGCCATTCTAGCATTGTATTCATCCACTAGGAAGCTCAGGATGAGCTGATTGTGATTGCTATTTAAAGCAATTCCGCATCTAATACTGAGACTGGGGACACTGTCCTGAAAGGAATGATAGCGCAGCCTCTCGGACTGTATAATGTCAGTCTTTACTGTAATTCTAGCATTTTGCTCCTCAACCAGGATGAACTGATTGTGACTATTAGATAACGGCAATCTATAGCACGGCTACTGGGCAAGGCTTTGAATAAAGCCCAGGCCCTTGGCTAGCTATCAGACTCAACAAGATATCCACCATGTCAGAGTCACCAGGTCCTCAGCTGTAACAAAACAACCAGGAGAGTCAAGAACGGCTTTGGCGCCATTCACATGAGTCTACAGGTCATTACAGAGCGGGGTGTCTACATGTTCAGCCGCCGCGTTTCCTGTATCCCATCTAATGATGAGCGTAATCCCGCTGTATGTCAGAGACAAATGTATGCGCATTCCTTAATCCCTGACACCTAGAAAGCCAATTGTAATGGAGTGCTTAAGGATCCTCTCATCAGTTAACGAGACGCCGGTTCCCCTGACAACACTCCTAGGAAATGAGCCCTTATCGGAGAATGGACTGTCCCTGCTTCAGACTCAGCAGGAGGGATCAATGGACTAATCCAATAAGTGGGCCGCTTAGATACCCGATCAATTCAAGGGGAAATTGCTCTGATAATATTGTGACTGATGTGCTGTATGTAGGAGATCATAATGTTATTATTGCCCTGCTCGCTGATTTGCAGGAGGAGCAGGCTTTATTGCAGCGTACAAGATCCGGGACTCTCTCATGTAACATTCATCTTCTCCTTCTATATTGATTTCTCATCTATAAGAAGCTCCATACAACTGATATACTGATGCAATTTAGTTACAGTGTAACTACCATTTTATTTTAATTTTTGCTATTATGTCAGGGGGTGAGTGATGAACATTTGTGTAATATACTTAATTAACCTATCTAACTTTCCTAATAGAAAACAGGCTTTTCTAATTAAGCATTGCCAGGGAAACTCTGTCCATACTCCTGTGTCAGGGGGTGAGTGGTGAACATAAGTGTAATATACTTAATTAACCTCTCTAACTTTCCTAATAGAAAACAGGCTGTTCCAAGTAAGCATTGCCATTCAGACTTTGTCCATACACCTGTGTCAGGGGGTGAGTGATGAACATAAGTGTAATATTTTATTAACCTATCTAACTTTCCTAATAGAAAACAGGCTGTTCTAATTAAGCATTGCCATTCAGACTTTGTCCATACACCTGTGTCAGGGGGTGAGTGATGAACATAAGTGTAATATTTTATTAACCTATCTAACTTTCCTAATAGAAAACAGGCTGTTCTAATTAAGCATTGCCATTCAGACTTTGTCCATACACCTGTGTCAGGGGGTGAGTGATGAACATAAGTGTAATATTTTATTAACCTATCTAACTTTCCTAATAGAAAACAGGCTGTTCTAATTAAGCATTGCCAGGGAGACTCTGTCCATACACCTATGTCAGGGGGTGAGTGGTGAACATAAGTGTAATCTACTTAATTAACCTATCTAACCTTCCTAATAGAAAAGAGGGTTGTTCTAAGTATGCATTGCCATTCAGACTTTGTCCATACACCTGTGTCAGGGGGTAAGTGGTGAATATTTGTGTGATATACTTTATTAACCTATCTAACTTTCCTAATAGAAAATAAGTGGGGATGGTCACTTCAAATGGCTGTATCTCCGGTTTTATACCACCTAGATAAATAGTTCTGGCATCCTAAGAAAGATGAGATTCTCGGCTGTCAAGACTAGCTATAAAAGATTAGCGATATCAGTAGTGAAAAACACCCTTAAAAAAAAAACAAAAGCAAATTAGAGCAAGAGTTGGACTTGGGATATGGAAAAAATAGAGACAGAAGTGGTTGTTTGGCCTCCCTAGTCCTGCTTTTAATGGTGACTATTATTATACTATACGATAGCTCCCAATCTTACTATGACAGATCTCAGTGGCAAATCTTTACCCTTGGCATTGACTTTCCCCTTTATTGGAGCAGAGACTAGCCTGATCAGGGCCTTAGATCATGTCCCCAGAGTAGATACCAAGTGATCGCAACAGAAACCAAGAACAAGACAGAAGCGAAGTCAGAACATGCACAAAAAACAGGCAGTACAAAATCAAATGAATGTAGTGGCCATAGAATTCATAGAAATCATTCTTGTGCATACAAAATCAATCTGTTTTTCATAGAACGCACAAAAATGATTTTGTGACGCTGTTTATTTCATGTACAGAATTTCTTTTGAGCAGAAAATGTCATTTTGTGGCACAAAATACTATTTTTAAGTTACAAAAATTGACTTATATCAGAATTTATTTTGTGACACAGAATGTTATTTTGTCACATAAATTGTGATTTTGACACACATATATGTGTAATATAATACACATCATGTCACAAAATAAACTATGTATTACTAAATAAAATTCTGTACAACAAAATAACATTCCTTGGGACAAAATAAATTCTGTGTCACAAAAAGCCCTTGTGATGGAAAAATTGATCCTATAAACATGAAAGGTGCTTTTTGTAGACACCATTGTTTTATCTGAGCACAACATAGATGATGTGAGCCCATATGTGTTGTGAGCATTGTTGTGTCTATAGAATGTATTGTGTCACACATTTTGTGATTGTAACATATTTCGTAACATATTTTGTGACAAATTTTGTGATATATTTTCACTGTATTCTGTCTTTATTAAATGCATTTTGTCTCCCAAAATTTACTATGATGAAACGGCGCCCCGGTTGGCGGTGCTGGCACAGGAGCGAGGTAGGTAGCAGAGCCGGGTATTAAAGTGATGAGAATATCTATCCCTTTAAGAGCGTGTCCAGGGTTCAGCTAATAGACTACAGTACAAATCCTCCTGATCCGCCCGGTACGTGTTAATGTACCTGTGATATCAGTAATTCCTCCAGTACAAGTGGAGCAGAACGGACGGCCATTGTCACATCTGACTACATCTAATGCATCGATACAGCACACTGTGACTTTATCATCTTGAAAACATCATCTTAAGCTTCAAAGTACTTTAGATATTATGAAAATAGGAGAGGGGGCGAAAGCAACAGGAAAATCTTTAACAGAGGTAATGCAAATACCTTACCAAGTAACAACTGGAGAATACAGAGACTTGTGGCAGGCACAAAAAAGTAACACGATTACTACACGAAACATATACACATGGGGGCTACAGGGTATGGGGGCTACAGGTATGTGACATGGAGGTGGTTGGCTCAGCTTGGGACCACATGTGCAGTATACCTCTTGATGCCCTATTATAACACAGCAATCTATGACCGCCGCCATACCTTTACCTCTACCAATGGGAATGGCTGCCAAAGTATTGCTCTAGATGCTGTAAGGGCCCTGTTGCTCCATGCGGCCATGTACATGCACTACCTGCTGCCTCTGGGCCTGCTATAGGGCACACATATACTCACTCACTGCCAATGAATGGGCCAGTAATCTTTCCCCAACCAATCTCTTCCAGTCTGTATGTACAAAAGTCTGAGCAATGTGGTTCCTAGCTTGCTAGAATCCCTCTAAGGTGTTTCCTCTACTGTATATTGACCCCAGGATGTTATTTGACCTCATGCTGTTTTTTGCCTTATGCTCCGCTTTTACACCTGGTATTGACCTGTTCCTATCCACTGCACCTGTGCTGCCAGCCCTGACCTCCAGCCTGTTTACTTTCTCTGCACACACTCGGTCTGCCCTGACTATCTGTGTAGACTAAGCCAGTTATACCGGGAGGGAAAAAAATTCCTCACCAGTGCAAGACTATAGGAGTTATTTGGTTGCAATTGTTGCTATTAATAGTGGTGTAGGCGATTATTATACGTATATAGTTACTTGTAACATTAAAAATAAGCAGGTCCATCAAGTCCAACTGAAAATCCAACAGTGTTGATCCAGAGGAAGGCAAAAACCTCTATAGGTAATAATAATTAACACATATTAATGGAAAAAAAAAATATTTCCCATCTCTAAATATATAGTTATGTGCATGGATATAATGCTGCACAGGAGTAATGATTTCAGTAATAGTTTATTTTTATTAAATATTTTTTTGTTTATTTTTTGTCAAAATTAAGTGAGTGAAAGGAAATGTAAATTCCATCAATATTTGCTGTGACCTTTGCCCTTTGCCTTCCATCAGTTCTTCTCGGTACTTGCAGACAGTTTTTGGCAGAACTGGGCAGGGAGGTTGTTGCCGCCGCCATCTTGGAGAACTAAGCACAGATCTTCTGTGGCTGTCGCTTGCTCCAATCCGTCTGTCTCTTCATGCCATCCCAGACAGACTGGACGATGCTGAGATCAGGGCTATATCTGTGGGGGCCGGATCATCACTTCCAGGACTCCTTCTCCAAAGGGCAAAGGTCACACCAAATATTGATGGGATTTACATTTCTCTTTTATTTAACCACATCATTTTGATAATTAACAAAAATAAACTATTAACTCTTCTATTTCTGGAGGCATTCTTACTGCGCAGCATAATTTCTACATCTGCCTTAAACTTTTGCACAATACTGTATATCAGAATAAATCACTGGATCAACATCCCAATAAATCTACAGATGCAGAATCTAATACCGATAGAAAGGAAAGGTGTTCAGGTCCGTCTTGAACTTGCACAATGTGACATCCATCACAACATCCTGTGAATGCAAATTCCATAGTGTCACCGCTGTTACTGTAAAGAATCCTGCCTATGATGAAAGTGAAGCCTTCGTTGCTCAAGATATAAAGGATACCTCCTTGTCATGGTTACAAGACTTGGTATAAAGAGATCACTGGACAGATCACCGCGCTCTCCATTGATATACATTGCCCAAAATTGTGAATAGCTTTCTACATGGGGTCTGACCAGTGATCTGTATAGAGACAAATCTGTGTATGGAATCATTTGCTTTTCGGAAATATTCATAAACTATGAAAATTCAAATTTAATTTATATTTATTGAGACACATATAAAAAATAGGAAAAACCTGGAAAGGGGGCACATACTTTTTATGGTATGTTCATTACACTACCTACAGCTTTCCTATTACATCAGGCAGCCTGAGAGAGGTTACGATTTTCTTTCCTGGGTTTTGTCGCCATTGTTTTCTATGCTTCTGCTAGCTTATGGTCATCTTATCTGTAATAAAATACTAATAAAATTCAGATTGCAAACACGGCCTCTCATAACACAATGCATAAACACTCATATATTCCCCGGCTTTATTGGTTTCTTTTATTTTCCCATTTCTTACGTCTCAGCGTTACCTTTTTTTTTTGTGACAAGGAAGCAAAGAATAACAGCAAATTATTATCTTTGTTCTCTTCTCAAATCAAATAAAAGATCGATCTTGATATTAAACATGTTATTTGGTTTAGATGATTCTTGTCACAGCTTTCTAGAAATCTTCTAAAGGGTGAAAATAATAATAAAAACAACAATGAAGAAAGAAATTGTTTAGAAACACGAAAAACTTAGAGACAGGACTGAAAAATCCCACAGTACAAAAAACTGACAAGTGGTATAAATTACTATAATATTGTCTTTTACAAATAATAATATAACTAATATAATACCGCTCCATTGTACAAGAATATAACTACTATAATACTGCTCCTATGTACAAGAATATAACTGCTATAATACTGCCCCCTATGTACAAGAATATAACTACTATAATACTGCTCCTATGTACAAGAATATAACTGCTATAATACTGCCCCCTATGTACAAGAATATAACTACTATAATACTGCTCCTATGTACAAGAATATAACTACTATAATACTGCTCCTATGTACAAGAATATAACTACTATAATACTGCTCCTATGTACAAGAATATAACTGCTATAATACTGCCCCCTATGTACAAGAATATAACTACTATAATACTACTATGTACAAGAATATAACTACTATAATACTGCTCCTATGTACAAGTATATAACTACTATAATACTGCTCCTAAGTACAAGAATATAACTACTATAATACTGCTCCTATGTACAAGAATATAACTACTATAATACTGCTCCTATGTACAAGAATATAACTACTATAATACTACCCCCTGTGTACAAGAATATAACTACTATAATACTACCTCCTATGTACAAGAATATAACTACTATAATACTACTCCTATGTACAAGAATATAACTACTATAATACTGCTCCTATGTACAAGAATATAACTACTATAATACTGCCCCTATGTACAAGAATATAACTACTATAATACTGCCCACTATGTACAAGAATATAACAACTATAATACTACCTCCTATGTACAAGAATATAACTACTATAATACTGCTCCTATGTACAAGAATATAACAACTATAATACTACCTCCTATGTACAAGAATATAACTACTATAATACTGCTCCAATATACAAGAATATAACTACTATAATACTGCTCCTATGTACAAGGATATAACTACTATAATACTACCTCCTATGTACAAGGATATAACTACTATAATACTGCTCCTATGTACAAGAATATAACTACTATAATACTGCTCCTATGTACAAGAATATAACTACTATAATACTGCCTCTTATGTACAAGAATATAACTACTATAATACTGCTCCTATGTGCAAGAATATAACTACTATAATACTGCTCCTATGTACAAGAATATAACTACTATAATACTGCTTCTTATTTACAAGAATATAACTACTATAATACTACCTCCTATGTACAAGAATATAACTACTATAATACTGCTCCTATGTACAAGAATATAACTACTATAATACTGCGCCTATGTACAAGAATATAACTACTATAATACTGCTCCTATGTACAAGAATAGAACTACTATAATACTGCTCCTATGTACAAGACTATAACTACTATAATACTACCTCCTATGTACAAGAATATAACTACTATAATACTGCTCCAATATACAAGAATATAACTACTATAATACTGCTCCTATGTACAAGAATATAACTACTATAATACTGCCCCCTACGTACAAGAATATAACTACTATAATACTGCTCCTATGTACAAGAATATAACTACTATAATACTACCTCCTACATACAAGAATATAACTACTATAATACTACCTCCTACATACAAGAATATAACTACTATAATACCACTCCTATGTACAAGAATATAACTACTATAATACCGCTCCTATGTACAAGAATATAACTACTATAATACTGCTCCTATGTACAAGAATATAACTACTATAATACTGCCTCTTATGTACAAGAATATAACTACTATAATACTGCTCCTATGTACAAGAATATAACTACTATAATACTGCCTCTTATGTACAAGAATATAACTACTATAATACTGCTCCTATGTACAAGGATATAACTACTATAATACTGCCTCCTATGTACAAGAATATAACTACTATAATACTGCCTCTTATGTACAAGAATATAACTACTATAATACTGCTCCTATGTACAAGGATATAACTACTATAATACTGCCTCCTATGTACAAGAATATAACTACTATAATACTGCTCCTATGTACAAGAATATAACTACTATAATACTGCTCCTATGCACAAGAATATAACTACTACAATACTGCCTCTTATGTACAAGAATATAACTACTATAATACTGCTCCTATGTGCAAGAATATAACTACTATAATACTACCTCCTATGTACAAGAATATAACTACTATAATACTGCTCCTATGTACAAGAATATAACTACTATAATACTGCTTCTTATGTACAAGAATATAACTACTATAATACTCCTCCTATGTACAAGAATATAACTACTATAATACTGCCCCCTATGTACAAGAATATAACTACTATAATACTGCTCCTATGTACAAGAATATAACTACTATAATACTGCTCCTATGTACAAGAATATAACTACTATAATACTGCCTCCTATGTACAAGAATATAACTACTATAATACTGCCTCCTATGTACAAGAATATAACTACTATAATACTGCCTCCTATGTACAAGAATATAACTACTATAATACTGCCTCTTATGTACAAGAATATAACTACTATAATACTACCTCCTATGTACAAAAATATAACTACTATAATACTGCTCCTATGTACAAGAATATAACTACTATAATACTGCTCCTATGTACAAGAATATAACTACTATAATACTGATCCTATGTACAAGAATATAACTACTATAATACTGCCCCTATGTACAAGAATATAACTACTATAATACTGATCCTATGTACAAGAATATAACTACTATAATACTGCCCCTATGTACAAGAATATAACTACTATAATACTGCCTCCTATGTACAAGAATATAACTACTATAATACTGCCCCCTATGTACAAGAATATAACTACTATAATATTGCTGGTGTTGGCAAAACACTTGACCACACTCAATGATATTGTGTAATCCTTGAGTGTAACGTTTCGCTCTCATATAAATGACCTTCATCAAACACTATAACAAAATAATATATCAATACAAGGACTATGCAGAGTATACAAGTTACAAGTATGTTACAGAACATAGGTATGTATGCAGATAAATATGACTGGTATAAAGTATAAGGATATGTAGGGACATATAATATAGATACAATACATGTAGAGTGCGATATATTTAACATTGCAGTTATACAGATTGTTCTAGATTTCTGATATCAGAGAATAATACAATAAAATACAAAGAACGTAATAAGATAAAGATACACAAGGCCGGGCTGAAGATTAAAAAAACATAATATTGTCTGCTGAATATGCAAATGACATTTGCTCTGTATGCTCTGTATGCAAATTAGACTGACCTTTAGCACTGGAATTCCAAGTCTATTATGACATCACCAGACCATGATGACATCACAATGATGGCCCCTGCATAGAAGACCTTACACTACAGAAGCTGCTCACTCCTACAGAGGACGGCGAAAGGCGAGGACTATGCTGAGGAGACTGCTCCAGGTATGTACAGTATAGAGGATTTACTATAGGGGGCGCTCACATGTCCATGCTGGGGAGGATTCAGGATATCTAAATTTCCTTTCACATCACACAACACAGCGCCCCCCAGTGCTGGCCCCTTGTACTTGTGTATAGACTGAGCGTCTGCGGCTCTTACTTATTATGATAATGATATTGGGGCAGATTTTGATGGTGTCCTATTATTATATCCCCATCCCTTTTAGGTCCACTTCAGACTTGGACCCCAAAAACTACATCAAAACCTGCCTGTGTGATTCCAGCCTAGACATCCCGTAATCTACAGAGATATATACAAGTGACCAGGACATGACAATTATTTTGGAGGTTTTTATACCCAGCACTGGGGGGGATTTATTAAGGCTCTGTGTAATGTGAAGTGCTGGAGTATTATACACTCGCCTCCTAATAAATGTATCGCCTCTATGGCCGCCTCTGCCAGAAAGTCACATTTATTGCACTGGAATATGCAGTAACTCCTGAGGTCAATTTTGGTTGCAAATTTTGGCAGGGTGCTTTAGGCCCCACCCAGTCTGCTAAGCCACGCCCATTGAAAAAAGCATAGAATCAGAAAAAAGTTACAAATGTTTATGTAAATGAGGCACGGGCCAAAATTTGCAACTTTTTTCTGCCACAATTCCAGTAATGATTAATTTCCCTCTTGGAACATCACATGACCATATGACATCACACAGGACCATATGACATCACAATGATGTATTTACATACAATGACCTTAAACTATAAGAGCATTTCTATAGGTGAGGTCCAGGCCAAGAGAGGGGAGGACGAGGTCCGGTATGGAGGGGAATTTATCAGGTCTGGGGTTTTATACTTCATGTAAAGTGCAAAATACACTAAATTTATTAAGAAGTACAAGCTATGAGCTAGTTTACATTTGTGCCATAATTACTCCATTCTTGGCATATGTTATAGTAAATCTGTATGTTTGGTGGAGGCTCCGCCCCTTCTGATAAGCCCCTCCCATTTTGTAATTAATTCGATATTTGTGTAATGTGACGGCTTCAGGTTTTATATCCACTCACATTGTATATTTTTCTTTATTTCAGTCTCTATCAGCGTAGTCTGAGCCGCCTCCTCCACAGGCCTGAGAGGTAAGTACCGCATCGTTATACCCCACCGCTATACCCCACCTTTATTCCGCACATTTATACCCCACTTCTATCATATTTATTAATATATTTTATATTATTTTTAGTTGATTTTCTGGGTATTTTAGATTTTGGGCCTTAATAACCAGACACAGGGGTTTTGGGGGAAGATTACCTACAATAGACGACCTGTTCCCATAGGATCTATAGGGGTATGTGAGCCCCCAAGAGAATAAAGGTGGGGGGTTACATTATCAGTACCATGGAGTATCAGGCACCGCTCCTGGCTTACAAATAATACATTAAGTCGCTCTCTGATTTGTAATTCCACACTTTTCCAGCGGAGGCGCTGCAGTGGAAAAACAATGCTTAGTCTTAGTGAACCTGAAGGAAAGGTCACAGGTATAATAAGGAGGGATTATTCTACAGATGTCACCTGGAAAGAGAGATCCTAAAAATGTCAGAGGTGTCACCAACTGTAGCGACCAATCAGAGAATAGTTTATTAGGTCACTGGGCAGCTCTGGGATGGGGTAGGGAGGGACTGGGCAGCTCAGGGGTGGGGCAGGGAGGGACTGGGCAGCTCAGGGGTGGGGCAGGGAGGGGCTGCGCAGCTCAGGAGTGGGGCAGGGAGGGGCTGGGCAGCTCAGGGGTGGGGCAGGGAAGGGCTGGGCACCTCAGGGATGGGACAGGGAGGGGCTGGGCAGCTCAGGGGTGGGGCAGGGAGGGGCTGGGCAGCTCAGGGGTGGGGCAGGGAGGGGCTGGGCAGCTCAGGGGTGGGGCAGGGAGGGGCTGGGCAGCTCAGGGGTGGGGCTGGGGCATTCAGAAGATCAGAGGAAATGACTGATTTTGTTTTTCTCTTTTCTTTTCCTTCACCAGGTCTCTACAAAAAGATCTTCATGACAAAGGCCAAAGTAGGGCCGGAGGGTTCCTTCCTTTAGATTGTAAGCTCCTCGGAGAAGGAAAACATTAACCTTTTAATGACCACTCCCCCACCCACCATAGTTCATACCATGTGCGCCTTCATAGTCTACAATTTTTGATTCTATTCCAAATAGTATTAGACTGCCCCCTATGTTTTGGGGTTGGTGTAGATGAAGCCGTAACCGCTCATGGCCTGCATGCAGCTGCAGGATTTCTTAGCATGGCTGCCTCTTGTATCACAAAGCAGTGGTCATTAAAGGGTCAATGATGGTTTTCTTTAGTCTGTAAGCTCAGAAGAGCAGGCGTCATAGAAGGTTGGAAGGAATCTCCGGAATTGTAAGCCTAGTCAGTCCCCGGAGGATCTATAGGGTCCTTGCTCTTATGTCTGCTCCATAAGGGTTTAAGTAATCTGGAGGATGACTTTTCGGCAGGAATCCTCTCTTTAGGCTAGGGGTAGTGATGACCAGGCTGGCGGTCTTGGCTGTGACATACGTCATGTGGTTGGAAATCGCAGTGTCGCGTCGCTTTCGTCGATGTTTAATGGAGGCGAATATGGGCGTGTTATGATGATGAGCAAGTCACCACCTGCAAATCCGCCAATATGTGCGCCGATTTGTTATTGCTGTGGTTGCAACCAATGGTCGGGTCCAAAACTCAAAATGACCTTGTATTGTTGGACGATCGCGGCACTTGTAAGTCGTCGGCGCACGACCACATTCACCTCCACTGGCTGAGATACAGGCGGCGATACACTGTGGTCTCTGGCTGTACGATGTGTGTTGTGGCTGATGATGGTCAGAATGGTCAACATATATTATGTATCACAGAGAGGATTCCTTTCTATAGACTGTAAGCTCTTAGGAGCAGGATGACGCCAAGTTATATTGTATGTATTATTATATATGCGGTTATGTAGATTGTCAGCTCTTCGGAGCAGGTTTCTGGTCAGCAGTAGGCAGATGGATAGACATGGTCCAGGGTTATATCGCCGATCGCCATATTTGGGGTCAGGGAGGAATTATTTTTTTCCCCTGAGACTCAGATCTCGGGGGTTTTTCTTCGCCTTCCTCTGGATCATCGGGTTGGGGCTCTTATAAGGACCACAACCCCCATCATTTAGTAGGATATAATACGAGCCCTTATTATTAATGGCTCCTCTGCTTATTGCTAATAAAAGGTATAAAATTAGCCGTTCCGGTGTCCGGTGTCCTTATTGTCTCCGATTATTCATTTGGTACAATAAATGATCTCTTGTCATCTGCTACATCTACATCTAACACATTAGTGGGCCAAGTGTAAAGTTATCATGAGCGCCCCCTCCTCATTTCCATAACCCCCAATATTGTAAAATAGGAATGACACCGCCTACCTGACCTATGTGAGGGTTCAATAGGGGGCGTTATACATAATGGGGGGTGAAGCCATTATACTGTGTGGGGACTGGAGGGACAATATGCTGTGCGGGGGTCAAAAAGCGTATTATACTATGCATGGAGCTCTAAACAGGACATTATACCATGTAAGGGATAATATACTGTGATAGACACCAAATTTGCACCCCCCCCCTTTCCCCGTGCACACCCTGTTCTACATCATGACCACCTAGGGGTAGGGCTTGTTAGCAAAGGGGTGGGGCTTGTATGAAGAGTGACAGGGCCTTAAAAAATATCTAAAAGTGATATAAAACATATAAAATAATAATAATAATATTTGTGCTGTTCCCCTTATTCACTTATCACCAGGGGGTTAATAATTAGCATAAACCTCCAGATGAAGGACCTGCGATCTCGTCATGTGACCAGGATGCCTCAGAGATCCTTCAGCCCTTCCAGCTTTGTAAACTGCCCTGATGCATGGCTGGTATTATTAGTACGGTTTCTGCATTGTGCAGATGCCCAGACTGGTGAGGACCCCTGCCTCACCCCCACTGCAGCACCGCCATAGATAAAGGCATACCTCCCAACTTTCAAAAGATAAAAAGAGGGACACAATGTGTGGCGCAAAAAATGTAGCTCCACCCACTTTTATGTTGACTCCGCCCATTCTCATCCATTTTTCTATGTGTCCCCACACACTATAACCCTCCTACAGTCACCCTAACCTTATATGCCCCCATCATCTCCACTTGCCCCATAGTATGAAGTCCCCTCTGGTGGTGCCCCAGTTTAAACTGCGGGAAACTAGAGCGAGATATTAAACTGGAGGTAGCTGGAGCAGGACATTAAACTGGGGGCAACTAGAGGCAGACGTGTACTCCTCCAGCTACCCCCACAGTTTGATGTCCTCCTCCAGTTACCCCCAGTTTAATGTTCCTCTTCATCTCCCCCCCAGTTTAATGTCCCCCTCTCCATCTGTGCACAGTTTAGTGTCCACCTCCAACTGCCCAAAGTTTAATGCCCCCCCATCTGCCCCCAACTTAATATCACCCTTTATCTGACACCAGTTTAATGTTCCCTTCATCTTCCTCTAGTTTAATATCCCCCTCCATCTGCCCTTAGTTTAATGTCCCCCTCCATCTGCCCTCAGTTTAATGAGTTGAAACCTGGACATACCTCCTGCCGACCGAGACAGCGGGACAGGATCCAGAATCTGGGACTGACCAGCTGAATTTGGTACGGTTGGGAGGTATGGATTAAGGGCCCCCGATCAGACCGGCCCACCTGGGATCTGTCTGACAGGGTAGATTACCAGCCCGCCAGTAAATCTGCCTTAAATCACAAGGCCTGCACATTCTCATGAATCAGGGGAATTCTCCGTCATCACAGGAATCATAAAGTGACCCACGAATAATATGTCGGTGGAGATGAATCGGCCATAATGACTCTGTCACTGCCAAACCAATTCACCTAGAAAGTCCCTTTTGAAAAATGATGTCAGGAAGGAGATAAGACAATGTCGTCCTTCATCAGTTCTCCGTGATTTGGTCATTTGGGCTTCATGTTATCGTCCATCTAAACAAATAACTTTATGACTTCATCATATGATGTTGTGGCCTCTTCACTACTTACCAGGCACAGCGCCGTTCATTACATAGTGGCTGTGCTTGGTATTGCAGCTCAGCTCATTCACTTGAATGGGTCTGAACTAAGAACAGGCCACGTGACCGAGGAAGATGATTTCACATGGTGTGTAAAAGAGGAGCGGATCTCAGGAAATGCAGTTGCTGTTCAAGCAGCTGATCTGCAGGGGTCCCAGGTGTCAGACCCTCACTGATCTTCCAAAGGATAAGTCATCAATTATTAAGTCCCAGAAAGCCCCTTTAAGATATCACATAACTTATCCTAACCACATAAAGCTCTGTATAGATTTGCTCACATACTTGGTCAAATAGATCCAGTTTGGTAACAGGAACATGGTGTCAGGTCCAGGAATTGGTAGGAGAAGGTTGAGGTCAGGGGTCAGGACCAGAATCTGTACAGGAGCTGCCTATTAAAGTTATCTGGGACAATGATATGAGACGCTGTGGCTGGGACTCAAACTTGTATGTAGTCCAGTTTACTGTGTTTCTCCAAAAATAATGGAAGAGTGAAGAAATCAGGCGATACCTTTTAGAGGCTAACTGAGTATATTTATAAGTAAGCTTTCAGGAGTACTAGCTAGCTCCCTTCATCAGACATGATGTGATACAAGAACTGAAAATTCAAAGATTTTTATACACATGGTTTTCAAAGCATTTTAGAGTCCTTAAAAAAAATTGCAATCTAAGTAGAGAAGTTATTTACAACAGGTCAAAAAAACAGTCTGGAAACTTGTGGTGCGTGACGGAGGGATCAGTAATTCTTGCTGTTATCTGTTTGCTATCAGGAGGTGATTTGTGTCCCTCACAGTTCATACATAGTGTGATTTGAAGCTGGCATGAATATTGAGTTCAGTTCATGGTTCATACATAGTGTGACATGAAGCTGGCATGAATATTAAGTCCAAATTGCAGAGTTTGAAATTCTTGCATAAATTTGTACTCCGATTCTTTACTTTTCTCCTGCGTCTTAAAATGTCCCATTAAAACCACAACCCGCAAATCTTCAATAGAGTGGTTTTCTCCGGAGAAATGTGCGGCCACTGGGAGATCGGTTCTGCTGTTATTAATATTGGATCTATGTGAGTTCATGCGCTAAGTCTCTGCCCTGTTTCCCCGACATAGAGGCCTGTGGTGGGACATTGCACACACATTATGAGGTACACCACATTGGAAGACCTGCAGGAAAATGTCCCCCTAATTCTGTGCACCTGTTGTGACTGTGGGACAGGTACACTGTCAGCGGTGTGGATGTGCTTGCAGGTCATGCACCTTTTATGTAGGCAAGGTGAGGTGCCATTTTCAGTTGGGGCCTTCAGGGCACTCCGGACGATAATACGCCTCAGGTTTGGTGGTTGTCGAAAGGAAAGGAGAGGGGGGACTGGAAATATGTCCTTGAGTCTGTTGTCCCTATGTAGCACAGGTTGGAGCTCCTTGGCAATCCTTCGTAGGATCTCCAGCTGTGGGTTGTAGGTGACTACTAGGGGCACTCGGGCTTCTTTCTGGGTCTCTCTATATGTGAGCAGACTGTCTCTGTTAATGGCTGCCGCTTTATTTAATTGGTTGTCTGTTACTTTTGGTTTGTATCCCAATCTGAGAAATTTCATCCTCAGATCCAGGAGGTGCTTGTCCAGGTCTGTTTTGTCGGAGCAAATACGATTGTATCGTATAGCCTGGCTGTAGATTATAGATTGTCTTGTGTGCTTGGGGTGGAAGCTGTCGTTTCTCAGGTAGGCCGTTCTGTCTGTGGGTTTGTGGTATATTGATGTGAGTAGCCGGTGGTCTTTGATGTATATTGTGGTATCCAGAAAGTGAATTTCACTCCCTGAATAGCTAAGTTTAAGGTGGATGGTCGGGTGAAAGTCATTGAAGTCATTATGGAATTGAAGTAGGGCCTCCTCACCTGCAGTCCAGATGACAAGGATATCATCGATATAACGAAGGTAAATCATAGGTTTGGTGGCGCATGTTGATAAATATGTTCCTTCCATTTCTGCCATAAAGAGATTTGCATATTGGGGTGCACATCTGTTCCCCATTGAAGTTCCCATTCGCTGTAGATATAGATCCTCTCCAAAGGTAAAATGGTTGTGGCTAAGGATGAATTGTATGAGCTGCGTTACTGGTTCTGTTGGGAGGTTTTGTTTTGCCAGGTGTACCCGACATGCTGCAACTCCATCCTTGTGGGGAATGTTGGTATACAGGGATTCCACATCCATGGTGGCCAAAATGGTACCCTCAGGTAGTGGGCCCAGGGCATTCAGTTTGTTAAGAAGGTCAGTGGTGTCCTGGATATAGCTTGGAGTATCCCTGACTAGGGGTTTTAGGAGATTTTCCACCCAACCTGAGATGTTTTCTGTCAGTGTCCCAATGCCAGAAATGATAGGCCTCCCAGGGTTGCCATCTTTGTGTATCTTTAGGAGCATATAGAAGCAGCCCGGTCTGGGATCTTGTGGGATAAGTCCTTTTACCTGATTCTGGATCTGGATTGGAAACTCCTTGATCATACTCTTTAGTTCTTTCATATAGGCCTTTGTGGGATCACTTCCAAGTTTGGAGTAATGGATGGGATCTGACAGTTGCCTGTTTGCTTCCTGGATATAGTCTGAGGTGTTCATTATGACTATTGCGCCCCCTTTGTCAGCCGGTTTTATTATTATATCCTGATTTTCTTTCAGTGAAGTAATAGCCTTCTGTTCCTGCAGGGTTAGGTTATGCGCCTGTTTCTTTTGTTTCTCCAGGATTTCTGATTTTACTTTGCTTCTGAAACAGTCAATATATTTATCCAGTGCTGCATTAGCTCCAGGGCGTGGGGTCCAGGTAGATTTTTTGGTAGGATTCCTTATGGGCTGTTTCATCTCAGAGTCGCTGCTGTATGGAAGGTCTTTGTCATAAAAATATTCCCTTAATCTCATTTTTCTGAAAAACTCCTCCATATCATTGCAGAGTTGGATATGGTCAGTGTGTGCCGAGGGGCAGAAGGAGAGACCTTTGGAGAGAACTGACATTTCGTGTTTGTTTGGCTCATAAGAGGAAAGATTCACCACACAGCTTTGCTGAGCTGGGCTAGTACCTGCGGTTGTAGTAATGAGGCCTTTTTGTCTCAGTCTGTGGAGCTTTTTCTTTTTGTTGTTAATAAGCATATCCTGAAGTTTCCAGTAGTATGTGTGGAGTTTGGCCTTCATTTCCTCTGTGTCATTAGCCAATGATGATTTCAGGGCCTGTATCTCCTCCTGTGTTCTTTTTTTGTTGTTATAGGAAATTTTTATCATATTGTTCCGCAGCCTTTCAGATGTCTGAATACATAGTTGTTCTGCATATCGGCTGTTGTAGGTGTTCCGGGTTGGGTTACGTAAATTGAAGCCTTTTGGGATGAGTCTCTCCTTTTTGCATTTTGTTAAGAAGAAGATGTCGCTGTTGAGTTGTGCAAGTTTCTTAAGCCGGTTTTTCAGTTCCATTCTTTTGCGGTACATTGTAGTATCTTTCAAGTTGATAGTAGTATAATGTTGTACCGTGTTAGCCATTGAAAGTAGTGGAAGAGATCCCACAGTCACAACAGGTGCACAGAATTAGGGGGACATTTTCCTGCAGGTCTTCCAATGTGGTGTACCTCATAATGTGTGTGCAATGTCCCACCACAGGCCTCTATGTGGGGGAAACAGGGCAGAGACTTAGTCAGCGCATGAACTCACATAGATCCAATATTAATAACAGCAGAACCGATCTCCCAGTGGCCGCACATTTCTCCGGAGAAAACCACTCTAATGAAGATTTGTGGGTTGTGGTTTTAATGGGACATTTTAAGACGCAGGAGAAAAGGAAAGAATCGGAGTACAAATTTATGCAAAAATTTCAAACTCTGCAATTTGGACTTAATATTCATGCCAGCTTCAAATCACACTATGTATGAACTGTGAGGGACACAAATCACCTCCTGATAGCAAACAGATAACAGCAAGAATTACTGATCCCTCCTTCACGCACCACAAGTTTCCAGACTGTTTTTTTGACCTGTTGTAAATAACTTCTCTACTTAGATTGCAATTTTTTTTAAGGACTCTAAAATGCTTTGAAAACCATGTGTATAAAAATCTGTGAATTTTCAGTTCTTGTATCACACCATGTCTGATGAAGGGAGCTAGCTAGTACTCCTGAAAGCTTACTTATAAATATACTCAGTTAGCCTCTAAAAGGTATCGCCTGATTTCTTCACTCTTCCACTACTTTCAATGGCTAACACGGTACAACATTATACTACTATGTCCAAAAATAAGACACGGTCTTATATTATTTTTTCACCAAAAAAAGGGCTAGGGTTTATTTTTGGGGTAGGTCTCAGTTGCACCACTTCTCTGGAATGCTCTATCCCGGACTATTAGATTAACCCCCAATTTTCACAGCTTCAAGCGTAAACTAAAGACATATCTTATCAGACAGGCCTATTACAACTCCTAATGTAAACCCTTCTGTAGTTAGAATCCCTAAAATATACCCTCCTCTGTTCACACTCCCGCATTACCTCACAGGATATGATGCCGTATCAGACTAACTTTATATGTCCAGGCGCCGTCTGCACGTTAAGGACACGACTGATGACGGCTCCTACAGCTTTATATACAGTGGGGAAAAAAGTATTTAGTCAGCCACCAATTGTGCAAGTTCTCCCACTTAAAAAGATGAGGCCGGCCTGTAATTGTCATCATAGGTAGACCTCAACTATGAGAGACTAAATGAGAAAACGTATCTAGAAAATCACATTTTCTGATTTTTGAAGAATTTTTTTGCAAATTATCGTGGAAAATAAGTATTTGGTCAATAACAAAAGTTTATCTCAATACTTTGTTATATCCTTTGTTGCCAATGACAGAGGTCAAACGTTTTCTGTAAGTCTTCACAAGGTTGGCACACACTGTTGCTGGTATGTCGGCCCATTCCTCCATGCAGATCACCTCTACAGCAGGAATGTTTTGGGGCTGTCGCTGGGCAACATGGACTTTCAACTCTCTCCAAAGGTTTTCTATGGGGTTGAGATCTGGAGACTGGCTAGGCCACTCCAGGACCTTGAAATGCTTCTTATGAAGTCACTCCTTCGTTGCCCTGCTGGTGTGCTTGGGATCATTGTCATGCTGAAAGACCCAGCCACGTTTCATCTTCAATGCCCTTGCTGATGGAAGGAGGTTTGCACTCAAAATCTCACAATACATGGCCCCATTCATTCTTTCATGTACACAGATCAGTCGTCCTGGTCCCTTTGCAGAGAAACAGCCCCATACATGATGTTGCCCCCCCCCATGCTTCACAGTAGGTATGGTGTTCTCTGGATACAACTCAGCATTCACTCTCCTCCAAACACCACGAGTTGTGTTTCTACCAAACAGCTCTACTTTGGTTTCATCTGACCATATGACATTCTCCCAATACTCTTCTGTGACATGCAAATGCCCTCTATTTTTAGATATATGGATTTAAACGCGCGGGCCCAACCGCCCTAAAAAAAAAAAAAAAAAAAATACTATAATACTGCACCTATGTACAAGAATATAACTACTATAATACTGCTCCTATGTACAAGAATATAACTACTATAATACTGCTCCTATGTACAAGAATATAACTACTATAATACTGCCCTATGTACAAGAATATAACTACTATAATACTGCTCCTATGTACAAGAATATAACTACTATAATACTGCCCCTATGTACAAGAATATAACTACTATAATACTGCCCATATGTACAAGAATATAACTACTATAATACTGCACCTATGTACAAGAATATAACTACTATAATACTGCTCCTATGTAAAAGAATATAACTACTATAATACTGCTCCTATGTACAAGAATATAACTACTATAATACTGCTCCTATGAGCAAGAATATAACTACTATAATACTGCTCCTATGTACAAGAATATAACTACTATAATACTGCTCCTATGTACAAGAATATAAGTACCATAATACTGCTCCTATGTACAAGAATATAACTACTATAATACTGCTCCTATGTACAAGAATATAACTACTATAATACTGCTCCTATGTACAAGAATATAACTACTATAATACTGCTCCTATGTGCAAGAATATAACTACTATAATACTGCTCCTATGTACAAGAATATAACTACTATAATACTGCTCCTATGTACAAGAATATAACTACTATAATACTGCTCCTGTGTACAAGAATATAACTACTATAATACTGCTCCTATGTGCAAGAATATAACTACTATAATACTGCTCCTATGTACAAGAATATAATTACTATAATACTGCTCCTATGTACAAGAATATAACTACTATAATACTGCTCCTATGTACAAGAATATAACTACTATAATACTGCTCCTATGTACAAGAATATAACTACTATAATACTACCTCCTATGTACAAGAATATAAGTACTATAATACAGCTCCTATGTACAAGAATATAACTACTATAATACTGCTCCTATGTACAAGAATATAACTACTATCATACTACCTCCTATGTACAAGAATATAACTACTATAATACTGCTCCTATGTACAAGACTATAACTGCTATAATACTGCCCATATGTACAAGAATATAACTACTATAATACTGCTCCTATGTACAAGAATATAACTACTATAATACTGCTCCTATGTACAAGAATATAACTGCTATAATACTGCTCCTATGTACAAGAATATAACTACTATAATACTGCTCCTATGTACTAGAATAAAACACTATAATACTGCTCCTATGTACAAGAATATAACTACTATAATACTGCTCCTATGTACAAGAATATAACTACTATAATACTGCTCCTATGTACAAGAATATAACTACTATAATACTGCTCCTATGTACAAGAATATAACTACTATAATACTACCTCCTATGTACAAGAATATAAGTACTATAATACAGCTCCTATGTACAAGAATATAACTACTATAATACTGCTCCTATGTACAAGAATATAACTACTATCATACTACCTCCTATGTACAAGAATATAACTACTATAATACTGCTCCTATGTACAAGACCCCCTATAACTGCTATAATACTGCCCATATGTACAAGAATATAACTACTATAATACTGCTCCTATGTACAAGAATATAACTACTATAATACTGCTCCTATGTACAAGAATATAACTGCTATAATACTGCTCCTATGTACAAGAATATAACTACTATAATACTGCTCCTATGTACTAGAATAAAACACTATAATACTGCTCCTATGTACAAGAATATAACTACTATAATACTGCTCCTATGTACAAGAATATAACTACTATAATACTGCTCCTATGTACAAGAATATAACTACTATAATACTGCCTCCTAGCTGTGAGGTTGTGTTTCTGTAGCTCTCCTGAGTCTCCTGATGTCTGGAGAAAGCCCAGGGCGGGGCCACCCTGGGTGGGGCAGCTCCCCTAGCAAGGCCCAGGCTCCAAGGCCTACTCTGGGAAACAATTCCCAGACAACTGAGAAAGTGGATGAAAATCCCAAAGTTTCTAGGAATGGAAGTAATGTCCAGAGTGTCAGAAGTCCCAGTGCAAGTCAAGATGGGAAGAAAGTTATTGCAAAGAAAGCAGTAGCAGAAGTAAGCAGAGGTACGGTGAAACAACCTACCAAAGTAATTGTGCAGCATCCAGACAGAATACCTGATTGTAAGAAGAAGGAAGCCGTGCAGCCTGTGCAGATGCCATTACAGGTTACAGGTGTCCCGTCCACTCCACCCTCCTGCAGACAGAGGAGAACGTCCCTGGAGAAACAGACCATGTTGGAGAACATGCAGCGGCCTGTACTGGTGCGGTCTGAGCGGACAAGATCTGGCAGTGGAAACTGCAAAACTGTAGAGAAGGCTGCGGATGAGACCAAAGTGAGACCAGCAGGAAGGCCTCATGGTACCAGTAGTGCGGTCACTGGGAACAAACTGGGACATAGTCCCCAACCTGCAGATTGTGGCCCCATGGCAGTGACAACAGCCGCAGCAGGCCAGAAGTCACAGGCTACACCGTCCAGAAGCCAAACTGCGAGTAACCAGCCTGCAAAACTACCCAATAATGCACAGAGTGTTACAATGGCGGAGCGAGCACCTGAACTGCGCCTGGCAGACGAGATCCCAGCACTGGTCAGGAGACTGGAGACATTAAAGGCGGGTAAAATATATCTGCAGAGACAGATTGACTGCGCCTATAAAATAAGGGCTGCTAAACCTTGGTTAGAGGAAGGAGTGGACAAGAAGCTGAGCGCACTGGCGAAAGAGCTCGCCGATAACGTACAGGAGACCGAGACTGTACTGGAGCAAATGGGACCGGTGGGAGAATCGTACAGAAACCAGCAGCGATTCCAGGAATACCAGAAGTCACCATCATCTCGCTCTAGGTCTGAACCCTCTCAAGATGGCGGCCAGCAGTCCCATGCAAAGCCTATTCTGCAGCCAGCAAGTTTCCCTTTTAAGGAAGGGAATTTGTATGGGGAAGGAGCAGCTAATGCCAAGCCACAGCAAAGACCTGCAGCAGTTCCTGGCAAGGCACCACAAGTCCCAGCAACCAGCACTTTAGAGCAAGATCATGGACCCCTGCCTGAAGTAGCATCTGTGCAGACACCACAAGTCCCAGGAGGCAGGTCATCTCAGCAGGACTGTGGACTGTTACCTGAAGGTACTGGGGTAGCAGCACATTCGGGGTCTCAGGTTGTGAGTGTGTGGGACAGTCTGGACTCTGCTGTGCAAGTCACCAATAGTGACTATAATAATATTGTGGACTCTGCTGTGCAGGACTCTGCTGCCACTGACTGTCTGTCTAATGTGTCTGATATTATAGATAATCCTGTATATAATAATGGTGCAGCAGGGGAAAGTGTTTCTGGGGGGGATCCTTCACCATCTATGACATTAGACCCCTCTACAGTCCAGTCTCTGGAGTCTGCTGATATCACAGACATAGAGGTTGATGGTGGGGCGGACACAGCACAGTCCAATGTACAGGACTTTCCCCCTCTAGATACTCACATAGTAACAGAACCTCGTAGTGCAGGTGCTCAGCAGCCCCCACAGCGCCCACAGACACGCCAAGATGGCGGATCTGGCCATACCTCCTCTGGGAATGCCTGGAGCCGCGGTGCTCCTTCTTTTACATCGAGCACGAACTATACAGGCCAGGCTTTCAAGAGGAGGAATGTAGTCAGGTTTAGGCACAGAGGTGCCAAGGAAGATCTGCCTAATAGAAGGTTTGTGGTCAGAGGGCTCCTATGTACCCAGATGGGCTTCCTGCCGACTGACATCCTGGCAGTGATAAACCTTCCTGACCGCCAGGGGTATGATGTGAGCTTTAAGCTGATGTCTGATCTGGACCGTTTCTGGGCTAATGTCACCAGGTTCAGAGATACTGAGGGTTGGAATAAGTTCAGCTTCATCCCCATCTCTAGGCCAGATACGGCAAATGTCACCATTATATTCTGGAATGAAGCCGTTCCCCCTCAGGACATTGTCATCTGGCTCAGGAGACACTGCGACCTCATGTCCGATCTAACTAAAAACAGGGACGAAGACGGGATCTGGACTGGTGGGTGGAAGGTCCTGGTTAAGTTGCGTCAGAACAACAACGTAACCCAACATCTGCCCAACTCATTTTTTATTGGCCGAGAGAAAGGCGTCTGCTTCTATGCGGGTCAGCCACGCAGATGCTTTAGGTGTGGGAAGGCCGGTCATATAGCGAGTGTATGCACCATGGTAAAGTGCAGCCTCTGTAATGAAGTGGGCCATGTGAGCGCTACCTGCCAAAACATCAGGTGTAACCTATGTGGTAAGATGGGTCACCCCCACAGGGACTGTCCTGATGCTTGGCATAACCTCCATAGGGATATCCCTGATGAGGACTTGCTGGCAGCGGCTGATGACATACAGGAGGAGGAGGAGGCGCTGTTGTCAGGGCCAGTAGTCACTGAGCCAGAGCCCCAAACAGATACAGGTGATACCACCCAGGACCAAGCCCAGTCAGAACCCATTGAGGCGACCATGGAGGTTGTTGACCAAGTTGTACAACCCTCGGTGGCCATCTCTTCTCCTACCCAAAAACCCACCAGTACTAAGAGAAGAAAGAAAGATAGATCCAGCCGTAAGCCTGAGGGTGAGTGGACCACTGTCCAAAAACCAACTAAGATGAGATTGGATAGAACGGGCGATGTTACTGCAACATCAAATAGATTTAGTGTCCTGTCAATGACCGAAGCAGAAATAGACAGAGAAATCATACGAATGATGGCAGAGTTCGATGATGAACCAGAGGGCGATCCACCCACAAAAAGGAGACCCCGCCGAGCTGAGGTACAGTCTGAATCAGACATGGAGACAGCAGGTCAGCAGGACAGCTCTGACTCAGATCTATAACAATGGGGTCCATCTCTCTGTTTCTTGTATTCCTACTTGTTCTGATGGCAGATTTCTATCTTAACATCATCTCTGGTAATGTTAATAGTATCAGAGCAAGGAGGACAAGACACGCAGTCTATGAACATTTGAAATATCTTGATGCAGATGTCTATTTCTTGCAAGAAACCCGTTTAAATAGTCTAGGACTATTACGAGAAGCAGAGAGAGAATGGCAGTCTGGCCCGTCCTTCTGGTCACTGGCAGTGGAACCTAGTGCCGGGGTTTCTATACTTTTTAACACCAGAGATGTCACCATACATAGATTAACCGAGGTATTGATGGGGAGGTGCCTGGTTCTAGAAGTTACCATCCGAGGCAGAAGGCTCCGACTCATCAATATCTATGGTCCTCAGTCAGTGACTGAAAGGGCACATCTGTTTGATGACGTAAAGCAGTACCTCTTTACATCTGTTCCTGTAGTCATGGCAGGGGACTTTAATGCCACCATGTCATCCAGTGATAGACCTACTGGTAGACCTCTCACCAGGGACTGCAAGGTCTTAAATACAGTTATTACACAGGCTGGTCTGTCTGATGTGTTTACTCAGGGTGGTAGGAAACCAAAATTCACCTACTCCTGCGCTGGTAGATGCAGTCGGATAGACTTAGCGCTGGTGAGTCCTTCTGAGAATGTTAGTGAGAAAAGTGAAAAGACAGTCCCTTACTCTGACCATCTGGCCTTGTACTTTTGTTTGGGCGCCACAAAATGTCCTGATATTGGGAGAGGCCTATGGAAACTCAATTCCAGCCTCTTAGATGACGACTATGTCCAGAGTTGTGTCCACTCTCTATTTCAGAACCAGCTTGAGAGAGTCGACTTCTATGGCAACATGGCAGACTGGTGGGAGGATGTCAAGGAGGAGATCAAATCCCTCTTAAGGAAACTGTCAGTTAAGAAGGGGAAGAGTAAGTATAGCCAGTATCTCAGGCTGCGGAAAGAATTAGAGTCACTCTATTCGGCGGGCGGGGATAACCAACATGTGATTGGCCGGCTGAAATCTGAGATAAGTCAGTATCAGTACCGCAGGTATACATCCCTGGTTCTTGAATGGGATTATGGGTCCTTAGGGGCGCCTGATCCATTTGAGAATTGCAAGGAGCGGGTGGCAAATAAATCGTTCACAGGTCTCACTGACTTCCAGGGTGTTTTACAGGAATCTCGGGAGGGTATCCTGGGGGTGGTGAGATCTTACTATGCTGACTTGTTTCAGAAGAAGGATTTGGATAGAGAGAAGGTGGCTCAATTCTTGGAGGCAACTCCGGGTCCTGATACCGATGATTTGGACTTTTCTCCTTTGACAGTGGAATTAACGGTGGAGGAGGTTAAAGAGGCCATAGATAAGTTACATCTGAAGAAGGCACCAGGTCCAGATGATATAACAGCTGAGTTCTACAAAAAATTCCGAGACCTCTTAGCTCCAGTCCTCGTGGATGTCTACAAAACTAGTCTAGAAAATCACCTGATGCCTCCATCCATGAGAGTGTCCTCCTTGATTCTGCTGTCTAAAGGTAAAGAGCCTACTGACATCAAGAACTGGAGGCCGATTGCCCTCTTGAATGTTGACAGGAAGATTCTTGCAAAGATTCTGTTCTCTAGGTTAGTTTGTTTGTCCCCGGCACTGTTGGCAGGCTCTCAGTTTGGTACAGTTAAAGGGTGGAACATCTCTGGAGCAGTTATCTCGATAAGGGAGATGTTTGAGAGATGTAAAGCTCTGAGGTGTGGGAGATATGTTGTGAGTCTTGACCAGGCTAAGGCCTTTGACAGAGTAGACCATGAGTATCTATGGGCCACTTTGACAAAGTACGGGATTCCGGGACAATTTATAGATTGGCTGAGAACTTTGTATTGTGAGGCGGAGAGCTTTCCTCTGATCAATGGGTGGCAGGGTGACACTTTTGGGGTTGAGGCAGGGGTGAGACAAGGTTGCCCACTGAGTCCATTGCTGTATGTGTTTGCCATAGACCCGTTTCTTAGGTCACTGCAGGAGTGTGATTTTCAGGGGGTTCCGGTTCCCCACTGCTTGCCTCTGAGAGTTGTTGCCTATGCGGATGATGTGACTGTGGTGATATCTGAGCCTCGTGAGGTGGAGATGTTGTCTGTGGCCATCAGAAGTTACTCAGAGGCCTCAGGGTCTCTGGTCAACCTTGAAAAGAGTCAAGCTCTCTGGACGGGTCATACTGATCCTATTTTTGATCTGCCATTGTTTGCCCAGGCCTCCTCCTATATTAAGATCCTTGGGGTGAAATTTGGGAGGGATGATAATGCCAGACTAAATTGGGAAGACAAGTTGGAATCCGGAAATGCAAAGGTTCAGCGATGGAAGAACTGGAGGCTGACCTATAGAGAAAGGGTTAAAATGTTGAAGACTTACCTGGTCCGTGTCTTCTTGTACGTCTCTGTTGTCTTTCCTTTGCCAGAATCTTTCTCCGCTAAGCTCTTTAGCCTGTTTTTCCAACTTTTGTGGGGGAACAGGTTAAACCCAGTAAAAAGAGGGATAACCTACCTACAGAGGAGAGAGGGTGGGCTGGATATGTTAAATCCAAGGGTGTTCTTTGACTCCATATTTCTAAAAGTAAAAGTACTCCCGTCTTGCTCTAAGAGACTGTATAACATCCACTCTCTAAGAAAGTCTTAAACTCCTCAATAGCAGAAGACTCCCAGCCAAATTCTTTGATACTGCCTGGTTGTCACTACATGGTAAACTCTTTGTTAGGGGAAACTTAAAGTTCTTAAGTGTGCTGGATAGGAAGTGTCCCCTGGGCTGTCAGCAGGAGGAGACCATGGAGCATTTCATTACTGAATGCTGGGGAGGGAGGAAGATATGGGAGGAAGTGTCCAGCAGGTTATCCATCTCCATACTGCAAACCCTGACATACCCCGACATAATCTATGGGGTCCCATCCAACAACACTGGTATAGATAGAGGAACCATGTATCTGATCATTACTGTCATCAAATATTATCACTGGCACGCAAGAACCCGAGTCTCCATACACAGCGAGAATTTTGACCATGAATTCGTAGTCAGCACATATTATCTGAGCTCAGGTGGATAAAATCACTGGAGATAAAGAGAAACCAGAGAGACAGAAGACTATGGAGGAATGTGGATGCGGTTTAAGTTTGATCATTTATTTTTACCTTGTGTTCTGTTTTTTATTTATTTATTTATTTTTTTCCCAACAGGTGTGGACTCTTTAAGTTGATTTTGCTTTAGGTATTTTCTGCTTGATAACTCTCGGTACATACAAAATGTATGAAATAATTGAAATAATTATTGTTTAATTGTATTTATGTTGGTTTTTACTTTAATAAAAATTGCCTCCTATGTACAAGAATATAACTACTATAATACTGCTCCTATGTACAAGAATATAAGTACCATAATACTGCTCCTATGTACTAGAATATAACTACTATAATACTGCCTCCTATGTACAAGAATATAACTACTATAATACTGCTCCTATGTACAAGAATATAACTCCTATAATACTGCCTCCTATGTACAAGAATATAACTACTATAATACTGCCCTCTATGTACAAGAATATAACTACTATAATACTGCTCCTATGTACAAGAATATAACTACTATAATACTGCCCCTATGTACAAGAATATAACTACTATAATACTGCCCCCTATGTACAAGAATATAACTACTATAATACTGCCCTCTATGTACAAGAATATAACTACTATAATACTGCCTCCTATGTACAAGAATATAACTACTATAATACTGCTCCTATGTACAAGAATATAACTACTATAATACTGCTCCTATGTACAAGAATATAACTACTATAATACTGCTCCTATGTACAAGAATATAACTACTATAATACTGCCCCTATGTACAAGAATATAACTACTATAATACTGCTCCTATGTACAAGAATATAACTACTATAATACTGCCCCTATTTACAAGAATATAACTACTATAATACTGCCCCCTATGTACAAGAATATAACTACTATAATACTGCCCCTATGTACAAGAATATAACTACTATAATACTGCTCCTATGTACAAGAATATAACTACTATAATACTGCTCCTATGTACAAGAATATAACTACTATAATACTGCTCTTATGTGCAAGAATATAACTACTATAATACTGCTCCTATGTACAAGAATATAACTACTATAATACTGCTCCTATGTACAAGAATATAACTACTATAATACTGCCCATATGTACAAGAATATAACTACTATAATACTGCTCCTATGTACAAGAATATAACTACTATAATACTTCCCCCTATGTACAAGAATATAACTACTATAATACTTCCCCCTATGTACAAGAATATAACTACTATAATACTGCTCTTATGTACAAGAATATAACTACTATAATACTGCTCCTATGTACAAGAATATAACTACTATAATACTGCTCCTATGTACAAGAATATAACTACTATAATACTGCTCCTATGTACAAGAATATAACTACTATAATACTGCCTCTTATGTACAAGAATATAACTACTATAATACTGCCCCCTATGTACAAGAATATAACTACTATAATACTGCCCTCTATGTACAAGAATATAACTAATATAATACTGCCTCCTATGTACAAGAATATAACTACTATAATACTGCTCCTATGTACAAGAATATAACTACTATAATACTGCTCCTATGTACAAGAATATAACTACTATAATACTGCTCCTATGTGCAAGAATACAACTACTATAATACTGCTCCTATGTGCAAGAATATAACTACTATAATACTGCTCCTATGTACAAGAATATAACTACTATAATACTGCTCCTATGTGCAAGAATAGAACTACTATAATACTACCTCTTATATACAAGAATATAACTACTATAATACTGCCCCCTATGTACAAGAATATAACTACTATAATACTGCCCTCTATGTACAAGAATATAACTACTATAATACTGCTCCTATGTACAAGAATATAACTACTATAATACTGCCTCTTATGTACAAGAATATAACTACTATAATACTGCCCCCTATGTACAAGAATATAACTACTATAATACTGCCCTCTATGTACAAGAATATAACTACTATAATACTGCCTCCTATGTACAAGAATATAACTACTATAATACTGCTCCTATGTACAAGAATATAACTCCTATAATACTGCCTCCTATGTACAAGAATATAACTACTATAATACTGCCCTCTATGTACAAGAATATAACTACTATAATACTGCCCCTATGTACAAGAATATAACTACTATAATACTGCCCCCTATGTACAAGAATATAACTACTATAATACTGCCCCTATGTACAAGAATATAACTACTATAATACTGCTCCTATGTACAAGAATATAACTACTATAATACTGCTCCTATGCACAAGAATATAACTACTATAATACTGCTCCTATGCACAAGAATATAACTACTATAATACTACGCCTATGTACAAGAATATAACTACTATAATACTACTCCTATGTACAAGAATATAACTACTATAATACTGCTCCTATGTACAAGAATATAACTACTATAATACTACGCCTATGTACAAGAATATAACTACTATAATACTGCTCCTATGCACAAGAATATAACTACTATAATACTGCTCCTATGTACAAGAATATAACTACTATAATACTGCTCCTATGTACAAGAATATAACTACTATAATACTGCTCCCTATGTACAAGAATATAACTACTATAATACTGCTCCTATGTACAAGAATATAACTACTATAATATTGCTCGGGTTGGCCAAACACATGACTACACTTAAGGCAGTGGTGCCGGAGTTGCCCCTTCTGTAGTAATACAGACACTCGGGCTCTTTCAGAACACTTCATACAATAATCACCTTGTGTATAATCCTTGAGTGTAACGTTTCGCTCTCATATAAATGACCTTCATCAAACACTATAACAAAATAATATATCAATACAAGGACTATGCGGAGTATACAAGCTACAAGTATGTTACAGAACATAGGTATGTATGCAGATAAGTATGGCAGGTATAAAGTATAATGGATATGTAGGGACATATAATATAGATACAATACATGTAAAGTGCGATATATTTAACATTGCAGTTATACAGATTGTTCTATATTTCTGATATCAGAGAATAATACAATAAAATACAAAGAACGTATAAAGATAAAGATATACAAGGCCGGGCTGAGGATTATTAAAGGGGTTTCCAGTGTTAAAAAAACATAATATTGTCTGCTGAATATGCAAATGAGATTGACATTTACTCTGTATGCAAATTAGACTGACCTTTAGCATTGGAATTCCAAGTCTATTATGACATCACCAGACCATGATGACATCACAATGATGGCCCCTGCATAGAAGACCTTACACTACAGGAGCTGCTCACTCCTACAGAGGACGGCGAAAAGCGAGGACTATGCTGAGGAGACTGCACCAGGTATGTACAGTATAGAAGATTTACTATAGGGGGCGCTCACATGTCCATGCTGGGGAGGATTCAGGATATCTAAGTTTCCTTTCACATCACACAACACAGCGCCCCCCAGTGCTGGCCCCTTGTACTTGTGTATAGACTGAGCGTCTGCGGCTCTTACTTATTATGATAATGATATTAGGGCAGATTTTGATGGTGTCCTATTATTATATCCCCATCCCTTTTAGGCCCACTTCAGACTTGGACCCCAAAAACTACATCAAAAACTGCCTGTGTGATTCCAGCCTAGACATCCCATAATCTACAGAGATATATACAAGTGATCGGGACATGACAATTATTTTGGAGGTTTTTATACCCAGCACTGGGGGGGATTTATTAAGGCTCTGTGTAATGTGAAGTGCTGGAGTATTATACACTCGCCTCCTAATAAATGTATCGCCTCTATGGCCGCCTCTGCCAGAAAGTCACATTTATTGCACTGGAATATGCAGTAACTCCTGAGGTCAATTTTGGTTGCAAATTTTGGCAGGGTGCTTTAGACTCCACCCAGTCTGCTAAGCCACGCCCATTGAAAAAAGCATAGAATCAGAAAAAAGTTACAAATGTTTATGTAAATGAGGCACGGGCCAAAATTTGCAACTTTTTTCTGCCACAATTCCAGTAATGATTAATTTCCCTCTTGGAACATCACAGGACCATATGACATCACACAGGACCTTATGACATCACAATGATGTATTTACATACAATGACCTTAGACTATAAGAGCATTTCTATAGGTGAGGTCCAGGCCAAGAGAGGGGAGGACGAGGCCCAGTATGGAGGGGAATTTATCAGGTCTGGGGTTTTATACTTCATGTAAAGTGCAAAATACACCAAATTTATTAAGAAGTACAAGCTATGAGCTAGTTTATATTTGTGCCATAATTACTCCATTCTTGGCATATGTTATAGTAAATCTGTATGTTTGGTGTAGGCTCCGCCCCTTCTGATAAGCCCCTCCCATTTTGTAATTAATTCGATATTTGTGTAATGTGACGGCTTCAGGTTTTATATTCACTCACTTTGTATATTTTTCTTTATTTCAGTCTCTATCAGCGTAGTCTGAGCCGCCTCCTCCACAGGCCTGAGAGGTAAGTACCGCAGCGTTATACCCCACCGCTATACCCCACATTATACCCCACCGCTATACCCCACCGCTATACCCCACTTCTATCATATTTATTAATATATTTAATATTATTTTTAGTTGATTTTCTGGGTATTTTAGATTTTGGGCCTTAATAACCAGACACAGGGGTTTTTGGGGAAGATTACCTACAATAGACGACCTCTTTCCATAGGATCTATAGGTGTATGTGAGCCCCCAAGAGAATAAAGGTGGGGGGTTACATTATCAGTACCATGGAGTATCAGGCACCGCTCCTGGCTTACAAATAATACATTAAGTCGCTCTCTGATTTGTAATTCCACACTTTTCCAGCGGAGGCGCTGTAGTGGAAAAACAACACTTAATCTTAGTGAACCTGAAGGAAAGGTCACAGGTATAATAAGGAGGGATTATTCTACAGATGTCACCTGGAAAGAGAGATCCCAAAAATGTCAGAGGTGTCACCAACTGCAGCGACCAATCAGAGAATAGTTTATTAGGTCACTGGGCAGCTCTGGGATGGGGTAGGGAGGGACTGGGCAGCTCAGGGGTGGGGCAGGGAGGGGCTGGGCAGCTTAGGGGTGGGGCAGGGAGGGGCTGCGCAGCTCAGGGGTGGGGCTGGGACAGTCAGAAGATCAGAGGAAATGACTGATTTGTTTTTCTCCTTTCTTTTCCTTCACCAGGTCTCTACAAAAAGATCTTCATGACAAAGGCCAAAGTAGGGCCGGAGGGCTCCTTCCTTTAGATTGTAAGCTCCTCGGAGCAGGAAAACATTAACCTTTTAATGACCACTCCCCCACCCACCATAGTTCATACCATGAGCGCCTTCATAGTCTACAATTTTTGATTCTATTCCAAATAGTATTAGACTGCCCCCTATGTTTTTGGGGTCGGTGTAGATGAAGCCGTAACCGCTCATGGCCTGCATGCAGCCGCAGGATTTCTTAGCATGGCTGCCTCTTCTATCACAAAGCAGTGGTCATTAAAGGGTCAATGATGGTTTTCTTTAGTCTGTAAGCTCAGAAGAGCAGGCGTCATAGAAGGTCGGAAGGAACCTCCGGAATTGTAAGCCTAGTCAGTCCCCGGAGGATCTATAGGGTCCTTGCTCTTATGTCTGCTCCATAAGGGTTTAAGTAATCTGGAGGATGACTTTTCGGCAGGAATCCTCTCTTTAGGTTAGGGGTAGTGATGACCAGGTTGGTTATCACAGAGAGGATTCCTTTCTATAGACTGTAAGCTCTTAGGAGCAGGATGACGCCAGGTTATATTGTATGTATTATTATATATGCGGTTATGTAGATTGCCAGCTCTTCGGAGCAGGCTTCAGGTTTCTGGTCAGCAGTAGGCAGATGGATAGACATGATCCAGGGTTATATCGCCGATCGCCATATTTGGGGTCAGGGAGGAATTATTTTTTCCCCTGAGACTCAGATCTCGGGGGTTTTTCTTCGCCTTCCTCTGGATCATCGGGTTGGGGCTCTTATAAGGACCACAACCCCCATCATTTAGTAGGATATAATACGAGCCCTTATTATTAATGGCTCCTCTGCTTATTGCTAATAAAAGGTATAAAATTAGCCGTTCCGGTGTCCGGTGTCCTTATTGTCTCCGATTATTCATTTGGTACAATAAATGATCTCTTGTCATCTGCTACATCTACATCTAACACATTAGTGGGCCAAGTGTAAAGTTGTCATGAGCGCCCCCTCCTCATTTCCATAACCTCCAATATTGTAAAATGGGAATGACACAACCTACCTGACCTATGTGAGGGTTCAATAGGGGGCGTTATACATAATGGGGGCTGAAGCCATTATACTGTGTGGGGACTGGAGGGACAATATGCTGTGCGGGGGGCCAAAAAGCGTATTATACTATGCATGGAGCTCTAAACAGGACATTATACCATGTAAGGGATAATATACTGTGATAGACACCAAATTTGCACCCCCCCCCCCCCTTTCCCCGTGCACATCATGACCACCTAGGGGTAGGGCTTGTTAGCAAAGGGGTGGGGCTTGTATGAAGAGTGACAGGGCCTTAAAAAATATCTAAAAGTGATATAAAACATATAAAATAATAATAATATAATAATAATAATATTTGTGCTGTTCCCCTTATTCACTTATCACCAGGGGGTTAATAATTAGCATAAACCTCCAGATGAAGGACCTGCAATCTCGTCATGTGACCAGGATGCCTCAGAGATCCTTCGGCCCTTCCAGCTTTGTAAACTGCCCTGATGCATGGCTGGTATTATTAGTGCGGTTTCTGCATTGTGCAGATGCCCAGACTGGTGAGGACCCCTGCCTCACCCCCACTGCAGCACCGCCATAGATAAAGGCATACCTCCCAACTTTCAAAGGATAAAAAGAGGGACAGAATGTGTGGCGCAAAATATGTAGCTCCACCCACTTTTATGTTGACTCCGCCCATTCTCATCCATTTTTCTATGTGTCCCCACACACTATAACCCTCCTACAGTCACCCTAACCTTATATGCCCCCACATTATAATGTTCATCTCCAACTGCCCCATAGTATGAAGTCCCCTCTCCTGGTGCCCCAGTTTAAACTGCGGGAAACTAGAGCAGGAAATTAAACTGGGGGCAACTAGAGGCAGACGTGTACTCCTCCAGCTACCCCCACAGTTTGATGTCCTCCTCCAGTTACCCCCAGTTTAATGTTCCCCTCTCCATCTGTGCACAGTTTAATGTCCACCTCCAACTGCCCCCAGTTTAATGCCCCCCCATCTGCCCCCAACTTAATATCACCCTTTTTCTGACACCAGTTTAATGTTCCCTTCATCTTCCTCTAGTTTAATATCCCCCTCCATCTGCCCTTAGTTTAATGTCCCCCTTTCATCTGCCCCCAGTTTAATGAGTTGAAACCTGGACATACCTCCTGCCGACCGAGACAGCGGGACAGGATCCAGAATCTGGGACTGTCCAGCTGAATTTGGTACGGTTGGGAGGTATGGATTAAGGGCCCCCGATCAGACCGGCCCACCTGGGATCTGTCTGACAGGGTAGATTACCAGCCCGCCAGTAAATCTGCCTTAAATCACAAGGCCTGCACATTCTCATGAATCAGGGGAATTCTCCGTCATCACAGGAATCATAAAGTGACCCGCGAATAATATGTCGGTGGAGATGAATCGGCCATAATGACTCTGTCACTGCCAAACCAATTCACCTAGAAAGTCCCTTTTGAAAAATGATGTCAGGAAGGAGATAAGACAATGTCGTCCTTCATCAGTTCTCCGTGATTTGGTCATTCGGGCTTCATGTTATCGTCCATCTAAACAAATAACTTTATGACTTCATCATATGATGTTGTGGCCTCTTCACTACTTACCAGGCACAGCGCCGTTCATTACATAGTGGCTGTGCTTGGTATTGCAGCTCAGCTCATTCACTTGAATGGGTCTGAACTAAGAACAGGCCACGTGACCGAGGAAGATGATTTCACATGGTGTGTAAAAGAGGAGCGGATCTTAGGAAATGCAGTTGCTGTTCAAGCAGCTGATCTGCAGGGGTCCCAGGTGTCAGACCCTCACTGATCTTCCAAAGGATAAGTCATCAATTATTAAGTCCCAGAAAGCCCCTTTAAGATATCACATAACTTATCCTAACCACATAAAGCTCTGTATAGATTTGCTCACATACTTGGTCAAATAGATCCAGTTTGGTAACAGGAAGATGGTGTCAGGTCCAGGAATTGGTAGGAGAAGGTTGAGGTCAGGGGTCAGGACCAGAATCTGTACAGGAGCTGCCTATTAAAGTTATCTGGGACAATGATATGAGACGCTGTGGCTGGGACTCAAACTTGTATGTAGTCCAGTTTACTGTGTTTCTCCAAAAATAAGACACGGTCTTATATTTTTTTTTACCAAGAAAAAGGGCTAGGGCTTATTTTTGGGGCAGATCTTAGTTGCACCACTTCTCTGGAATGCTCTATCCCGGACTATTAGATTAACCCCCAATTTCCACAGCTTCAAGCGTAAACTAAAGACACATCTTATCAGACAGGCCTATCACAACTCCTAATGTAAACCCTTCTGTAGTTAGATTCCCTAAAACGTCCCCTCCTCTGTTCACGCTCCCGCATTACCTCACAGGATATGAGGCCGTATCAGACTAACTTTATATGTCCGGGCACCGTCTGCACGTTACAGAACACGACTGGTGACGGCTCCTACAGCTTATATATGTGTAATGGCAGTAACCTCTATTACACAATTGTCTGACCATTGTACAAGCAACGCTACCTCCGATGCCGCCCCTGCTACCTCCTGTGTCACCTCCTCTACCTCATAGATTGTAAGCTCTTGTGTCACCCCCTCTACCTCATAGATTGTAAGCTCTTGTGTCACCTCCCTCTACCTCATAGATTGTAAGCTCTTGTGTCACCTCTACCTCATAGATTGTAAGCTCTTGTGTCACCCTCCTCTACCTCATAGATTGTAAGCTCTTGTGTCACCTCCACCTCATAGATTGTAAGCTCTTGTGTCACCTCTACCTCATAGATTGTAAGCTCTTGTGTCACCTCTACCTCATAGATTGTAAGCTCTTGTGTCACCCCCTCTACCTCATAGATTGTAAGCTCTTGTGTCACCCCCTCTACCTCATAGATTGTAAGCTCTTGTGTCACCTCTACCTCATAGATTGTAAGCTCTTGTGTCACCTCTACCTCATAGATTGTAAGCTCTTGTGTCACCTCCTCTACCTCATAGATTGTAAGCTCTTGTGTCACCTCTACCTCATAGAGTGTAAGCTCTTGTGTCACCCCCTCTACCTCATAGATTGTAAGCTCTTGTGTCACCTCCTCTACCTCATAGATTGTAAGCTCTTGTGTCACCCCTCTACCTCATAGATTGTAAGCTCTTGTGTCACCCCCTCTACCTCATAGATTGTAAGCTCTTGTGTCACCTCCTCTACCTCATAGATTGTAAGCTCTTGTGTCACCCCCCTCTACCTCATAGATTGTAAGCTCTTGCGAGCAGGGCCCTCAGTCCCAGTGTGTGAATTGACTATTTCTTTGTAATGTATCTTTTTTGTCAGTATTTGAACCCTACAAATTGTACAGTGCTGCGGAATATGTTGGCGCTATATAAATAAAATGTATTATTATTATTATTATTAATTTTTTCCATCAACAACAATCACGCATTAGTTCACTTTTTGAATTTTTTTTCCCGCTACGGTGTTCACCGTACAGGAAAAATATTTTTTTTTGTGTTACTGACGGTAGCCTTTGTTACGTTAGTCCCAGCTTTCTGCAGGTCACTCACTAGGTCCCCCCGTGTGGTTCTGGGATTTTTACTCACCGTTCTTGTGATTATTTTGACCCCACGGGGTGAGATCTTGCGTGGAGCCCCTGATGGAGGGAGATTATCAGTGGTCTTGTATGTCTTCCATTTTCTAATTATTGCTCCCACAGGTGATTTCCTCACACCAAGCTGCTTGCCTATTGCAGATTCAGTCTTCCCAGCCTGGTGCAGGGCTACCATTTTGTTTCTGGTCCTTCCACAGCTCTTTGGTCTTCACCATAGTGGAGTTTGGAGTGTGACTGTTTGAGGTTGTGGACAGGAGTCTTTTATACTGATAACAATGTCACACAGGAGCCATTACTACAGGTAATGAGTGGAGGACAGAGGAGCCTCTTAAAGGAGAAGTTACAGGTCTGTGAGAGACAGAAATCTTGCTTGTTTGTAGGTGACCAAATACTTATTTTCCACCATAATTTGCAACTAAATTCTTTAAAAATCAGACAATGTGATTTTCTGGATTAGTTTTCTCATTTTGTCTCTCATAGTTGAGGTCTACCTATGATGACAATTACAGGCCGGCCTCATCTTTATAAGTGGGAGAACTTGCACAATTGGTGGCTGACTAAATACTTTTTTCCCCACTGTATTCTAGTGAAAGTGGAGGGATCTTGAACTTTTATTTTCTTATATTTTTTTAACTTATTTCATTTTTTTTTTTTTAAACTATTTTATTAACCTCCTCCCTGGGGTGCTTGAACCTGCAATCATCCCATAGACAGCAATACAACTGCATTGCAGTCTATACGAGATTCTCTACATTACCAGCCTCAATAGTAATATTCCTAGGACAGGCCTGGGAACCTTCATAAGGTTCCCAGCTGTCAAAGGAACAGGTCGGCTACTGCGCGGGAGCTGGCCCTAAAGCGAGAAAGGTACAGGGGACAGTAAGGAGACAGTTGTGCTGTTTTGGGGGGTGGGTTTGGGAGGGTCACGGACCGACCCCAGACATTTGTAATACTTTTATGGGGGGGGGGGGGGTCATGCTCAACAGCGCTGTACATTACAGCGAAGACCCAATACGGTAGTTATGGTAGCCGCTCTGCAGCAGAGCTCCGCCATCTTTACGTACCTGACATCCGCCGTAATTGTACAGCAGATGTTGAAAAGGGGTTAAACTAGCTAGGGCTTATTTTTGGAGAAACACAGAAGTTAGTTGTAGTGGTGTTACATTGGCAATGGGACTACCCAGGTCTGTTTCTACATATATAGATCTAAACGCGCTGGACCAACAAGTGCTTAACTCAACAATAATATAACTACTATAAAACTGCCCCCTATGTACAAGAATATAACTACTATAATACTACCTCCTATGTACAAGAATATAACTACTATAATACTGCTCCGATGTACAAGAATATAACTACTATAATACTGCCCCTATGTACAAGAATATAACTACTATAATACTGCTCCTATATACAAGAATATAACTACTATAATACTTCCTCCTATGTACAAGAATATAACTACTATAATACTGCCCCTATGTACAAGAATATAACTACTATAATACTGCACCTATGTACAAGAATATAACTACTATAATACTGCTCCGATGTACAAGAATATAACTACTATAATACTGCTCCTATGTACAAGAATATAACTACTATAATACTGCCTCCTATGTACAGAATATAACTACTATAATACTGCTCCTATGTACAAGAATATAACCTACTATAATACTGCACCTATGTACAAGAATATAACTACTATAATACTGCTCCTATGTACAAGAATATAACTACTATAATACTGCTCCTATGTACAAGAATATAACTACTATAATACTGCACCTATGTACAAGAATATAACTACTATAATACTGCTCCTATGTACAAGAATATAACTACTATAATACTGCTCCTATGTACAAGAATATAACTACTATAATACTGCCCCTATGTACAAGAATATAACTACTATAATACTGCCCCTATGTACAAGAATATAACTACTATAATACTACCTCCTATGTACAAGAGTATAACTACTATAATACTGCTCCTATGTATAATAATATAACTACTATAATACTGCTCCTATGTACAAGAATATAACTACTATAATACTGCTCATATGTACAAGAATATAACTACTATAATGCTGCCCCTATCTACAAGAATATAACTACTATATAATACTGCTCCTATGTACAAGAATATAACTACTATAATACTACCCCCTATGTACAGGAATATAACTACTATAATACTGCTCCTATGTACAAGAATATAACTACTATAATATTGCTCCTATGTACAAGAATATAACTACTATAATACTACCCCCTATGTACAAGAATATAACTACTATAATACTGCCCCCTATGTACAAGAATATAACTACTATAATACTGCCCCTATGTACAAGAATATAACTACTATAATACTGCTCTATGTACAAGAATATAACTACTATAATACTGCCCCTATGTACAAGAATATAACTACTATAATACTGCCCCTATGTACAAGAATTTAACTACTATAACACTGCTCCTATATACAAGAATATAACCACTATAATACTGCCTCCTATGTACAAGAATATAACTACTATAATACTACTCCTATGTACAAGAATATAACTACTATAATACTGCCTCCTATGTACAAGAATATAACTACTATAATACTGCTCCTATGTACAAGAATATAACTACTATAATACTGCTCCTATGTACAAGAATATAACTACTATAATACTACCTCCTATGTACAAGAATATAACTACTATAATACTGCTCCTATGTACAAGAATATAACTACTATAATACTGCTCCTATGTACAAGTATATAACTACTATAATACTACTCCTATGTACAAGAATATAACTACTATAATACTACTCCTATGTACAAGAATATAACTACTATAATACTGCCTCCTATGTACAAGAATATAACTACTATAATACTGCCTCCTATGTACAAGAATATAACTACTATAATACTGCTCCTATGTACAAGAATATAACTACTATAATACTACCTCCTATGTACAAGAATATAACTACTATAATACTGCTCCTATGTACAAGAATATAACTACTATAATACTGCTCCTATGTACAAGTATATAACTAATATAATACTACTCCTATCTACAAGAATATAACTACTATAATACTGCTCCTATGTACAAGAATATAACTACTATAATACTGCTCCTATGTACAAGAATATAACTACTATAATACTACTCCTATGTACAAGAATATAACTACTATAATGCTGCCCCTATGTACAAGAATATAACTACTATAATACTGCCCCTGTGTTCTAGACTATAACTACTATAATACTGCCCCTGTGTTCTAGACTATAACTACTATAATACTGCCCCTGTGTTCTAGAATATAACTACTATAATACTGCTCCTATGTACAAGAATATAACTACTATAATACTACTCCTATGTACAAGAATATAACTACTATAATACTGCTCCCATGTACAAGAATATAACTACTATAATACTGCCTCCTATGTACAAGAATATAACTACTATAATACTGCCCCTATGTACAAGAATATAACTACTATAATACTGCTCCTATGTACAAGAATATAACTACTATAATACTGCTCCTATGTACAAGAATATAACTACTATAATACTGCCCCTATGTACAAGAATATAACTACTATAATACTGCCCCTATGTACAAGAATATAACTACTATAATACTACCTCCTATGTACAAGAGTATAACTACTATAATACTGCTCCTATGTATAATAATATAACTACTATAATACTGCTCCTATGTACAAGAATATAACTACTATAATACTCCTCCTATGTACAAGAATATAACTACTATAATACTGCTCCTATGTACAAGAATATAACTACTATAATGCTGCCCCTATGTACAAGAATATAACTACTATATAATACTGCTCCTATGTACAAGAATATAACTACTATAATACTGCCCCTATGTACAGGAATATAACTACTATAATACTGCTCCTATGTACAAGAATATAACTACTATAATATTGCTCCTATGTACAAGAATATAACTACTATAATACTACCCCCTATGTACAAGAATATAACTACTATAATACTGCCCCCTATGTACAAGAATATAACTACTATAATACTGCCCCTATGTACAAGAATATAACTACTATAATACTGCTCTATGTACAAGAATATAACTACTATAATACTGCCCCTATGTACAAGAATATAACTACTATAATACTGCCCCTATGTACAAGAATATAACTACTGTAATACTGCTCCTATGTACAAGAATATAACCACTATAATACTGCCCCGCAAGAAAAACACAAAACCCCAAAACCTATGTACAAGAATATAACTACTATAATACTACTCCTATGTACAAGAATATAACTACTATAATACTGCCTCCTATGTACAAGAATATAACTACTATAATACTGCCTCCTATGTACAAGAATATAACTACTATAATACTGCTCCTATGTACAAGAATATAACTACTATAATACTACCTCCTATGTACAAGAATATAACTACTATAATACTGCTCCTATGTACAAGAATATAACTACTATAATACTGCTCCTATGTACAAGTATATAACTAATATAATACTACTCCTATGTACAAGAATATAACTACTATAATACTGCTCCTATGTACAAGAATATAACTACTATAATACTGCTCCTATGTACAAGAATATAACTACTATAATACTGCTCCTATGTACAAGAATATAACTACTATAATACTACTCCTATGTACAAGAATATAACTACTATAATACTACCCCTATGTACAAGAATATAACTACTATAATACTGCCCCTATGTACAAGAATATAACTACTATAATACTGCCCCTATGTACAAGAATATAACTACTATAATACTGCCCCTGTGTTCTAGACTATAACTACTATAATACTGCCCCTGTGTTCTAGAATATAACTACTATAATACTACTCCTATGTACAAGAATATAACTACTATAATACTGCCCCTGTGTTCTAGACTATAACTACTATAATACTGCCCCTGTGTTCTAGACTATAACTACTATAATACTGCCCCTGTGTTCTAGAATATAACTACTATAATACTGCTCCTATGTACAAGAATATAACTACTATAATACTACTCCTATGTACAAGAATATAACTACTATAATACTGCTCCTATGTACAAGAATATAACTACTATAATACTGCCTCCTACGTACAAGAATATAACTACTATAATACTGCCCCTATGTACAAGAATATAACTACTATAATACTGCTCCTATGTACAAGAATATAACTACTTTTTAAACGGAAAAAAGGGAGACTATGGAAAATAATGATATATTATGTTCCCTTTAACTGATGCACATTAATGAATCAATTATTCTCTTAATGAGCATTTAACGCTTTGTCTATATATTAAACCTTTAGGATCTTCCTATATAGTCAGTGCACAGTAAGCTCCTGAATACACACTATGAATATATTTATTAATTCCTATTTACATTATGGAAAGAAATGTAATATTTTATAAGCTTAGGATTTCCATAGTAGTAACATCTCCATAGGGATCAACAGTGCCCCCTCAGGCTTATGTTTGAAATGACTCCTACACTATTTAAATAACTTGTGCTCTGAGGTTTAGGAATCTTCACAGATATATTTCCGAGAGCTTTTTTAATTAAATGAATCCTTAGAATATTTATTTTTTCGACTTCATTATTTCGGCTTTCAGATTTATTATTGGTAACATTGTAATTACAGTAAATGTGTCGTACAGGATGTTATTTATCTGGTGGTGCTCGGAATAGGATGGTAGAGGGTTCGGAGTGCAAAGAGTTGTCTCTGATCCTGGGTAATAATATACCCAATCAAATATTAATCATATTCTCATGTATGAAATATTGAAGTGAGAGGTCGGGTTACTCGCTTTTAGTAGCTCCATAGTACAGTTAACAATAGGGGAGTCTCCTGGGGGTCCTCAGGTCATGAGCTGGTCAGGTAGTAATGATCCCTCAACTTGTGACCTTGACAAACCATTCTACTGATAGACCAAACAGGATGATACACTGTAACATTAATGTATAAAATGAAATATCACAATAATAATAAAATATGTATAGGACTGTAAAAATGTGAAGATATACATAATTGTCTGAGTGTACCCAACTACTATTTATATCTATATCCTGCTAAAGAGCCATAGTATACATACACTAAATTACTGATCTTGAGTTACATCCTGTATTATACTCCAGAGCTGCGCTCATTATTCTGCTGGTACAGTCACTGTGTACATACATTACATTACTTATCCTGTACTGATCCTGAGTTACATCCTGTATTATATACTCCAGAGCTGCACTCACTATTCTGCTGGTGCAGTCACTGTGTACATACATTACATTACTTATCCTGTACTGATCCTGAGTTACATCCTGTATTATACTCCAGAGCTGCACTCACTATTCTGCTGGTGCAGTCACTGTGTACATACATTACATTACTTATCCTGTACTGATCCTGAGTTACATCCTGTATTATACTCCAGAGCTGCACTCACTATTCTGCTGGTACAGTCACTGTGTACATACATTACATTACTTATCCTGTACCGATCCTGAGTTACATCCAGTATTATACTCCAGAGCTGCGCTCACTATTCTGCTGGTACAGTCACTGTGTACATACATTACATTACTTATCCTGTACCGATCCTGAGTTACATCCAGTATTATACTCCAGAGCTGCGCTCACTATTCTGCTGGTACAGTCACTGTGTACATACATTACATTACTTATCCTGTACCGATCCTGAGTTACATCCTGTATTATACTCCAGAGCTGCGCTCACTATTCTGCTGGTGCAGTCACTGTGTACATACATTACATTACTTATCCTGTACTGATCCTGAGTTACATCCTGTATTATACTCCAGAGCTGCGCTCACTATTCTGCTGGTGCAGTCACTGTGTACATACATTACATTACTTATCCTGTACTGATCCTGAGTTACATCCTGTATTATACTCCAGAGCTGCGCTCACTATTCTGCTGGTGCAGTCACTGTGTACATACATTACATTACTTATCCTGTACTGATCCTGAGTATTATATAAATTTGGTATCGCTGTGATCGTCCTGCCCCACAGAATACAGGTAACATGTCATAAACAGTACAAACCAAAAGTTTGGACACACCTTCTCATTCCAAGAGTTTTCTGTATTTTCATGACTATAAAAATTGTAGATTCACACTGAAGGCATCAAAACTATGAATTAACACATGTGGAATTATATACTTAACAAAAAAGTGTGAAACAACTGAAAATATGTCTTATATTCTAGGTTCTTCAAAGTAGCCACCTTTTGCTTTGATTACTGCTTTGCACACTCTTGGCATTCTCTTGATGAGCTTCAAGAGGTAGTCACCTGAAATGGTCTTCCAACAGTCTTGAAGGAGTTCCCAGAGATGCTTAGCACTTGTTGGCCCTTTTGCCTTCACTCTGCGGTCCAGCTCACCCCAAACCATCTGGATTGGGTTCAGGTCTGGTGACTGTGGAGGCCAGGTCATCTGGCGTAGGACCCCATCACTCTCCTTCTTGGTCAAATAGCCCTTACACAGTCTGGAGGTGTGTTTGGGGTCATTGTCCTGTTGAAAAATAAATGATGGTCCAACTAAACGTAAACCGGATGGAATAGCATGCCGCTGCAAGATGCTGTGGTAACCATGCGGGTTCAGAATAAATCCCCAACAGTGTCACCAGCAAAGCCCCCCCACACCATCACACCTCCTCCTCCATGCTTCACGGTGGGAACCAGGCATGTAGCGTCCATTCGTTCACCTTTTCTGCGTCGCACAAAGACACGAAGGTTGGAACCAAAGATCTCAAATTTGGACTCATCAGACCAAAGCACAGATTTCCACAGGTCTAATGTCCATTCCTTGTGTTCTTCTTGTGCTTGTTGCCTGTCCTTAGCAGTGGTTTCCTAGCAGCTATTTTACCATGAAGGCCTGCTGCACACAGTCTCCTCCTAACAGTTGTTGTAGAGATGTGTCTGCTGCTAGAACTCTGTGTGGCATTGACCTGGTCTCTAATCTGAGCTGCTGTTAACCTGCGATTTCTGAGGCTGGTGACTCGGATGGACTTATCCTCCGCAGCAGAGGTGACTCTTGGTCTTCCTTTCCTGGGGCGGTCCTCATGTGAGCCAGTTTCTTTGTAGCGCTTGATGGTTTTGGCCACTGCACTTGGGGACACTTTCTAAGTTTTCCCAATTTTTCGGACTGACTGACCTTCATTTCTTAAAGTAATGATGGCCACTCGTTTTTCTTTACTTAGCTGCTTTTTTCTTGCCATAATACAAATTCTAACACTCCGTTCAGTAGGACTATCAGCTGTGTATCCACCTGACTTCTGAACAACACAACTGATGGTCCCAACCCCATTTATAAGGCAAGAAATCCCACTTATTAAACCTGACAGGGCACACCTGTGAAGTGAAAACCATTTCAGGTGACTGCCTCTTGAAGCTCATCAAGAGAATGCCGAGAGTGTAAAGCAGTAATCAAAGCAAAAGGTGGCTACTTTGAAGAACACTGAATTTCCCCATTGTGGGACTATTAAAGGACTATTATTATTATTATTATATAAGACATATTTTCAGTTGTTTCACACTTTTTTGTTAAGTATATAATTCCACATGTGTTAATTCATAGTTTTGATGCCTTCAGTGTGAATCTACAATTTTTATAGTCATGAAAATACAGAAAACTCTTGGAATGAGAAGGTGTGTCCAAACTTTTGGTCTGTACTGTATACCACATAGTGAATGCTGTAAAAATTAAACCCATAAGAAATTTGCGCAAATGCATTTTTTTTTCCAATTCCACCTCATTCTGAATTTTTTTCCAGCTTCCCAGTACATTGTACAGGATATTGAATGGGTCATTACAAAGTACAATTAGTCCCCCAAACAATAAGCCATCATGTGACTCTGTGAACTTCAAAATTGAAAAAATATGGCTCTTGGAATGTGAGGAGGGAAAAACGAAAATGCAAAAACAAAAATTGGCTGGGTCCTTAAGGGGTTAAAAAATATTATATAAACAATAGGTCATTTCCCTTTAATAAATTACCCCTAGTATATTTTAAAGGGGTAGTCCAATTTAGATTAAACCTTGTCATACACTCTATTGGGGGATTCTAGGGTAGGTTCACACGGCAGAATGCAAAGAGGAACTTGAGATGGATTTCCCCCTGACATTCCTCTCCACTTTCCGGCCCCTTGGGGTTAATGAGCGGGGGTCTCACATCGCCAGTCCTGCGGCTGAATCAGCCCCGGGATCTGCAGCAAGATTGAGCAGGACTGATATCTTTTTAACATCCTGCCTAATCTTGAATACAATGGGAGGCAGAATCAGGACAGAATTCGGCATCCTGGAATACATCTCAAAATCAGCACCAAGTTACTCAGTGTGAACATACCCTTAGAGGGGGTCTTCTGTTCAGGATCTTCACCTCTTGGGCCAAGAACATCTCTCCCTCTGGAGGAACCGTCCTGTCCTGCATGACACAGACAACCCATTGATGTGAATGGACACTGTGTAATGCTTCACATCACCTGTGGTGGCGCTGCAGGGAAACATTTCCACTTCCTGCCAGGCATTGATTACAGCAGATCGATCACTGCACAGTTTTGATCAGTTTTTTGACAAGGCCATTGCAGCAAGATGCAGGTTCTATGACAGCCGCGGTTTGATATGGCGAGATTGCAGGAATCTAACACCCCTCCATCTGTCTCTGGGGGTGTCATACGTGTTCTCTGCTCAGGCTCAGAGCTGTATTGTCTCTCCACCAAGCTGATGCATTACAAGATCTGTGCAGGTATAAGGACGCGTTTCCCTCCCTAGATCCCACCTGCAGTCCTGCATTTCTGATCCCGTCCCGTTACCCCGGGTGCCTTGCCCTTCTGATACAATATGTGCAGCTTTTCACTTGTAAATCATTCCTAATAACCTGAGGGAACGTCTTCCATTATGTCACCTATAGGAATCATGGAAGTTGTTTGTTGCCATGACACTAGTTGATTAGTGCGATGTGGGAATCTTCGCTGTAATCCTGCGTTTCCTCCCATGTTCATCTTTATGTATTTTCTTATATTAACATATAGACAATGAGATAAGCATAATAAAAGGAGAGAATAAACAGAAGAGAAAGGAAGGGACAACAGCACCACCTAGTGGGGAGAGCGAGGCCTCACTCACATGGATTGGCTTTTTCTATACGGAATAATTCCAAATATTTCAGTGAATATTTAATGGATATTTTTTACACAGTGAACAGAACAGAGAGAGCGCGTATGTAAGGTGTGATGTCACGGACGCTGCCGGCGGTGCTGGTGTCTGCCATATCTGATGCACTGATATATATCGCGATGAATTTACTAAGTTATTCATCTTCTTACATTGATTGAATTCTATTCATTCAGGGTAAAATGGTGAACTACATAAAATCTAAATCATCTGCGATTCTCTTCTCAATATGGGCGTGTCTTTTTAACAAGCAATAAAGCGGAAATAGCATCTACATAAATCCCAGTTTCCCGCAGTCACCACTAGGGGGAGCTTACTATATACTGCGTATACAGGGAATTCAATAACAACATAATCCACTTTCTTTGCTTTCATTAGTTTTTCAGATGTAGGGTTTCTAAGGGGGCATTATTATTGTAAGGGGGTATAAAGGGGGCATCAATAATGTAAGAAGGCACTAAGTCAGCATCAGTATTGTAAGGGGGTACTAAGGGGCATCATTATTTTAAGGGGGTACTAAGGGGTATCATCATTGAAAGGGGATACTAAGGGGGCATCACCATTGTAAGGGGGTACGAAGGGGGCATCATTATTGTAAGGGGGGTACGAAGGGGGCATCATTATTGTAAGGGGGTATAAAGGGGCATCATTATTTTAAGGGGGCACTAAGGGGGCATCACCATTGTAAGGGGGTACTAAGGGGGCATCATTACTGTAAGGGGGTATAAAGAGGCAGAATTATTGTAAGGGGGTAGTAAGGGCCATCATTATTGTAAGGGGGTATAAAGGGGCATCACCACTATATGGAGCTACTAATGTGTGTCACAATAAGAGGGCACTATGTGTGAGGCACAGAAGGGCACTATTACTGTTTTAGTAAGAGGGCACTATTGTGCTAGGGACTATCATTAGGGGGATTATCAGTAGGGGGTAGCAATACTGTGCAGGAAGGGGGCACTATTGCTGCTTATGGTCACATTTCCTGTGAGCGGCACCAACTGGTGTTACTATTACTGTATGTGGCACAATGGGGCACTAATACTGTGTAGGGTATTAAAAGGGCACGATTGTGCTGGGTTTGTAATTATGTAGGGACACTATAACAGTGTTGGGTGCTAATGCTAAGCAGCAGGGCACAAAGGGGGCACTATTTCTGTTTGGGGACACAATTATTGCATATGGACAAATGTAATCACTATTACTGTGTGACACAATTGGGGGTACAATTATTGTGTGTAGCATACTTGGGGGCACTATTACTGTAGGTGACACATGTGGGGCCACTATTACTGTGTGTTGCACAACTGAGGGCACTATTAATGTATGTAACAGAATTGGGGGTCATTCTTACTGTGTGTGGCCCACTTGGGAGCACAATTACTGCCGATGTGTTGCACAATTGGGGTCACTATAACTGTGTGTAGCACAACTAGAAACACTATTCATGTGCTGGGCACTTTTACAGGGTTTGCCCCTATATTTTCACAGTTTGCCCTTGCATCCTTGCTCCGGTTCTCAGCGCCCGCCCTGGGCCCTCTCTCTTTCCAGGGGCCCCTGAAGAGCTGCATGTGCTGTCTATATGGTATATATGATCCTGTACATGAATATATGAGATGTGTTCTGTATAATCTCCCATTCACATTAGTGGGTTGTGAAAGGGATAAATCTAGAAGTGACGCCTCCAATGTGTGCCTGGTATTATAACCCCCATCATCCTTGTGGTTCTCTTCCTCCATTTGCCGCCTCTCTTCTCTCGCCGCTGTACTGTTTGTTACTGCTGTTAACCTTTCTAATTATTGGCATATTTGCTATTCCCCGGATACTGGAGTTCGAGGTGTTAATGAGAAGAGCGATAATCATATAATGAGACTTCTCTGGAAACTTCCGTCATCCGGGGTCTTGGCATTGAATGTAGCATTTAGTTTATTCATTTCTTCTTGTTTTTAGTTTATTATTTGTTGCTTCTCATTGCACATTAGGTTCTGATGTCTGCAAATTAGGATCATGTTAGTTATATTAGCAGAGGAAGGAAAATAACACGTACATCTGGCGGTATTATCATCAGAAGTTGACAGAATATACAGATTATTAGCATCTTTAACCCCGTAAGAACGCGGTGTAGTTTGTGCGTTAAGTTTCGGTGACTTTTTTTCAACCATTTCCGGATGTCCACCGTACGACTATGACGGATGTCGGGTGTTTAAACATGGGCTGGTATTACAGGCGTTAGGCAGCCTGTAATACAAGTCTACAGATTTTATAATACATTGCAAAGCATTAGCCTTGCAATGTATTGTATAAGTGATCACACCCATAGGGGGGGTCTAAAAATAAAAGTTAAGCTTTTTTTTTTTTAATGTAAAAATACTAAAAGTTTAAAACACCCCCTTTCCCTAGATCAGGTATAAATAAAGTACAACACACACAATAGGTATCCCTGCACCCAAAAATGCCCAATGTACAAAAGTTAATTTCTCCGTTTCACCTCCCATAAAAATATGAACAAAAAGTGATCAAAACATCAAACATTCCCCAACATGGGATAAATGAAAAGTACATCTGGCGAGCAAAAAAAGACGCCTTATGCAGCCCCGTATATGGAAATATAAAAAAGTTACGGGTGTCAGAATATACTGACTCTGAGAATTTTCTTTCAAGATTTGGATTTTTTAAGGTGTTGAAACGTAACTAAAGCTACAAAAATTTGATATCATGCCGACCCGCAGAATACAGGTGACACGCCATTTTGGCTGCACATTGTGGCACAATTGGCGTTGGACGATCTTCTTGGCAGAAGTGATCTATGGCTGAACAGTCCTGTGTTTTAAGGTCCTATTGTGACCACTGCGGCCTGTTTGGCCAGTCAGGAACTGGTACATCAGAAGGGTTAACAGATCCAACTCCCACCTGATGGTGGACCTCACCCGTTCCTCAAGTGCTATAACCGGAGTACTCAACTGGAGGACCAAGGTGGTCCTAAGGGGGCATTATACTGTGTGTGGGGGGGGCAATGGGACATTATACTGTGTGTGGGGGGGGGGGCAATGGGGCATTATACTGTGTGGGGGGGGCCAAAGGGACATTATACTGTGTGTGGGGGGGCCAATGGGACATTATACTGTGTGTGGGGGGGAGCAATGGGGCATTATTTCATGTGGAGGCCACTAAGAGGAATTTATATTGCGTGGAGTGCACTATGGGGGCATTATATCATATGGGGGTACTTAGGGGATGTTATATTGTGTGGGGCACTAAGAAAGCATTATACTATGTGGGGAGAACTAAGGGGCATATTGATAGTGGGGGCAGTAATGGAACATTATGTTGTTTGGGGTCATCAATAGGATATTATACCATATGGAGACCACTAAAGGACATTATCAACACCAGTCTTCATAGCCCCATCACCGGCAGACAGTGTGCCGTATATATGATGAGGTGCACACGTCCTCATAAAGGAGGTGCACCCTCTGCTGGGCCATGTGTCAGGAGGGAAATATGTACCAGCTTATATCTAGTGTAGATTTCCAGCATCATTTACACCAGATTTCTAGCATAAATAATAATAAGTTTGGTGAGGCCGATGGCCCTGGCCCCTGCACGCTCTCGCTCCTCTGCCTTTTCAAGAAAGTGGCAAAGACGGCACAAAAAAAAACCAAAAAGTTACAATTTTTTTTGAGAAAAAGCCAATTTGCGCAAAAAAAATAAAATAATTGTGACTTTTTATGCCTTCAATGCCAGAAAACTGAGGAATAATAAATCTGTCCCATTATATTGTGGAGGGAACATTATACTATATGGAAAGCAGTAAGGGGGCCATTATACTGTGTGGGAATATTAAGTACGCATTATAATGTTTGGGGACACTAAAGCAGAATTATATTGTGTGGGGGCCACTAAGGGGCATACTATGTAGGGGAACTAAGGGGGCATTATATTGTGTGGGAATATTAAGTACGCATTATACTGTTTGGGGACACTAAAGCAGAATTATATTGTGGGGGCCACTAAGGGGCGTACTATGTAGGGGAACTAAGGGGGCATTATACTGTGTGGGAATATTAAGTATGCATTATATTGTTTGGGGGCACTAGGACAGGATTATATTGTGTGGGGTCCACTAAGGGGTATAGTATTTTGGGGAACTAAGGGGGCATTATATTGTGTGGGAATATTAAGTACGCATTATACTGTTTGGGGACACTAAAGCAGAATTATATTGTGGGGGCCACTAAGGGGCGTACTATGTAGGGGAACTAAGGGGGCATTATACTGTGTGGGAATATTAAGTATGCATTATATTGTTTGGGGGCACTAGGACAGGATTATATTGTGTGGGGTCCACTAAGGGGTATAGTATTTTGGGGAACTAAGGGGGCATTATATTGTGTGGACGCAGTATGGGGGCATTATATTGTGTGAGAGCACTAATGGGTATGACACAGTGTGGGGGCACCAAACTAGTATTATACCATGTGGAGGATGCTAATGAGGCATTATAATGAATGGGGGCATTATACTGTGTTGGGGAACTAAGGAGGCATTAGAGCAATGGAGGGGAAATAAACTGTATTGGGGTACTACGGAGACTTCATCACTCTGTGTCACACAGAGGACGGCTCTATTAGTGTATAGTGGGCAGAAAGGGACTGGGTGGAGTCAATGGGGGCAAAGTTAGGACTGGGCAGGTTAGAGGCGTGGCTTAACATATGTAAATACTGGAAACATTCACTACTGCTTAGATTCACCTGAAGGCAGACTCAGGTTAGTGGATCTTTACTAAAAGTAATTGATTACCCCTGTCCTATAACATTGTGCCCCACTTTTGTCCCTAGTGACCCCCACTTGTTGTAGTGCAAGCCAAGGAGACGTCATTAACCCAATCCAGGACCCCTCCAGGTCACCACTGAACACCTGGTCCTGTATCTATCTCCTTAAGATGTAAATTGCAGTATATAAGGAGCTGCTCTCCATCACCAGTGAAGGTCTTATCGGGCTCCGCTAATGACGGCAGCGGCTCCAGACAATCTCCTCTAAGTGCCGAGATGGTGTGAGAAAGCTCAACACATTAAAGAAGAAATTAACATTGGAAATGCTCTGCAATGTAAATGGCGTCACAAGAGTGAATTACCGGGCTCCAGATATAACCGCAGAGCTGCCCGGAAAACCTCTCTCATTTTTTTTTTGGTATTTTTATCACATACTGACAGATAAAAGGTTAATTATCACAGCGGGGTTAATGGAGGAAGAGTTCATCAATCCTATTAGCTAAACATGATCCCCGCATTAATGAAAGGTTTATTAAAGAAGAGCATTAATATACCAAATGAGAGGAGCGGCCTGGACCGTATATATCCTGTATATAGTGATATGAACCATGCCTGCATAACCTGGGTATCTCCTGTATATAATTATATATGTACAGCTGGTATAACCTGGGTATCCCCTGTATATAATTATATATGTACAGCTGGTATAACCTGGGTATCTCCTGTATATAATTATATATGTACAGCTGGTATAACCTGGGTATCTCCTGTATATAATTATATATATACAGCTGGTATAACCTGGGTATCTCCTGTATATAATTATATATGTACAGCTGGTATAAGTTATACATCTTCTTGTATATAGTGATATGGACCATGCCAGTATAACCTGGGTATCTCCTGTATATAATTATATATGTACAGCTGGTATAACCTGGGTATCTCCTGTATATAATTATATATGTACAGCTGGTATAACCTGGGTATCTCCTGTATATAATTATATATGTACAGCTGGTATAACCTGGGTATCTCCTGTATATAATTATATATGTACAGCTGGTATAACCTGGGTATCTCCTGTATATAATTATATATGTACAGCTGGTATAACCTGGGTATCCCCTGTATATAATTATATATGTACAGCTGGTATAAGTTATACATCTTCTTGTATATAGTGATATGGACCATGCCGGTATAACCTGGGTATCTCCTGTATATAATTATATATGTACAGCTGGTATAACCTGGGTATCTCCTGTATATAATTATATATGTACAGCTGGTATAAGTTATACATCTTCTTGTATATAGTGATATGGACCATGCCGGTATAACCTGGGTATCTCCTGTATATAATTATGTACAGTGCCTTGCGAAAGTATTCGGCCCCCTGAAACTTTTCAACCTTTTGCCACATTTCAGGCTTCAAACATAAAGATATAAAATTTTAATTTTTTGGTGAAGAATCAACAACAAGTGGGACACAATCGTGAAGTGGAACGAAATTTATTGGTTATTGTAAACTTTTGTAAAAAATAAAAAACTGAAAAGTGGGGCGTGCAATATTATTCGGCCCCTTTACTTTCAGTGCAGCAAACTCACTCCAGAAGTTCAGTGAGGATCTCTGAATGATCCAATGTTGTCCTAAATGACTGATGATGATAAATATAATCCACCTGTGTGTAATCAAGTCTCCGTATAAATGCACCTGCTCTGTGATAGTCTCAGGATTCTGTTTAAAGCGCAGAGCGCATCATGAAGACCAAGGAACACACCAGGCAGGTCCGTGATACTGTTGTGGAGAAGTTTAAAGCCGGATTTGGATACAAAAAGATTTCCCAAACTTTAAACATCCCAAGGAGCACTGTGCAAGCAATCATATTGAAATGGAAGGAGTATCAGACCACTGCAAATCTACCAAGACCCGGCCGTCCCTCTAAACTTTCATCTCAAACAAGGAGAAGACTGATCAGAGATGCAGCCAAGAGGCCCATGATCACTCTGGATGAACTGCAGAGATCTACAGCTGAGGTGGGAGAGTCTGTCCATAGGGCAACAATCAGTCGTACATTGCACAAATCTGGCCTTTATGGAAGAGTGGCAAGAAGAAAGCCATTTCTCAAAGATATCCATAAAAAGTCTCATTTAAAGTTTGCCACAAGCCACCTGGGAGACACCAAACATGTGGAAGAAGGTGCTCTGGTCAGATGAAACCAAAATCCAACTTTTTGGCCACAATGCAAAACGATATGTTTGGTGTAAAAGCAACACAGCTCATCACCCTGAACACACCATCCCCACTGTCACACATGGTGGTGGCAGCATCATGGTTTGGGCCTGCTTTTCTTCAGCAGGGACAGGGAAGATGGTTAAAATTGATGGGAAGATGGATGGAGCCAAATACAGGACCATTCTGGAAGAAAACCTGTTGGAGTCTGCAAAAGACCTGAGACTGGGACGGAGATTTATCTTCCAACAAGACAATGATCCCAAACATAAAGCAAAATCTACAATGGAATGGTTCACAAATAAACGTATCCAGGTGTTAGAATGGCCAAGTCAAAGTCCAGACCTGAATCCAATCGAGAATCTGTGGAAAGAGCTGAAAACTGCTGTTCACAAACGCTCTCCATCCAACCTCACTGAGCTCCGGCTGTTTTCCAAGGAAGAATGGGCAAGAATTTCAGTCTCTCCATGTGCAAAACTGATAGAGATACCCCAAGCGACTGCAGCTGTAATCGCAGCAAAAGGTGGCGCTACAAAGTATTAACTTAAGGGGGCCGAATAATATTGCACGCCCCACTTTTCAGTTTTTTATTTTTTACAAAAGTTTAAAATATCCAATAAATTTTGTTCCACTTCACGATTGTGTCCCCACTTGTTGTTGATTCTTCACCAAAAAATTTAAATTTTACATCCTTATGTTTGAAGCCTGAAATGTGGCAAAAGGTTGAAAAGTTCAAGGGGGCCGAATACTTTCGCAAGGCACTGTATGTACAGCTGGTATAACCTGGGTATCCCCTGTATATAATTATATATGTACAGCTGGTATAACCTGGGTATCCCCTGTATATAATTATATATGTACAGCTGGTATAACCTGGGTATCTTCTGTATATAATTATATATGTACAGCTGGTATAACCTGGGTATCTCCTGTATATAATTCTATATGTACAGCTGGTATAACCTGGGTATCTCCTGTATATAATTATATATGTACATCTGGTATAACCTGGGTATCTCCTGTATATAATTATATATGTACAGCTGGTATAACCTGGGTATCTCCTGTATATAATTATATATGTACAGCTGGTATAACCTGGGTATCCCCTGTATATAATTATATATGTACAGCCGGTATAACCTGGGTATCTCCTATATATAATTATATATGTATAGCTGGTATAACCTGGGTATCTCCTGTATATAATTATATATGTACAGCTGGTATAAGTTATACATCTTCTTGTATATAGTGATATGGACCATGCTGGGATAACCTGGGTATCTCCTGTATATAATTATATATGTACAGCTGGTATAACCTGGGTATCTCCTGTATATAATTATATATGTACAGCTGGTATAACCTGAGTATCCCCTGTATATAATTATATATGTACCGCTGGTATAACCTGGGTATCTCCTGTATATAATTCTATATGTACAGCTGGTATAACCTGGGTATCTCCTGTATATAATTCTATATGTACAGCTGGTATAACCTGGGTATCTCCTGTATATAATTATATATGTACAGCTGGTATAACCTGGGTATCTCCTGTATATAATTCTATATGTACAGCTGGTATAACCTGGGTATCTCCTGTATATAATTCTATATGTACAGCTGGTATAACCTGGGTATCTCCTGTATATAATTATATATGTACAGCTGGTATAACCTGGGTATCTCCTGTATATAATTCTATATGTACCGCTGGTATAACCTGGGTATCTCCTGTATATAATTCTATATGTACAGCTGGTATAACCTGGGTATCTCCTGTATATAATTCTATATGTACAGCTGGTATAACCTGGGTATCTCCTGTATATAATTATATATGTATAGCCGGTATAACCTGGGTATCTCCTGTATATAATTATATATGTACAGCCGGTATAACCTGGGTATCTCCTGTATATAATTATATATGTACAGCCGGTATAACCTGGGTATCCCCTGTATATAATTATATATGTACAGCCGGTATAACCTGGGTATCTTCTGTATATAATTATATATGTACAGCTGGTATAACCTGGGTATCTCCTGTATATAATTATATATGTACAGCTGGTATAACCTGGGTATCTCCTGTATATAATTCTATATGTACAGCTGGTATAACCTGGGTATCTCCTGTATATAATTATATATGTACATCTGGTATAACCTGGGTATCTCCTGTATATAATTATATATGTACAGCTGGTATAACCTGGGTATCTCCTGTATATAATTATATATGTACAGCTGGTATAACCTGGGTATCCCCTGTATATAATTATATATGTACAGCCGGTATAACCTGGGTATCTCCTATATATAATTATATATGTATAGCCGGTATAACCTGGGTATCTCCTGTATATAATTATATATGTACAGCTGGTATAAGTTATACATCTTCTTGTATATAGTGATATGGACCATGCTGGTATAACCTGGGTATCTCCTGTATATAATTATATATGTACAGCTGGTATAACCTGGGTATCTCCTGTATATAATTATATATGTACAGCTGGTATAACCTGGGTATCCCCTGTATATAATTATATATGTACCGCTGGTATAACCTGGGTATCTCCTGTATATAATTCTATATGTACCGCTGGTATAACCTGGGTATCTCCTGTATATAATTCTATATGTACAGCTGGTATAACCTGGGTATCTCCTGTATATAATTCTATATGTACAGCTGGTATAACCTGGGTATCTCCTGTATATAATTCTATATGTACAGCTGGTATAACCTGGGTATCTCCTGTATATAATTATATATGTACAGCTGGTATAACCTGGGTATCCCCTGTATATAATTATATATGTACAGCCGGTATAACCTGGGTATCTCCTGTATATAATTATATATGTATAGCTGGTATAACCTGGGTATCTCCTGTATATAATTATATATGTACAGCCGGTATAACCTGGGTATCTCCTGTATATAATTATATATGTACAGCCGGTATAACCTGGGTATCTCCTGTATATAATTATATATGTATAGCTGGTATAACCTGGGTATCTCCTGTATATAATTATATATGTACAGCTGGTATAAGTTATACATCTTTTTGTATATAGTGATATGGACCATGCTGGTATAACCTGGGTATCTCCTGTATATAATTATATATTTACAGCTGGTATAACCTGGGTATCTCCTGTATATAATTATATATGTACAGCTGGTATAACCTGGGTATCCCCTGTATATAATTATATATGTACCGCTGGTATAACCTGGGTATCTCCTGTATATAATTATATATGTACAGCCGGTATAAGTTATACATCTTCTTGTATATAGTGATATGGGTCATGCCGGTATAACCTGGGTATCTCCTGTATATAATTATATATGTACAGCTGGTATAACCTGGGTATCTCCTGTATATAATTATATATGTACAGCTGGTATAACCTGGGTATCCCCTGTATATAATTATATATGTACAGCTGGTATAAGTTATACATCTTCTTGTATATAGTGATATGGGCCATGCCGGTATAACCTGGGGATCTCCTGTATATAATTATATATGTACAGCTGGTATAACCTGGGTATCTCCTGTATATAATTATATATATATGTACAGCTGGTATAACCTGGGTATCTCCTGTATATAATTATATATATGTACAGCCGGTATAACCTGGGTATCTCCTGTATATAATTATATATATGTACAGCCGGTATAACCTGGGTATCTCCTGTATATAATTATATATGTACAGCCGGTATAACCTGGGTATCTCCTGTATATAATTATATATGTACAGCCGGTATAACCTGGGTATCTCCTGTATATAATTATATATGTACAGCTGGTATAACCTGGGTATCTCCTGTATATATAATTATATATGTACAGCTGGTATAAGTTATACATCTTCTTGTATATAGTGATATGAGCCATGCCGGTATAACCTGGGTATCTCCTGTGTATATAATTATATATGTACAGCTGGTATAAGTTACCTATATGTACCATACTGATATAACTTGGGTATCTTGTCTCTATATACACGGCTGATTATTTTACATTTAGACAAAGCAGATTTAAGTTGCTCCTCTACAAAAATGATAGACAGGGCAGGGAAGTGTTTGCTTTTTGGCTTTCACTATGTTGAAACAATTTGTACACAGTTACAGAAGGAATACAGCTCTGAAGTATAAGCCGCTGCCCTGCAATCAGTCTGGGCACACTATGGAATGAGATCTATGTCTTAGCACACTTTGCACCGAGGCTCGGAATTGATAGGCCTCATGTAGACAGTGTAGTAACCTGTAATGACAGGCAGGCTGTCCCCATCTTTATTGATCCCGCTCGCTACCATGGAAATACCAATGTTTGGTGACCGGGTTTACAAAATCTAATTAATCCAGATATTAAATATTAAATGATGACAGATATAAATGTCAGCGCTGCGGAGAACATCCTGGTACCTCTGCAATATGCATGAAGATCAACGGCAAATGTATTGTAAGACAGAATCATCAAAGGTCTCGCCGCTGTCACACTACAAAAGAGGGAGATCATAGACGCTTTCACATGGATAAAATCCAATTACGACTTTAAAGGACGGAATTTACAGTGCTTTGCTCGTAGCAGGGGTTATGTAAAGCTTACATCACTAAGCTCCTTAGTGCCAAGATTGAGAACAGATCGTTCCCTGACCTCTTTTGTCTTTCAAAATGGTAGGAGACGTCTCACAGAAATCAAACGATCTTCAAGGAAGGAAAATGGAGTCTTACTGAAATGGAGATTTACTACAAGGATCAGTAAGGACTGGATGGAAAGTGAATTTAGTGGCATCAATGATTTAGAGCTTTTTCATATATACTTGGAAAAGCTCTGATTTTCAGTTTTCTTTAGCGCAGACGCTCTCTGCCTGTATCCGCCACTAGAGGGAGCTCTCTGTACAGCAGTGTATACGATTTTGAGCTTTTTCCTAATACACATTATAAGGCTCAAATGATCTGTTTTTTCAGTACAGAGTGTCATTCCCCTGTTCCTCCATAGATACTTCCTGTCTGTTTCCACCACCATGGCAAGCTCTGTATACTTTAGTATAAAATATTTAGAGCTTTTTTCCTGTTATACTTGACAAGGGTCTAATGTTGCTTCTTTAATACAGAGTGATGTTCCACTGTTCCTCCATAGACACTTCCTGTCTGTTTCCACCACCATGGCGAGCTCTGTATACTATAGTATAAATGATTTAGAGCTTGTTTTCCTGCTATACTTGATAAGGATCTAATGCTCTGTTTCTTTAATACAGAGTAGTGTTCCCCTATTTTTCCAAAGCCAATTTTTTCTGTTTCCACCACTAGAAGGAGCTCTGTATGCCATAGTACAAATGATTTAGAACCCTTTCCTACTTGGTAAAGCTCTAATTTTTTTTTGTAGTACAGGGTGTCATTCCCCTGTTGCTTCATAGACAGTTTCCACCACAATGTGGAGCTCTGTATACAGCAGTATAAGTAGTTTTGAGCTTTTTCCTAATATACTTTTAAAAGCTCTGTTTCTTTAATATAAAGTGCCATTTCCCTGTTCCTCCATAAATAAGGGGAGCTATAAGGCTCTAATAATATATAAGGTTTGCTCTGTATACAGTGGTATAAATTATTTAGAGCTTTTTAAATACACTTTATGAGGCTCTAATGATCTGTTTCTTTAGTCAGAGGTTGTTCCCTTGCCCCTGCTTCCACCACTGGACGGAGTTCTGTATACGGTAGTATAAGTGTTTTAGAACGTTTTCTTAATATACTCAGCAAGCTTAAATGCCCTTTTTTATTAATACAAAGAGATGATCCACTATTGCTCTATAGACACTTTTTGCCTGTTTCCACCACTAGAGGGAGATCTTATACAACATTATAAATAATTTAGAGCTTTATAATATATACTTGGTAAGGCTCTAAAGCTCTGATTCTTCAGTATAGACTGTTGTTTCCCTGTTCCTCCATAGACATTTTTTGCATGATTCTGCCACTAGGGCAGTATAACAGTATACAACAGTATAAATGATTTAGAGCTTTTTCCTGTTATACTTGGTAAGGCTCTAAAGCTCTGATTCTTCAGTACAGACTGTTGTTTCCCTGTTCCTCCATAGACATTTTTTGCATGATTCTGCCACTAGGGGAAGCTCTGTATATAACAGTATAAATTATTTAGAGCTTTTTCCTGTTATATTTGGTAAGGCTCTAATGCTCTGATTCTTCAGTACAGAGTGTACCTCCATAGTCACTTCCTATCTATTTCCACCTCTAGGGGGGGCTCTCGACACAGTAATGTAAATGGTTTTGAACTATTTTCTAATACATTGTTTATCACATAAACGTAGAATGGTATAAAAAAAAAAAAAAAAGCAATAAGCAAATTGTTTTTTTGGTCACCTCATTTCCCATAAAATAAAGAATAAAAACTGATTGAAAGGTTGTACATACCAGAAAATGGTACCAATAAAAAACAGAACTTACCCCACAAAAAAAGAGTCCCCACATAGCTCCATCAACAAAAAAAAATTAAAAAGTGATGTGTGTGTCGGAATATGGTGCCCTCAGGGAAATTCTTCATTTCACATAAATCCATTTAGTAAAATATCACAAATGACAACTCTACATCAATAAGGTTTGGCCGTAATCGTAATGACCCAACAGAAAAAGTCACCGGGTCCCTTTTACACAGCAGGATTATACTTTGGTCTTCACAGATGTTTCTTTTTCCAACCTTGTCAAGTAAATAAGACTTTGTGAGATGTTTATTAACCTGAGGATTCTCAATAGGCAGAAAAAGCTTCATCCTAGGGAGAAATGTAGTGACAATGATCATTGTGACCACCAGATGGCGCCTTCTCATGAATGCGATAGATAGCATTCCTCACGTTTAATAGTAATTAACCACTTCAGGATTGGGCCATTTTTCCTGGTTTTCAGGTTTTTTCGTACATGCGGTTTTGAGGGCGGTAACTTTTTTTTCCTTTGGGTTATTCAAATAATTTTTGCATCTTTTTAATGGGGAAATATGTGTTTTTCACATTTTTTTAATAGCATAAAGTGTTACACTTTTTGTGTATCTTTTTTTTACAATTTTGAGGGGAATTTTTAAATAATTTTTTTTTTTTTTGTCTGATTTACCCTGTAACTGAGGCTGATACATTATCCCTTGTTACTGGAGGATTTCAGCCTCCTATCACTTACTGCAGAGCTGGGACGCCTAGGAAGACATCAGGGGCACCGGGGAAAGAAGATCGGATGCTGCGCCAAAGCCCGTGAGTATAAGGATTTTTATTATTGCACGTCCACCCTGGCTTCCAATTATTATGCTCTGGGACCTGAAGAGACTCCAGAGTATAGTAACCAATCGTATTGATTTGTGAGTATCGAAAACTAAAAATTTCAGGTGTTATCGTATCTGAAATTTTAGAAAAATTCTGAACGAATCTGGTTCGTTATGAGATATTTCTCTCATTCAGTGTCCCACTGTATAGGCATTCTATATAGGCATTCTGTATGGGCATTCTATATAGGCATTCTGTATAGGCATTCTATGCCTATACAGTGTCACATGGAAAGCTTTGTTTACAATGTTATGTTTTTTGCCTCTTATTCCTACCTGGAAACCATCAGCAAGTTGCTGACTCTGTTATCCTTATGACTTTCTAGGCACAGTAGACTAGTGTCCATGTGTTCATAAGACAGTTCTCCTGTATTCCAACAAGCCATAACTACAATAACAGAGCTACGATACTGTAAGGTCCATCGGCAGAACCTAGCCTACTTGTTGACGGTTTCCAACGAAGGTAATCATTTTTGGTTTCCCCAGATTCCATTTTACACCCCATTCAGAATCTCTACAGAATGTTCACCTCCTGGCAGTCAGACCTCATTTCCTAGTTTATCTGTACCTGGAAATATAATCCTCCGGCTGCAGGCGCTCGCCCTCTTCTCCTCCTGTTTTACATTTCCTTCTTGTTATAAGTATTGATTTTAGGATTTCACCAAAGTTCAATATTTTCTGAAGGATGCGGGTCCTAATAATTTCTAGCAACATCGTCTTGAGCAGCACCTGTTCATAATAGGAGATTATTGCAGCTTTCGGTAAAGCCCTCAGTCAGACTCACACATTTTATGAGGTTCTTATGTCGCACAGATTAACGTGCTCAGGCCGGCGGAGCGTCTCCTATTATATATATATATATATATATATATATATATATATATATCTACAGTATATATACCGTCTTCTGGTTTTATATTTGTTTTTTGTTTATTTTCAGGTCAAAAATATTTAAAAAAAGAAAATATAATTTAAAAAACTTATCATGAATTTCATTAGTAATATTGTTTTATAGTAATGTACAAATGTAGCCAAGTTAACCTGAACTCCTGCCATTGGTTAAACTGCTGCAGCCTGATATCTTATCACATAAGGCATCAAAAATCATTGGAAAAACATTTTTCAATGACTTTTCATTGTTTTTTGTTGTATTCTATGATAAGATATTACACTGCAGCAGTTTAATCCATTGCAGAAATTCGGGTTAACTTGGCTACATCTGTATAATTTAGAAATTTCATAAATTGACATTGCATAACTGGCGCTCCATTGGCTTCTATAGGTCTGTCGGAGATTACACTCCCGGCAACCCCATAGCAGTGAATGTGCAAGGGGACCTGGCGGAGAAGTGGATAGGGGATAAGTGCCCCTTTAAGTATTCGGAGACAGCACAGACGGCAACCTGGGTGAGCCCGTTATAGGGTGAATCACAAATGGCAGATCGTTGGCAAAACTGGGAGCCGCCTTTTCAAAGGGACATGGTCTTTATTAAAAAAAAAAAAAAAGTACAACTAACAATATATTTTTTTGAAATTGCTAAAACTTTAAGTAAATTATATCTTTTTAAAGTTTTACTCTTTTCAAAAGGCCATTCCCTGGTCTCAGACCCAGGACCTTGTGTATGGGAGGCAGGCACCCTCACAGCTGAGTCACAGACTCAACCATTTTCAATTAGCATTTTTTTTTCTATTATATCTTCTATAATATTCTGGTATATAGTGATAGATCTCTATATGCTAATAGACCATATGCTTAAAAAATATGTGTATTTCTAAACACAATATACTGGCATATAGAGATCCATATCTATATATGAAAACAGTTGTTGAGTCTGTGGCCCAACTATTACGGTTCCTTCCTTTCATACACAAGGTCCTGGGTTTGAGATCCAGGAAAAACTAAATGAAAACTTAAACTGACTAAATTTTTAAACAAATGGGGGATCCCCCTCTTTTTATACATGTCAAGTCGCCAATTTTTACCAGGAGCCTGGTGAGTTGATATTTCTAAGGCTAAGTTCCCATATGTGGCAGAGTCTCTGTTGGAGACTCCATCGCAATATCCGCCTGAAAATCGGCAGAGGAAAAAGTCCTGCACGGAGCACTGATTCTTCTGGCATTTTCAGTTTTAAAACAAGAGACACCCAATGGACCTCATTATAGTCAATGGGATCCATTGGACTCCATGTGTTATTGCTATTTAAGCCATCTGCCTATCCATTGTTCTGGTCCACCAACAATTTTCCAGACATTAAAAAGTATGATGGAAACTAAGAAGGCATCATTGAAGGGCACTATTAATCTGTTGGGGGAAAAAGGAATGCAGTAGGAATGAGCATGATCAAAAGGGACATGGGGGTGAGGTTAAGGGCATGACTTTACACGAAAACCTTAGCCACAGCAAGGTGTGCATGCCACTAAAAGCCGGGAGGTCTGTCCAAGGGGTGGGTGGGGTGGGGGATTAGATTAGTGTCACCAGAACCAGCATATCACCCCAGCCCTGCAGATAGATAGGTTAGTGTCACTAGAACCAGCATATTACCCCAGCCCTGCAGATAGATAGGTTAGTGTCCCCAGAACCAGCATATCACCCCAGCCCTGCAGATAGATAGGTTAGTGTCACCAGAACCAGCATATCACCCCAGTCCTGCAGATAGATAGGTTAGTGTCACCAGACCCAGCAGATCACCCCAGCCCTGCAGATAGATAGGTTAGTGTCACCAGAACCAGCATATCACCCCAGCCCTGCAGATAGATAGGTTAGTGTCACCAGAACCAGCATATCACCCCAGCCCTGCAGATAGATAGGTTACTGTCACCAGAATCAAACAGTGTTTTCCCCCTTGTGAATTTCTGCCTTTGTTGTTAATATATCACCTTTTTTGTAAATATGAGAAAGATCTTTGGAGTAGCAAAGGCACTGCCATTGCTCCAAAGAGCTAATTTGTATATTGACAAAGACAGCAATATCTCTCCAACAGAGGTAGCAATTCACAAGGGAAAAAAACACCATTTGATTCATGTGATCCTAATCTATTTATATGAGGGACTGGGGTGATATGCTGGGGTCCAGTGACACTAACCTATCTATCTGCAGGGCTGGGGTGATATGCTGGTTCTGGTGACACTAACCTATCTATCTGCAGGGCTGGGGTGATATGCTGGGTCCAGTGACACTAACCTATCTATCTGCAGGACTGGGGTGATATGCTGGTTCTGGTGACACTAACCTATCTATCTGCAGGGATGGGGTGATATGCTGGTTCTGGTGACACTAATCTATCTATCTGCAGGACTGGGGTGATATGCTGGTTCTGGTGACACTAACCTATATATCTGCAGGGCTGGGGTGATATGCTGGTTCTGGTGACACTAACCTATCTATCTGCAGGGCTGGGGTAATATGCTGGTTCTGGTGACGCTAACCTATCTATCTGCAGGGCTGGGGTGATATGCTGGTTCTGGTGACACTAACCTATCTATCTGCAGGGATGGGGTGATATGCTGGTTCTGGTGACACTAACCTATCTATCTGCAGGACTGGGGTGATATGCTGGTTCTGGTGACACTAACCTATATATCTGCAGGGCTGGGGTGATATGCTGGGTCTGGTGACACTAACCTATCTATCTGCAGGGCTGGGGTGATATGCTGGTTCTGGTGACACTAACCTATCTGCAGGGCTGGGGTGATATGCTGGTTCTGGTGACACTAACCTATCTGCAGGGCTGGGGTGATATGCTGGTTCTGGTGACACTAACCTATCTATCTGCAGGGCTGGGGTGATATGCTGGTTCTGGTGACACTAACCTATCTATCTGCAGGGCTGGGGTGATATGCTGGGTCTGGTGACACTAACCTATCTATCTGCAGGGCTGGGAGGATATGCTGGGTCTGGTAACACTAACCTATCTATCTGCAGGGCTGGGGTGATATGCTGGTTCTGGTAACACTAACCTATCTATCTGCAGGGCTGGGGTGATATGCTGGTTCTGGTGACACTAACCTATCTATCTGCAGGACTGGGGTGATATGCTGGTTCTGGTGACACTAACCTATCTATCTGCAGGGCTGGGGTGATATGCTGGTTCTGGTGACACTAACCTATCTATCTGCAGGACTGGGGTGATATGCTGGTTCTGGTGACACTAACCTATCTATCTGCAGGGCTGGGGTGATATGCTGGGTCTGGTGACACTAACCTATCTATCTGCAGGGCTGGGGTGATATGCTGGTTCTGGTGACCCTAACCTATCTATATGTGGGACTGGGGTGATATGGTGGGCTCTGGTGACGCTGCCTTTAAATTTGACATTTTGGATGGTATCATATGAGTATGTCAAATTTCACAGTGAAATATCAGCAAAATCACAATTTCTTATTGATCCGCTATGCAAGGTTAAATATGGCTCACAAAGTACCGAAGACTAGGGAACACTCACCTATAGCTATGTCAAAGAAATTACAAGGATTTTTTTTAACCTCTTGTTACCTATTGGATTATTCTCACAAGTAATGGCCGATATTTACTGCTCACCGATTCCCACTCCTGTACGGGCCGGCCTCCTCTTCTGTAGGGAAGGGGGCGTAGACAACATCCGGACACTGAATAAAATCAGGACGTAACATCTGGACATTGGATGGTATCCAGATGTAGTGTACGGCGTCCCCTGGTGGCATAAGCGTAAGCAGGCCTGAACAAAAGCGGGGACCAGTGAATAGTAAGGTAATGTCCAATTTAAAAAAGCCGCAAGACAACGCACCACTGTGGGGCCCCTGATCTCTGGGTGTGGGTTGCATTAGGGCCAAATCCACCGCTGAGTACATGGCCACCTTAAGCTCAAGAGGAGCTTATAAAAAACCCTTTGTGTGAGATTCATTTGGCCTTTGGTCTGACAATTGGACGGCCTTAATATGGAGCTGATATAATTACTGCAGATTACAGCACTGAAGGCAATCGTATTACTGAATGATATGTTAATTAACCTCCCAGAGCTAAATTGTAAGTCAGTCTGTTCTGTGAAATCGATTCCAATGCAAATTTTTCCGACAAGCTCGGAGCAGTCCTGGCCTCCGGCTGAGGTCATACAGCGCCGCGGCCCAAACATTTCTGAGTTATTATTAGCTGCAGAGATAAAGGAAGAAAAATGAACTGAAGGGACGCAGGAAATACGCTCAGTGCTGCACAGGGGTTAATACGGGCCATTAACACAGACAAAATCTCAAGAGCTGACATGACTCTAGGTATGTTCCAAGTCAAGAAGGGAAACTTAAAAGGGGTTGTCCACGTAAAGTGACCCACTGGGAAAAAAAAAGCTGAAAATGCACAATTTTCCCAGAGGGAAGGAGCCGACCTCATCCCCAAAGCTATCCTGTACTTCCAAGGTTTCTTCTGATTCTCTTGAGTCTTTATGTGGCCAGCTCTGTCACCGGGCATGCACAAGCAGCAGTAGTTATGAGTGGCCCTGGAACCTGTAAAGAAAATAATGTGAATTCTATTTCAGTAGAATTTTTGGGATTTGGAGTCTTGGTCCTTGGTTGGATTGGTGCTGGCTTTATGCTTCAGATAACTTGGTTTTCACCTTGAATCTCTGCAAAGAGGTAAGGAAAGACTTACTCGCTGCAAAAGGATCCCCAGGATCAGCATCAGGAATATATCTGGAGGTCAACATGGGGAGGAGAACCAGGAAAGAACCAATGATATATCCTGTTGTTCCGGAGGACCAATAGTGTCAGTATATATAAGGAAGGTCATTGGGCAGAGTCTTGGGACTACCAGTGGTGGGACCGTTACAGTCAACAGTAGCCTGACCAGAGGTTAAAGAGAGGAGTAATAAGGGCAGCTGACCAATTCCACAACCCTCAGAGCCAGAAGATCCTACAAGGGTCAGGGACAAATGTCCTCCCCTTGCTGTAAGCGAATAGAAGCCGCTAAAGCCCAAAGTGTAGGTTCAGCTTACCTACAAGAAGATTCTGAGCTAGAGGTAGATGAAGAACCTGATGGCCATACACATCACCCGAGACCTTATAGGGACACCCATAAGGCTAATACACATATAGGATATCCTTGTGATAGTTCTGTGTGGAGAGGTAACACACAGAATACATAAAATGAAACATAGATGACCATGGGGTCATGACTGGTCAGATTAGATTATAGAAATTCCTTAATATTTGTTTAAAGAGGACCTTTCATCACCTCCACCAACTCCAGTTCTTTGCATCCTTCCATAGGTGCCATGCCACTTATTCCAGCACAGTTGGAATTTTTTCTCTAGCCCCACCGTTCCTGAGCAATCAGTGCTGTTAATTTTAGCACAATAAGGTTCTCTTCTGTCACGTGGGCGGTCCCTGTTTATATGCTCCAGCCAAGGACCGCCCACCTAACAGAAGATCAGTCAGATACGAATCTTACCGGCAAACCTCGCAAATATTCCCAAAACAAATCTTGCGAGATTTACTCATCACTAGGGAGTACACCCACAAGAGTGAAAGAAGAAGTGTATGTGCAAGTGCACCCTACTAAACTAGTTATCTCCCAGGGGTTGCACTTTACACCTTAGATATTGAAGCACCTGACCTAACACCTTTGACCAGGAAGGCACCAACTTGGCCGCTCAGATCTAAAACTCCTTGTACATAACATCTCCCCTCGAGCCACTGATCCTACACTTTATCTTAGCCAACACTTTGAGAACATTAGCAATAAGACGTGTGTGGCCATGGACTATGCTATAAGCACATGTAGACCAGGGGGCACGGAGCTGATACTGCAAAGGTCGGAGGTAAGTGGACAATGTAGGTGACCTTCAAAAGAATTGAACAAAAAGTGACAAGTGTTGATCAAACGCACCAAACAACACATTGTTGATGTGACCATCGGAAGAGGAAGATCCCAATCACAGGCACTGGTAACATGTTCTTGGAAGAAGCTGGAATTCTGGGATACATAGCAGATGACACTTGTTCAGGGATCGGTTTTGCCCCATCTATAAAAGACTCATTATAAGAAGCCTACGGTGGGAAAGCTGAAGGAATATCCATCTATGTCAAAAATAGAGCAGGTCTATGGGAAGGAGAGCGCTGACCTCTCTCAGTGCAGAACGTTCCGTCTCTATTTACAGACATTTCAAGGAGTAATGACTGGGACTCCAGAGCCGAAAACTTTCTTACTGGAGGAGGAAATGAACATAAAACAACTCAAAGAAAGATCTTGGCTAATAATGGAAATTCTGCCCTAATAAAGTTATGAAATATGAGGTCAAGGGGGAGAGGGGGTTGATGGATAAAAATCGGAGTCATTCAGATAAAACAATGACCTGGAAGTCCCTGGGTCATCCACAATAATAAGGCTCTGCAAAACTGAGTACATACATTTTAACCCTTGAACGCACAGCTCTGCACGTGTATGGTACGGGTGTGATGTACTCCCTGCATAGTGTCATAACTGGATATCATGGGCACAGGATTGGTGCTGGCACCACCAGCAGGGAGTGCCAGTCCTAAATCACAGCTGATGTCTCATTGCTGTTTAACCACTTAGATGCTGCACTAAATAGTGACCATGGTAAAGGTGAGTTAGACAGAGGGAGACTGCAAGGTGTAGACGGATAGCCACAACAGCCAAGAACCTAATGAAGGCCCCTAGTTCTGCCACGTTGTGTATAACATCCTGTTACAGATTAATAGGATGCCAGTCAGTGTACCCCAAAAGTATCACAGTGTATTCTGTAAGCAATCAATGGATCACAATGTCTTCACCACAGGGCAAGCTACAATGACAAGATAACAATGCCAGCCACAATGCCCTCATAACAATGCCCGCTATAACACCCTAATAACAGTGCCATCCACAATACCCTAATAACAGTGCCAGCCACAACACCCTAATAACAGTGCCATCCACAATACCCTAATAACAGTGTCAGCCACAACACCCTAATAACAGTGCCATCCACAATACCCTAATAACAGTGCCAGCCATAACACCCTAATAACAGTGCTATTCACAATGCCCTCACATCAGTGCCAGCCACAATACCCTAATAACAGTGCCAGCCACAACACCCTAATAACAGTGCCAGCCACAGTACCCTAATAACAGTGCTAGCCACAACACCCTAATAACTGTGCCAGCCACAACACCCTCATAACAATACCAGCCACAACACCCTAATAACAGTGCCAGCCACAATACCCTCATAACAATGCCAGCCACAATACCCTAATAACAGTGCCAGCCACAGCACCCTAATAACAGTGCCAGCCACAACACCCTAATAACAGTGCTAGCCACAGCACCCTAATAACTGTGCAAGCCACAATACCCTAATAACAGTGCCAGCCACAACACCCTAATAACAGTGCTAGCCACAACACCCTAATAACAGTGCCAGCCACAACACCCTAATAACTGTGCCAGCCACAATACCCTAATAACTGTGCCAGCCACAACACCCTCATAACAATACCAGCCACAACACCCTAATAACAGTGCCAGCCACAATACCCTCATAACAATGCCAGCCACAACACCCTAATAACAGTGCCAGCCACAGCACCCTAATAACAGTGCTAGCCACAACACCCTAATAACTGTGCCAGCCACAACACCCTCATAACAATACCAGCCACAACACCCTAATAACAGTGCCAGCCACAATACCCTCATAACAATGCCAGCCACAACACCCTAATAACAGTGCCAGCCATAACACCCTAATAACAGTGCCAGCCACAATACCCTAATAACAGTGCCAGTCACAGCACCCTAATAACAATTCCCGCCATAACACCCTAATAACAGTGCCAGCCATAACACCCTAATAACAGTGCCAGCCACAACACCCTAATAACAATTCCCGCCATAACACCCTAATAACAGTGCTATTCACAATGCCCTCACATCAGTGTCAGCCACAATACCCTAATAACAGTGCCAGCCACAACACCCTAATAACAGTGCCAGCCACAACACCCTAATAACAGTGCTAGCCACAATACCCTAATAACAGTGCCAGCCACAACACCCTAATAACAGTGCCAGCCACAATACCCTAATAACAGTGCTAGCCACAGCACCCTAATAACTGTGCCAGCCACAACACCCTAATAACTGTGCCAGCCACAATACCCTAATAACAGTGCCAGCCACAACACCCTAATAACAGTGCCAGCCACAACATCCTAATAACAGTGCCAGCCATAACACCCTAATAACAGTGCCAGCCACAGCACCCTAATAACAATTCCCGCCATAACACCCTAATAACAGTGCCAGCCATAACACCCTAATAACAGTGCCAGCCACAACACCCTAATAACAATTCCCGCCATAACACCCTAATAACAGTGCTATTCACAATGCCCTCACATCAGTGTCAGCCACAATACCCTAATAACAGTGCCAGCCACAACACCCTAATAACAGTGCCAGCCACAACACCCTAATAACAGTGCTAGCAACAGCACCCTAATAACAGTGCCAGCCACAACACCCTAATAACAGTGCCAGCCACAATACCCTAATAACAGTGCTAGCCACAGCACCCTAATAACTGTGCCAGCCACAACACCCTAATAACTGTGCCAGCCACAATACCCTAATAACAGTGCCAGCCACAATACCCTAATAACTGTGCCAGCCACAATACCCTAATAACTGTGCCAGCCACAATACCCTAATAACAGTGCCAGCCACAACAACCTAATAACAGTGCCATCCACAACATCCTAATAACAGTGCCAGCCACAACACCCTAATACCAAAGCCCGCCATAACACCCTAATAACAGTGCCCTCACATCAGTGCCAGCCACAATACCCTAATAACAGTGCCAGCCACAACACCCTAATAACAGTGCTAGCCACAGCACCCTAATAACAATGCCAGCCACAACACCCTAATAACAGTGCCATCCACAATACCCTAATAACAGTGCCAGCCACAACACCCTAATAACAATGCCCGCCATAACACCCTAATAACAGTGCTATTCACAATGCCCTCACAACAGTGCCATCCACAATACCCTAATAACAGTGCCAGCCACAACACCCTAATAATAGTGCCAGCAACAACACCCTAATAACAGTGCTAGCCACAGCACCCTAATAACAGTGCCAGCCACAACATCCTAATAACAGTGCCAGCCACAATACCCTAATAACAGTGCTAGCCACAGCACCCTAATAACTGTGCCAGCCACAACACCCTAATAACTGTGCCAGCCACAATACCCTAATAACTGTGCCAGCCACAATACCCTAATAACTGTGCCAGCCACAATACCCTAATAACAGTGCCAGCCACAACACCCTAATAACAGTGCCATCCACAACATCCTAATAACAGTGCCAGCCACAACACCCTAATAACAATGCCCGCCATAACACCCTAATAACAATGCCCTCACATCAGTGCCAGCCACAATACCCTAATAACAGTGCCAGCCACAACACCCTAATAACAGTGCCATCCACAATACCCTAATAACAGTGCCAGCTACAACACCCTAATAACAATGCCCGCCATAACACCCTAATAACAGTGCTATTCACAATGCCCTCACATCAGTGCCAGCCACAATACCCTAATAACAGTGCCAGCCACAACACCCTAATAACAGTGCCAGCCACAACACCCTAATAACAGTGCCATCCACAACATCCTAATAACAGTGCCCGCCACAACACCCTAATAACAGTGCCAGCCACAATACCCTAATAACACTGCCAGCCACAACACCCTAATAACAGTGCCAGCCACAGCACCCTAATAACAGTGCCTGCCACAATGCCCTAATAACAGTGCCCGCCATAACACCCTAATAACAGTGCTAGCCACAATACCCTAATAACTGTGCCAGCCACAACACCCTCATAACAATACCAGCCACAACACCCTAATAACAGTGCCAGCCACAATACCCTCATAACAATGCCAGCCACAACACCCTAATAACAGTGCCAGCCACAACACCCTAATAACAGTGCCAGCCACAGCATCCTAATAACAGTGCCAGCCACAACACCCTAATAACAGTGCCCGTCACAACACCCTAATAACAGTGCCAGCCACAATACCCTAATAACAGTGCCAGCAACAATTTCTAATAACAGTGCTAGCCACAACACCCTAATAACAGTGCCAGCCACAGCACCCTAATAACAGTGCTAGCCACAGCACCCTAATAACAGTGCCAGCCACAGTACCCTAATAACAGTGCCAGCCACAATGCCCTCATAATGCCCGCCATAACACCCTAATAACAGTGCCAGTCACAATACCCTAATAACTGTGCCAGCCACAATACCCTAATAACTGTGCCAGCCACAATACCCTAATAACTGTGCCAGCCACAACAACCTAATAACTGTGCCAGCCACAATATCCTAATAACAGTGCCAGCCACAATACCCTAATAACAGTGCCAGCCACAATACCCTAATATCAGTGCCAACCAAAATACCCTAATAACTGTACCAGCCACAATACCCTAATAACAGTGCCCGCCACAACACCCTAATAACAGTGCTATCCACAACACCCTAATAACAGTGCCAGCCACAGCACCCTAATAACAGTGCCAGCCACAGCACCCTAATAACAGTGCCAGCCACAGCACCCTAATAACAGTGCCAGCCACAACACCCTAATAACAGTGCCAGCCACAACACCCTAATAACAGTGCCAGCCACAATTTCTAATAACAGTGCTAGCCACAACACCCTAATAACAGTGCCAGCCACAATGCCCTCATAACAATGCCCGCCATAACACCCTAATAACAGTGCCAGCCACAATACCCTAATAACTGTGCCAGCCACAATACCCTAATAACTGTGCCAGCCACAATACCCTAATAACTGTGCCAGCCACAACAACCTAATAACTGTGCCAGCCACAATATCCTAATAACTGTGCCAGCCACAATATCCTAATAACAGTGCCAGCCACAATACCCTAATAACAGTGCCAGCCACAATACCCTAATATCAGTGCCAACCAAAATACCCTAATAACTGTACCAGCCACAATACCCTAATAACAGTGCCCGCCACAACACCCTAATAACAGTGCTATCCACAACACCCTAATAACAGTGCCAGCCACAGCACCCTAATAACAGTGCCAGCCACAGCACCCTAATAACAGTGACAGCCACAGCACCCTAATAACAGTGCCAGCCACAACACCCTAATAACAGTGCCAGCCACAACACCCTAATAACAGTGCCAGCCACAATTTCTAATAACAGTGCTAGCCACAACACCCTAATAACAGTGCCAGCCACAATGCCCTCATAACAATGCCCGCCATAACACCCTAATAACAGTGCTAGCCACAACACCCTAATAACAGTGCCAGCCACAATACCCTAATAACTGTGCCAGCCACAATACCCTAATAACTGTGCCAGCCACAATACCCTAATAACTGTGCCAGCCACAATACCCTAATAACAGTGCCAGCCACAATACCCTAATATCAGTGCCAGCCACAATACCCTAATAACTGTGCCAGCCACAATACCCTAATAACTGTGCCAGCCACAATACCCTAATAACAGTGCCAGCCACAATACCCTAATATCAGTGCCAGCCACAACACCCTAATAACAGTGCCAGCCACAACACCCTAATAACAGTGCTAGCCACAGCACCCTAATAACAGTGCCAGCCACAACATCCTAATAACAGTGCCAGCCACAATACCCTTATAACAGTGCTAGCCACAGCACCCTAATAACTGTGCCAGCCACAACACCCTAATAACTGTGCCAGCCACAATACCCTAATAACTGTGCCAGCCACAATACCCTAATAACTGTGCCAGCCACAATACCCTAATAACAGTGCCAGCCACAACACCCTAATAACAGTGCCATCCACAACATCCTAATAACAGTGCCAGCCACAACACCCTAATAACAATGCCCTCACATCAGTGCCAGCCACAATACCCTAATAACAGTGCCAGCCACAACACCCTAATAACAGTGCCATCCACAATACCCTAATAACAGTGCCAGCTACAACACCCTAATAACAGTGCTAGCCACAATACCCTAATAACTGTGCCAGCCACAACACCCTCATAACAATACCAGCCACAACACCCTAATAACAGTGCCAGCCACAATACCCTCATAACAATGCCAGCCACAACACCCTAATAACAGTGCCAGCCACAACACCCTAATAACAGTGCCAGCCACAGCATCCTAATAACAGTGCCAGCCACAACACCCTAATAACAGTGCCCGTCACAACACCCTAATAACAGTGCCAGCCACAATACCCTAATAACAGTGCCAGCAACAATTTCTAATAACAGTGCTAGCCACAACACCCTAATAACAGTGCCAGCCACAGCACCCTAATAACAGTGCCAGCCACAGTACCCTAATAACAGTGCCAGCCACAATGCCCTCATAACAATGCCCGCCATAACACCCTAATAACAGTGCCAGCCACAATACCCTAATAACTGTGCCAGCCACAATACCCTAATAACTGTGCCAGCCACAATACCCTAATAACTGTGCCAGCCACAACAACCTAATAACTGTGCCAGCCACAATATCCTAATAACAGTGCCAGCCACAATACCCTAATAACAGTGCCAGCCACAATACCCTAATATCAGTGCCAACCAAAATACCCTAATAACTGTACTAGCCACAATACCCTAATAACAGTGCCCGCCACAACACCCTAATAACAGTGCTATCCACAACACCCTAATAACAGTGCCAGCCACAGCACCCTAATAACAGTGCCAGCCACAGCACCCTAATAACAGTGCCAGCCACAGCACCCTAATAACAGTGGCAGCCACAACACCCTAATAACAGTGCCAGCCACAACACCCTAATAACAGTGCCAGCCACAATTTCTAATAACAGTGCTAGCCACCACACCCTAATAACAGTGCCAGCCACAATGCCCTCATAACAATGCCCGCCATAACACCCTAATAACAGTGCTAGCCACAACACCCTAATAACAGTGCCAGCCACAATACCCTAATAACTGTGCCAGCCACAATACCCTAATAACTGTGCCAGCCACAATACCCTAATAACTGTGCCAGCCACAATACCCTAATAACAGTGCCAGCCACAATACCCTAATATCAGTGCCAGCCAAAATACCCTAATAACTGTGCCAGCCACAATACCCTAATATCAGTGCCAGCCAAAATACCCTAATAACTGTGCCAGCCACAATACCCTAATAACAGTGCCCGCTACAACACCCTAATAACAGTGCCATCCACAACACCCTAATAACAGTGCCATCCACAACACCCTAATAACAGTGCCAGCCACAATGCCCTCATAACAATGCCCGCCATAACACCCTAATAACAGTGCTATTCACAATGCCCTCACATCAGTCCCAGCCACAATACCCTAATAACAGTGCCAGCCACAATACCCTAATAACAGTGCCATCCACAACACCCTAATAACAGTGCCAGCCACAATGCCCTCATAACAATGCCCGCCATAACACCCTAATAACAGTGCTATTCACAATGCCCTCACATCAGTCCCAGCCACAACACCCTAATAACAGTGCCAGCCACAACACCCTAATAACAGTGCCAGCCATAGCACCCTAATAACAGTGCCAGCCACAACACCTTAATAATAGTGCGAGCCACAACACCCTAATAACAGTGCGAGCCACAATACCCTAATAACAGTGCTAGCCACAATACCCTCATAACAGTGGCAGCCACAATACCCTAACAACAGTGCCAGCTACAACGCCCTAATAACAGTGCCAGCCACAATGCCCTCATAACAATGCCCGCCATAACACCCTAATAACATTGCTATTCACAATACCCTCACATCAGAGCCAGCCACAACACCCTAATATCAGTGCCAGCCACAATACCCTAATATCAGTGCCAGCCAAAATACCCTAATATCAGTGCCAGCCAAAATACCCTAATAACTGTGCCAGCCACAATACCCTAATAACAGTGCCAGCCACAACACCCTAATAACAGTGCCAGCCACAATACCCTAATAACAGTGCCAGCCACAATACCCTAATATCAGTGCCAGCCAAAATACCCTAATATCAGTGCCAGCCAAAATACCCTAATAACTGTGCCAGCCAAAATACCCTAATAACTGTGCCAGCCAAAATACCCTAATAACAGTGCCCACCACCACACCCTAATAACAGTGCCATCCACAACACCCTACTAACAGTGACAGCCACAACACCCTAATAACAGTGCCAGCCACAATACCCTAATAACAGTGCCAACCACAATGCCCTCATAACAATGCCCGCCATAACACCCTAATAACAGTGCCAGCCACAATGCCCTCATAACAATGCCCGCCATAACACCATAATAACAGTGCCAGCCACAACACCCTAATAACAGTGTCAGCCACAATACCCTAATAACAGTGCCAGCCACAATACCCAAAATATCAGTGCCAGCCAAAATACCCTAATAACTGTGCCAGCCACAATACCCTAATAACAGTGCCCACCACCACACCCTAATAACAGTGCCATCCACAACACCCTACTAACAGTGGCAGCCACAATACCCTCATAACAGTGCCAGCCACAACACCCTAATAACAGTGCCAGCCACAACACCCTAATAACAGTGCCAGCCACAACACCCTAATAACAGTGCCAGCCACAACACCCTAATAACAGTGCCAGCCACAGCACCTTAATAACAGTGCAAGCCACAACACCCTAATAACAGTGCCAGCCACAGTACCCTAATAACAGTGCCAGCCACAACACCCTAATAACAGTGCCAGCCACAACACCCTAATAACAGTGCCAGCCACAATACCCTAATAACTGTGCTAGCCACAACACCCTAATAACTGTGCTAGCCACAACACCCTAATAACAGTGCTAGCCACAACATTCTAATAACTGTGCCAGCCACAATACCCTAATAACAGTGCCAGCCACAATACCCTAATAACAGTGCCAGCCACAATATCCTAATAACAGTGCCAGCCACAATACCCTAATATCAGTGCCAGCCAAAATACCCTAATATCAGTGCCAGCCAAAATACCCTAATAACTGTGCCAGCCAAAATACCCTAATAACTGTGCCAGCCAAAATACCCTAATAACAGTGCCCACCACCACACCCTAATAACAGTGCCATCCACAACACCCTAATAACAGTGCCAGCCACAATACCCTAATAACAGTGCCAACCACAATGTCCTCATAACAATGCCCGCCATAACACCCTAATAACAGTGCCAGCCACAATGCCCTCATAACAATGCCCGCCATAACACCCTAATAACAGTGCCAGGCACAACACCCTAATAACAGTGCCAGCCTCAATACCCTAATAACAGTGCCAGCCACAATACCCAAAATATCAGTGCCAGCCAAAATACCCTAATAACTGTGCCAGCCACAATACCCTAATAACAGTGCCCACCACCACACCCTAATAACAGTGCCAGCCACAACATCCTAATAACAGTGCCAGCCACAACACCCTAATAACAGTGCCAGCCACAGCACCTTAATAACAGTGCAAGCCACAACACCCTAATAAGAGTGCCAGCCACAGCACCCTAATAACAGTGCCAGCCACAACACCTTAATAACAGTGCGAGCCACAACACCCTAATAACAGTGCCAGCCACAGCACCCTAATAACAGTGCGAGCCACAATACCCTAATAACAGTGCTAGCCACAATACCCTCATAACAGTGGCAGCCACAACACCCTAATAACAGTGCCAGCCACAATACCCTAATAACAGTGCCAGCCACAATACCCTAATAACTGTGCTAGCCACAATACCCTCACATCAGTGCCAGCCACATTACCCTCATAACAGTGCTAGCCACAATACCCTAATATCAGTGCCAGCCACAATACCCTCACATCAGTGCCAGCCACAATACCCTCACATCAGTGCCAGCCACAATACCCTCACATCAGTGCCAGCCACAATACCCTAATATTAGTGCCAGCCACAATACCCTAATATCAGTGCCAGCCCTGTTATGTACAAAGTACCATACATCTACAGTACGGCAGCACCAGACTACTACCTGACAGATTCTTTTTGGCTATTCCTTCCATGTACTTAAAGACAGCGCCCGGAGACCACTAATAAAATTATTCAAAAAAATTCAATAATATTTCTGGGAACAAAAGATAAGAGCGACTCACGATATGAACCCACATTCACTACAATAATGCTCTCCATGCCGCCGCCATCTACTGTCAAGTAGTTTTATTCTCAGCCAATGTCTCCTTGAAGATGATGACTGGGTGATTACCCACCTAGGCGACAGATTTGACTTTTTTAAAGGGATTGAAGTCAATTCCCTGTCATGCTGGGGACTCTCTCTAAGCCCATAACACTCCTAGATTGATTTTCCATAAAGTGCGCTAGCTCAAAATTGCAGTGTTCACACATGGAGACTTAATTTCTGGCAGTCATTCTGTATTTTATGTGATCTGCTTCATAAATCTCATCAACACGGCTTCTGATAAATATCATCCTCACGTAGAAGACTCCTTGCGGTATCATCTTACTCTGGTAGAATCATGCCAGTCTGGGCATCCTGGGACCAATGCCCTTAAACTAACACATAAGGCACCTGTACATTACTTCACACTGTACCAAGGAGATTATCACAGTCTATTCCTAGACATGTTATGTCAGAGACGGACGTAAATGTAACAACCTCATCACCTTAGCTCATACAATGTGGGAGCGAAGTTAACAAAGTGCCCCCCCAGGATGATTTATGATTACGTCAGATGAGTCATCCTCGCTCATAAATGATCCCAGAAAGAAGCAGAAATAATCATCATCATCATCAGCAGCAGCTACAAGCGTCACTGATACCCAGTGTTACATCTGTCATAGCAAAGACCAGAATGTCCTGGGCATTTAACTCTTCACCACAAATTGTGCTGTATAAGATATATTATTCCATATCACTGAAAATGAAAAAAATATAACTACTATAATACTGCCCCTATGTACAAGAATATAACTACTATAATACTGTCCCTATGTACAAGAATATAACTACTATAATACTACTCCTATGTACAAGAATATAACTACTATAATACTGCTCCTATGTACAAGAATATAACTACTATAATACTGCTCCTATGTACAAGAATATAACTACTATAATACTGCCCCCTATGTACAAGAATATAACTACTATAATACTGCTCCTATGTACAAGAATATAACTACTATAATACTGCCCCTATGTACAAGAATATAACTACTATAATACTGTCCCTATGTACAAGAATATAACTACTATAATACTGCTCCTATGTACAAGAATATAACTACTATAATACTGCTCCTATGTACAAGAATATAACTACTATAATCCTGCCCCTATGTACAAGAATATAACTACTATAATACTGTCCCTATGTACAAGAATATAACTACTATAATACTGCTCCTATGTACAAGAATATAACTACTATAATACTGCTCCTATGTACAAGAATATAACTACTATAATACTGTCCCCTATGTACAAGAATATAACTACTATAATACTGCTCCTATGTACAAGAATATAACTACTATAATACTGCTCCTATATACAAGAATATAACTACTATAATACTGCCCCTATGTACAAGAATATAACTACTAGAATACTCCTCCTATGTACAAGAATATAACTACTATAATACTGCCTCCTATGTACAAGAATATAACTACTATAATACTGCCTCCTATGTACAAGAATGTAACTACTATAATACTGCCCCTATGTACAAGAATATAACTACTATAATACTGCTCCTATGTACAAGAATATAACTACTATAATACTGCCTCCTATGTACAAGAATATAACTACTATAATACTCCTCCTATGTACAAGAATATAACTACTATAATACTGCCTCCTATGTACAAGAATATAACTACTATAATACTCCTCCTATGTACAAGAATATAACTACTATAATACTGCTCTTATGTACAAGAATATAACTACTATAATACTACCCCTATGTACAAGAATATAACTACTATAATACTGCCCCTATGTACAAGAATATAACTACTATAATACTGCCCCTATGTACAAGAATATAACTACTATAATACTGCCTCCTATGTACAAGAATATAATTACTATAATACTGCTCCTATGTACAATAATATACTACTATAATACTGCTCCTATATACAAGAATATAACTACTATAATACTGTCCCTATGTACAAGAATATAACTACTATAATACTGCCCCTATGTACAAGAATATAACTACTATAATACTGCCCCTATGTACAAGAATATAACTACTATAATACTGCTCCTATGTACAAGAATATAACTACTATAATACTGCTCCTATGTACAAGAATATAACTACTATAATACTGCTCCTATGTACAAGAATATAACTACTATAATACTGCTATGTACAAGAATATAACTACTATAATACTACCTCCTATGTACTAGAATATAACTACTATAATCCTACCCCCTATGTACAAGAATATAACTACTATAATACTACTCCTATGTATAAGAATATAACTACTATAATACTGCCCCTATGTACAAGAATATAACTACTATAATACTGCTCCTATGTACAAGAATATAACTACTATAATACTACCTCCTATGTACAAGTATATGACTACTATAATACTGCTCCTATGTACAAGAATATAACTACTATAATACTACTCCTATGTACAAGAATATAACTACTATAATACTGCTCCTATGTACAAGAATATAACTACTATAATACTGCTCCTATGTACAAGAATATAACTACTATAATACTGCCCCTATGTACAAGAATATAACTACTATAATACTGTCTCCTATGTACAAGAATATAACTACTATAATACTGTCCCTATGTACAAGAATATAACTACTATAATACTGCCCCTATGTACAAGAATATAACTACTATAATACTGCTCCTATGTACAAGAATATAACTACTATAATACTGCCCCTATGTACAAGAATATAACTACTATAATACTGCCTCCTATGTACAAGAATATAATTACTATAATACTGCTCCTATGTACAATAATATACTACTATAATACTGCTCCTATATACAAGAATATAACTACTATAATACTGTCCCTATGTACAAGAATATAACTACTATAATACTGCCCCTATGTACAAGAATATAACTACTATAATACTGCTCCTATGTACAAGAATATAACTACTATAATACTGCTCCTATGTACAAGAATATAACTACTATAATACTGCTATGTACAAGAATATAACTACTATAATACTACCTCCTATGTACTAGAATATAACTACTATAATACTACCCCCTATGTACAAGAATATAACTACTATAATACTACTCCTATGTATAAGAATATAACTACTATAATACTGCCCCTATGTACAAGAATATAACTACTATAATACTGCCCCTATGTACAAGAATATAACTACTATAATACTGCCTCCTATGTACAAGAATATAATTACTATAATACTGCTCCTATGTACAATAATATACTACTATAATACTGCTCCTATATACAAGAATATAACTACTATAATACTGTCCCTATGTACAAGAATATAACTACTATAATACTGCCCCTATGTACAAGAATATAACTACTATAATACTGCCCCTATGTACAAGAATATAACTACTATAATACTGCTCCTATGTACAAGAATATAACTACTATAATACTGCTCCTATGTACAAGAATATAACTACTATAATACTGCTCCTATGTACAAGAATATAACTACTATAATACTGCTATGTACAAGAATATAACTACTATAATACTACCTCCTATGTACTAGAATATAACTACTATAATCCTACCCCCTATGTACAAGAATATAACTACTATAATACTACTCCTATGTATAAGAATATAACTACTATAATACTGCCCCTATGTACAAGAATATAACTACTATAATACTGCTCCTATGTACAAGAATATAACTACTATAATACTACCTCCTATGTACAAGTATATGACTACTATAATACTGCTCCTATGTACAAGAATATAACTACTATAATACTACTCCTATGTACAAGAATATAACTACTATAATACTGCTCCTATGTACAAGAATATAACTACTATAATACTGCTCCTATGTACAAGAATATAACTACTATAATACTGCCCCTATGTACAAGAATATAACTACTATAATACTGTCTCCTATGTACAAGAATATAACTACTATAATACTACCTCCTATGTACAAGAATATAACTACTATAATACTGCTCCTATGTACAAGAATATAACTACTATAATACTACCTCCTATGTACAAGAATATAACTACTATAATACTGCTCCTATGTACAAGAATATAACTACTATAATACTGCTCCTATGTACAAGAATATAACTACTATAATACTACCTCCTATGTACAAGAATATAACTACTATAATACTGCTCCTATGTACAAAAATATAACTACTATAATACTAACTCCTATGTACAAGAATATAACTACTATAATACTGCCCCTATGTACAACAATATAACTACTATAATACTGCCCCCCCCCTATGTACAAGAATATAACTACTATAATACTGCCCCCTATGTACAAGAATATAACTACTATAATACTGCTCCTATGTACAAGAATATAACTACTATAATACTGCCCCTATGTACAAGAATATAACTACTATAATACTGTTCCTATGTACAAGAATATAACTACTATAATACTGCCTCCTAGCTGTGAGGTTGTGTTTCTGTAGCTCTCCTGAGTCTCCTGATGTCTGGAGAAAGCCCAGGGCGGGGCCACCCTAGGTGGGGCAGCTCCCCTAGCAAGGCCCAGGCTCCAAGGCCTACTCTGGGAAACAACTCCCAGACAACTGAGAAAGTGGATGAAAATCCCAAAGTCTCCAGGAATGGAAGTAATGTCCAGTGTGTCAGCAGTCCCAGCGCAAGTCAAGATGGGAAGAAAGTTATTGCAAAGAAAGCAGTAGCTGAAGCAAGCAGAGGTACGGTGCAACAACCTACCAAAGTAATTGCGCAGGATCCAGACAGAATACCTGATTGTAAGAAGAAGCAAGCCGTGCAGCCTGTGCAGACGCCATTACAGGTTACAGGTGTCCCGTCCACTCCACCCTCCTGCAGACAGAGGAGAACGTCCCTGGAGAAACAGACCATGCTGGAGAACATGCAGCGGCCTGTACTGGTGCGGTCTGAGCGGACAAGATCTGGCAGTGGAAACTGCAAAACTGTAGTGAAGGCTGTGGAGGAGACCAAAGTGAGACCAGCAGGGAGGCCTCATGGTACTAGTAGTGCGGTCACTGGGAACAAACCGGGACATAGTCCCCAACCTGCAGATTGTGGCCCCATGGCAGTGACAACAGCCGCAGCAGGCCAGAAGTCACAGGCTACACCGACCAGAAGCCAAACTGTGAGTAACCAGCCTGCAAAACTACCCAATAATGCACAGACTGTTACAATGGCGGAGCGAGCACCTGAACTGCGCCTGGCAGACGAGATCCCAGCACTGGTCAGGAGACTGGAGACATTAAAGGCGGGTAAAATATATCTGCAGAGACAGATTGACTGCGCCTATAAAATAAGGGCTGCTAAACCTTGGTTAGAGGAAGGAGTGGACAAGAAGCTGAGCGCACTGGCGAAAGAGCTCGCCGATATCGTACGGGAGACCGAGACTGTACTGGAGCAAATGGGACCGGTGGGAGAATCGTACAGAAACCAGCAGCGATTCGAGGAATACCAGAAGTCACCATCATCTCGCTCTAGGTCTGAACCCTCTCAAGATGGCGGCCTGCAGTCCCATGCAAAGCCTATTCTGCAGCCAGCAAGTTTCCCTTTTAAGGAAGGGAATTTGTATGGGGAAGGAGCAGCTAATGCCAAGCCACAGCAAAGACCTGCAGCAGTTCCTGGCAAGGCACCACAAGTCCCAGCAAGAAGCACCCATACAGCAAGATCATGGACCCCTGCCTGAAGTGGCAGCTGTGCAGACACCACAAGTCCCAGGAGGCGAGTCATCTCAGCAGGACTGTGGACTGTTACCTGAAGGTACTGGGGTAGTAGCACATTCAGGGTCTCAGGTTGTGAGTGTGTGGGACAGTCTGGACTCTGCTGTGCAAGTCACCAATAGTGACTATAATAACACTGTGGACTCTGCTGTGCAGGACTCTGCTGCCACTGACTGTCTGTCTAATGTGTCTGAGATTATAGATAATCCTGTATATAATAATGGTGCAGCAGGGGAAAGTGTTTCTCATTCTGGGGGGGATCCTTCACCATCTATGACATTAGACCCCTCTACAGTCCAGTCTCTGGAGTCTGCTGATATCACAGACATAGAGGTTGATGGTGGGGCGGACACAGCACAGTCCAATGTACAGGACTTTCCCCCTCTAGATACTCACATAGTAGCAGAACCTCGTAGTGCAGGTGCTCAGCAGCCCACACAGCGCCCACAGGCACGCCAAGATGGCGGATCTGGCCATACCTCCTCTGGGAATGCCTGGAGCCGCGGTGCTCCATCTTTTACATCAAGCACGAACTATACAGGCCAGGCTTTCAAGAGGAGGAATGTAGTCAGGTTTAGGCACAGAGGTGCCAAGGAAGATCTGCCTGATAGGTTTGTGGTCAGAGGGCTCCTATGTACCCAGATGGGCTTCCTGCCGACTGACATCCTGGCAGTGATAAATCTTCCTGACCGCCAGGGGTATGATGTCAGCTTTAAGCTGATGTCTGATCTGGACCGTTTCTGGGCTAATGTCACCAGGTTCAGAGATACTGAGGGTTGGAATAAGTTCAGCTTCATCCCCATCTCTAGGCCAGATACAGCAAATGTCACCATTATATTCTGGAATGAGGCCGTTCCCCCTCAGGACATTGTCATCTGGCTCAGGAGACACTGCGACCTCATGTCCGATCTGACTAAGAATAGGGACGAAGACGGGATCTGGACTGGTGGGTGGAAGATCCTGGTTAAGTTGCGTCAGCACAATAACATAACCCAACATCTGCCCAACTCCTTTTTCATTGGCCGAGAGAAAGGCATCTGCTTCTATGCGGGTCAGCCACGCAGATGCTTTAAGTGTGGGAAGGCCGGTCATATAGCGAGTGTGTGCACCATGGTAAAGTGCAACTTGTGTAATGAAATGGGCCACGTGAGCGCTACCTGCCAAAACATTAGGTGTAATCTGTGTGGTAAGATGGGTCACCCCCACAGGGACTGTCCTGACGCTTGGCATAACCTCCGTAGGGATATCCCTGATGAGGACTTGCTGGCAGCGGCTGATGACATACAGGAGGAGGAGGAGGCGCTGTTGTCAGGGTCAGTAGTCACTGAGTCAGTGCCACAACCAGATACAGGTGATACCACCCAGGACCAAGCCCAGTCAGGACCCATTGAGGCGACCATGGAGGTTGTCGATCAGGTTGTACAACCCTCAGTGGCCATCTCTTCTCCTGCCCCAACACCCACCAGTACTAAGAGAAGGAAGAAAGACAGATCCAGCCGTAAGCCTGAGGGTGAGTGGACCACTGTCAAAAAAACAACTAGGATGAGAGTAGATAGAACGGGCGATGTCACAGCAACGGCAAATAGGTTCTATATTCTATCAGAGTCAGACGGAGAAGAGGAACTAGACAGGAAGATCCAACAAATGATGGCAGAATATGATGAGGAAGAGGGTGATCCTCCTACTAAAAGGAGACCCCACCGAGCTGAGGTGCAGTCCGAATCGGACATGGAAACAGCAGGTCACCAGGATAGCTCTGACTCTGATCTGTGATGGAAGAAAGTGGATCTAGTTTAAGTTTGATCTTTTTAGTTTTACTGTATGTTCTTTAAATTTTCTTCTCCAACAGGTGTGGACTCTTTAAGTTGATTTTTTTCTTTAAGTATTTTCTTGTTTGATCCTTCTTTGTACATACAAAATGTCTGAAATTACTGGAAGAATTTTTGTTTAATTGTATTTGTTTGTTTTTACTTTAATAAAAATTGCCTCCTATGTACAAGAATATAACTACTATAATACTCCCCCTTTGTACAAGAATATATCTACTATAATACTGCCCCTTTGTTCAAGAATATAACTACTATAATACTGCTCCTATGTACAAGAATATAACTTCTATAATACTGCCCTCTATGTACAAGAATATAACTACTATATTACTCCTCCTATATATAAAAATATAACTACTATAATACTGCTGCTTTGTACAAAAAAATAACTTCTTTAATTCCCCTCTTCTATATAAAAAAATATACCTTTTATCATTCCCCCCTTTTATAAAAAAATATATACTTTATTTCTTCCCTTTTTTATAAAAAAATAACTATTTTAATAATATCCTATTATAAAAAAATATATTATTATATTTTTCCCCCTCTATATAAAAATATATTACTACTATTATTTGTATTTATATAAAAAAATATCTCTGCTCCTATGTACAAGAATATAACTACTATAATACTGCTCCTATGTACAAGAATATAACTACTATAATACTGCCTCCTATGTACAAGAATATAACTACTATAATACTGCTCCTATGTACAAGAATATAACTACTATAATACTGCCCCTATGTACAAGAATATAACTACTATAATACTGCCCCTATGTACAAGAATATAACTACTATAATACTGCTCCTATGTACAAGAATATAACTACTATAATACTGCCCCTATGTACAAGAATATAACTACTATAATACTGCCCCCTATGTACAAGAATATAACTACTATAATACTGCTCCTATGTACAAGAATATAACTACTATAATACTATTCCTATGTACAAGAATATAACTACTATAATACTACCTCCTATGTACAAGAATATAACTACTATAATACTGCCCCCTATGTACAAGAATATAACTACTATAATACTGCCCCCTATGTACAAGAATATAACTACTATAATACTGCTCCTATGTAGAAGAATATAACTACTATAATACTGCCCCTATGTACAAGAATATAACTACTATAATACTGCTCCTATGTACAAGAATATAACTACTATAATACTGCCCCCTATGTACAAGAATATGACTACTATAATACTGCTCCTATGTAGAAGAATATCACTGTAATATTTCTCTCTAGGGTTAAGAATCAGTTGTAGTATTTTTATTGGGTTACAGCAGTATTTATAAATGAGATGTAGGTATGCGTTCTGCTCTCATTGAATACTCAGTATTTCTCATTGTTCTTAGTTACTTCCTGCTCTTTGAACATCGCTTCAGCTTCAACATGAAAAGACATTTTTGCATTCATTATCCCGGGTCGTCTCTACTCTCTCTCTCTCTCTATGGTTCAAGCTATTTGTAGCTTTCCTGTGTTGAATATGTTAAAATAACATATGTTTAGGTGAAATAATTATTTTTACAGGTCATATGACAGTATTTTTTTTTTCCTTTCTCATTTCTCTATTTTTGAGGAGGGAAATGGAAAAAAAACCCAGCAATTCCATAATGTTTGAGGTTTTGTTTCTTGAATATAATTTTAAGGTGTTTAAAGTCATTAGTTTTTTCACTATTGTGTGAAAGTAATAGAATATAACTATTTTATTGTTTTCCTCCACTGAGATATCTGCAAAAAAAACAAACAAAAAAAACCAGCAATTTTTTCCTTTTTTTAATGACATTCACTATATAGGTTAAATAATGTGATTATTTTAAGTATGGGACATTATGGATGCAGCTCTACCAATTATATGTACCAATTACGTATTTTTTCGGGGACATTTTTATTTTATTTTTTCAGTTATTTTTTTTATTTATTTTTTTTAATTCTCCATTTTAACCCCATTTGGGATTCAGTGAGTTTGATCACTCAATAATGCACCGCAGAGCCATAAACTGTTGGTATAATAATGTACATTATTTAAGTAATGCCGCAACATTGTGCCTAAATAAAACTCCTATGCTATATATTTCTCAGACAATACCTGCAAACTGAGCTGACAGTGGCCCCGGGAATAAAACCCTTTTTGTTGACATTGGATTTTAATCTTTGTGTCTGAGGAGATCAGCCATTTCCACCATTGACCTTTGTACAAAGTTGTGTCTGGCTGTAAGGCAACAGGAGGTAGCAGCAGCCCTCCCCCAAAGCTGTGTCTATAAAGCGTGGAGCCCCACCTCTTGACTAAGCCGACCATTTTGTCATCTGCCATAAGTAGAAAGTGGGAAAGGAAATCAATCCATGTGTCCTCTGCAGGATTTCCACAAGACAGTAGAAAAGCCTGCGGATACAACAGTCAAGCATAGGAGGCATTAGTAACAGCTGGTCTGGGGGGCCAACAGATACCACTGCAAAGCACCAGGGTTCAGGCAGTAGAGTAGGCAGGTACAAGCAATAGTCTGGGCAGGTGACAAGGTTCAGAAGTCAGGGCTAAGCAGGTGGTCAGGGCAGGCAGCAAGATTCAGAGGTCAGGTACTAGCCAAAGGTAAGCCACAGGTAACAAGTGGGGCAGGAACAGAAGGCAGGAATGAGGTCAGGAACAAGCCATGGGTCAGATTACTAGTCAGGTCTGATACAGGAACACTAGATCTAACTAGCTAAGAATCTTATTGTTCATGCAAAGGGCAGTGGGCTAAGCAATGGACTTTTAAGCACAGAACAGCATGTACCCCCTACCGGTGTCACTTAACAATACAGGGGAGGAGAAGAACGAAAGAGAATAGCAAGAAGGAGCACGATGAGGAAAATGAATCTCAAAGGTAAGCTGGTAGTCACTGCTGCCAGGGAGAACAGGACGCCGGTGTTACTGCACTGCCAACATAACATTTTCTTGATGAAAAAAGGAAAACTGCGCCTCTCATGTTACCTACCGCAAGGTAGCTCCCTATAAGACAGTGCCTGACTTTCAAGAAGCCTTGTCACCTGACCTGGGAAATAAGTCAAAGCAGAATATCTCCTCCAAAAGGAAAACACACCCATCTGATTCTCTGGCTTACATCCCCAGTCATGTCACAAGGCTTCTAGAATTTCTGGCACTGACTTATAGGGAGCTACCCTCCAATAGGTGGTGCTAGAAGCACATGAAATAGTTAGCAAACAGTACTGGAGAAAATGTATTCACTGGGGAGTCTCATAGCCAACACCATAAGGATTGTCCATGTGAATGCAGAATTACCTCCCATTTGTGTTATTAACAAGGACCGCTAATGTAAAGTTCCTGGGAAAATCTGCAAAAACTATATGGACAAAATCACTCACCAAAAAGCCACAAATCGGCATGGTTTTTGGCAACATTGGGCTGAATTCATTCATTTTTATGCTAACTTTTTGGTATGGCTTCTGACTTGTTAATGCTACTTGCGTCTAAAAAAAAAAAGCAGACTTGCATGGATCTCCTCACTGTTTTTGAAGAGGGCAGGAGCGTGGGCAGGAGAGGGTTGTGAGTGGGACCATCACCATGCCGCAGTCATCACCATTTACGCCACTTTTGTGATGTAAATTTCTAGAGAAACCTACACCAGGACCCACCCAATTCAAGATGAGGTGTGTGGTTCATCATGCGTTAAACACATCCTCTGCTGGCACAGGGGATATCAAGATCGGCGTATAATACACCAGTCTTGATGAGTTCCCCCCACTGTGTCCATACTTCAGCTGGTCCAGGTACACTACGTGTGTTGAAGAGGATTCCTATGAGGAACATGGTGGCTGTTCATTGCCCAACAGGATCTCAGGATTCTAGACTCTAGCATACCGTCAGACAGACTACCAAAGCACTCACTATACTCATCTGCTGTTTGGTGCACCACAGATACTGTAAAACTAGGTACATAAAGCAGCTCTGTATATACTGTTACTTCTCTGCTTTATGCCATGCCGTTTCAGAATCATTTAAATAGTTTTCCTGCTTGCAATATTTTGTATGTGTACATAGAAGACAAGGCGCATTGTACTTCATCTGAACAGACTGTACCTGGCACAGGCACAACCTCTGACCTTCAAACTCCGACACTATTATCTCATTATTTACCAGTAAATCTCTCACAGCCAAACACAGGAAGTCATCCAACATCAGATCTGACAAAAGAGAAGTTAATATACAAAGCAGGATGTATACTGTCATATTAATCACTGTATATAATGGCTATCATATGTATCTAACTAAAGTGCTGGCATACAGATATACCTGCTTACAGTAAACACCAGACTGACATCACAGACTCTCCTAGATATGTTTTAGTTTCATCAAGAAAAACTAAGTGCTCCTCTAATTTATGGGTAAAACATGACTAGAAGGAAATACTGCCCTCCCTACACAAATATGCCTAGTATCATACTGCCTTCTATGTACAAGAATATAACTACTATAATACTGCTCCTATGTACAAGAATATAACTACTATAATACTACCTCCTATGTACAAGAATATAACTACTATAATACTACTCCTATGTACAAGAATATAACTACTATAATACTGCTCCTATGTACAAGAATATAACTACTATAATACTGCTCGTATGTACAAGAATATAACTACTATAATACTGCCTCCTATGTACAAGAATATAACTACTATAATACTGCTCCTATGTACAAGAATATAACTACTATAATACTGCTCCTATGTACAAGAATATATCTACTATAATACTGCTCCTATGTACAAGAATATAACTACTATAATACTGCTCCTATGTACAAGAATATAACTACTATAATACTGCCCCCTATGTACAAGAATATAACTACTATAATACTGCTCCTATGTACAAGAATATAACTACTATAATACTGCTCCTATGTACAAGAATATAACTACTATAATACTGCTCCTATGTACAAGAATATAACTACTATAATACTGCCTCCTATGTACAAGAATATAACTACTATAATACTGCCTCCTATGTACAAGAATATAACTACTATAATACTGCTCCTATGTACAAGAATATAACTACTATAATACTGCCTCCTATGTACAAGAATATAACTACTATAAAACGCCCCCCATGTACAAAAATAAAAAAACTAAAAAACCCCCCAAAAAAAACCAAAAAACCCCCCAAAAAACAATACCCCTACTGCTCCTATGTACAAGAATATAACTACTATAATACTGCTCCTATGTACAAGAATATAACTACTATAATACTGCTCCTATGTACAAGAATATAACTACTATAATACTGCTCCTATGTACAAGAATATAACTACTATAATACTGCTCCTATGTACAAGAATATAACTACTATAATACTGCTCCTATGTACAAGAATATAACTACTATAATACTGCTCCTATGTACAAGAATATAACTACTATAATACTGCTCCTATGTACAAGAATATAACTACTATAATACTGCTCCTATGTACAAGAATATAACTACTATAATACTGCCTCCTATGTACAAGAATATAACTACTATAATACTGCTCCTATGTACAAGAATATAACTACTATAATACTGCTCCTATGTACAAGAATATAACTACTATAATACTGCTCCTATGTACAAGAATATAACTACTATAATACTGCTCCTATGTACAAGAATATAACTACTATAATACTGCTCCTATGTACAAGAATATAACTACTATAATACTGCTCCTATGTACAAGAATATAACTACTATAATACTAGCTCCTATGTACAAGAATATAACTACTATAATACTACTCCTATGTACAAGAATATAACTACTATAATACTGCTCCCCTATGTACAAGAATATAACTACTATAATACTGCTCCTATGTACAAGAATATAACTACTATAATACTACCTCCTATGTACAAGAATATAACTACTATAATACTGCTCCTATGTACAAGAATATAACTACTATAATACTGCTCCTATGTACAAGAATATAACTACTATAATACTGCTCCTATGTACAAGAATATAACTACTATAATACTGCTCCTATGTACAAGAATATAACTACTATAATACTGCCTCCTATGTACAAGAATATAACTACTATAATACTGCTCCTATGTACAAGAATATAACTACTATAATACCTCCCCCTATGTACAAGAATATAACTACTATAATACTGCTCCTATGTACAAGAATATAACTACTATAATACTGCTCCTATGTACAAGAATATAACTACTATAATACTGCTCCTATGTACAAGAATATAACTACTATAATACTGCTCCTATGTACAAGAATATAACTACTATAATACTACTCCTATGTACAAGAATATAACTACTATAATACTGCTCCTATGTACAAGAATATAACTACTATAATACTGCTCCTATGTACAAGAATATAACTACTATAATACTGCTCCTATGTACAATATAACTACTATAATACTACTCCTATATACAAGAATATAACTACTATAATACTGCCCCTATGTACAAGAATATAACTACTATAATACTACTCCTATGTACAAGAATATAACTACTATAATACTGCCCCTATGTACAAGAATATAACTACTATAATACTACTCCTATGTACAAGAATATAACTACTATAATACTGCTCCTATGTACAAGAATATAACTACTATAATACTACCTCCTATGTACAAGAATATAACTACTATAATACTGCTCCTATGTACAAGAATATAACTACTATAATACTGCCCCATATGTACAAGAATATAACTACTATAATACTGCTCCTATGTGCAAGAATATAACTACTATAATACTACCCCATGTACAAGAATATAACTACTATAATACTGCTCCTATGTACAAGAATATAACTACTATAATACTACCTCCTATGTACAAGAATATAACTACTATAATACTGCTCCTATGTACAAGAATATAACTACTATAATACTGCCCCATATGTACAAGAATATAACTACTATAATACTGCTCCTATGTGCAAGAATATAACTACTATAATACTACCCCTATGTACAAGAATATAACTACTATAATACTACTCCTATGTACAAGAATATAACTACTATAATACTGCTCCTATGTGCAAGAATATAACTACTATAATACTGCTCCTATGTACAAGAATATAACTACTATAATACTGCCCCTATGTACAAGAATATAACTACTATAATACTGCTCCTATGTACAAGAATATAACTACTATAATACTGCTCCTATGTACAAGTATATAACTACTATAATACTACACCTATACAGAAGAAAATACCTTACTAATTCCCTTAAAAACAGAGACAATCCTGGCAAGTTCAAGACTGTTCGCTGTAAGTGAAACGTAAAGCCTATTTTGGTCCCTGTCCTAGTAGTGATCTTGCTATCCATATGGTTTTATTAATTTATCAAGATTGATCACAATTATTTTGCAGCTTGTGTATGTGACATACAGTAACAGTAGTGCAGTGTGTCTGGAATGTCATGAATTGCACTTGATATATTTGTCATTCATATCAGTCTTGCACAATCGGCTTCACATTTCCATGATTCATTCTGGATCAATGTGCTGCACTGTGTGAACTGTTCCGTTCAGTTCTATAACTGTTCGGAGATACTTCCTTACTAATTGTGGTGTTTTCTTCTGTCTTTTATGGCCTGTGGCCTATTACTACAACCAATAGTGTCACATGCCAAGAATCAGTAATAAAGCCTCGTTGGTTTACCTCGATGAACTAGTCTGACGGGTATTTTATAGGCATGACTTCAAATAACATTGATTTAGTCTTGTTTACTAATGCCCGTGCAGGTGTAGAGATAACATGGATATATAATATACCTGCAATGTTATAAGGTTCAGGATACACAGGTATATACAGGGAGATTCACTGGAAGAGACCAAGAATATTCTGTAATAACTGTTGTTAGGATGAAGCAATGTGAATGAAACAATGTACAATGTGCTCCTCAGTATATGGAGCTTCGGATAAGCCAGGATGCCCCCACATTGGAGTGATGAGGTAGACACCAGACAACCCTTGTGACGTTTAACTTCCATTTGTGACCTCAAGGTGTAACCCCCGTACCCCTTTACTCATTCACTTGACTCGTCATCAGGATGGTGGTGTATGGTATTGAGCATGGTGTGAACCCACTGGTTCACCAATAGTCATGTCAGATGATGTTCTTGATGTATCCTCAAGGTTATTCAGAAGATGGTATGGAAACTGGAAACAATGGGATCACTAATCCCTCCTCTTGGCAGAGGCTGTCCGAAAAAGTCTCCAGACACAATCGATGACGTACAACATTGTCTGGCGAAGTCGTCTGTGAAACCTCTGAGAAGCCAAGAACAGGAGACCGGGAGATCTTTTCAACAAGTCAAAGAGCTGCAGAGCTGAGTATTGCGTCACCATCATTCAGGAGCTCAAAACTTCCAAGTTCCATATCCCGAGGAGCACATTGTATGTTGTTTCTTTTAGATTTTTTCGTTCTAGTGAGAGTTTTTATAGAATTTTTGTGGCCACTTTTGAGTGAGTATTTCTGTAGTTTAAAGGGGTATCGAATCTGGCATGGTGGAGAATCAATAGAGATCAGAACTTCTAAAACCGCTTTGGAGGTCCATACCTTGCCCAACACCAATGTTCTTCAATTCCTGTGAGATACACAGGTTCAGGTGTTATCTCCGCCTGACTCAGATTGTGTCCTGACTGCTTTATTGATCGCTGCCTGTCCTGGCCATGTCTGTTTTCCTGCACTGCATGAACTCAGATATGTATAATCATACCTCGGTTCATTGATTTCGGCACCACACTTCCGACATACTCTAAAAGTCACCAGTTGTTGCTATTGATAACTTTGGGGACACGACCAAGAGATTCCATACCCAAGGAGGATATATTAAGATTGAAAAATGTTCCGTTTTATAATTTAGCCCCAAGTTAAAACCAGACTACCTAGATCCTCATGTCTACCATCTGTGGCAAGAGGTCAAGCATTGGGTAAACCAAGACCTGGAGGTTACCAAAGCCATGCAGACCATTTATCCATGACTAGATGCCATGACTAAATGGTTGCTCAATTGGTAAAGTGTATATTTGGTACACCTTCTATAGGGGTTATCTGAACTGCGTGACTCCACCACCGACTCGGCTAAATCTGCATGTGTTGTCAAAGGAGAGAGTTTTGCCACCAGTCACCTCTAGGAGAGGCTTTAATCCCCTCAGAACCAAGGAATTGGATGATAAAATTGAACATGGCTGATCCTTCCTTACCCATACATCATCTGTCCGGGAAGAGTTAGAAGGTCCACATGCATATAAGAAAATCAGCTGATCCCCCAGAATTTGGCAGGGTTGACCAACATTTCTCTTAAATATATGGGGCCTTAAAGGGGTTGGCCAGGATAAAATAGGAATTAACCCCTAAACTAAACCCCCTCCCTCGCCTAACTTCTAATTTACTTCTATTTAAAAAAAAAAAATCTATAATTACCCATATCCTTGGGGCGGTCATGTGACCGCCCGGGGACACTTTCTGATAATCCAGTGACATTCCGTTTCACCACTTCCGAAATGGAATGTCACCAGTATTCTCCCCACCCCCCAACCCCATCAATACTTATGTGTCTTCTACCCTCTTCCTCTCAGCAAGCACTTGCACAGTCTGCAGGTGCCTGGGACACATGCACAGTAGAGATAGCATTCCATCTCTACTGCGTAGGTGTCACAGGTACTTCCGGTCTGTGTACAGGTTAGGAGAGTGGAAGAGAAAGAAGGAGCCGTCTCCCAGAGAGGAAGATAGGTAAGTATGATGTGATGGGGGGGCTAGTAGCAGGCGGTATAGCTTAGCTAGGTAGACAAGGAGGGGGGTGTAACGGAGTGAGAGAGGAGGGGGGAGAGTGAGAGGAAGGTAGTGTGGAAGGTACACAGGAAGCTACACAGCAGGAAGTTACACCAGGTAAACAAATGCAGAGGATGCCAGGAGCTCCCACAGACACCCAGAAATCACTCAAAACACTGCTAAAGGTATATGGGTGTACTTATTAACCCATTACTAGCACTAACAGACCTTTTAAAAAAAAAAAAAAAAAAGAGTTTTTTGCCCAGAAAACCCCTTTACTCCAACTTTCACATCAACTGTGCTGAAACTAAAAGCACTGATTCCTCTGGAATGGTAGGAGCTAGAGAAAAAATTCCAACTGCTCCAGAATGGGTGGAGTAGCACCTATTGAAGGAGTTGTTGGTTGTAGTGAAAGGTCCTCTTTAAACAATGGGCTTTATCTGTGTGCCAGGATGCTATGCAATTTATAAGAACATTCCAAATTGGCCTTCTGGGAGGACCTGTTCGGATGAGTAAAATACAAATTTGAAGGTTGTAATTTCCCATCTACTCTGGATGGCTTGGTCTACCTAGTCACCAAGGTTGATATTTGTTTTTGAGTAAGGCTCCAATTGCAAAATACTTAGCCTGTTCCTGCTTGTAGTATAATGTTGTACCGTGTTCGCCATAGAAAGTAGTGGAAGAGTGCCCTGATTTCTCCACTCTTCCACCTGTTCCTGCCTGGCACCTACATACCCCACCCCAGGCGTTAAGCACCATTCAGCATTGCCAATCCCACCTATTCATCCATCACGTCTCCGTTCTGTAGTCTCTCATTTCTGCCCTGACTAATATGGAAAAAAATCCTAAAATATTGCGCCAAAATTTATGGTGCACAGCATTTCCGACATATTTATGAACAGTGTGCACCAGAAAGAAAAGAAAAATATAACCGGCTCGACACTTTTGAAAAATGTGCCCCAGAATAGTCGTAGATTAGAAGTGTCTCACTTTACGACACATTTATGAAATGTAAAAGAACAAATATGGTGCAGATTGTGCAAAGTATGTAAACGTATGATTTTTACATACAATTTATGCAACTTAAATTCCCATCGTGCACAACATATTTGTCTCCTCAATAAGCGAGAGATGATTTGTGTCTGCTTAGGCTGTGCCAAAAAATTGTAGGGTTTTTAATGGGTGCGCCAAATATTTGTTACGTACAGTTTTTTTATTAGTATTTGTCTCAGGGTGAAGCTCAACACTTTTAGTCTGATGGTATTTGAGCCAGAATTTTGGAGCTTCTACAAACACTCCGTACTTATGAAGGTCATACATAAAATTTCAAACGGAATTCATAGTTTAAGACAGTGCAAAGTTTTACAGTATTAATAAATGCGCAAAAACAATTACAGGCAGCGAACCAAAGGTGGAATCAGGAAACCTTCAAAAGGTAATATTATAAATTATCACACAGCAAATATCATCACAAATTAACAAGAACCTAAGAACCTTCTTGCTCAGGAAAAGTGTGGTGGTCAGTCACAAACTAGGAGAGCCTGTCCTGCTAAAATTTACAATAATAAAAAAAAATGCGTGAACATGGAGAGGGGCAATGGACATACAGATAACTTATTCAAAAGAAGCACATACAGGAAAAAGTATTATAGTAGTTATATTATTGTACATAGGAGCAGTATTATAGTAGTTATATTCTTGTACATAGGAGCAGTATTATAGTAGTTATATTCTTGTACATAGGAGTAGTATTATAGTAGTTATATTCTTGTACATAGGGGCAGTATTATAGTAGTTATATTCTTGTACATAGGAGCAGTATTATAGTAGTTATATTCTTGTATATAGGAGCAGTATTATAGTAGTTATATTCTTGTACATAGGAGGTAGTATTATAGTAGTTATACTCTTGTTTATAGGAGCAGTATTATAGTAGTTATATTCTTGTACATAGGGACAGTATTATAGTAGTTATATTCTTGTACATAGGAGCAGTATTATAGTAGTTATATTCTTGTACATAGGAGCTGTATTATAGTAGTTATATTCTTGTACGTAGGAGGCAGTATTATAGTAGTTATATTCTTGTACATAGGAGCAGTATTATAGTAGTTATATTCTTGTACATAGGAGCAGTATTATAGTAGTTATATTCTTGTACATAGGTGCAGTATTATAGTAGTTATATTCTTGTACATAGGAGCAGTATTATAGTAGTTATATTCTTGTACATAGGAGCAGTATTATAGTAGTTATATTCTTGTGCATAGGGGCAGTATTATAGTAGTTATATTCTTGTGCATAGGGGCAGTATTATAGTAGTTATATTCTTGTACATAGGAGGTATTATAGTAGTTATATTCTTGTACATAGGGGTAGTATTATAGTAGTTATATTCTTGTACATAGGGGGCAGTATTATAGTAGTTATATTCTTGTACATAGGAGGCAGTATTATAGTAGTTATATTCTTGTACATAGGAGGCAGTATTATAGTAGTTATATTCTTGTACATAGGAGGTAGTATTATAGTAGTTATATTCTTGTACATAGGAGCAGTATTATAGTAGTTATATTCTTGTACATAGGAGGTAGTATTATAGTAGTTATATTCTTGTACATAGGAGCAGTATTATAGTAGTTATATTCTTGTACATAGGGGGCAGTATTATAGTAGTTATATTCTTGTACATAGGAGCAGTATTATAGTAGTTATATTCTTGTACATAGGAGCAGTATTATAGTAGTTATATTCTTGTACATAGGAGCAGTATTATAGTAGTTATATTCTTGTACATAGGAGCAGTATTATAGTAGTTATATTCTTGTACATAGGAGCAGTATTATAGTAGTTATATTCTTGTACATAGGAGGTAGTATTATAGTAGTTATATTCTTGTACATAGGAGCAGTATTATAGTAGTTATATTCTTGTACATAGGAGTAGTATTATAGTAGTTATATTCTTGTACATAGGAGCAGTATTATAGTAGTTATACAGTCATATGAAAAAGTTTGGGCACCCCTATTAATCTTAATCATTTTTAGTTCTAAATATTTGGGTGTTTGCAACAGCCATTTCAATTTGATATATCTAATAATTGATGGACACAGTAATATTTCAGGATTGAAATGAGGTTTATTGTACTAACAGAAAATGTGCAATATGCATTAAACCAAAATTTGACCGGTGCAAAAATTTGGGTACCCTTATCATTTTATTGATTTGAATACTCCTAACTACTTTTTACTGACTTACTGAAGCACAAAATTGGTTTTGTAACCTCACTGAGCTTTGAACTTCATAGCCAGGTGTATCCAATCATGAGAAAAGGTATTTAAGGTGGCCAATTGCAAGTTGTTCTCCTATTTGAATCTCCTCTGAAGAGTGGCATCATGGGCTCCTCAAAACAACTCTCAAATGATCTGAAAACAAAGATTGTTCAACATAGTTGTTCAGGGGAAGGATACAAAAAGTTGTCTCAGAGATTTAACCTGTCAGTTTCCACTGTGAGGAACATAGTAAGGAAATGGAAGACCACAGGGACAGTTCTTGTTAAGCCCAGAAGTGGCAGGCCAAGAAAAATATCAGAAAGGCAGAGAAGAAGAATGGTCAGAACAGTCAAGGACAATCCACAGACCACCTCCAAAGAGCTGCAGCATCATCTTGCTGCAGATGGTGTCACTGTGCATCGGTCAACAATACAGCACACTTTGCACAAGGAGAAGCTGTATGGGAGAGTGATGCGAAAGAAGCCGTTTCTGAAAGCACGCCACAAACAGAGTCGCCTGAGGTATGCAAAAGCACATTTGGACAAGCCAGCTTAATTTTGGAAGAAGGTCCTGTGGACTGATGAAACAAAGATTGAGTTGTTTGGTCATACTAAAAGGCGTTATGCATGGCGTCAAAAAAACACAGCATTCCAAGAAAAACACTTGCTACCCACTGTAAAATTTGGTGGAGGTTCCATCATGCTTTGGGGCTGTGTGGCCAATGCCGGCATCGGGAATCTTGTTAAAGTTGAGGGTTGCATGGATTCAACTCAGTATCAGCAGATTCTTGAGAATAATGTACAAGAATCAGTGACGAATTTGAAGTTACGTCGGAGATGGATATTTCAGCAAGACAATGATCCAAAACACAGCTCCAAATCTACTCAGGCATTCATGCAGAGGAACAATTACAATGTTCTGGAATGGCCATCCCAGTCCCCAGACCTGAATATCATTGAACATCTGTGGGATAATTTGAAGCGGGCTGTCCATGCTCGGCGACCATCAAACTTAACTGAACTGGAATTGTTTTGTAAAGAGGAATGGTCAAAAATACCTTCATCCAGGATCCAGGAACTGATTAAAAGCTACAGGAAGCGACTAGAGGCTGTTATTTTTGCAAAAGGAGGATCTACTAAATATTAATGTCACTTTTCTGTTGAGGTGCCCATACTTTTGCACCGGTCAAATTTTGGTTTAATGCATATTGCACATTTTCTGTTAGTACAATAAACCTCATTTCAATCCTGAAATATTACTGTGTCCATCAGTTATTAGATATATCAAATTGAAATGGCTGTTGCAAACACCCAAATATTTAGAACTAAAAATGATTAAGATTAATAGGGGTGCCCAAACTTTTTCATATGACTGTATTCTTGTACATAGGAGCAGTATTATAGTAGTTATATTCTTGTACATAGGAGCAGTATTATAGTAGTTATATTCTTGTACATAGGAGGTAGTATTATAGTAGTTATATTCTTGTACATAGGAGGCAGTATTATAGTAGTTATATTCTTGTACATAGGAGGTAGTATTATAGTAGTTATATTCTTGTACATAGGGGGCAGTATTATAGTAGTTATATTCTTGTACATAGGAGCAGTATTATAGTAGTTATATTCTTGTACATAGGGGCAGTATTATAGTAGTTATATTCTTGTACATAGGAGGTAGTATTATAGTAGTTATATTCTTGTACATAGGCGTAGTATTATAGTAGTTATATTCTTGTACATAGGAGCAGTATTATAGTAGTTATATTCTTGTACATAGGAGCAGTATTATAGTAGTTATATTCTTGTATATAGGAGCAGTATTATAGTAGTTATATTCTTGTACATAGGAGCAGTATTATAGTAGTTATATTCTTGTACATAGGAGCAGTATTATAGTAGTTATATTCTTGTACATAGGAGCAGTATTATAGTAGTTATATTCTTGTACATAGGAGCAGTATTATAGTAGTTATATTCTTGTATATAGGAGCAGTATTATAGTAGTTATATTCTTGTACATAGGAGTAGTATTATAGTAGTTATATTCTTGTACATAGGAGCAGTATTATAGTAGTTATATTCTTGTACATAGGAGGTAGTATTATAGTAGTTATATTCTTGTACATAGGAGCAGTATTATAGTAGTTATATTCTTGTACATAGGAGGAGTATTATAGTAGTTATATTCTTGTACATAGGAGCAGTATTATAGTAGTTATATTCTTGTACATAGGAGCAGTATTATAGTAGTTATATTCTTGTACATAGGAGTAGTATTATAGTAGTTATATTCTTGTACATAGGAGCAGTATTATAGTAGTTATATTCTTGTACATAGGAGGAGTATTATAGTAGTTATATTCTTGTACATAGGAGCAGTATTATAGTAGTTATATTCTTGTACATAGGAGTAGTATTATAGTAGTTATATTCCTGTACATAGGAGCAGTATTATAGTAGTTATATTCTGTACATAGGAGCAGTATATAGTAGTTATATTCTTGTACATAGGAGCAGTATTATAGTAGTTATATTACTGTACATAGGAGCAGTATTATAGTAGTTATATTCTTGTACATAGGAGCAGTATTATAGTAGTATATTATTGTACATAGGAGCAGTATTATACTAGTTATATTCTTGTACATAGGGTGCAGTATTATAGTAGTTATATTCTTGTACATAGGAGTAGTATTATAGTAGTTATATTCTTGTACAATTGAGCAGTATTATAGTAGTTATATTCTTTGGAGAATATGGAAGCAACCTTCTAGAGCTCTTAGCTTCATCTTTATACAATAGGAATTAGAGAAATGAGTAATAATTTAGTCCTTGCATATGTTATATTGTATGCGTCTCTTTTGTGTACGCTGTGATGTTCTGATCCTCCTTCCCTCTTATTCTATTCAGGCTATTACAAGGCCAAGCTTCATGCTGACCCCAGGCCTGAGAATATTTAGTAAGCCTGACTCAGTATCTTTGTGGATTAATTACATTACATTTCCTGCAGAGCGCGACTTGTATCACAATGTTATAAAGCAGCAGGCACTACGGTTCAACATGAAACACATACAGCTGTGAAGCCTATACAATTCCACTGTATGCATAGACATCATACATTTATGACTGTCAGTGTGGCTACCCTGGAGAGAGTCTGCATGTTCATTAAAGCTACTACTCCAGGAAGTCACTTCCACCTTATTATTTGCTTTTTTATGTGTTCAGATCCTTTAATGAGCCAGATTTGAGTTTCTTCACATATTCTAGTAAATGTATAATGTGAAGGTGCAGCCCAATATAACTTCACACTCCACACTTTGTATGCTAGTTATATAACATGGTGGGAATGAAAGCTGCGTGTGAACTTATGGAGAAAGCAGAAAAGGATCATATGAACTTGTGGATCAGTCGGGATTACCCAAAATGCCTTGCACGTAGCCCACATGACAGGGCACAGCCAATAAGGGATGACTATAGGTCTGAGGTCACGCATAGGCAGTATAAAAAGCCTAGGTAGGAAGAAAAGGTGTCCTTTGTGGGGAGAGATCAGAGAGATAGGAGCAGCTCAGACAGTCGGACTGAGAGAGATGGAAAATAATACACAGATAATACAGTGTGTTAAATAAATTGGGGGTTAGAAATGGGACTGGAGAAGAAGACGTATGCCTTATATAGTATATTTTTTTTAAAATAGGAAAAAAAGGGTTTTTTTCAGCTCACCATATTATGTAGCTTAGAGTCGCATAAACAGACAACGAGGTGAACGGAAAGACTTCCAGGACTCACCAGAGTAGATTAATACAATTTCAAAGTGAGATAAAATTCCAGCAGTTCTCCGGAGTCATAATTATATAAAAAGTAGCTTTTATGCAAACATTAAAAATAAAAAGGAAAACGAACACAAAAAGAGAAGAAAATCCCCATAAAAAAAATAGGAAACAACCTACACGATAGCTAATAGGCATACACGCCTTTAAACGCGTAGGCAATTTTTTTTTCATCTGTGACAAATCGGTCCATTTTTCAAGGCCATGTTTTGTCCATTTTGTGTCTATTTGTCCGTTTTTGATGACCGAGTGTTATCTGTATTGCATCTGTTTTAATGGACTATTATAATAAAAAAAATGGATGAATTTCCTTGGTCTTTCTTTTTTTTGACTCAACCCACCAATCCCCGGTTTTAACAGGTGCAACTCGGATGTCAATCCATTTTACATCCATTAAAAATGGATCAGTTGATTTCTATTGGGTTTGTGTGTCCATCAAAATGGACAAAGATAGAACATGTCCCTATTTATAGCTGACCACTTTTTCTGCCCATCCTGAATTCAATGTCATTGTTTTCAAAATGGCTGTGTGACAGCCAGGGGCATAACTACCGTTACCTGCTGGGGCCCGATTTACTTACCAATCCCTGCTCTTGATCTTGGCCACCTGCGCTTCCCATTCTGCGGAGGCAGCTGTGAGCAGGATCGGTAAGTGAGGCCGCGGGCCGCGAACCCCACAAACACTTCTATCATTATACTCTTGACCCCCAAGTATAACGATCGGGGGGCCCAGGGGAGGTGAGGGAACATAAAAAACACTGTCACTTACCTTTCCGGCGCTCCGCAGGCTTCAGGCCTGTTTGGTGACGTCACGAGGGCCGGGCCTGCGTCATTATGCGTCATGACGCATGCCTGGCTCATACGAGATTTGGTCCAACAGTGTTTTTTTTGTTTGTATCCTCCCCTGGTTCTCTGATCATTATACTCTGGGGTCTGAAAAGACCCAGAGTATAATAATTGCTCATGGGTGGTCCACAATGGGGCATAATACTGTGTGCAGGGGCCACTATGGGGCATACTACTGTGTGCAGGGGCCACTATGGGGCATAATAGTGTGCACAGGAATATGGTTTGTGCGGGGGGGGTTGGGGGGCGATGGTTCAGGGGGCCCCATGTCAGATGCTTTCCTTGGGGCCCAGCCATTCCTAGTTACGCCACTGGCGACAGCCCTTAAAAATGGCCATTACATGGTTGCTTTTCACTGTCATGCAAATAAGGCCTTAGATATAATTGATAGAGAGAGATATGAGACTGGAGTCACTCTGTGTCTGTCCGTCACACTGTTAGACCAGCAATATAGGCTGTCTGTGTCAGTGACTGTGCTCCTGTACTGCAGCAGCCGCATCAATCAATCTCAATCATAATTCTCAGAGACAAAAACATTAAAATTCCAAGACCAAGAACAGACAATTTAGTCACCCCGAACATTCTGGCATAATTTTACTTGCTATTATCCTTGCCAAACATCAGTGAAGATATATACATTGCACTAGTGACTCTGCAATTAAAGGGGTTGTCCAGGCTAAAACGGACAACCCTTTTAAAGTTTAAATAAGATAGGGGCAGTGAAAAAAAAAAAATAAAAATCATACTCACTTGTCCCCGTTGCTCCAGTGTCCTCCCGCACCTCCCCGTTCTTCTGCTCCGGTGGGTCTTTTCCGGCGTTGTGCTGAAGCCGCTGATTGGCCTGTGTGGTCATGTGACCACTGAGGCCAATCAGCAGACTCAGGAAGAGGACCCGTGATGTTACAGGTAAGCCAATCAGTGGCTTCAGCACAACGCCAGAAGAGACCCGCCGAAGCAGATGAACCAGGAGGCGTGGGAGGACATCGGAGCAACGGGGCCAGGTGAGTATGCATTTTTTTTATTTTTTTTCACTGTCCCCAGCTTAATTAAACTTTAAAAGGGTTGTCCATTTTTGCCTGGACAACCCCTTTAACTCAGTTTTTGTTGTATCAAGAAATACAGACATGCCTAAAAAAACAGAGTGAAGTTATATACACTACACTAGTACTTCTACAATTGAGTTTTTGTTGCATAGAAGTGCCTGAATAGAAAATGTCTGGCAAAAGTCAGGGTGGCAAAGGACCGGGAAATATAGGAAAGCAAAAGTAGCAGACCGCAGTTATACAGCGCCTGCAATGGGCACGGGCATAAAATTATGGAGGAAGCAGACAAGATAGAAAAGATTGCAGAGTATATGGCTCACTTATCTCCGTCACAGCAGGATGATGGCGACAGTGACACTGTGACTTTAAGCCAGGGTTGGCATTTCTAAGGCTGTGTTTGACTCAGAGAGCTGGAAAGGGGTTATATAGAGTTTTTTGAGTCCTCAGAATGTCAAGCACACATTTTTAAGGCAATTTGCACCATTGGTTGAGAACAAACTAGTTCAGATTGGATCAAACGTTTGGTTTAAATAAGGAAACTCAAACCCGAAACAAATTGTGGTTCAAAAAGGTTCGTTCATCTCTAGTTTATACAATCTGAGGGATTCAGTCATAGACTGACATAGACTTTACCTTTTGTAATAGAGATTGTCTATCCTTAGGTTAGGTCATCAATATTAGATCTGCGAGGGTCTGATACCCAGGACTCCTGCAGATCAGCTGCTACAGAACAGCGCGTCTCCCGGTAATGTTTATATGCCAGGAGGCATGGCTACCTCACCATACAAATTGCAGTGGTGGATTTAGGTACTGCAGCGCTGCCCCACTGAAGTCTATGGGTTACCACTGCAGTACCAAAATCCGTCATTACACCTTATATGGTGAGAGACCCGTGCCTTCTTCCATGTAAACATTACTGGGAGATGCACTGTTTTGGAGAAGCTGATCTGAGCGGTTCCCAGGTGTCAGACGCTCACAGATCTAATATTGATGACCTAAGGATAGACCATCAATATTAGAAAGTGGATAACCCCTTTAAATTGTATAGTGTACTACTATGGGTAGACTGGCAGTGGGACAGAGAGGAAAAGCTAATTAGGGCCACCGATCACCGAGTACTACAAAGTCAACTGCAAGACCACTGAAAGTACAAGATGTCTTCTCCTCATGTTTTTCAGATTCTTCTCTTAGTCTACACTGGCTTTTTCCAAACAGAACATTTTCTTGCAGAGGATTATATTACTTGTTAATGGTTTCAGCAACGGCCAAAGATCTGAGCCTCGATGTCCTTTGTCTTGCACTTGGTTTTGGCTCATGTACAAGTATTATAAGTTATAGCATCAGATAAATAGCAAAGCGGAGAAAACTCCACCCAGGTATGTGCCTGCTCCATGTCTGACCGAGTCAGCTCTGTCCATCCATAAAAAAGATGTTATAGATATGTGGGCTGCTATCCCTGTACTGTGACATCACTGTGTGTATTATCCCTGTACTGTGACATCACTATGTGTATTATTCCTGTACTGTGACATCACTGTGTGTATTATCTCTGTACTGTGACATCACTGTGTGTATTATCCCTGTACTGTGACATCACTATGTGTATTATCCCTGTACTGTGACATCACTGTGTGTATTATCCCTGTACTGTGACATCACTGTGTGTATTATCCCTGTACAGTCATGGCCAAAAGTTTTGAGAATGACACAAATATTCTATTTTCACATGATCTGCTGCCCTCTGGTTTTTATGTGTGTTTGTCAGATGTTTTTATCACATACAGAAATAGAATTGCATTCATATTATGAGTAACAGAAGCTTATATTGACAGTTAGAATTAGTTAATGCAGCAAGTCAATATTTGCAGTGTTGACCCTTCTTCTTCAGGACCTCTGCAATTCTTCCTGGCATGCTCTCAATCAACTTCTGGACCAAATCCTGACTGATAGCAGTCCATTCTTGCAGAATCAATGCTTTCATTTTGTCTGAATTTGTTGGTTTTTGTTTGTCCACCCGTCTCTTGATGATTGACCACAAGTTCTCAATGGGATTAAGATCTGGGGAGTTTCCAGGCCATGGACCCAAAATCTCTATGTTTTGTTCCCTGAGCCATTTAGTTCTCACCTTTGCTTTATGGCAAGGTGCTCCATCATGCTGGAAAAGGCATTGTTGAGCGCCAAACTGCTCTTGGACGGTTGGGAGAAGTTGCTCTTGGAGGACATTCTGGTACCATTCTTTATTCATGGCTGTGTTTTTAGGCAAGACTGTGAGAGAGCCGATTCCCTTGGCTGAGAAGCAACCCCACACATGAATGGTTTCAGGATGCTTTACAGTTGGCATGAGACAAGACTGGTGGTAGCGCTCACCTCTTCTTCTCCGAATAAGCTGTTTTCCAGATGTTCCAAACAATCGAAAAGGGGATTCATCAGAGAAAATGACTTTACCCCAGTCCTCAGCAGTCCACTCCCTGTACCTTTTGCAGAATATCAGTCTGTCCCTGATGTTTTTTCTGGAGAGAAGTGGCTTCTTTGCTGCCCTCCTTGAGACCAGGCCTTGCTCCAAGAGTCTCCGCCTCACAGTGCGTGCAGATGCACTCACACCTGCCTGCTGCCATTCCTCAGCAAGCTCTGCACTGCTGGTAGCCCGATCCCGCAGCTGAAACACTTTTAAGAGACGGTCCTGCCGCTTGCTGGTCTTTCTTGGGCGCCCTGGAGCCTTTTTGGCACCAATGGAACCTCTGTCCTTGAAGTTCTTGATGATGCGATAGATTGTTGACTGAGGTGCAATCTTTCTAGCTGCAATACTCTTCCCAGTTAGGCCATTTTTGTGCAGTGCAATGATGACTGCACGTGTTTCTTTAGAGATAACCATGGTTAACAGAAGAGAAACAATGATGGCAAGCACCAGCCTCCTTTTAAAGTGTCCAGTGGTGTCATTCTTACTTAATCATGACAGATTGATCTCCAGCCCTGTCCTCATCAACACCCACACCTGTGTTAATGGAGCAATCACTGAAACGATGTTAGGTGGTCCTTTTAAGGCAGGGCTGCAATGATGTTGAAATGTGTTTTGGGGGATAAAGTTCATTTTCTAGGCAAATATTGACTTTGCAAGTAATTGCTGTTAAGCTGATCACTCTTTATAACATTCTGGAGTATATGCAAATTGCCATTAGAAAAACTGAAGCAGTAGACTTTGTAAAAATTAATATTTGTATCATTCTCAAAACTTTTGGCCATGACTGTACTGTGACATCACTGTGCATTTTACTTCTGTACTGTGACATCACTGTGTTTATTATCCCTGTACTGTGACATCACTGTGTGTATTATCTCTGTACTGTGACATCACTGTGTGTATTATCCCTGTACTGTGACATCACTTTGTGTATTATCCCTGTACTGTGACATCACTTTGTGTATTATCCCTGTACTGTGACATCACTCTGTGTATTATCCCTGTACTGTGACATCACTATGTGTATTATCCCTGTACTGTGTCATCACTGTAGCTATTTATGTAGTGAAACATCTCCCATTTCTATTACCTAGGCATATACATCATCTCAGGCCTATGACAAAGCTGGGTTGCAAGGACAACTTATGTGGCTGTGTTAGTTTTCACCGAGCTTTTGTGACATTACTGTGCATATTATCCCTGTACTGTGACATCACTGTGTGTATTATCCCTGTACTGTGACATCACTGTGTGTATTATCTCTGTACTGTGACATCACTGTGTGTATTATCCCTGTACTGTGACATCACTGTGTGTATTATCTCTGTGCTGTGACATCACTGTGTGTATTATCCCTGTGCTGTGACATCACTGTGTGTATTATCCCTGTACTGTGACATCACTGTGTGTATTATCCCTGTGTTGTGACATCACTGTGTGTATTATCCCTGTGCTGTGACATCACTGTGTGCATTATCCCTGTGCTGTGACATCACTGTGTGCATTATCCCTGTGTTGTGACATCACTGTGTGTATTATCCCTGTGCTGTGACATCACTGTGTGTATTATCCCTGTGCTGTGACATCACTGTGTGTATTATCCCTGTGCTGTGACATCACTGTGTGTATTATCCCTGTACTGTGACATCACTGTGTGTATTATCCCTGTACTGTGACATCACTGTGTTTATTATCCCTGTGCTGTGACATCACTGTGTGTATTATCCCTGTGCTGTGACATCACTGTGTGTATTATCCCTGTGCTGTGACATCACTGTGTGTATTATCCCTGTGCTGTGACATCACTGTGTGTATTATCCCTGTGCTGTGACATCACTGTGTGTATTATCCCTGTGCTGTGACATCACTGTGTGTATTATCCCTGTGCTGTGACATCACTGTGTGTATTATCTCTGTACTGTGACATCACTGTAGCTATTTATGTAGTGAAACATCTTCCATTTCTATTACCTAGGCATATACATCATCTCAGGTTTATAACAAAGTTGGGTTGCTGGGACAACCTCTGTGACTGTGTTAGTTGTCACCCAGCTTTTCTAGGACAACTATAACTAAATAATAACTGTGAGGCCGAGTTCACATGGCACTTTTCTTAACTTAAGAACTGCATGCAGGCTTTAGTTCCAGTAATGCCTTGCTCATGTTACTCTGAATTTCACCTGTCTGCTAAGGGCCATTAAATTGAAGCCCTCTGGTTTACTGGCATAGTAAAAATGTGATACTCATTACTGCAATTAAAAACTGCTGCAACGCTTCAGCAAAAAAAGCGTTGTGTAAATCCAGTCTAATAAACATATAATATAGATTTCCTTTGACATGGTGCAGATCCATCACAATCTGTAGCCTAATAAGAGTTACAGGACAATGTTCCCTATAATCACCTCACCTGTCAGTAATAACAACCATTGGTCTCCACCAAAATGGCGCCTGTGTCAAAGGTAAGCCGGTTACACCTTGTGCTCACTCTAGTAAACCAGTCAGCCAATGACAATACACGTTCTCTTGCCGGCTAAAATGACACGCGCCGCCATTGGTGGAGTTTCCAGCGTGGTGATTGGTTGCCAGAGTGAAGGTGGGTGGGGTTACAAGCAGCAGGGAAGTATTTTACAGGGTTACACTGTAACCTCACAGCTTCCGGTACACACTGTGTGCAGCTGACAGGCGCCGGGTGTCTGGGGTGAGCGCTGGGCCTCAGAGCCGGTCACAGGTCAGTGTCTGGCGGGGGAGACACACTTTAAGGGCCGGGAGTAGAGCTGTATCCGGGGAGATGAAGCAGCACTGCAGTGTGGGGTACTTAGAGGCGCCCCCTGGTGAGCACCCCATGTACTGCACCAGGCCCATGTGACCTCCTGCAGCCAGTATGGAGTGCTGATTCTGGGCAGGATGAGCTGGGAGTTTCTGGAAAGTTCTTCCAACTCCTGAAGGTCATCAACTCCTCTCCCAGATGGGGTTCTGGCAGTGATCTCTAGCTGTCCTTGTAAAGGGTTAACACTTGTGCACACTGAGTTAGTGGCTCACTAGTGTGTGAATAGCATGTATATTAGGGGGTGAATACTTGCATGTTTGTAGCATGCACAGGGTTAATGCTTGCACTGAGGTCCCCTGTTATGTGTTGCATGGTATAGGGGTGCTATTACATTTGCATTAGGTGTTTTGGTATGAATGGGGCTGCTACTCTTGTATTGTGTGGGATGCACAGGGTTAATACTTATGCACTGAGCATTGCTATGTAGTGCTCTATAGGGGCTAATACTTTTGCCCTATATGTAGTGTATTGGATTAATACTGGTGCACTGAGAACTTGTATGTATGATGTGCTGGGGTCTAACTTGTGCTACATGGGGTGAATACTTTTGCATTTATGTGGTTTTGGGGGCTCAAAGCGCTTCATGAGCTTGTGGTGTGTGTACTTGGAGTAATTCTCACTGCACATCACTTGTATGCATGGTTTAGGGCTCTAATACTTTTGCAGTACATGTGGCATGCCTAGGGCTAAATACTTCTGCACTTTCTATTGTACATACGGCTATAGGAGTATACACTGCTACGTGGATTGGCATATACTAGCTTGACGTGTGTGTTAATACCTTTGCATAGACTTCTAATGCTTGACAATGCTTCTATATTTGCTTGTCTGTTTTTACACTTGCTAAGGCTCTATTAGCTTATTGTTTAGGGGGTTAATACATGCACTGAGAATCTTTTGTGACAAGGATGGGGGAGACACTGCATTAAATGTAGTTCACACTTTAGTAAAACCTTTGCAGTGCCTTGTAGCTTTACTAGTTGTATGAGGGTTAATACTAATTTGTGCTTGGAAATGTTTCTCCACTTAGTGTAGCAATGTTTCTGGTATAGGGAGTGAATACTTATGCACAGATGAATTTACCCTTCAGCCAGATCACAAGATAATAAGGGGGTCCTCTGGGGAGCAGCCCCATCTCCTCAAGGTCACAAACCTCCCAGTAGTGTCATGTGACCTTTGTCTGTTACCTTGTGTCTTTGTATCATCATCTATTGTTCTGTTATGATGTAACGTTATAGATGTCTGTAGGGGGCAGTGTTTATTTCCATAGTTCTTTGTACACCTAATGTTACGCCCAGAAAGGGTGATGACCTTACAGCTTAAGAGTGACCTTTTGGAAGCTCTTGGGCTGTGTTTACACAGTGCTGCTTTTACTGAAACTGCAGTTTTTAATAGCATAAGGCCTCGCACATGTTACTAGTTGCCACTAAAGGGAAAACTAATGGGTTACTGGTATAAGTGATACTCATAACTAGTAAAAACTGCTTACAAAAAGTGGAGTAAACCCAGCCTTACAGTAACCTTGGTGTCATGATATAACTGTACTCGGGTCTGGGGCCTCAGGCTGTGGGAAAAGCTGCATTTGTTGCAGTTTTTGCTGCAACTTTTTTTTGGTCAAATCTGGTTGGATCTATGAAAGACCCCGGACCCGGCTTCAGCCACTGTAAACTATATACTAGGTATAAAGCAGGAAGCAACTCTGCTCCTACTCAAGTGAATGGGGCTGCGGTTTCAGGCAACTTCTCTACACTATAGACAGGAAGCTTTATACCGTGTGCTGCAATGTACCTGGAACCGCAGCCCCATTCACTTGAGTAGGAGCTGATTCTCGCCGTATACCTAGTATATGGTTTCGGTGGCTGAAATGGATCAGGTTGGACACCCAGATCCCAGTCTGATACTGATGACCTTCAGTTTCTGGACAACCCCTTAAGATGTCATGATTGGAAAAGTAACTCAACTGCAACAAAGCTGTGTGAACCGGCCTAACTGCAGGTAATGTCATGACTGGGTGAACAGCAGAAATTCAGCCAGAAGTCAATGACTGACTTGTAGGTGAAAATCTGTGATCCCAGAAGTGAGTTCAGTTAGAACAGAACACTGTGACGCTATCCTCAATCTACAGAGGTGAACTGCCTTATCCTGTATTATACTCCAGAGCTGCGCTCACTATTCTGCTGGTACAGTCACTGTGTACATACATTACATTACTTATCCTGTACTGATCCTGAGTTACATCCTGTATTAACTCCAGAGCTGCGCCCCCTATTCTGCTGGTACAGTCCCTTTGTACATAAATTAAATTTCTTTTCCCTTCCCCCCCCCCCCCATCCTGAGTTACATCCTGTATTATACTCCAGAGCTGCGCTCACTATTCTGCTGGTACAGTCACTGTGTACATACATTACATTACTTATCCTGTACTGATCCTGAGTTACATCCTGTATTATACTCCAGAGCTGCACTCACTATTCTGCTGGTGCAGTCACTGTGTACATACATTACATTACTTATCCTGTACTGATCCTGAGTTACATCCTGTATTATACTCCAGAGCTGCGCTCACTATTCTGCTGGTACAGTCACTGTGTACATACATTACTTATCCTGTACTGATCCTGAGTTACATCCTGTATTATACTCCAGAGCGCGCCACACGCTGGCAGCCTGCGCTTACATTACTTATCCTGTATTATACTCCGGGGCGGGGCTCACTATTCTGCTGGTACAGTCACTGTGTACATACATTACATTACTTATCCTGTACTGATCCTGAGTTACATCCAGTATTATACTCCAGAGCTGCGCTCACTATTCTGCTGGTACAGTCACTGTGTACATACATTACATTACTTATCCTGTACTGATCCTGAGTTACATCCTGTATTATACTCCAGAGCTGCGCTCACTATTCTGCTGGTACAGTCACTGTGTACATACATTACATTACTTATCCTGTACTGATCCTGAGTTACATCCTGTATTATTCTCCAGAGCTGCGTTTGCAATGCTATCAGGCATATAAGGGCTGTTCAGATGTCCATATAGCATCAAACATGGGTTGACTTATGAAGACTAGAATCTTTAATGTCAGTCTTTATAACCCCTTAGCTGGCAGTGAGATCCTTTTATGATGTGCACCCCCTGCAGTGGAAATCTGCATGATGGCTGTCTCCTTTAGGGCAAGTGACATGGGCAGTGAAAAATAGTCATAAAGTTTGGCATAAAAACTTGTATATTTTTCAGGCCTTGAAGGCTAAAAAAAACCTGGTGTACAATCTGCCCCACCGTTCTTGTGATGCCTGCACTTGCTGGACTGACTATTCCTTGATGATGCTGAGTTCTTGACCTCCTGCTTGTCCTGCACTCACAGCATCAAGTCACTGATTTATAGAACTAGATGACCTCCTATAATGTAGGGGGGCTGCAGTGAGCCCTTTAAGTCAAACTACAGTGTGGTGACAGTACTTCCTAGAGCAGAGGATGCTGGGAGATTTCAGCTCTGCATCATGCAGTCAGACCTTGGGGTTTCTTGCACGGTGACCTTAACATGATCTTTTATCCTATGGAAAAGGTTAGTTCCCATCCTCCTGCAACTTTACCTGCTGTAGCCTTAACCCCAGTATACAGTGCATGGTCTGGAGCAGACGGGGCTGCGTTCACTGTGTGCTGCTCTTGAAGGACTTTCTCCAGTCTGTGGCTGCCTGCCAGACCACAGGAAAGCAAACAGGAATACAAGTGGTAGGAGTTCGCTACACCGGTACGGCTCCTGCTGCGCTCCTCCATCTGGCCTCACCTTAAAGTAGAAGGACCCTTAGCTGCGGAAACTCCACACCAATGTGATCTTGCTGCACGGAAGGAGCTGTGACAACGGGGTACTGCAACTCTGCACCGGTTACATGACCCAACCAGGGCTGGTTCTGGCTGTGGATAAGCTACGTCTTGGGAAAATGCAGCAAGTTAACTTTAGCTGTTGAATAGCGAGCGTTCCCTATATTAGAGGAAGAAAAACTGGCACAACAAACTTCTGCTGCATTTTTCTGCAGTTCCCTATGCTGGTCCTATAGGGCTACACTGAGTGTATCCCCTATCCTGTGCACAGACCAGAGGACCCCCATGATCATGACAATGGGAGGTCAAAATGGCTGTCGTCTTCAGTGTAACTCAAGTACAATAGACCAACATGGTGTACCAGACTGGCTGGTACAGTGGGGTAGGGGAGCGCCCATGCATAGAGCCATGGACTGAAAGCATACCCATAGAAGTGAATGTAGCGCCGGACATGCGTACGCCGGACATGCGTACGCCGGACATGCGTACGCCGGACATGCGTACGCCGGACATGCGTACGCCGGACATGCGTACGCCGGACATGCGTACGCCGGACATGCGTACGCCGGACATGCGTACGCCGGGAGCGGTCAGGCCCTTATTCGTCTGATCTCTTGACCCCTGTCCTATTGGCAGTACATTCCCTTTGTGAATGGCTTCTTGTCTTGTGCAGAATCTTGCATTGTGCTAGACATTAACACTATAACATAGAATTACACAAGTCACAAATCTCTGCTCCTAGTTATCTCCTAAGACAACTGGCTGCAGCAGGAGCCTCTCCTCCCCCCTCCTGCACAGGTATCCTTAGCCCTGCCCCTTTACTAACTCTTGGATTGACCTGGCCAGCAGATTAACCCCATGTGTTCTGCAGGATGGCTACATGAGCCTGTTGGTATCGTACAGAAATCCTGCAGATTCCCAAAGGGCAAGAACAAATATTTCGTGTTTGCTCCTCTCCAGGTTTAGAACTCTGTTAATGTATCTGATGCCAAATCAAATATCTATTGGCAAGGCGCCATGTCCGCAGAAAGGAGGGTTAACACTCTGCATGAAGAGACTACTCCTGCTGTCTCATCATCCTTACTGTGCAATCTATTGTCCCCTGTTATCAGCCTGGAGTGTGACTGGAGTCCACCTTCAGAGGACTAGAAACCTCCCTGCCCCCCATGTTGACTATTGTCACTCATGCCCCAAGGTGATAAACATTGACATCTATGTGTGTGACTGGTATCAGCTGCTCTTCTAGAAGCTAGCATTAGTTTGTGGCCCTTTAAGTTAACCATTTGTATGCTCTTGTTAATAAACACTTTTCCTGTGTGCAGGGAGTTTTTTTACCTGGTGGGGCAGGTTTTGCGCTTGGTCACATGACTATCAAGGTGCTGTGGGTTGTACGTTGTGACCTTGTCTAACCTCTAACCAGCCTTAAGGATTGTGCCGATTTCTCAATGACTGTAGTTCTTATGACTGCAAAGGTTTGTGCAATGCAGAGCCTGTAGATAGAGGGTGCATGTACCATGGAGTAGGTGTATGTACATGGCTATAAATATGGGCCCCAACATGTGATCTGCATGTACGACATTCGCCCAACCTATTGCCCATCACAAATCATCCCGCTACACTATCTGAGATGGTCACTGCCCCTTTCCCCATAGTGAATTTAATGGTGTGGTTGATGCCATATATCTCTAGCCTGTATATATTGTCCTTTCCATGTGTACCTGGTGCTCAGGTCATGTGGCTGAAGTGGTGCTTGTTCACACCTTGCTATTGCCGGCTTCCTATAGGAGTCCACCAGGGTTTGCCAATCAGAGGGTCATCCTGACTACTAAAGTCTTCTGCTCATTTGAGGTGGCTTGCACAGTAACTAGTGGTGACTACTGGAGAAGGTAGTGACCCAGTGTCAGAACCAGCCTGGAACCATTAGTACAACATGTGGCGGGGGCGTTACATGCTGTGTACACTGTAACCTATAAGTTGTATGGGATGTCCAAAAAAATTCTCGACTGCACTGTGAAAAGTCCGAGGAACCTGGTAATATCCTATTCATCTAGTCTGGTTCAGGGTCTATACAGGGGTTAAATCCGAAGCAAAATCTGCATGTTAGGGTGCAAAAAATGCCCCCATGTGATGTCCGAGCTCCCACAATACAACTGGAAACATCAGAATTGTGAATTTCACATCAGCACTTCTTGAGATCTGTAAAAAGGAACAAGATGTTGACAAAATAGTCCTTGCTTTAAGCAGAAGTTCTGACTTTGTTGTACATGGCTTGCGTTCTCCTTTAGCTTCCCAGCTGATCTATAAGGGCTGCCTTGCCTCTATATGTTGCTATGGCCGCGTCTTGCGTCCTTTGTTTGTCCTCCCCGCTCCGGCCTGGTGCCGTTGGCTATCTACAATACACACTGGTTATAATTCCTGGAAGCTACCTGCGCCGTCTGTTAATTAACTAGCTATAGAATCGCTTAGTCGCTCCCGGCAGGTCAGCCATCTCCATGGGAACACGTCTGTCATCCGTGAAATCTTACACGTGAGTAGTTGGCAGCCATCTCCGTGACTTTTAATAAACCTTTCCAGATGCCTTATTCCAGCAACGTGTAAACGAAAGATCTCAGATAATGCATCTTAAGGTAAAGTCCAGGTTGATGAAGTTTCCCCAGTGTGAGGGTCCACAGCAAAACTTCTCTGCAGTCTGGCCGGCTTCTGTAAGGGAGGGGGAGTCTCTGATTTTTGAAGGATCTCTGTGGCCTCCATTGGGATGCTGTGCAGCTTTGACAGCTCGGCTTATGTTGGAGTCTGTCGAATTCATGTATTAATAGATCCCACTTCTTGGGACCTCCAAGTGATCAGCTATGGGAAACTGCGAAGGAAGTGTGTAGTTTCCCTGCAGCGCCACCACAGGGGGACATGAAGCATTACAATGTCCATTCACCTCAAAGGGCTTTAATGCAGGGATTTCTCTAACTATAGTATTCGTACCTTTCTGCTCCATGTGCATGGATTTCATCAAGCCCTATTCAGATGGGGTAGTAATAGATTTTAACAAAGCAGCTTGTGAAGTTGCTCTAACAGGATTGTTGTCAGTGGCTTGCATAACTATTAAAGGGGTTCTGATCACTGGAAAATCCTTCTGATGTCTCTGCTGTGACCTTCAATCAGCTGCAATGTGTGATTGCCCTGCAGCACCACCACAGGATAAAGAAAGAACTACAGTTGTCATTGAAATGGGTTGTCTGTCTTGGGCTCCTTAACATTAAAGGACTTTAAGGATCACAATGAAATACAGGCAGCAAGAGGGCTAGAAAAGAGAAATGCATTCCTGCTTGCTTCCTCCATTTCATTCTTGGACAGGGCCATATGTCGCCCCTGTGTATATACAGAGCAGATGCAGTGGTGACATGTCAATGAGATGGCTGTAGCCACTCCACATACATGGCGTCGGCATCCAGACTAGGGTAGGAATGGGTGGAAGAATGCTGGTGAAAGGGGTTGTCCAGAACCTGAAGGTAATATATCCTGTGGTCAGGTCATCAGTATCTGGTCACGGTCTGACACCTGGACAACAATGCCTATTCAAGTTAGGGAGAGACTGCAGCGCCAGGCATCACCGCTACTGTACAGACTGTAAGCTGGATAGTGTACAGAGCTCTGTCTGCGACTACAGCCCTGAATAAGACCAGAGCTGGTTCTGGCCATATACTTAGTATATAGCTTCCAGCAGCCAAAACACCTGATTGGGATGGGCACCTGGTGTTGGACCCTGACCAGTCTGATTCTGATCTTTCCTGTGGATCAGTCAGCAGTATTAATTACCTTCGGGTCTTGGACAACCACTTTGCCCTGTGGCCACAGCTCTTACTGAGATCTACATAAGCATTGCAGGGATCACCTGTGGCTTTCAACCTTTGCAATGCAGAGAAATCTGCAGATGAACCTCAGCAAAGCCTGCCTGGATTTGGATGGCTTGTGCCATATCAGTCTGCAGTAGATCCCAAAATTTTGGAAATTTGTGAATTTTTCCATGTTCTGGAAACTCTAGCAGAAACTGGAGTCTTCCCTTAGTTACTCTCCATAGCTGAATAATTATCTAAGAGTATTTGCTGTCTGAAGATGATTCTCATTCATGTATATCTTCTCTTCCAGCCTGAAGACATATACAGCAGGCCCGAGCGGGATCTGTATAGTAGTCTGTCGCTGTAAACATCCCCGACTGGAAGCTTTGAGGCTAAATGGAGCTTTCAGTCCGATGTTTGCTACCACCGGCTATAAAAGTCTAAGTGAACTGTGGATTTCTTGTAAGTATTCTTCAGTGTCCACATATCTGACCATGGAACCCTTACATTCCTGCTGACTGTCTGTAAGACTCTTGAAGTTTTCTTGAAGTGCTCTTACTGCAATGTGTATTAACTCCTGCTTTGTATATAGTAGAGAATAAATGATGAGAAGCTTCAAAAGGTGGATGTATGCTTAGACACTCATATTATCTCTCTCCAGAGCTGCACTCACTATTCTGCTGGTACAGTCACTGTGTACATACATTACATTACTTATCCTGTACTGATCCTGAGTTACATCCTGTATTATACTCCAGAGCTGCGCTCACTATTCTGCTGGTACAGTCACTGTGTACATACATTACATTACTTATCCTATACTGATCCTGAGTTACACACCCACCAACCTCCTGTATTATACTCCAGATCTGCACTCACTATTCTGCTGGTACAGTCACTGTGTACATACATTACATTACTTATCCTGTACTGATCCTGAGTTACATCCTGTATTATACTCCAGAGCTGCGCTCACTATTCTGCTGGTACAGTCACTGTGTACATACATTACATACTATCCGCCCTACTGATCCTGAGTTATATCCTGTATTATACTCCAGAGCTGCGCTCTATTCTCTCTAGCACTCATATCTCCATTGCGCCAATCGATATAGAGCACTGCACACGCTGCCTGACCACTATGCCACTTGGGACAGGAGACTAATCCCATATTGCCCAGATGGTGAACCCCTTTAAGACCTTTGACCTACTTTCTTGCCATTCTGAAGATGCATGTCTGAGGTTTAATTTTAGTCTTTCCTAGATTTCCCTCTTCCCTCCACACATCTCCTTCACAGCAGTCTCCATTGTCTCCACACCCTGTGGTTTCCTCCATATGTGGCCTCCACACATTTCACTCTTGTCTACTCCACCCAGTTTGTCATGCCAAGAGTTGCTATGTAGGCAAGCATGCCATAACCCATCCTCCCGCACATCGTGTCTCGTCTCAATGAACTCTCTGCTACTCCAGGTTAGTTCCTGTAAACATCCTACACTCAGTTCTGGTGTGTGGTACGGCTGGGCGGAGGATGCTTACCGTAACTGATCTGTGACATCCAGCGGAGATATCCAAGCAGCGGCTGGTGAAATGAAGCGCACGCTCATGTTTCCTGGGAGATGCTGCTTGTCCTCAAAACATTTCATCATTATCTGTTACCACTTGTTGCTATTTGACTAGTCTGTGCTTGTTAATAAAGTTACCTTGTTCATCATTATAAACATGTTATGTTTTATTTAACTTTGCCTAATGAAGCGTGTTTCTGCAAGCCTAGGGGTGTTATATAGCAAGTCCTGTAGTCTACTATAATACTGCCCCTATGTACAAGAATATAACTACTATAATACTGCCCCTATGTACAAGAATATAACTACTATAATACTACCTCCTATATACAAGAATATAACTACTATAATACTGCTCCTATGTACAGGAATATAACTACTATAATACTGTCCCTATGTACAAGAATATAACTACTATAATACTACTCCTATGTACAAGAATATAACTACTATAATACTGCCTCCTATGTACAAGAATATAACTACTATAATACTGCTCCTATGTACAAGAATATAACTACTATAATACTGCTCCTATGTACAAGAATATAACTACTATAATACTACTCCTATGTACAAGAATATAACTACTATAATACTGTCCCTATGTACAAGAATATAACTACTATAATACTGCTCCTATGTACAAGAATATAACTACTATAATACTGTCCCTATGTACAAGAATATAACTACTATAATACTGCCTCCTATGTACAAGAATATAACTACTATAATACTGCCTCCTATGTACAAGAATATAACTACTATAATACTGCTCCTATATACAAGAATATAACTACTATAATACTACCTCCTATGTACAAGAATATAACTACTATAATACTGCTCCTATGTACAAGAATATAACTACTATAATACTGCCCCTATGTACAAGAATATAACTACTATAATACTGCTCCTATGTACAAGAATATAACTACTATAATACTGCCCCTATGTACAAGAATATAACTACTATAATACTGCTCCCTATGTACAAGAATATAACTACTATAATACTGCTCCTATGTACAAGAATATAACTACTATAATACTGCTCCTATGTACAAGAATATAACTACTATAATACTGCCCCCTATGTACAAGAATATAACTACTATAATACTGCTCCTATGTACAAGAATATAACTACTATAATACTACCTCCTATGTACAAGAATATAACTACTATAATACTGCTCCTATGTACAAGAATATAACTACTATAATACTGCTCCTATATACAAGAATAGAACTACTATAATACTGCTCCTATGTACAAGAATAGAACTACTATAATACTGACCGCACCAATTATAATCCCCCTCACGCCGGACCCATTCCAGTTAAATGTTTTATAACTTGGGCTCCGTGCACATGAACATACGCCTTGTCAGTGTGCAGTTGTGTAGAGGTATACCTGGCGGCATGTTGGGCTGCAGAGGCAGGTTTAACCCACTGGTGAGATCATGTCTGGTTCTGGAGATCGCATCTTCAGAGAGATGAAGTAAAACTGGTGCCAGGGTGAGCTACAACAATGGCGCAGGGTCTGAATCATTAAACTGATCAGACACTTAAGAACTAGAATTGGTGAGGGTCCTCTTTCTGTTAATAGATCCCTCCACTGATTCCAGCACAGTTGGAATAGCCTCTGTTGTTCCTGAGTAACAAGTGCAGTTAGTGTTGGCACCTGATGTGCTATTTAAAGAGGTTATGTGGCTTCCAAAAATTTCAATTGCCCCCACAGTAGTGCTAAATCCTCCCTATTCCCATGATGCATCGCCTGTCTCCTTCTGCATACCCCTGCCTTCTTCACACTCCTTCACATAATGCTGTGGTGATTCATTTGCAAGCCCACTCCCCCAACCCTTATGTGAGCAGTGAACTGGGGGGGGGGGGTGACTCCGAACTCCAATCACATCATCCAGTGTCAGGGCTCAGAATCACACCCCTCCTGCCCGTATGGAGTCTGAGTAGTAGTTCAGGCACCAAAACTAACAGTACTGATTGCTCAGGAACAGAGAGGGCCAGAGAAAACTTCCACTCTGCCAGAATTGGTGGAGCAGCTGGACGTGTTGGAGGAGGTGAAAGGTCCTCTTTAAAGAACTTAATATGTATATTCTTGAGAAACTGGTTGCAGAACTGAAACCTTGTAACTATGTTGAAAGTATAGCTAAAGTTCAGACGGAAAGACCAAGGACAGGAGCACAATCTGAAAATATTTGGAGGGTGGGATGCTGCAACGTAAGAATACGAAGAAGGGTTCATTTATTTTTGTCAATGAAGAGACAAATGTCACTGATATTTGGTGTGACCTTTGCCCTTTGGAGCAGTCCTGGAAGTGATTATATGGCCCCCACAGATATAGCCCTGATATCATCATCCAGTCTGTCTTGGTTTACATGGAGAGACAGATTGGAGGAAGCCTACATCCACAGAAGATCTGTGCTTAGTTCTCAAAGATGGCGGCGGGAACAACCTCCCTGCAGGAAACTGTGTAACAAGTAGAATTGATGGAAGGCAAAGGTCACACCAAATATTGATGGGATTTACATTTCTGTTCATTGACAAATTAACCCTTCTATTTCTGCAGATATTCTTGCTGTACAACATTTTTCCACATCTAAAACTTTTGCACAGTACCTCCTCACCAAGGCAGTATATTCCTGAACTGCACAATATTGAATGTGTCCAATTGAAAAAAGGAAAAAAAAAAAATCTTAGGCATCGGGTACTTGTACCACTATAGCTGTGCTTGAGCACAGAAGCTTATCTAGATGGCCTTTGATCTAAATCTCCTCGGTATCGTCTCCTGGGGGGCGAATCCTGGCGCTTGCCTCAGGTGTAAATTGTGTTTGATTAAATAAAGTTGAGCCATGAAGTTTCCTGAGACTCCAGAGCACAGAAGGGCAGCGGGGGATGACGTGCCGCGGTTTTCTCGTCTCCTACCTGTTCGATGTGGTTAGACTTCTCCTGATCCCTTAATAAAAGCTGATTGGTGAACAGATGGTCGGAGGAGGGGGAGCGTCGCTCAATCATATTTACTGTCTTCATGTACAAAATGTTTTATTTCCTCTTCATTGTCTGCCGCATACAAAGAGACCGCAGAGAGTTAGCGGTGTTGGGGAGGGAATATTAGAGATGTGAGTCTGGCTTCGAGTCAGGCGCTATTTTCCGTAAGTGATAAATTGTCATAATTATTGTAATTGTTACATATTCCCCGGTTTTATCCCATTCATTCTAGAGTCCTCTCTAAGAACACTGTGTGCGGGGTGATTATCACCAATTAGTTAAAAATGGCAGTGAATTGTACAGATGTAGATGGCGCTCCGCCGTAGACTGTAACTACACGCTACGCCCTAGGATTGTCTATTGCACTTTAATTACTATTTAGGTGGCTCTATCTACAGAACTGATTTGTATCTGTCGGTCCAACTTTTTTTCTTTTTTCCTTGTTCTGTACATCACTTAAAGGGGTTGTTGAGATATATTTTCTGCAAGGAGGCCAAGGAAGGTGGGGAAAAAAACCCTCACCTGTCCCTGGTGTTCATGTCCTCCACTGTCCGGTCCAGCGGAAGTCCTCGCCATATGTGACACAACCCCAGGAGCAGCAGGACCGGACCAGGGTGGGAGACACCGGAGCACCAAGGACGGTGTGACGTACTATTATGGTGGATGTTGATAAAACATGGTGGCTTCGAGGTTTCTGCTGTATTAACTCTTCTTATGCCTTGGTCAAACCTAACCAGGCTGCCACCATCTTACCGGTGATCGCCGCCCCCCAGAATATTTGGCTGGGTGATCATCTGCTATTGTCATTAGTATGCTTCTATTACTGGCAGCGTTAGGCAGACTGGAATGGAAATCGGGATTTTACAATACATTGATATGCATTAGCATTGCCGTGTATTGTATTAGTGATTTAGATCTCTAGGGCTGTCTAAAAAGGTTTCCAAAACATCAGACTTCCCCAAAATGGTAAATATAAAAAGTACATCTGGTCCCACAAAAATTAAGCCCTCACATGGCTCTGTGGGTGTAAAAAGTTAGTGGTATTGTAAAAATTGAAAAATGGCTGGGGCAGGAAAGGGATAACAAAAATGAAGCAGTTTCGCAACATTTGCCATACTATTATGGATGTCGATTCCAAAAAAAAAGATTTGAATAAAAAGTGGTCAAATCATCCGAATATGGCGGCGACTAAAAAAAAAAAAAAAAGTGTGTAAATTTGGTATCCCAGTAATCATGCCTACACCCAGAATATAGGTAAAATGTCGTTATGGCCGCACAGTAAACACAAAATCCATAAAGTGGTGCAAATGCAGTTTTTCTCTAATTCGACCCCGTTCTCAATTTTTTGGCCTGTACATCGTACAGAATTTTAAATGGTAAAAAAAATGAAACTGCTGTGGTTGGGAAGGGGTTAAGGCTTGTGTGTTTCCATAGTTACAGTCTACGAACACACTGGCCTAGAATTACTACTATGGTTATGAATAGACACTCGCGTTAAAATGGCGCCATGCGGTGCATCCAGTTTCGGCAAAAACTTTTTGACGTGCATTATGGGATTGCTCAGAAAAAGGGGCTGTAGATTAAATGTGCCGTAGTAGTGTTTAAAAACCGTCTGGTTCATAGTGAGGCCTTAATCACGTCATGGCCATTTTGGGAACACATTGATTTCAATGACGCTGTTCACATGTCCACGTTTTTGACTGACTGGTTTTCATGGGTGTATAAAAAAAAAAAAAAAAAGCTCTGGCCTTGTCTATTTTCACGGGCCATATAAGGATCAATGGATGTTTTTGTAGGATGTAAAATGGATTGATGTCTGTACGTTAAAAACGGATCAGTGAGTCCAAAATTATCAATTTTTTATTTTTTTTTATATTGACCATTAAAAAAAAAAATCTGATTTATCATCCAGCATCAGACTCTGTGGTAAATCTGATGAATCTTCAGACTAATCCGGGCCACGCTGCAGTCTGACCCTACACTTTTGCTCACCTCCCTCTGCTCCTATTTCTTACTTTTGCCTTTGTTTTCTCTTCTACTGCCTGTAAGGTAGTAACACATGACAGGGTCAGACTACACAGGTTTTTATTCTTGTAGTCTGTCCCCATGGAGACATAGAGGTCTATTTAGGAGCTGTATACCGAAAGCTAATGTGAAGTTACACTTTGTAGTTATTTTTAATTTGTGATTTCTCCATTTCTGTTATGGTTAGAGCTATAGTATTGGTCTCATACGAAGGATGAGACTTTCTGCTTTCAAACAACACCAGAATCACTTTCCTACGTGGTACAGAACCGGAGATACGGCGATTGCATTTGCAATATGGACGGACCTTCCTAGCAACGCTGTTGCTATGGAGAACTTTAGAGCTTGTTTTCTGGTAAAAGAAAGTAGAATAGGTGGTTAAAGAATATTACAAAAATGTTCAGCAAACCCCTCTCTATACAAAAGCCAAAAGAAAGTGTGAGACAACACTTTACACTTTGTATATGGTTCTTAAAAAGTGATAACTATGCTAGAAAAGGGGTTGTCACATTCCACTGCATTTCATACATTAGTCAGCAGGGGGCAACTAGGAGAACCTGAGAGGTCGTCCCACAATGCAGAATATGGGGTTAGTGGTATTCTAGTCTAGGGCCTGATGGGAGAGACATTAAGGAATTAAGTGTAGAGCAATGTAGGTTTGGCTATACCAATATGTCCTCCCTTGGATATCTTAGGGACTGCAGTTTCTCACTTTCATTTCAGTATGATCTTACATGCAGGCTGCCATTATCGTTCTAACCACTGGGTGGACACATGACATGCAGACATCTCCCAACAGAGCATTGCAAAAATCAAGGGTGACCGTCTCTGATACACAAGGTCTTGGGTTTGAGACCTGAGACATACTTAATGAAAAAATTAAATAGAATAAAATAGAAGACCTTGTGCCCATTTCAAGCAGTCAGTCTGCACTAAAAACTGCGTGTAGGTCTTCAGGAAAAAAGCATCATGTAAACCCAGCCTGAGAGTCACTGCTGTGGCATGATCATACTCATACACAGAAGATGCGAGCATTTAGCTGACTCACTTGACCCTTCCATACACACGCACACTTGGCACTGCTGAGAATGTATGTGTACTGAATGTGAGAGGGGAAGGAGCTGCTGTCAAATACTTCTCCATTAGAAAAAAAATGGGGAGTTGCAATCTTAGTGCCCCATCGTCAGATTCAGAGCCCCCCCATATACAGCAGAAGGTTGGCTGCTTTTAGTAAAAAAAATACATTTTTTGGTGCATAGTGTACATACAAAAAAAAAAAAAAATATATATATATATATATATATATATATATATATATATATATATACAAAATTTCTCCCAAGACCTCATACAGTCATGTTGGTGGAAATTTAAAAAAAAATGTGCGAAAGTGAAAAAAACTTTCCAAAAATGTGACCTGTTTTTAAGGGGTTAAATGTATACATCAGATTTTTATTTTTTTTCCTGAGAGTTAAGCCGTTTCTCTGTTTGCATTGTTCGCTGAGATTACAGATGGCCGATTATTTGTCGCTGTGTGCGGCGCGCTTATTACAGGCCGGTCACATGACGCACAATGTATGCTTTGTCCTGTACAAGTGGAGCTTAGATGTGAGCACTCTCCAGCCTCTAGAGCTGCCTTCTGAGGTCTCCTCCTTGGCTCCCGTCTGTCTAGGCTTTTCCTCCGGACCCTCTTGAAGCCTGTATTTGAAGTTCCGCCCTTCCTCTTGCTGACATTTCCTACAGATACCGTCAGATAAAAGCCCTTATAATAAACCCGCGCCTGGAACAGTCGGAAATAACAGAAGAAACGGCGCACAGCGAGGGATAGCGCATTGTACGGCCTAATCTCGCCCTATACATCTATGTACGGGAGATTCTTCTTCCTGTTCTGGCCGAGGTCTCTGTAATCTGTGGATAGTCATTAAAAACCTACAAATCCGGAAAGGACATAAAGACCAATGTAAAAAGCTATTCCAGGAGGCCTAGATCAGAATGTCATGAATAGAATTCTAGTCCTGCAGTGAAGACTGACATACTAGGCAAGACTGATCTGGTTTTTTAATCAGGGGGGCTGTGGTGGTGGGTATTATAGGTTGGGCTATTGCCTGCTCTGGACTATAGTGGGGCAGATTTATGGGGACTCTTGTAGCAGCGAGTTTTACTGCCCCCCCCCCCCCAAAAAAAAAAATACAAAAAGTTTTGTAGCTTTCTTATATACTTTGGAGGCAATTTTTTATGCCACTTTGTCTATTTTCTGACTCTCACACCACTTTTTAAAAACTAGGTGGAGATCAAGGAAGGCTTGGACAGGGGTCCATTGTTACCTATCCCAGGTCACATACTGTAGCTGAAGGATTTGTTACAATGTGTCAGTCAAAGAGCAGAGCATCAGAGATACCTGGCCTGGGCTCCTGGCTGCGGCTCATACCCACAGGGATAATAAGAAGACGGAAACTGTCCCTCTAGCGCCACCTACAGATTCCTGTGCTGAAAGTCACCTCTCCCTGACTCCAAATCTCCAAAGGGCGAATTCACACTCAGATTTGTTGTAAACATTTTTGCTGATGATAAGACCTTTCGTTACATCTGATGGGTTGTTTCTGCAGAGCATGGAGTTCTGCAAGCTTCATTCCGGTCAATAGGACAATCAGAAAATCTGCAGTGTGTGAATACATCCTTAGCTTCGTCAGGATTATGGCTGGAGACTACAGCTCTGCTTGGCCATGTGAGTCGCTGCCAGTATCCCATTCTGTGTATACTGTAGGTGAGGGTGATCCAATGTAGTCCCCCACAGAAAGGGTGCCATAATGTGCAGTTAACCCCTTAGACACCACTATTAATGGAGATTGCACAGCTGGCAATAAAACAGGGCTCCCTTTATCTCCATCCAGTAAACTCCATCATTGCCAGGGCACTGTATGTCTAACCGCCAACCAGGAACCCATAAATACCAACATTTTTTTTTTTCTATTTAAGAAAGCCCCCCATACCTACAACATATTGTGTTTTGGGCCCTCCAAACAAACACCAAAAGTGAGAAGATACGCTGGGAAAACTATCTCTCTAAAGCAATCTAAAAGGGTAGGTGACCAATACGTTGATGTCCGACCCAGGCCGACTCCAGGTTTCTGTGTGTCCTTGGGCGATAAAGCCTCAGTGGGCCCCTTTTCTACGCAACTCCCCCAAAAGCCACTGCAGCAGAAAACGTCTAAAATTGGGTGGATTTCATTGCGGCCCACCTGCTGGAATTGTAGAATACCGGCCCTCTTAATATGTCCCTAGACAGTATAATGAATCGCTTAATATGTACTGTGGACTGGAACATAAGGCACTTACCAAGCAGAGCGTTGTACATTTGTATAGTGGCTGTACTTTTTATCGCAGCTTATGCCAGTCACTTGAATGGGACAGAACTGTGGTCAGGCCATGTGATCAAAGAACGTGACATTATATGACCTTTAACCCCTTCATAACGTCTGCCCAACATCTGCCCCTTCCCAACATAAAGATGGCGGTCGCTCTGCTGCAACATGGCCGTCATAGCTACTGGGTCTCTGATGTAATGTACAGAATTCACTTTGATCGCGGGCATTGCCAGCCAGGAGCTGAATTGTTCCCATGGCAGCCTGGAGCCTTCTGAAGGCTTCCAGGCCTGCAATAGGGATATTACTGTTGCGGCTGCTCTATGACCAGCCTCAATAGTAACATACCAAAAGTCCCATAAAAAAAATATGAAAAAAAAACCCCTAAAAGTTTAAATCACCCTCCTTTCCCTAGAATACATATATAACTAAAATATTACTGGGAAACCCATACACATTAGGTATCCCTGTGTGTGAAAACGTCCGGTCTACAAACTTATAAAAATATTTTTTCCAAACGGCGAACGTTGTAGCGACAAAAAAAAAAAATTCAAAAGTGCCAAACTGCCGTTTTGTCGCTGTTTCACCTCTGATAAAAATTTGGCTTATGATATTTAAATTTATGGCTGCACGCGCCATGGATTTTGTCCCACTTTTACTACTTTGAAAGTTGTGACGTAGTAAGCGGCCATTTTATTCCTCTCTATGAGACAACTGGAGATAAGTTGAGACCTATAAAATTAAATGCTGCAACCTCATATGGGGCACCCAGTACCCGCGTTCTCATGATCAGTGAGGGCACAGCAGTCAGACCTCCCCAGGGATCAGACAGATAACCAGTAACTACTGAAATGCCCCTCTTAGGGAGCCATTAGAGAGGTCGGGCACTGTGCGACCCCTTTGACTGGGGACTATAAAATGCTGGAATTTTGGAGAAAACCCTGATTTACTGGCAGCCTTGTACTGTATATAATACTCTGCTGCACTTATCTACTTCTAATACCACGAGAGGGGAGATCTCGGACAAAATTGCGTCACTCTTGACTGCAGACACTTCTGTGTACAATAGCTATACATTTCTCTATCTCCAGTGCTCGCCAGTAAGCCCACCCACCGGTCACCTCTATCCAATCAGCGAGTGCGTTATGTCCTCAGCTCGCACGGTTGCAGGTGAGAGACTCCCTCTGATTGGTGGAGAGTTTGTATACAGAGCGCTGATTGGCTGACTGTGTGGGGCATGGGGATATCGCCTCTGCAGCTTCCGGGGCTGTAGTTGTCGTCTCCCCCGTTGTGTCCCGCCGCACTTGGGATGGTGGAGTCCGAGGGGATGGCGAGGAGCTCGGCTGGTCATGGAGATGCGGCAGGTAAGTCCCGGTGTATGGGTGTAAACACTTATGCAGCAGCGTAGTATTGTGTGACTGGTCGTAGTCTGAAGGGTAAAGGGGTCTCAATGCAGCTGTGTGATTCAGTACAATTCCTGTAATCCGTCATAAGATGTAAGGTATCGTTCACACCACGTTTTGTGCCGGCATCTTACATGTTGGTGAATGGAACTGTAGAATGCCCATTCACACATTGCGATTTTTAGGTCTTTGCCCATTTTGGTGCGTTTTTTTGAATCCCAGGAGCAGCAGAGAAAGTGGCTGAATGGTGATTTTACATGGAAACCTTCTGGGATCTGTTACTCTGCGAGAATATAGTGTGGTAAATCTGCGGCTCTGAGCGTGAACCTCGCGGAGGTGCTTATCTAAGGACATGTGACTTGGCCCCCAGAATGGGGCCCTAATGTAATAGTATATAGTTTATCATTGTTTCAGGAGCTCCACTTTACATCCAAAATACTTTGCTACATTGAATCTAAAATAAAAAAAGTGAAGTAACTTTGCAAATCTACTGTGCAGATCTATGTGTCTCCATGGCAACAGACTACAAACAAGCCCTGTGTAGTCAGGTCCCACAGCTATATGTTACTCCCTTCCATCTTTTCCTTTAGACTTACTGACATATGGAAGGTTAGCACGAAGTGGAGAACAGATGGAAGGGACGAGTTATTTTTCCCTTTGCTATAGTGAACCTGAAATGAAAAATGAAGTAACTTTGCAAATCTACTATGCAGATTTATGTGTCTCCATGGTAACAGACAACCCCGGTGTAGTCAGGCCCTGCACTCATGTGTTACTGTTTTTCCATCTTGTCCTCTAGTCTTACAATTAACGTTGCAGATCTACAGTCATGGCCAAAAGTTTTGAGAATGACACAAATATTCTATTTTCACATGATCTGCTGCCCTCTGGTTTTTATGTGTGTTTGTCAGATGTTTTTATCACATACAGAAATAGAATTGCATTCATATTATGAGTAACAGAAGCTTATATTGACAGTTAGAATGAGTTAATGCAGCAAGTCAATATTTGCAGTGTTGACCCTTCTTCTTCAGGACCTCTGCAATTCTCCCTGGCATGCTCTCAATCAACTTCTGGACCAAATCCTGACTGATAGCAGTCCATTCTTGCAGAATCAATGCTTTAATTTTGTCTGAATTTGTTGGTTTTTGTTTGTCCACCCGTCTCTTGATGATTGACCACAAGTTCTCAATGGGATTAAGATCTGGGGAGTTTCCAGGCCATGGACCCAAAATCTCTATGTTTTGTTCCCTGAGCCATTTAGTTATCACCTTTGCTTTATGGCAAGGTGCTCCATCATGCTGGAAAAGGCATTGTTGAGCGCCAAACTGCTCTTGGACGGTTGGGAGAAGTTGCTCTTGGAGGACATTCTGGTACCATTCTTTATTCATGGCTGTGTTTTTAGGCAAGACTGTGAGAGAGCCGATTCCCTTGGCTGAGAAGCAACCCCACACATGAATGGTTTCAGGATGCTTTACAGTTGGCATGAGACAAGACTGGTGGTAGCGCTCACCTCTTCTTCTCCGAATAAGCTGTTTTCCAGATGTTCCAAACAATCGAAAAGGGGATTCATCAGAGAAAATGACTTTCCCCCAGTCCTCAGCAGTCCACTCCCTGTACCTTTTGCAGAATATCAGTCTGTCCCTGATGTTTTTTCTGGAGAGAAGTGGCTTCTTTGCTGCCCTCCTTGAGACCAGGCCTTGCTCCAAGAGTCTCCGCCTCACAGTGCGTGCAGATGCACTCACACCTGCCTGCTGCCATTCCTCAGCAAGCTCTGCACTGCTGGTAGCCCGATCCCGCAGCTGAAACACTTTTAAGAGACGGTCCTGCCGCTTGCTGGTCTTTCTTGGGCGCCCTGGAGCCTTTTTGGCACCAATGGAACCTCTCTCTTTGAAGTTCTTGATGATGCGATAGATTGTTGACTGAGGTGCAATCTTTCTAGCTGCAATACTCTTCCCAGTTAGGCCATTTTTGTGCAGTGCAATGATGACTGCACGTGTTTCTTTAGAGATAACCATGGTTAACAGAAGAGAAACAATGATGGCAAGCACCAGCCTCCTTTTAAAGTGTCCAGTGGTGTCATTCTTACTTAATCATGACAGATTGATCTCCAGCCCTGTCCTCATCAACACCCACACCTGTGTTAATGGAGCAATCACTGAAACGATGTTAGGTGGTCCTTTTAAGGCAGGGCTGCAATGATGTTGAAATGTGTTTTGGGGGATAAAGTTCATTTTCTAGGCAAATATTGACTTTGCAAGTAATTGCTGTTAAGCTGATCACTCTTTATAACCTTCTGGAGTATATGCAAATTGCCATTAGAAAAACTGAAGCAGTAGACTTTGTAAAAATTAATATTTGTATCATTCTCAAAACTTTTGGCCATGACTGTATATGTCTCCGTGGTAACAGACTACAAACAAGCCCTGTATAGTCAGGTCCTGCTGTCATTTGTCCCTCAAGAGGATCAAGGTCTGTTTGTAGTCTGTTACCATGGAGACACACAGATCTGCATAGTAGCTTTGCAAAGTTGGTTCATTTTTCCTTGTAGGTTCACATGTCAGTAAGAATAGAGGGACAGATGGAAGTGAGTAACACATGACTGCAGGGCCTGACTACACCAGGTTTGTTTGTAGTCTGTTACCATGGAGACACATAGATCTGCATAGTAGATTTGCTAAAGTTACTTAATTTGCAGACTGCAAACAAACCCTGTGTAGTCAGGTCCTGCAGTTACTCCATTCTATCTGGGAATATGAGCAGGGGGTCAGGATTTGTTTGCAGTCTGTTACCATGGAGACACACAAAACTGTGTAGGGGCTGTAGACACAAAACAACTGGAGATGTGTGATTAACCCCTTCCTGCAGCCTGACGTAGTGGTACAGCCGGGGCGCCGCAGGTGGTTGTGTTGGCACTGCCGCTATGACCATGTGATCGCCGGTGGATATCCAGCTGTAATGCAAAACTGCAAAGCAACTGCGGGGATCGCACAAAGCCCTGATCCCAGCGATTAACCCTCAGCGCAACGCAGAGGCGGACATGGAGCCCAGCGGACCCCATTGACTATGAAGGGGCCAAATATTTGTCTCATGGTGAAGTCTGACCCTTTTAGTCAGGTGATATTTGAGTCAGAGTTTTGGCGCTTCTACAGACACTCCGTATTTATGAAGGTTCGTACGACACGGTCATAAATAATTCTAAACCCACCAATAGGATTTGTGCAGAGTTCCACAGTATTGATAAATGTGCCTGATGTGTTTCATTTAGAACTTAATGTTAATATGGACAACCCCTTTAAGGTTAAAGTTGGTTATGGCAGTAAGGGGTTAAATTCACTTCAGACAGCGATGTTTGGGGACGTAAACTCAAAAAGCCACAATACGGTAAATCCCTGGTTTTGCAGCAGGGGGTAATGCAAGGTTTATCATTTGGGTAAGTCATTGACATAACATTGTGGAGGCCGACACTCAAACCCCCCCCCTTCCCCCTCACCGATCAGCACTTCTCTGTGTACAGTGAGCAGGCCCGTAACTGCGCGGTCACTGCACTGAGCCGTCTGATTGTAGCCCTGTGTATGGTGCGGAATAGTGTCTGATGCCGTCTGCGATTTCCGGTATCCGCGGGTAAGTTTTGAACCTATTCCCCTCGGGGGTCTTGCTATTCGCCATTGCCGAGGTCTTACTATTCGCCATTGCCGGGGTCTTGCTAGTCGCCATTGCCGGGGGTCTTACTATTCCCCATTGCCGGGGTCTTACTATTCGCCATTGCCGGGGGTCTTACTATTCGCCATTGCCGGGGGTCTTGCTATTCCGCCATTGCCGGGGGGTCTTGCTATTCCGCCATTGCCGGGGGTCTTACTATTCGCCATTGCCGAGGTCTTGCTATTCCCCATTGCCGGGGGTCTTACTATTCGCCATTGCCGAGGTCTTACTATTCGCCATTGCCAGGGGTCTTACTATTCCCCATTGCCGAGGTCTTACTATTCCCCATTGCCGAGGTCTTACTATTCGCCATTGCCAGGGGTCTTGCTATTCCGCCATTGCCGGGGTCTTACTATTCGCCATTGCCGGGGTCTTGCTATTCCCCATTGCCGGGGGTCTTACTATTCCCCATTGCCGAGGTCTTGCTATTCCCCATTGCCGAGGTCTTACTATTCCCCATTGCCGAGGTCTTACTATTCCCCATTGCCGGGGTCTTACTATTCCGCCATTGCCGGGGTCTTGCTATTCCCCATTGCGGAGGTCTTACTATTCCGCCATTGCCGGGGTCTTACTATTCCCCATTGCCGGGGTCTTACTATTCCCCATTGCCGGGGGTCTTACTATTCCCCATTTTCGGGGTCTTACTATTCCCTGCGGAGGTCTTGCCATTCCCTATTGCCGGGGGTCTTGCTATTCGCCATTGCCGGGGTCTTACTATTCCCCATTTCCGGGGTCTTACTATTCCCCATGTCTTCATTCCTTGCGGAGGTCTTACCATTCCCCATTGCCGGGGGTCTTGCTATTCCCCATTGCCGGGGGTCTTACTATTCCCCATTTTCGGGGCACTTCCCCTCGGGGTCTTACTATTCCCCATTGCCGGGGGGTCTTGCTATTCCCCATTGCCGGGGGTCTTGCTATTCCCCATTTTCGGGGGTCTTGCTATTCCCCATTGCCAGAGGTCTTACTATTCCCCATTGCCGGGGTCTTACTATTCCCCATTGCCGAGGTCTTGCTATTCCCCATTGCCGGGGGTCTTACTATTCGCCATTGCCGAGGTCTTGCTATTCCCCATTGCCGGGGGTCTTACTATTCGCCATTGCCGAGGTCTTGCTATTCCGCCATTGCCGGGGTCTTACTATTCGCCATTGCCGGGTTCTTGCTATTCCGCCATTGCCGGGGTCTTGCTATTCGCCATTGCCGGGGTTCTTACTATTCGCCATTGCCGAGGTCTTGCTATTCCCCATTGCCGGGGGTCTTACTATTCCCCATTGCCGAGGTCTTGCTATTCCCCATTGCCGGGGTCTTGCTATTCCCCATTGCCGGGGTCTTACTATTCCCCATTGCCGGGGTCTTACTATTCCCCATTGCCGGGGTCTTACTATTCCCCATTGCCGAGGTCTTACTATTCCTTGCGGAGGTCTTACCATTCCCCATTGCCGGGGTCTTACTATTCCCCATTTTCGGGGTCTTACTATTCCCCTCGGAGGTCTTACTATTCGCCATTGCCGGGGTCTTGCTATTCGCCATTGCCGGGGTCTTACTATTCCCCATTGCCGGGGTCTTACTATTCCCCATTTTCGGGGTCTTACTATTCCCCTCGGAGGTCTTGCTATTCGCCATTGCCGGGGTCTTGCTATTCGCCATTGCCGGGGTCTTACTATTCCCCATTGCCGGGGTCTTACTATTCCCCATTGTCTTACTATTCCTTGCGGAGGTCTTACCATTCCCCATTGCCGGGGTCTTACTATTCCCCATTTTCGGGGTCTTACTATTCCCCTCGGAGGTCTTACTATTCGCCATTGCCGGGGGGGTCTTGCTATTCGCCATTGCCGGGGTCTTACTATTCCCCATTGCCGGGGTCTTACTATTCCCCATTGCCGGGGTCTTACTATTCCCCATTTTCGGGGTCTTACTATTCCCCTCGGAGGTCTTGCTATTCGCCATTGCCGGGGTCTTGCTATTCGCCATTGCCGGGGTCTTACTATTCCCCATTGCCGGGGTCTTACTATTCCCCATTGTCTTACTATTCCTTGCGGAGGTCTTACCATTCCCCATTGCCGGGGTCTTACTATTCCCCATTTTCGGGGTCTTACTATTCCCCTCGGAGGTCTTACTATTCGCCATTGCCGGGGTCTTGCTATTCGCCTTTGCCGGGGTCTTACTATTCGCCATTCCCGTTGGGTTCACATCTGCGTCAGAGTCTCCATTGCAGAGGCGGAGGACTTCGCCGCTGTAAATTTCGAAACGGTGAACACTGACTGACCCCATTACAGTCAGTGGGGTCCTCCGGGCTCCGTGAGTGACCGCTGTTGTAGCAGTCCGGCTCTCTGTCATCCGAGTCCCCTGACTGACCCAGACAACGGAGAGCACAGTGCTTGGATGGGATTAGCCAGGAATCCATCCACTTTGCAGGTACTGTAAGACACTTTGCTGCATATAAGTCACATCTTCTGGAGCATTCTATATGTGCAATAACATTTTGCAACTTTTTCACTACTTTTCGCACTTTTTGCACAGCGAGCAGTGTCCGGCACATGGGCCAGGCCTTCGACCACCTTCGCCTACACAGTGAGAATTTCAGTTTCTGACACGTGGACGTTTAACATGCGCCAAATTCACGAAGGCCTATGTTTTATATACGTTAGACTGAGCCGCCCCTTTAAGCTCTGTTTGTCTTTTCCGTGTCTGGGGCCCCGGGCTCCTAGGATTTGTGATCCTTCAGGTTGACTCGTACCTGACAGTGATAGATGATAGCAAATGGTGAGACTACTGAGGTGGGTGAGCAGGTCTCACCGCTGGGGCCGGGGCGGACAGATGGCGGAGATGGGTAATGTCCTTCTAGATGGGAAGGTGTCAGGTTGGACATCTGGACGTGTGTGATGTGCCGCCCCCTCTGAGCCCTGCCGAATCCCTTCATTCCCTTTAATTCCTCATTATGGCTTCTCAGGAGGATGAGGCGAGCGCCGTATCTAACCTCATTACAAGGCTGAGCTTCGCTGGTGAGAGGCTGCAGTATGCTGTGCGGCCACTAGAGGGCAGACATTGCGCCCGTATTGTATATACTGGGATGGAGTCTTATTATTACAGGCAATCATCACTTATACACCGCATAGGTGAAAGCTGCTAAATTGTCGGGGGTGTCATGGGTTGTGAATTACCAAAATAGGAGAAAGAATGGGGTATCATATCTATAAATTTGACTACTGTATCTCCTGCGGTCCTATAGAGAATAAATGGAGCGTTAGGGCACGTACTCGTCCTGCCACTCCATCAGGATGGGAGAACCAGTGCCCCATTGTAGGGATCGCAGAGTCCCAGCGGTCGGAAACCCACCCATCATGAAGTGGTATCCTATGGAATGACGTCATAACTTGGCACTGCCCCTTTAATAGGCTTACAAGGCCGTCTGGTCTCCAGAAGAGCTAGAGGCGCACAAATTGGCGATAAAGTTCCCTCAGACTATGATAGATAGATGTCAGTACTCACAGAGCATCGTGCTGTATATAGGGCTGTGTAGTTGTACAGAGGACGGGCGGGCGGCCATGGTGCCCACGATGACCCCAGTGCTGACAGCTCCTGCAGTGGGCACATGAACCGGGCCATGGAACCATAGAAGAAGGCGCCTGGTGTCATGGATCTCGTGTTACCGCATGGGGGTGGCCGGGTGCCTGTGCTCACTTACCTGGGGAGGAGACGGCACCAGGGGGCGCTATGGGAAGAAGCCAAAGTGGTGCTTTGGGCAACGTCCTGGCATCATATGGATGTTACCGTGACACCCACCTAAACATTGTACATACAAAGTACCCCCCTTCTCAGCAGCGGTGCCCGCTATTGGTTGTACCCTCTCAGGATAATGCCCTTGCCACCCTGCAAAAATCCTCCAGGAATGAGGAACACGGCAAAGAGTCCAAGCGGGTGACTCGGCCCCAAAACATCCAGATCTCAATCTGATCGAGAAGTGCTGGAAATGTAAGTCTGCCCCAGGGGGCGCCACTGAGAAGCATACTAGAGCTGCTGGCCTCAGGTACCAAGGGAACTTGCAGGGGTCTTGTGGAGTCCAGGCCTCCATGGTCAGCGCACGAGGGAGTCCTACACTATTAGAAAGGGGGTTTTAAAGGGATTTTCTGACCCCCAGTATCTGGTTGTTGGGGGTCCGACACCCGCAAACACCGATCAGCTGATCCTGCTGCTTCCCCATGCTATAAGCAGCTCTGTTCCCACTCCAGTAATGAATGGTGCCCCCCATTCTCCTAATCTGTACCCCGCCCTCCGCATAGTGGTGACCCTGCGGTACTGCAGCTCTGCCACTACTACTTGAATAGGAACAGAAATGTGCAGCAGCTCCTGACACCTGGAGGAAGCTGGATCAGCTGATCGGTGTGGGGCTGGGTGTCGGACCCCCAATGATCCTGTGGATAGGTCCTCAGTCACCTGGGGGTCAGAAAACCCCTTTAATATTAAGGCTAATTGGTGTATGATGCTGTCATTCTACTGGCATATAAACAGTTAAGTCCGATACGTCTTCGTAATGAGATCCTGGTTCCGCGGCTTCTGATATGTGACCGCCGCGTCGTGTTTTACTGTTTATCAACAGGGTCTTGACCGTAAACTGAGAATTCAGCAGGTTGTAGATAAGATGGGGAATAATTGGAGGAAGGAAGGAGCGAAGCGGAACGAGAAGATGGTAGAAAACCGCGGCATCTCGCCGTGTACATCGCAGGTTAATGAGGTTAATTGAACCTCCAGGCTGTGCGGCGCGGTGGTAATAACACAGGCAATGTAAACTTTATAGCGGTGCAATACTCCTGTCCAGACACTAGATGGCGCTGTATGATTCCTCATCCAGTAATGTCAGACAGGAGTACGGTATGTATGAATGGGAATGGTACAGTAACCTCTATAGTGCACAGGTACAAGGCCTATGTCAGGTGTGAGTGACCCCATAATGGAAATGAGGTCAAGAATAAAGAGCGCCATCTATCAGTCATAAATCATCTGCCGAGTAAAAGACTAATATTTGGTTCAGGCACAAACCAATTCTAAAAATAGGGCTGTATGATCTCCTTCCTGTGCTGAGGGCTGCCCTCAATGATCTACTACATAAATATTAGGCCAGTTGTAAAAGGGAGCAACACCTGATCCTGAGTTATATCCTGTATTATACTCCAGAGCTGCGCTCACTATTCTGCTGGTGCAGTCACTGTGTACATACATTACATTACTTATCCTGTACTGATCCTGAGTTACATCCTGTATTATACTCCAGAGCTGCGCTCACTATTCTGCTGGTGCAGTCACTGTGTACATACATTACATTACTTATCCTGTACTGATCCTGAGTTACATCCTGTATTATACTCCAGAGCTGCGCTCACTATTCTGCTGGTACAGTCACTGTGTACATACATTACATTACTTATCCTGAGTTACATCCTGTATTATACTCCAGAGCTGCACTCACTATTCTGCTGGTACAGTCACTGTGTACATACATTACATTACTTATCCTGTACTGATCCTGAGTTACATCCTGTATTATACTCCAGAGCTGCGCTCACTATTCTGCTGGTGCAGTCTCTGTGTACATACATTACATTACTTATCCTGTACTGATCCTGAGTTACATCCTGTATTATACTCCAGAGCTGCACTCACTATTCTGCTGGTGCAGTCACTGTGTACATACATTATATTACTTATCCTGTACTGATCCTGAGTTACATCCTGTATTATACTCCAGAGCTGCACTCACTATTCTGCTGGTGCAGTCACTGTGTACATACATTACATTACTTATCCTGTACTGATCCTGAGTTACATCCTGTATTATACTCCAGAGCTGCACTCACTATTCTGCTGGTACAGTCACTGTGTACATACATTACATTACTTATCCTGCACTGATCCTGAGTTACATCCTGTATTATACTCCAGAGCTGCACTCACTATTCTGCTGGTGCAGTCACTGTGTACATACATTACATTACTTATCCTGTACTGATCCTGAGTTACATCCTGTATTATACTCCAGAGCTGCGCTCACTATTCTGCTGGTACAGTCACTGTGTACATACATTACATTACTTATCCTGTACTGATCCTGAGTTACATCCTGTATTATACTCCAGAGCTGCGCTCACTATTCTGCTGGTGCAGTCACTGTGTACATACATTACATTACTTATCCTGTACTGATCCTGAGTTACATCCTGTATTATACTCCAGAGCTGCACTCACTATTCTGCTGGTGCAGTCACTGTGTACATACATTACATTACTTATCCTGAGTTACATCCTGTATTATACTTCAGAGCTGCACTCACTATTCTGCTGGTGCAGTCACTGTGTACATACATTACATTACTTATCCCGTACTGATCCTGAGTTACATCCTGTATTATACTCCAGAGCTGCGCTCACTATTCTGCTGGTGCAGTCACTGTGTACATACATTACATTACTTATCCTGAGTTATACCTGTATTATACTCCAGAGCTGCGCTCACTATTCTGCTGGTACAGTCACTGTGTACATACATTACATTACTTATCCCGTACTGATCCTGAGTTACATCCTGTATTATACTCCAGAGCTGCGCTCACTATTCTGCTGGTGCACTCACTGTGTACATACATTACATTACTTATCCTGTACTGATCCTGAGTTACATCCTGTATTATACTCCAGAGCTGCCCTCACTATTCTGCTGGTGCAGTCACTGTGTACATACATTACATTACTTATCCTGTACTGATCCTGAGTTACATCCTGTATTATACTCCAGAGCTGCACTCACTATTCTGCTGGTGCAGTCACTGTGTACATACATTACATTACTTATCCTGTACTGATCCTGAGTTACATCCTGTATTATACTCCAGAGCTGCACTCACTATTCTGCTGGTACAGTCACTGTGTACATACATTACATTACTTATCCTGTACTGATCCTGAGTTACATCCTGTATTATACTCCAGAGCTGCGCTCACTATTCTGCTGGTACAGTCACTGTGTACATGCATTACATTACTTATCCTGTACTGATCCTGAGTTACATCCTGTATTATACTCCAGAGCTGCACTCACTATTCTGCTGGTGCAGTCACTGTGTACATACATTACATTACTTATCCTGTACTGATCCTGAGTTACATTCTGTATTATACTCCAGAGCTGCACTCACTATTCTGCTGGTACAGTCACTGTGTACATACATTACATTACTTATCCTGTACTGATCCTGAGTTACATCCTGTATTATACTCCAGAGCTGCGCTCACTAGTCTGCTGGTGCAGTCACTGTGTACATACATTACATTACTTATCCTGTACTGATCCTGAGTTATATCCTGTATTATACTCCAGAGCTGCGCTCACTATTCTGCTGGTGCTGTCACTGTGTACATACATTACATTACTTATCCTGTACTGATCCTGAGTTACATCCTGTATTATACTCCAGAGCTGCACTCACTATTCTGCTGGTGCAGTCACTGTGTACATACATTACATTGCTTATCCTGTATTATACTCCAGAGCTGTATATATGTATATATACTTATCCTTTGTCAGGGGTACACTAGTCATGTGACCCTGGCCCGTTGCCCCGCTATATTAGCCCTGTGCCTGCAGATATAATGCCTCTGAGGCTTGTCGCTCCCCTTCGCGCTCAGCCTTCGTGTCACACTTTATTGATATCTCGTCCCTCTGAAATCCGGTTAGTGCTCTGATAGAAGATGAAATTCCAGTTCAATTTGCACTTGGTATCATTCAGATGAAGTATCGCCGCCGCCGCCGCCGCTGGTAATTTATTCTCCATTACGTTTCCCTGGATCAGAAATGTCTTCTGTAAACTCCCCACCAGCGCAGCCTCACCGCACAGGAATATTGCGGTTGTTTCCATGATGGGCAGGAGGACGATTAATAAAGTTTTTGCGAGCGGTTCAGAGCGGCAGTTTGTTGTTTGCGAATGACCCATTCGATGCTAGTTCATCACCGTGCTAAAATTTAAAGGGGTATTCCGGTAGCAAGAAATTACCCCAGTTCCACCATTGGATACGGGTAATTTCTTGTTGCTGAAATACCCTTTAAAGGGATTGCAGATGCAGAATGGCTTCAATTAAAGGGGTTGTACAAGACTCCATATTGATGGCCTATACTTAGGATAGGTTATCGGTATCAGATTGGTTGGGGTCCGACACCTGGGCCCCCTCTAATAACCTGGTATTCCCTTTAAAGGGGTTTTCCGGGATCAGAATATTGTTTCGTAAAGCTGGCTACACATTTCCAGTTTTGCCTCGTCTACTTAGTGGGGTTTCAGGGTATTGCAGCATCCTCTTATAGTGCATTGTATATGTAGATATTCAGCCTGTGCTTCCTGGTTCTTGAATAGAATTCCAGAAATGCAGTAAAAACTGACTTACTGAAGCAGACCAGCAGAGGATAACGTATAAAACCTCTTTCCAAAACTGAATATAAGTAACTTTGTAATATATCTTATTAATGCAAAATGCTTCCTTCTCCACTTATCAGTCTGAGTTACTTTTTACATGGAAGTCTATGGAGAGGAGGAGGAGGCTGCTGGAAAAGATACAGAACTGTAGCCAAAAGAAGCCTTCTGACACTGCTGTATCTTCAAGATGAGACTTGCTGCACAGAATGAGGCGATAGATCAAGTGGTAGTCTCCGCCTCTTCCTCCTCCCCCTCTCCATAGACTTCTTTGTGTGAAGTGAGTACAGTGATGGATTCTGTAGAGATAAACAGTCTGGTGTCAATGCAAACCCCCAATGGTCACAGTGGAGAAGGTCTCGGCCCTATTTCCTCTCTATAGTCACATCTAGGACGGTCACCCGTTCCCCCACGTACTTATAGTCTACCTTCTGCTGGCACCTTGGCATTAGGATTTGGTAGTCCCCTATATGGTAGCTCTTCACATCCTCCGTATCTTTATACTCTGCTGCCCTGTATGCACGTCTGCCGCCATGTAGATAGAGCGCGGAGATCTTGTTTTTGGCTGAGAACAGTTGAAGGATTCTTCCCGATCTCCCCGGACGATTCTGCTCGCTGAATAACAAGAGGGGGAATTAATGTAAATAACCAGAATTACCGGATATCCCGTTCATGGACACAACGTACGGAATTTATTATATATGACCGACCCTCAGATTCTGCCCCTGTTGTGTGGTTTGTAGGATGTTTAAAGGGCATTTCCACCATCTCATTATTGTGGCTTTAAGGGTTTTTATTATGGCCAAAGGCAGCAATAGTCTGGAATAGTACCTCAGGAGTAAGAAGCAACTGTGGTCAGACATATGCAGGAGTCGGTACACAGGAGCAGTAGATCAGCCATAGTCAGACGTATGCAGAGTTCGGTACACAGGAGCAGTAGATCAGCCGTAGTCAGACATATGCAGGAGTCGGTACACAGGAGCAGTAGATCAGCCATAGTCAGACGTATGCAGAGTTCGGTACACAGGAGCAGTAGATCAGCCGTGGTCAGACGTATGGAGGATTCGGTACACAGGAGCAGTAGATCAGCCGTGGTCAGACGTATGGAGGATTCGGTACACAGGAGCAGTAGATCAGCCGTGGTCAGACGTATGGAGGATTCGGTACACAGGAGCAGTAGATCAGCCGTAGTCAGACATATGCAGAGTTCAGTACACAGGAGCAGTAGATCAGCCGTGAAGTCAGACATATGCAGAGTTCGGTACACAGGAGCAGTAGAGTAGTGGTAAGGATCAGGACAAACAGGAAGCAGACAGCCAGAATAATCAGGCACAGGATGGAGTCAGGTGCGGGTTTATATAGGGATTGCTATACTGTGATTGGCCACAGAGCAGGTGAGATCCATAAGCTAATCACCCCAATAGAAAGGACCAGACTAAGCAAGGCAAAGAACAGACAGGCTTCTACAATGGCATAATGTTCAAGGCTGCAGAACAGGGGCGGGAAGGGTTCAAGACCCAGCCAGCTCAGTTCCTGACATATAGTGACATGCAAAATTAGGAAAAAAATCAAAAAACTTGGTTTAAAAAATAGGTGACACATTCCCTTTAAAGGAGAGCTGCTTGAGGAACATTATTAAAGGGGATGTCAGGCAGGTAAAAGATTTTGAGGGGTGAAAAATTAAAATTGGCGATATTCACCTCACCGATCCCCGGCTTCTCCTGTCCCTAAGCTCCTTGCATACCCCGTTGGTCTCTAATTTCTGGTTTCTCTGACACCCTGGAAATGCTACTCACCCGATTACGGGCTGAGGTGGTCAAAGCTGTGACCTGTGATTGGCGGCAGTGTCAATTCCTGTGTGCCGGAGGGAGACCAGGAAGTGGAGACCAGCAGGGAGCCAGGAAGCTTCAGGACAGGAGCAGCCGGGAGTCGGTAAGGCACTTGTACGGGCTGTGATCGGTGTATGACGGTCACTCTGCACAATCTGACCTCCTGTTATTTTGCAGTCTGCAGGTGCTGACCGTCCCAGCGCCGTCTATGGAGAGGCTTAGCCGCCGGCCAAATGCATTCAGTAGATAACAACTGCAACAATGACGTCTCCAGGTTGAATGAAGGTGAAAAACAGAAACATTAACCAGATGAGAAGGTTAAGGCTCTGTTCACATTGTCGCTTCAGGCGTTTCATGACTTTTGATGGCCGGTGTAGTGCACCATGCCAAACAGAAGAAACCTCCGATGGGTCTCTTTACCTGTCAGGTGTCGTTTGGAAACCTTGTGTGAACAGAGCCTTAAAAATGTGTATATTGTGCTGCAAATGTCTTATTCCCCAAATGTCTATTTTAACCCCTTTGGGTACAATGATGGGAATCGGAAGTGCAGAGGCCACAATTACTACCAGCCTGCAAAACAATAAGACCCCAATATTATAGATAGTACATGGTCAGTGGGTCCCCGTTACAGATTTAGCACTGGGGCCCAGAAGCTTCAAAGGGATTTTACCATTAATAATTTAAATCTCCTAGTATAGGGGACTGGGGGGACTTCAGCAATTGGGAGAATGGGGGAGCATGAGTGCACCGTGCGAACCTCACGTGACTATGGCACCCAGATCCTACACCGATCAGCTGATCTGGCTACAGCCTGGCGCTGGAAGTGACTGCAATGGATGGGGCCGGAAGCATCTCTGTCCCTTTTTTAAGTAAGGCTTAGTTCACATTTGCCAGAGTCTCAGTTGGATGGAGGATTTTTTTCCTCTGCCGCTTTTGGTTTTAAAATGCCGGGCCCCATTACAGTCAATAGGGTCAGCCGGGCTCTCTGTGTCACCACTATTACAGTGGTCCTCCAAGGTGGTGATAGTGTGAACCTGCAGTACTCTGGCGCCACCTATGTGCAGCTGGGCGGGGCTGCAGCTGAATAGGAGTGTGCCTCCCTCTGTGCAGTGGCCAGATGGGCTAATGGGTTGGGAGTCCAGGTATCCCCACCAATCAGATACTGCTGACCTATCCTAGGTAATCGGTATAAAGAAAATCACATTGTGGCTAGAAAACCTAAAATATTCCAGTACCCAAAACCTGCAAAGGATCTGCATCCATTATACAGGGTTAGATCCAGACAGACAAGCTGACCCTTCCACAGGCAGAGAAAAGCAGCTGCATGAAAAAAAAAAGGAAATGGGCTCCGAATCGCGCTGAAATATTCATGGGCCTGGATAACCAAGGTATTTTTGTTTTTCTGCCTCTTGTAACGTCTTCCCTTTTCTCTTCCTCCTCAGGATCCAGCTCCATCTATATGTGTAAGCTGTGTAACCTGTTCTCTCCCAGTCACTCGGAGCTGCTGCTACACGTTACAGAAGAACCACACCAAAGAAGGCCTGAGCCCCGACCACATCATTATCCCGCTGCGACCACTGGTGCCGTCCAGCAGGAACGCAGAAGGTGAGCTCGGGGTTGTTTTCGTAGCTCTGGACGGGCCCCTCTCCTTTACTAACAAGTCTGTAAGGTTTATGAAAAGGAATAATGGATGAGTTTTCTGGCCCCTCTTGCGTTCGGCCATGCAGTGTGAACAGCGCGGAGCGGCCCTGCTGTGTGCAGAACGTTCAGCTCGTCTTTGTTTTTTTAATGTTTTTGGAAAGTTAGTTTTCAGATTCCTCTCCTGGTTCTCACAGTCCTTGTAATAATTCTGTGATATGGTAGAGATAATAATAATACATTTTATTTATATAGCGCCAACATATTCCACAGCACTGTGGCTTATCTGGGTATGTCATAACCCTCTAAGGCTGCATTCACACACTGCATTGTGTTGTGTTTTTGGCAATTTTTATTTTATTTTTTAAAATGCTGCAGCGATATGTTACTTTAAAGTCTATAGTAAATTATTGAAAATTCAGTAAATTTTCCTTCATTGTGCATTTCAAAGGAATTCTCCGGGACTTGTATAGGTCATCGGTATGTGGTTGGCGGGGGTCCGACAACCTGGATCCCAACAGGTCATCTAATTGAAGAGGCCGCAGCAGTCATTGAATACCAAGCACATCACCAAACATATTGTAGTGGTCATGCTTGGTATTGGGGCAAGGTGACCGATAGCTCACACATGCTCCCTGTGTTGATGATATTGGTCCAGAAACCCTCTACTGTCAGGTAACTTATTGTGTAAGATTAACAGATGGTGGCACCAGCTTTTTTTTTTTTTTTATTGTGTACTATAGCTGCAGGACAAGGAAATAAAGATTAGTGTTGTGGGCATGCTCTGTGACTGTACACGGAGACGGAGGAGGGATCATGCAATTCTTTTGCTGGACCTCTTGCATGAACTACACTTCAGCTCTTGAGAATAAAGATTCACTGACTTCTAGAGGAGAGTGTTGTGGGCATGCTCTGTGCCTGTAGGGGTACAGGGAAGAACGATCATGTTATTTTTCTGCTGGACAACTTGCCTCAGCTGCATTATAATTGTAGGACATGATAATAAAGTTTCAATGACTTCTATATGAGAATGTTGTGGGCATGCTCTGTGACTGTACACTGAGAGGGAGGAGGGAGCACGTGATTCTGGTGCTGGACATCTTGCCTGAACTGCACTGTAGTTGCTGTCCATGAGAATACAGATTCACTGACTTCTATAGGAGAGTGTTGTGGGAATGCTCTGTGGAGGAGGAGGAGCTGAGTTGTCTCCATCACCTATTTGTCATCGCTGGATCCTGTGTTATCTGTTTTAATGAGGAGTGGTCATACATTCAAACCTTAAGAAATAAGGGATTTGGCTTGCCCCATTTTTAATATGCTTGAGGGTCCTATCAGTCACAGATTCATTGGATATCACCTTGATATACCAAAGTGTCTAATGTAAAACCCCTTTCATTGTATCAGTGGTTGTCACAGCTCCTCCCCTTTTATCTACATGGTTTAATTTCTGAATTGTAGTAGTGATTGCGATGGTTTGGCGCGGTGCGAGGTCTTGGCTGTGTGCTAGATCAGATGTGACATTATGGTAATATTATGTAGATTACGAGGCCCTCACCGTTTAATAATCCTGCTCTATTCTCACATCTGGGGAAAATTTGTGAAAATTATTACATTTTAAGAGCTGGAAATTATTCCATTTACCATTATAATTTGGCCATCCGGGGCCTCACTGCCGTCAGGTATGCGCATATATTTGCAAGTCTTAATAATGAGGTGGAAAAGTGTTATCCAGTTTTTATAGGGTTTGTGCTCATTTACATATTATCTTAAAGAGCCCCCATCACTATGGATATCGCCGAAGCTTCATTTCCTGTACTTCAAGGGGTTTTCCAGAACCCATTGATGCACATGCATCCTCGGCTGATGCCCCTCTTCTGATTGGGGAGAAGGCTGCTGCCAGATGCCTCTGGTGGAGAGGGAGATCAAATGGATTGTGCAGGTTGAAAACCGATCTGCCTGATCCCCATCTCTTCTAACATCTGTGATTGGTGGAAATTCAGCCTGTCCCACCAGAAAGGGCGGGATCTACAGCTAACGTCTATGGCCAGCTTAAAGGAGCTTATCATGACTTCAATAGCTGATTCGCAAGGGCTCTGGATGTCGGAGTCCTGCTGACCTAGTCCTGACTGCAGACTGCCGGCAATACGATTTGCCTGTATTATGCAGTTCTGCAAAAGAAGCTTTGATGAAAGGATAGGTAATCGATTGCTAAGCCTGGAAAACCCCTTGAAAGCCTGATATCCATAGTCTTGCTGTTGAGCAAAGCTGGTAGACAGAGCTATTGCCCTAGAATGCTCTGCTGTGAGAGGGGGAGAGAGAGCTGCTTCTTTCATAGTCTGGACCCAGAACTGGACTGCTACAGAAATCACGCACTCCAAAAATGAAAAATAAAATGAAAAGATGGCGTAGATCAGATTGCTATGTATAAGAGTGGTCTCTGTATGTTGAGAAGGGTGATGGTTGCATTTACAATCCCTTCCCAGGCCATTTTTAGGGTATGTCCACGAGGGGCAGGTCCACTGCCAGGGCAGGAAATCAGCAGTGGATTTGGCAGAATTTCTTAGCAGCAAAAACTGGGAAATCTTATGGATTTTGCAGCGTAGGGTGATCACTGCAGGAATATAAAGGGTAAAAGTTGTTGACAAGCGGCAGATAGACAACCCACGCCGCAGGTCACGATAAGATGTTTGCACAGCGTCTGGATGAGATTTGTTCACATCTCATCCACTTTGCGGCTATGGCAGATTTTCGACCTTCAAGTCTATAGCAGAAAATCTTCAGTATGTATGCCTATGTTCACAAACCTTAAAGGGATGGGACCCAAACTAGTGAATGGAGTCGGACGGCCAGGGTGCGTATAAGCCCCTCCGTACGCATGCAAACTCAGCTCAGAACTAAGGATTGGACATGTTGAAATCTAACTTGAAGGATCTGTTTTCCCTTGACATCTGCCATGCAAAAAAGTTTGGAACCCTTCCCCATGCACATTAGTCCCGCTGAAAGGTTAATGCCAGCCGACCTGACCCTAATTGTGCGGCTCCCTTTAGGCTGTGTCCTTACAAGATGGACCCGCTGCAGATTAGTTGAGTTAGGACTAGGACTCAATGTCCTGTTCTGAAGACACAATTACAATAGAACATGGTTTGCCAAATTGTGGGTAGCAACCCCTTGAAGGGTTGCGAGCCAAGTTGAGAAATTTCTTCCACACTGCAGGACTGCAAACTGCCGGCAATAATAATAGCTTGTATTTTGCATTCCTGGAAAAGGATCTTTTAAAGATTTCTCCATCATTTGCTTGTACAATAGTTCTATGTATGGAAGCTGCCCAGGGCTGTCTGTAGGGGAAGAACATGGAGGAAGGAGTCCTAATTGTGGGTGAAGGGCGGATGTGGAGGGGCTGAGTGTGTGGGGGAAAATATGGATGTAGAAGTGCTGTGTATGTGTGTGGAGGAAAATCTGGATGTAGTAGAGCTGAGTGTGTGGGGAAACAAGAAGTGGCAAAGTTGAGTGTATGGAGGTGGCAGTTTGCCTGCAGAGACCATGCATGAAAGTAGCATAATTGTGGGTGTGAGGAGGAAGAGGGGGTCCTGAACGAAAGTATTACCCAAAAAGGGGTCCCACTTTCAGAAAAGTTGGGAACCACTGCAATAGAAAACAGAGGGGAGGCTTAATGGTCCAGAATCTTGTAGCGAGCCATGCACCTGTGTGTCCGACATGACCAGGACTGCAAATAAACAATAAAGGTTCCTATAGGACGACAGCAAGCAGAGATCTTAATGGCTACTGGCAATTGGTACAGGAAGGATATTGGATATTTGTACGACAAATAAGGATTATGTGAACCTAGAATACGCCTTATACAGAGACTGGATGTGGCATCTGTGCAGACCGCAGTCTTGTCCCTGGATGGCACACAAGCAGTTAATATTCTGCGCACCGTCCTGATTATTGGATGATTGTCACCGAGCGTTGCGCTGGGCTTTATTATTGACGGATCAGGCCGAGATCACAGCTAATGTCCTAACAGGCAGCTGCGGGGCCGACAGCTTTACAATGAACCTGCAGCCGCGCTCCCCCGCAGCAGATAACCAGCCTGTCAGTCATCACCGCTCTGATCATTCATGGTGCATGTCCCTGGAGATACGCATCCCTCTCCTAGGACGTGTCTACTCTGCACACAGCCCTGTCATCTCCCCTATAGCTCCCCTATGGCTTTCTGCATTCTGTTTACATCCTAGTCAGGAAGAGGAAGGTATTACATACTGCGGGGGCGCTAGTGGTGCCAGGAATACACCATGCCCCTTGTCTCCTGTCCGCTCTGCTCAGATCTTACTGATGGATTCTTGTATGGCCCATTATAGTAATTGGCCGAAAAGAGATGAAGGGGCGCCATGCTTACCTAGTGTTGGTGACGGGGATAATAATGGTCAAATTCCCACCGATACATATACCTGTTTTGCGCCTTCAAGACTAAGACAATTATTGGCAAAGATATGATGGCTTATTTATAGCAGGACCAGTTGTAGTTTTTATTAGTAGTGGCTGCACTTCCAGTAGTGCACGGGTGACCAGGCAGGGCTGTGGTCCTGTAGAGCTGTGGTCCTGTAGAGCTGTGGTCCTGTAGAGCTGTGGTCCTGTAGAGCTGTGGTCCTGTAGAGCTGTGGTCCTGTAGAGCTGTGGTCCTGTAGAGCTGTGGCTCCTGTAGAGCTGTGGTCCTGTAGAGCTGTGGTCCTGTAGAGCTGTGGTCCTGTAGAGCTGTGGTCCTGTAGAGCTGTGGTCCTGTAGAGCTGTGGTCCTGTAGAGCTGTGGTCCTGTAGAGCTGTGGTCCTGTAGAGCTGTGGTCCTGTAGAGCTGTGGTCCGTGAGCTGTGGTCGGCAGAGGGGGGGCTGTGGTCATGTAGAGCTGTGGTCCTGTAGAGGCTGTGGTCCTGTAGAGCTGTGGTCCTGTAGAGCTGTGGTCCTGTAGAGCTGTGGTCCTGTAGGGCTGTGGTCCTGTAGAGCTGTGGTCTGTGCAGAGATGAGGCAGGGCTGTGGTCATGTAGAGCTGTGGTCTGTGCAGAGATGAGGCATGGCTGTGGTCATGTAGAGCTGTGGTCTGTACAGAATGAGGCAGGGCTGTGGTCATGTAGAGCTGTGGTCTGCGCAGAGATGAGGCAGGGCTGTGGTCATGTAGAGCTGTGGTCTGCACAGAGATGAGGCAGGGCTGTGGTCATGTAGAGCTGTGGTCTGTGCAGAGATGAGGCAGGGCTGTGGTCATGTAGAGCTGTGGTCTGTGCAGTGACTAGGCAGGGCTGTGGTCATGTAGAGCTGTGGTCTGTGCAGAGATGAGGCAGGGCTGTGGTCATGTAGAGCTGTGGTCTGTGCAGTGACTAGGCATGGCTGTGGTCATGTAGAGCTGTGGTCTGTACAGAATGAGGCAGGGCTGTGGTCATGTAGAGCTGTGGTCTGTGCAGAGATGAGGCAGGGCTGTGGTCATGTAGAGCTGTGGTCTGTGCAGTGACTAGGCATGGCTGTGGTCATGTAGAGCTGTGGTCTGTACAGAATGAGGCAGGGCTGTGGTCATGTAGAGCTGTGGTCTGTGCAGAGATGAGGCAGGGCTGTGGTCATGTAGAGCTGTGGTCTGTGCAGTGACTAGGCAGGGCTGTGGTCATGTAGAGCTGTGGTCTGTACAGAATGAGGCAGGGCTGTGGTCATGTAGAGCTGTGGTCTGTGCAGAATGAGGCAGGGCAGTGGTCATGTAGAGCTGTGGTCTGTGCAGTGACTAGGCAGGGCTGTGGTCATGTAGAGCTGTGGTCTGTGCAGTGACTAGGCATGGCTGTGGTCATGTAGAGCTGTGGTCTGTACAGAATGAGGCAGGGCTGTGGTCATGTAGAGCTGTGGTCTGTGCAGTGACTAGGCATGGCTGTGGTCATGTAAAGCTGTGGTCTGTGCAGTGACTAGGCAGGGCTGTGGTCATGTAGAGCTGTGGTCTGTACAGAATGAGGCAGGGCTGTGGTCATGTAGAGCTGTGGTCTGTACAGAATGAGGCAGGGCTGTGGTCATGTAGAGCTGTGGTCTGTGCAGAATGAGGCAGGGCAGTGGTCATGTAGAGCTGTGGTCTGTGCAGAATGAGGCAGGGCAGTGGTCATGTAGAGCTGTGGTCTGTACAGAATGAGGCAGGGCTGTGGTCATGTAGAGCTGTGGTCTGTGCAGAATGAGGCAGGGCAGTGGTCATGTAGAGCTGTGGTCTGTGCAGAATGAGGCAGGGCAGTGGTCATGTAGAGCTGTGGTCTGTACAGAATGAGGCAGGGCAGTGGTCATGTAGAGCTGTGGTCTGTGCAGTGACTAGGCATGGCTGTGGTCATGTAGAGCTGTGGTCTGTGCAGAATGAGGCAGGGCTGTGGTCATGTAGAGCTGTGGTCTGTGCAGTGACTAGGCAGGGCTGTGGTCATGTAGAGCTGTGGTCTGTGCAGTGACTAGGCATGGCTGTGGTCATGTAGAGCTGTGGTCTGTACAGAATGAGGCAGGGCTGTGGTCATGTAGAGCTGTGGTCTGTGCAGAATGAGGCAGGGCAGTGGTCATGTAGAGCTGTGGTCTGTGCAGAGATGAGGCAGGGCTGTGGTCATGTAGAGCTGTGGTCTGTGCAGTGACTAGGCAGGGCTGTGGTCATGTAGAGCTGTGGTCTGTACAGAATGAGGCAGGGCTGTGGTCATGTAGAGCTGTGGTCTGTGCAGAGATGAGGCAGGGCTGTGGTCATGTAGAGCTGTGGTCTGTGCAGAGATGAGGCAGGGCTGTGGGCCAGGATTACATAAGTACAGCTGGTGCCTGGTAAGTAGTGAAGGGGCTGAAATACTTTTTAGGTTGCCCCCATCAGTTAGCGGATTAGACGGGGGGCCCTGACTCTGACCTCCACGACCTGATACTGATGACCTCTCCTAGGCACGTGTATTCAATGTGGAGCGGGGAATGAGCAGACGGACTCTGCGGTGGTAACTTATGTGTGGGAGTGAAGGTCAGGTATGTTGGGAGCCGACATGTCCAATCCTGTTATGTATCAGCACCTTTACAAGTTTATTTCTTTTTCTTTTCTTTATTTGGGGGATTTTATTCTTGTGTAAATGTGGTTGAAGCCTAATTGCATTGTGAGAGAATATCTGGGATTTACGCACCGCTTGTCGTCCTCTTCCCATGTGCGATGTGCGGCCTCCACGTCCCGCCACGCTGCAGACAGTAACTAATGATGTACATGGTACCGGGCAGGGAACACATTCATCTCTTGGCTCAGGTGACTCGTGCGGACGGCGAGTACTTGTGCTTAATAACAGATCGATGCTGGAAGGTGACGGGGGGGGATAGAGGGGTTGTCGGATCGCAGTTACAAGTGTAATCTATTGAACTGTGACATGGTAGGACGACTGTGGTTTGTACAAGTGATGTCACTGCCCGGGTAATGGCAATACATGACGGTAATAAGAGGTTAAGGGGAATCAGATCAGACTCTGCAGCGTACGGTATATACCTGCTTATAGAGTCTGCAGCTCCATAGTCCTTATGGCATATCCCTAGGATACTCTGATAGGTAAGGGGGTGATTTTGACCCCTGCAGAAACCAAAGGGCAGAAGTCATGGCCAGGGGGTCAGTTGGCCCACCAAACTAGGTGTGTGTGTAGTTTGTAGGGGACCCGTGATCTTTAATGTCCAGGGACCCGGAACACTGCCCAATCCCATGTACATATATAAATATTATATGGGTTTCTGGATGTCGGATACTCCTCAGCTGGTGCAGAAACTCTCAACACACGTCAGCTGTGGCAGACAATTGTAGAGCACACCTCAGCTGCGGCAGACCATCATAATACCCACATCAGCTGCTGCAGAACATTTTATGGCATTTTTATGCATTCTATATGCAACAGACCTAGGTAATGTACGTCTAGGCTGTGGCAGGCCATGTCAATGCAGGCCAGGGCTACGGAGGACTGAGATAATGCAAGCCTGGGGCACGGCGCGGCATGGTAATGCAAGCCTGGGCCGTGGCGCAGCGTGATAATACAAGCCTGGGCTACGGAGGACTGAGATAATGCAAGCCTGGGCCGCGGCGCAGCGTGGTAATGCATATCTGGGCTATGGCAGGGCATGATAATGCACACCTGGGCTGCGGCAGGGCATGGTAATGCAAGCCTGGGCTGCGGCACAGTGTGGTAATGCATATCTGGGCTGCGGCAGGGCATGGTAATGCACGCTTGGGCTGCGGAGGACTTTGGTAATGCAAGCCTGGGCTGTACCGGAACTCCTGTTGTATACCTGTTGCTGCAGAACATCTTGGGGATGAAGCATTATATCACAAAGCTTTGCATTCCCTCTAAAGAGATTCTGCAGCAACTGGTATGTGTGTTATGTAATGAACATCACATAGCTGTTCTAGAACCTGTGTGACGTTTCCTGTCCTGGTCTGCAGCAGTCGGGGTGGATAGCTCCTTCTATGTGACCTCCTCCATCCTCCTAGATTGAGCAGTGAGCCTCTCTTGGGCGCCCCCACACCGCTCCCTTAAGATGCTCATTTATTTCCACGTCTTGGCTACAATCATGGATCATTTAGCTACATGTTCCCCATAAACTGCGACAAGCTGCCAGCGCATTACAGCGAGCGCCAGGAGACGAGAAGGAGAACGACCCCAACCTGGAGAAGGTGCAGCCTCATTATACATGCTGTGTGATTCCTCCCCAGTGCGGCTGCTGGACAGAGGACATGAATAATTTACTGTAAAGTGTCTGCGGTATTAATCATTATCACCGCCACTAATGTGATAGATCACGTCACTATCACTCAGTGTCAGCATCACCACATGACCGGAGGAGTCTGTATACAGGTCTGACAGGGAAAAGTATTATAGTAGTTATATTCTTGTACATAGGAGCAGTATTATAGTAGTTATATTCTTGTACATAGCAGTAGTATTATAGTAGTTATATTCTTGTACATAGGGGCAGTATTATAGTAGTTATATTCTTGTACATAGCAGGTAGTATTATAGTAGTTATATTCTTGTACATAGGGGACAGTATTATAGTAGTTATATTCTTGTACATAGGAAGTAGTATTATAGTAGTTATATTCTTGTACATAGGGGGCAGTATTATAGTAGTTATATTCTTGTACATAGGGGGCAGTATTATAGTAGTTATATTCTTGTACATAGGAGCAGTATTATAGTAGTTATATTCTTGTACATAGGAGGCAGTATTATAGTAGTTATATTTTTGTAAATAGAGGGCAGTATTATAGTAGTTATATTCTTGTACATAGGAGCAGTATTATAGTAGTTATATTCTTGTACATAGGAGTAGTATTATAGTAGTTATATTCTTGTACATAGGGGCAGTATTATTGTAGTTATATTCTTGTACATAGGAGCAGTATTATAGTAGTTATATTCTTGTACATAGGAGCAGTATTATAGTACTTATATTCTTGTACATAGCAGCAGTATTATAGTAGTTATATTCTTGTACATAGGAGATAGTATTATAGTAGTTATATTCTTGTACATAGGAGCAGTATTATAGTAGTTATATTCTTGTACATAGGAGGCAGTATTATAGTAGTTATATTCTTGTACATAGGAGTAGTATTATAGTAGTTATATTCTTGTACATAGGGGCAGTATTATAGTAGTTATATTCTTGTACATAGGGGCAGTATTATAGTAGTTATATTCTTGTACATAGCAGGTAGTATTATAGTAGATATATTCTTGTACATAGGAGCAGTATTATAGTAGTTATATTCTTGTACATATGAGTAGTATTATAGTAGTTATATTCTTGTACATAGGAGGCAGTATTATAGTAGTTATATTCTTGTACATAGGAGTAGTATTATAGTAGTTATATTCTTGTACATAGGGGGCAGTATTATAGTAGTTATATTCTTGTACATAGGAGCAGTATTATAGTAGTTATATTCTTGTACATAGGAGGTAGTATTATAGTAGTTATATTCTTGTACATAGAGCAGTATTATAGTAGTTATATTTTTGTAAATAGAGGGCAGTATTATAGTAGTTATATTCTTGTACATAGGAGCAGTATTATAGTAGTTATATTCTTGTACATAGGAGTAGTATTATAGTAGTTATATTCTTGTACATAGGGGCAGTATTATTGTAGTTATATTCTTGTACATAGGAGCAGTATTATAGTAGTTATATTCTTGTACATAGGAGCAATATTATAGTAGTTATATTCTTGTACATAGGAGCAGTATTATAGTAGTTATATTCTTGTACATAGGAGCAGTATTATAGTAGTTATATTCTTGTACATAGGAGGCAGTATTATAGTAGTTATATTCTTGTACATAGGAGCAGTATTATAGTAGTTATATTCTTGTACATAGGAGATGGTATTATAGTAGTTATATTCTTGTACATAGGAGCAGTATTATAGTAGTTATATTCTTATATATAGGAGCAGTATTATAGTAGTTATATTCTTGTACATAGGAGGTAGTATTATAGTAGTTATATTCTTGTACATAGGAGTAGTATTTTAGTAGTTATATTCTTGTACATAGGAGTTAGTATTATAGTAGTTATATTCTTGTACATAGGAGTAGTATTATAGTAGTTATATTCTTGTACATAGGAGCAGTATTATAGTAGTTATATTCTTGTACATAGGAGTAGTATTATAGTAGTTATATTCTTGTACATAGGAGCAGTATTATAGTAGTTATATTCTTGTACATAGGAGCAGTATTATAGTAGTTATATTCTTGTACATAGGGAGCAGTATTATAGTAGTTATATTCTTGTACATAGGAGGCAGTATTATAGTAGTTATATTCTTGTACATAGGAGTAGTATTATAGTAGTTATATTCTTGTACATAGGAGCAGTATTATAGTAGTTATATTCTTGTACATAGGAGGTAGTATTATAGTAGTTATATTCTTGTACATAGGAGTAGTATTATAATAGTTATATTCTTGTACATAGGAGCAGTATTATAGTAGTTATATTCTTGTACATAGGAGCAGTATTATAGTAGTTATATTCTTGTTCATAGGAGCAGTATTATAGTAGTTATATTCTTGTACATAGGGGCAGTATTATAGTAGTTATATTCTTGTACATAGGAGCAGTATTATAGTAGTTATATTCTTGTACATAGGGAGTAGTATTATAGTAGTTATATTCTTGTTCATAGGAGCAGTATTATAGTAGTTATATTCTTGTACATAGGAGCAGTATTATAGTAGTTATATTCTTGTACATAAGAACAGTATTATAGTAGTTATATTCTTGTACATAGAAGCAGTATTATAGTAGTTATATTCTTGTACATAGGGGGCAGTATTATAGCAGTTATATTCTTGTATATAGGAGCAGTATTGTAGTTATATTCTTGTACATAGGAGTAGTATTATAGTAGTTATATTCTTGTACATAGGAGCAGTATTATAGTAGTTATATTCTTGTACATAGGGGGCAGTATTATAGTAGTTATATTCTTGTACATAGGGGCAGTATTATAGTAGTTATATTCTTGTACATAGAAGGTAGTATTATAGTAGTTATATTCTTGTACATAGGAGCAGTATTATAGTAGTTATATTCTTGTACATAGGAGTAGTATTATAGTAGTTATATTCTTGTACATAGGAGCAGTATTATAGTAGTTATATTCTTGTACATAGGGGCAGTATTATAGTAGTTATATTCTTGTACATAGGAGCAGTATTATAGTAGTTATATTCTTGTACATAAGAACAGTATTATAGTAGTTATATTCTTGTACATAGAAGCAGTATTATAGTAGTTATATTCTTGTACATAGGGGGCAGTATTATAGTAGTTATATTCTTGTATATAGGAGCAGTATTGTAGTTATATTCTTGTACATAGGAGTAGTATTATAGTAGTTATATTCTTGTACATAGGAGCAGTATTATAGTAGTTATATTCTTGTACATAGGGGGCAGTATTATAGTAGTTATATTCTTGTACATAGGGGCAGTATTACAGTAGTTATATTCTTGTACATAGGAGTAGTATTATAGTAGTTATATTCTTGTACATAGGAGCAGTATTATAGTAGTTATATTCTTGTACATAGGGGCAGTATTATAGTAGTTATATTCTTGTACATAGGGGCAGTATTACAGTAGTTATATTCTTGTACATAGGAGCAGTATTATAGTAGTTATATTCTTGTACATAGGAGTAGTATTATAGTAGTTATATTCTTGTACATAGGGGCAGTATTACAGTAGTTATATTCTTGTACATAGGGGCAGTATTATAGTGGTTATATTTTGGTACATAGGGGAGGAATAAAAAAATATAAATTTTGTGAAAGAGGGGGGAATAAAAAGTAAAAAAAAAAGGGGGGGAAAAAAAGAGTAAAAAAAGGGGGAGTATATATATGGATATAACTGCTATGATGGGAACCATGAATGATAAGTTGATTGCAATAAATACACTGGACATTTTTATTTTATTTTTTTCCATGCAAAGACTATTTTTTTTTTTTTTTTTTTAGGTTTATTTTTCACTGTTTTTTTGTTTTTTTTTTGTTTTGTTTTGTTTTTAGAATTGTGTGTTGTGAAAAGAAAAAGAGGACGCCCTAAAGGTTCCACCAAGAAATCCATTGCTGAGGAGGAGCCTGCAGAGGGCAATGGAAGCCTGTGTAAAGAGGACGCAGAGGAGGGACGCCTGTCCCCGGAGCCCGTACCGGACAGCCTAGAATGCCGAAAATGCAGCCGAACCTTCTGCAACATCAGACAGCTGAAAAAACACATCTGCATCATTGTGCTAAATGACGATGAAGATGTCACTCAGTGTAAGCAAGGAAAATATTAACGTCACATCCAGAGCTGTCCTCAAAATTTTACTTGCTGGAGATATTTCTAAAATGACTATTGTAGAATTCTCTACCTAATTATTACTTTTTTCCCCCAATTCCTCTCCACTTTCCGCCGCTGCGTTCCCTCAGTGAATGGGCCTGACCTGCTTCGGTCTCTGCCTCCTCCTGTATACAATGAGTTTATTATCGTTTCTTTGTCTCTTTTCAGCCAATGACTTTGAAGGGAAGTTTATTCTGCCAGATAATGAAAAAGAGAAGGAAAAACAGCCAAAGAGATCGCGCCTACAGAAAACGGAGAAGGCGCCGCAAGCGAAAGATCCCGAGAAAACCCAAGGGGTGAATCCGATTGTCAGTGTTCTTCTGACGGCTCATGAGGCTATTCCAGGTATGTGGAAACGTCCCAACATTCACCATCACATGTTGAAGCATGTATTCACGTGATATCCCTCAGTTATTCTTCCTGGAAATGTAAAAATAAACTGACAACTGTTTCCCTGATCAGTATGGCGTGTCTTTTCATAGTCATAACTTATTGGGCAATGTCAGACAGGGACACGCTCCATTGACAGAGGTCATAATTCCCATGTCATGTTTCCAGGAAGAATAACAGAGGAACAAGGAAAATCATTGAGCGTTCATTTGGTAGTTTCACAAATCGCATTAATTCTTTGGTGTTTGGCCAGAATTGTGCAAACAGTTCCATCTTCTAGCGTTGGGATGTGTCGAAACATTTTGATGGGTGGTTGTCTTGTCTATAGGACCACAGCAGGGTTGGGGACCGACCCTACTTGGTGACGTTTCAGCTATTTCTTTTATTTTCCCTGACAGGAGCAACAAAAATAGTTCCCATAGAAGCTGCAGCACCAGCGGTGGAACCAGAAGTGAACGTGCAGGCGGCTGATCCGGAGCAGGGTCTGAGGAGAGGATACCAGGAGTACGCCATCCCACAAGTCCCTCAGGAACAGGCCGTTCATTCCAGCAGGTAGCGAGAGAGGTGCTTTATGTTTTCACAGTCAATTTGTCATCTTTTTGTTTCCTAAGAAATGTCAGCAGCGCAATATCTGGTCATAGCTGTCACCAGGGACACAAAGATGGAGTAATGTATGTACACAGTGAGTGTACCAGCAGAATAGTGAGCGCAGCTCTGGAGTATAATACAGGATGTAACTCAGGATGAGTACAGGATAAGTAATGTAATGTATGTACACAGTGAGTGTACCAGCAGAATAGTGAGTGCAGCTCTGGTGTATAATACAGGATGTAACTCAGGATCAGTACAGGATAAGTAATGTAATGTATGTACACAGTGACTGCACCAGCAGAATAGTGAGTGCAGCTCTGGAGTATAATACAGGATGTAACTCAGGATCAGTACAGGATAAGTAATGTAATGTATGTACACAGTGACTGTACCAGCAGAATAGTGAGCGCAGCTCTGGAGTATAATACAGGATGTAACTCAGGATCAGTACAGGATAAGTAATGTAATGTATGTACACAGTGACTGCACCAGCAGAATAGTGAGCGCAGCTCTGGAGTATAATACAGGATGTAACTCAGGATCAGTACAGGATAAGTAATGTAATGTATGTACACAGTGACTGCACCAGCAGAATAGTGAGTGCAGCTCTGGAGTATAATACAGGATGTAACTCAGGATCAGTACAGGATAAGTAATGTAATGTATGTACACAGTGACTGTACCAGCAGAATAGTGAGTGCAGCTCTGGAGTATAATACAGGATGTAACTCAGGATCAGTACAGGATAAGTAATGTAATGTATGTACACAGTGACTGCACCAGCAGAATAGTGAGTGCAGCTCTGGAGTATAATACAGGATGTAACTCAGGATCAGTACAGGATAAGTAATGTAATGTATGTACACAGTGACTGTACCAGCAGAATAGTGAGGGGGGGGGTGGGGTAAAAAAAAGGATGTAACTCAGGATCAGTACAGGATAAGTAATGTAATGTATGTACACAGTGACTGCACCAGCAGAATAGTGAGCGCAGCCGGAGTAAAAAACAGGATGTAACACAGGAAAAGACAGGAAAAAAAAAAAAATGACACAGGCTGCACCACAGAGTGCAGCTCTGGAGTATAATACAGGATGTAACTCAGGATCAGTACAGGATAAGTAATGTAATGTATGTACACAGTGACTGCACCAGCAGAATAGTGAGTGCAGCTCTGGCGTATAATACAGGATGTAACTCAGGATCAGTACAGGATAAGTAATGTAATGTATGTACACAGTGACTGTACCAGCAGAATAGTGAGTGCAGCTCTGGGGTATAATACAGGATGTAACTCAGGATCAGTACAGGATAAGTAATGTAATGTATGTACACAGTGACTGTACCAGCAGAATAGTGAGTGCAGCTCTGGAGTATAATACAGGATTTAATTCTGGGTGTATAGTATTATACAAGGTTTACCTTGGGCTTATATTTGTCTGCTTGTTCTCAGCCAGTGATGTACAAGTAGTTGTCGCTGGTAGGTTTGTCAGGTGCTGGATTGATGCGATGGTATCATTGCCGGTGGTGGCGAGCAGCTGGAATCTTCTCACTAGATTTTAGAAGCCGCTCTCCGCTGAGGTTTAGATTCAGCTGCTTTAATTTCACTTAGCTGTAGATTAAAGCCCCGTACATGGTTCTACAATCAAACGCGCTCCCTCGGTGCAGACAAGTTTTAGATTTACAATTAGGAAGTTCAGCAAATGCCAGTGAAGAAGATTAATGGAGGAGGCAGAAGTCCGGATAAACGTTATTTCCCAAATTTCCGGAGAGCTCACTGATATGTTCCTGTTAGTGCCCCAACATCACCACTAACAGGCTGACACTTAATTCATTGGCCTGCTGCCGATCTCCTATGCCGGTCTTATAGTTTATTGAGTTTCTAGTATAACATCCTGTGGAAATATAAAATGTATATGTACATATTAGGGTTGTGTATAATATATATATATATATAAATTGCCTCAAGTATTAACTTTCATGATCCTTTCACCTTTGAAAGCCAGCTACATTTCTTTGGCTGCATCTGCAGCCACAACTATCCTGTGTGTCCTATACCTGAAGCCTGGAAATATATGTACCATATTGTCCTGACACTATTATGGCCGCCTATAGCATCACAGTTGTGCAGGCTGGGAGACCTTGCAGCAAAGTTGTAGTATATACAATAGACAATTGTAATAGTCCTTCTAGTACAATGTGCAAAGATGGACATGTATTTCCATACTGAATGTATAGGACACACAGGATAGTTGTGGCTGGAGATGCACCCAGCATACTGTAGCTGACTTTAAAAGGGGAGGTGGTCTAGGAGTCAGTAAAGTGTTTTAATATTTGAGGGCTTCTAGAAATATTTTTAAAAATTTATTATTTTTTTTTTCCAGAATCGGTCCAAACCAGCTTAAAATTTTCACCTGTGAATATTGCAATAAAGTTTTCAAATTCAAGCACTCTCTACAAGCTCACCTGCGAATCCATACCAATGAGAAACCCTACAAGTGCCCCCTGTGTAACTACGCCAGTGCCATTAAAGCCAACCTCAGCGTCCACATGCGGAAACACACCGGAGAGAAGTTCAGTTGCGATCACTGCTCGTTCAGCTGTCTCAGCAAAGGCCACCTCAAGGTCCACGTCGAGCGAGTCCACAAAAAAATCAAACAGCACTGCCGCTTCTGCAAGAAGAAGTACTCCGATGTCAAGAATCTCATCAAACACATCAAAGAAACGCACGACTTGCTAGACAAGAAGGTGAAGGACAACTTCGATGAGCTAAGGTTACTGACCCGAGAGGGGAAGAGACAGCTCTTGTACGACTGCCACATCTGTGAGCGCAAATTCAAAAATGAGCTGGAAAGAGACAGACACATGCTGGTCCATGGAGACGAGAGACCGTTTGCTTGCGAGCTTTGCGACCATGGAGCCACCAAGTATCAGTCCCTTGAGCTTCACATCCGGAAACACCCCTTTGTCTACGTGTGCTCAAAATGTTTCAAAAAGTTTGTCAGCACTGTCAGATTAAAAGCGCACATCAAAGAATTTCACCCCGATCTCCAGGAGGACTCCATCTTTAGTAATTCAATTAATCAAAGTTTTTGCCTCCTGGAGCCCGGGAGTGACATTCAGCAACAGGCTCTGGGGGATATCGATGGTGAAGCCCAACTAGACTATATCGCACCTTCTTCCATACCAATACTCCCAATGTCCGTGCAGGAGAGCAGTATTGAACAGTCTCACAACTTGAAGGCCCCAAATGATGGTTTACTACCAGGCCACCAATCACATTTGCTTGTCTCCGAGCAAGCGGGTCATTTAATAGACTGCAGTGCTCCGAAGTTAGCAGACTCCCCTGACATGTCTTCAGAAGTGTTGAGTGAAGATCTTCTACGTGGTTTGACGGAGAAGGAGAATAACCATCTATATGCTAATCTTGGAAACATACAAGTGGAACTGGATGTATCTGGGGCCGTCAGTCATGTCACAAGCCAAGGCGCTCAACTGAGTCCCGTGGTGTTAGAACCTTTGACTGACCAAATATCATTTGGACATCTTGAAGATCAGAGCCACGAAGGTCCAAAGGAGTCCACCATAGAGATGGACTCTATTCCCCCACCTGCAAACTCCGTGCCAGCAAACTCTGGAGAGGCGGCCGCTTTTATGGCCATCTTAAATGGACTGCACAAGAGGCAGCTGACTGTGGCCTTGTTTCAGAAGATCAGGAAGATTTATGGGGAGCTTGAATGTGAATACTGCGGTAAGGATGGAGTGCTTTAAGTTTTCAGCAAATTGTCAGTCCTCCAGACTAGAAAAAAAAAAAATACCTAGTAGCTGTTGGCTCCTAAATTTAAAAAAGTAGGAGCCATGTCCCAATTGTTAGCTCCTAAGTCGTATAATGCTTCTCAGTGGCCTACCCTCACAGTATAATGCTCCATAGTGGTCTCCATCCCACACAGTATAATGCTCCATAGTGGTCTCCATCCCACACAGTATAATGCTCCATAGTGGTCTCCATCCCACACAGTATAATGCTCCATAGTGGCCCCCACCAGTATAATGCTCCATAGTGGGTCTCCATCCCACACAGTATAATGCTCCATAGTGGTCTCCATCCCACACAGTATAATGCTCCATAGTGGTCTCCATCCCACACAGTATAATGTCCCCACTGGCCACCCTCCCACACAGTATAATGCTCCACAGTGTCCTCCTTCCCACACAGTATAATGCTCCCCCACTGGCCACCCTCCCACACAGTATGATGCTCACCCCTGGCCACCCTCCCACACAGTATAATGCTCGCCTGTGGCCTCCCTCCCACACAGTATGATACTTGCCAATGCCCCCTACACACAGTGTGATGCTCCCCAGTGTCCCTCCACATACAGTATAATGCTTCCCAGTGGTCCCCGCACAGTATGATGCTAACCAGTGACCCACCATCTTACAATATATTGCTCCCCAGTGGCCTCCAGACAGTAGTACTTGGCCAGCCTGTTGGCTACCTGGTTCACCATTATATTTAACTCTTATCTAGGTTTCTTGAGGCAGATACAATGGGCTTTGGCACATGCCGCCATGATCTTCAAGCAGCTGCGCCTGCCATGTCTACCTGCCTTTTTTTTTAAACTTGCTAAGGCTCTTAGCAAAAGGCGTCAAGACTAAAAGGTCTTGGAGTGATGTTCTCCTTCTGTCTTCTAGGTAAGCTCTTCTGGTATCAGGTCCACTATGACATGCACGTGCGCACACACACTCGGGAGCACCTGTACTACTGCTCCCAGTGCAGCTACTCCTCCATCACCAAGAACTGCCTAAAGCGTCACGTCATCCAGAAGCACAGCAACATGTCCATGAAGTGTCCGGCCGCGGGCTGCAGCTACTCCAGTCCAGACAAATACAAGCTACAAGCCCATCTGAAAGTCCATGCTGAGCTGGTGAGTACAGTGCACCTATACATTAGACCCTATGGATGATGAGCGTGCCCTGCGTCTTGTGGTGGTGGACTGAGGAGGAGCTGAGCTCTTTGACTGACTTCAGGGACCGCTGAGGCCTGTGTTTGGGCCTCATTGGTCACACGGCATTGCGACTCTTACGTCTGTGTGTCATGACGTCACGTGACAGTCCCTGAAGTCTGAAGAGACCTCAGAGTAAAATAATAGCAGTTCCGATTCTGCGAGAAACTGCCGGGCGATTTTCGCCAGATAACCGACGTTCATAAAATCACACTGGTTATCCGAATTGACGTTCGGTTTTGGTTATTTTTCAGTTTATTGCCCAGTCCTAACCTATCCTGCAGATGGCTTATCAGTATGTACGTCCCGGAATGCCCCTTTAAGGGCTAACATAGGAGTCTGTAACTTTTCGTTGAGGCAGTGAGTGGCGTTCCTCTCTACCGCTGTTGTTTCCACATTCTTGCTTGTTAGGAATCCACAGCCCCGTACACATTACGCCGCCAATGTCACCTTAACCTTAGACGTGCATAAAAAGTCTTGCCAAAAGAATTCCTTTTTAGTGGTTTTCCTTGCAAGTCGGTTGAGGCTGAGAAAAGACACTCGGCGCTGGATGAATGACAATGTCTTGTTTCCATAACTACAGCAGGAAGAAAACCTGCCTATAAATGATCAGAGATGCTGGACCCGGCTCCTAAATGAATGTGTGTGTGATATCCCGAGCAGCCCGTATTATTAGCGCTGGAATCCGCGGTTATATCAGGAGGCTCGTTCATTAGTCACTAAGACGGCATGTCCTACTTCAGCTCCAGGAAAGTGTTGGCTGAGCCTGGAGGACTCTGCTGCGGCTCCTGTTGAAGTGTCGACTATCAGCACGGATAGCGCCTGCGTTCATTATAGCGTGCGCGGCCCTATTATAATAGCAGATGATGGATATATCACTGCAGACGCCTAACGCATCCAACAGTCTTTATATGCAGCTGATTCTTATCGTTTTGTGCCCTCGTCCTTCCCTTTCTATTAGAGTCAGCGATAAGACAAATTATAGGTTTTCCGAAAATATATTAATATATAAACCTCCAGTCCGCCAACGTATTTCTGCCACTTGAGTTACAAGTAGATGCCTAGTATTCATATAAAGTAAATTTCAGCAATTTATCACATACACCATCTATATGTGCATGGTGTTACTGCATAATGTCTTCTAAAGACAGGAAGGCAGTACTATCTGTTCCTACATTATTTACAGGGACAGACATAAAGGCAGTACTATCTGTTCCTACATCATTTACACAGGAAGGCAGTACCGTCTGTGTCTACATTATTTACAGGGATAGACATAAAGGCAGTACTATCTGTGCCTGATTCATATTCTGGGAGAGGCAGATAGGCACTATTGTTAGTTCCTTCATCACTTTCAAAGTAAACTGGGAGACTGTACTACCTGTGCCTGCAACATTTCTAGAGAAAGATATAGAGATGGTACTATCTGTGCCCACATGTATTAAATGGATAGGCATAAAGGTAGTACTATCTGTGCCTATGTCATTTTAAGGGAGAGACCTATAGACAATACTATTTGTTCCTACATCGTTTTCGGAGAAAACTGGGTGGTAGTACTTTCTGTCCTTGACATATTCACAGAGAAAGACGGTAAGGCAGTACTCCATGTGCCAGCAACATTTAGCGGGAGAGACAGAGACACACAATTGTCTGTTTCGAAATTTTTAGAGAGGGACAGTGAGGTGGTAATATACAGTACTGTATCTGTACCTTTATGATTTTCAGAGGAAGACAGGGATGCAGTACTATCTGTGCTTACATAATTTACAAGGATAGATAAAGCTGTATTGTCTATGCTTGCTTCATACAAACTTAGAGACAGATAGGCAATACTATTTGTTCCCACAACGGAAGGCAGTACTATCTATGCCTGCAACATTTACAAGGAGAGGCTAAGAGTCAGGACCTACATCATTTACAGGGAGAGAGAAACTCACTACTCTTCCTAAGTCATTTTCAGAGAAAGACATGGAGGCAGTACTATCTGTGCTCACATCATTTACAGGGAGAGACACGAAGACAGTACTATCTGTGCCTAGTTCGTGTTCAGGAAGAGACAAATGGACAATACTATTTGCTCCTAGATAATTTTCAGGGAACGGGGCAGTACTGTCATCAGTACCTACATTTACAGTGAGAGACAAGGTGGCTGTACTAACTTTTTCATCAATTATAGAGAAAGACAGGGAGGCAGTACTACCGATTTGCAGAAAGAGAGAGAGCGGCGCTGCCATTAGTGTTTGCAACAGTTATGGGGAGCTGTTGAAGCACCACTATCATCTCTATAACATTGCAGGAACAGATAGTACTTACTACAATGTATATCAAATCAGTACTACCCCATTTGGGTCTCTATCCCTGTAAATCATATAAGCACTAATAGCACCATCTCCCTGCCTCTCCTTGTAAATCGTGCAGGCACAGATATTACTACCTCACAGTTTCTATTCCTAAATTATGTAGGCAAAAGTAGCACTTCGTCGTTGTTCCTTTCCCTGTAAATGGTGAGAGAGGTGACTATAAGAAACTTTGTAATATATCTTGTTAAAGAAATCTATTTCCTTCTCCATATATTAGGCTGGTTTACTTTTTACATAGAAGTCTATGGAGAGGGGAGGGGCAGGCGGAAAGATACGGAAATAACTGCGGATGTTACGCTCTGCTACGCTATGAGTAGGAGAACTCTTCTGACACTGCTGTGTCTGCAAGATAAGAATCTACCTTTGCCCAAACAGTGTGAGTAAAAATCAGTAGGAGGAGGAGGAGAGTAGCCTGAAAAGGGGAGAAGGAAACCGATTCCTTTATTAAGATACGTTACAAACTTTCTTTTATTCACCTTTACTATTCATTTAGGAAAAGTGTGGGTTTTTTTTTTATTTCAGCTTCCGGCTCCCGGTTTGGTTTTATTTCTGCACCATCAGCTCTTTCACAGCGGTCACATCTCGCAGTAAACTCCCAGCCGTATCTATTATGCGTCTGTAGCTATTTCTGCGGTGGTGGGAATCAATAGGTGTGACTGTGAGAGTCGATGTCAGGCTTTTAATTAAGCCCCATGCACGCGATGGAGACCTAGCCGGCGAGAGAAGACAGCGGGGGGATTCTGTAGGCGGACGCCACTGGACATGGGTAGAGCTGCTCTTTCTAATGAAGACCTTCGCGGGTTTGACAAATTACTCACCCGTCCGACCCATTAATGCTTCAGTCGAGGCCTCGGCGTGCTGCAGGGAACGACCATTGCTACCGGTAATGATGTGCGGCGAGAGACCCAGGTGTATTCTGTATGGGAAGTACCCCTGTACGCTGATATATATTTATAGACGCAGATAAAACTTTTAGTGCGTGCAATTATTCAGCCTCCCCACTGTTAGATTGTAGCCAAGCCGTAAGATGTCGAAATAGGTGCGTAAAATTGGCAACGTGCAGCTCTGTCTCCGAGGCAGAGCTCCCCTCCTACATTATTCCTATGGAAAAGATTCTGAAATGGCTTTCATTGTAGACACCACGGGGGTGCGGTAAATAAAATACGGAGGATGTATCGCTAGATGACACGCTGCGGCATGAATCGGTCAACTAAAAGCTAGCGTGACAATATTTGCATGGATATAAGCTTATCTCTTCTCCCGGCATCTACAAAGCCATGGGATTTGATGCATCGGAAGAGGAGATCTGTCCAGGTGCTGGAGCTAAAAATATTGGTTTCTTTGAACTTTGGTGTTTTTGAAGAATTTTTTGGAGGACCGGAGGAAAATGACACCCAACAAGTCGGTTCTTGACCAAATCAAGTCGGATCTTCAACTTGAAGCTCCAGTTACTAGACCGAGGCTGTAGATATTATGAGAAGACCCGTCTCATTGGAACATCATCCATCAGTCAGAAGACTCCATCACAGGTTCACAGGCACCTTCAGCAGAACTTAACAAGCCCCTTTAGAAGTCATTGGGGTTATTAAAGGGATTTTACGGGACTATAAAATTCCTGACCGATCCTTATGATTGGTCGTCAAAACTGACACCCCTATCCATCGGCTGTTTGAAGAAGCCCTGGCCACTTCCTCTTCTCAACGTTCTTTGGTCACATGGTCGTGCGGTCAGGTTCCAGCTCAGTCCTGTCCGAAATGAATGGAGCTGAGCTGCAATACCAAGCACAGCCACTATACAAAGTACAGCGCTGTGTCTGGTAAGTAGTGATGAGACGCCTTTCAAACAACTGATCGGTGTTGGTTGTTGGAGCTCCACCATTCTGATGATCTATTTTATGGGTAGTTCATCAATTCCGTAGTTCAGGAAAACCCTTTCAATGTAAATACAGTACAACAGGGATGTAAACAAGGGCCTTAAAGGGGTTCTCCTACGATAGCCAAATTCCCCTATCCACAGAATAGTGGATAAGACCCCATGCACACGAGTGCGAGTTTGTCATGGAATGCAGTCGGATCACACTCGGAATGACATCGAGGTGCATTCCGTGATCCGTTCACGTCTATGGGGGCTTCTGGATTCATTCTGTACCGAAATGGACCCATAGACATGAATGCATCACAGAATGCACCTGGATGTCACGCCGACTGCTTTTCGTGATAAACTTGGCCCCCAACCTGGATGCAAACTCGGTAGTGTGCTTGGGCCCATAGTTTCAACATGAGTGCCCCATGTGAGTGAAGCATACGTCTGATTCACTTATATGGTACTACTAACTATAAGCTTGCCAGAAGTCCCAAAGAAGATGGCTGCTGAACATTCGTCTCTCCACTCTATTCATGGGGCACTTCCGGGTTTCTGGGGTCTCAGCAGTAAGACCCTCAGCAATCAGACATTTATCCCCCATCTTGTGTATTGATGACCTATCCTATGGGATTGAACTGAAAATCTGGGAAATGTTAGGACTGGACTATCCTGCTTGGTTTCCACCATTTGCAGGGACTTTAGGGTGCGTTTCCCATGTCCATTTGGATTTGCCTCATGAAAGTGCCTTCTGTAAAAATATCCGATGTGTCCATAGGCTCACAGCCTGCCAATTAAGGCCAAAAAATTGCCCCCTTTTTGGTCTGTGTCAAGGTGGTGTGTGCCCGTGTTCCATTTTTTGCTTTATGGAATGGCGTAGTTGCTTACGCTACTCTGTGCCAAGGTATCGTGAACCACGAAGTGAACCTTACTAAACATGGGAACCTGTGGTCAATCCGTATGACAACTGAATGATACATGATGGGCTGTCTCTTCTCTTCCCCCATCCTCTGGGCAGTTTTAGGTACATTAAACCACCATGTTTAATGGAGAATACCTAAGAAAGCTAAGAAGAATATGACATCTGTACCGAGCCATGGCGGGAAGAGGAACATTTAGCAAAACTCGTTTCTAGCAATGTCTGTACGGTACTGTAGTAATGGTTGCAACAGCGCTGACGTTAATGTGAATTGTGACTGTGATCGCCCCGTACCATATTGTAATTGCCTCTAAACGCATGAGTAGCGGCGTCTTTTGAAGCCGCAATGTCGTCTATATATTATGTGGCGTAAGGAGCTTAGCATAACGCATGTGCCTGCGTCCGTCGTCTCCGGCGGTGCTTCTCGGCCCTGTCACTATAAATACAGCACAGCTGCTTGTCTGTAAACTCTTCCTACGAGCCGCGCCATTATTCTACACTAACACTCCCGGGAGATGTCAGCTTTATGTGTCTCTTGTACACGTTCTCTAATACGCCGCCCTCACCGCAACGGGAAAAGACATTGATTTTTGCAGAGGATAAAAAAAAAAAAAAACAACTTTGCTCAGCGGTTTGTTCAGACTGATTGGATTTCCTGGTGAATTACGTCTCGGAAGAAGACTTTAATATGGCCGGTTAGAAAGGAATCTAGAAACTCCGGACTCGCGTACCCCGCTGTGCCGGTCCAAGATGAATCCATACAGAGTGTGTAGCTTGCGGACTTGTTCAGGCCGCCGGGCACTCGGAGAGCTCTACCACATGCCGGCGTGTATAATTTGTCTGGGACGGAGGAAGTTGTAATGTTTTTTTATATTTTTGAAGATTGCAGAAGGGGCAGCGGAGGAAAAAGGCTTTCGACTGCTCCTTTCGGAAAGCCTTTGATGTCTCCTGTCTCTCCTGGAAGGATCCGCTCTCCATTGATTGATGTTCTTTGAAGCAGATTCCACAGGCCGTGAAGGTTTCTCGATGCTGTGAATACGCACCGAGGAGGAGGAGGCCGTGCAAATGGGGCTCTCTGGTTTTTTTGAGGCTGCGACACTAATTTAGTTTTTCGGCAGGAAAACCTTTAACTCCCTTGCGATGTGAGAGCTCTGCGCTCCGCGTGTGAGGAATGGATGGAAGAAATGTTAGACTGGATAGAGAATGTAACAAAAAATTCTTCTTGCAGAAATTCTGTTGCTTTGGAGGATATCCATTAGGGTCTTCCATACAGGACCAATAGGCTTCAGATCTTCTGCAGCTGATTTTTGGGTGGAAAATCTGCAGTATTTGAATAAATTTAATCCACCCGTTGCAGAAATTGAACTTTGGATCAGAACTACTCTAAAACCTCAATATTTGTGCAAAAATTTGCAGATATTTGCTTTGCTTTTTGAAAAATGGGCAGGAGGGGACAGGTTTCTCAGGAGTGGGCATGGCCGCTCCTGGCTTGACAAATTTCAGATAATTTATACCAGAAACTATAGCACATTAAAGGGGGTGTTGATGATTTTTGATGATTGGGTGTTCATGGATATCTGGTTGGTGAGCGGTCGATAGCCATCGGAGGTGCGTCCGGTCTGTGTACTATACAGTGCACAGAGCCAGAAGCAGATAGCTCCATGCCCTGTATAGTGGCAGGACACGGTTACTGCAATTTTGTTCCCATTGAAATCAGTGGGAGCAGAGCTGCAGCGTATAACAAGTAGCTGATCCATATGGGGGCCAACTATTCCCCCCCCCCCCCAAAAAAAAAAAAAAAAAAAAAAAAAAAATATTAAATGTTTATGGCCTGTCCTATGCACTTAAGGGCCCCTTTATTATACTGATCAGTGGGGTTCCTGGAGGTGCTCCCCCTTTAACCCCTTCCTTCCCCCCATTACCCTAAACAAACTCCTTTGAGGCCAGGACCCCACGTAGCGTAAACGCCATGATTTTGCTGCAGCATTTTACAGTAGCTACAATGTGGATGGGATTCTGGCTAATCCTGCACAAAAATATCCGCAGCGGACATGCGTTGCGTTTTTGTAAATTGCAGCATGTCAGTTATACCTATGGAAGCGCTGGCATTTTCCCTATAGGTATAATTGAAGCAGATGGTTCTTCCTGCAGTGTTTTTTGGCTGCGGCACACTATATGGGGCTTTAGCCTTAAAGGGGTATTCCCACGATCATAACCATTTTTAAATTTGTAGATCATTTAAAGGTAAATATTTTTTGCAACTATAAGTAATTTTACATTTTGCAGAGTTTTAAAGATTTTCTCTAAATATCTTGTGGTCAGAAGTTGTTGTCTTGCTCGGTTGCTAGTGGATATGACCATGAATACAGGAACTTTCTAAGGTCAGAAAATCAGCCATGATTCCCTTATTGTGGCCGGGATATCTTCTGATACATGTAGTGTCCCTGCCTGATAACCAGCTACAATAAAAAATCATAGCTGGATTCTAATCAAGTCCCGCCATAGAAAGTTTCTGCATTCGTGGTCGTATCCATTGGCAACCAATCAAGACAACAGATGTCACCACTAAGATGGTTAGAGAAAATCTTTAAAACTCTGCAAAATTTTTAACTACTTATATTTGCAAAAATGTTTAACATTTCATTATCTACAAATATAGATATGATTATGTTCTTGGGAATACCCCTTTAAGGCTAAGACCCCACGTTGCAGAAAAATAGCTTTTTTTGTTACAGATTTTGCTGCAGTTTTTTGAGCCAAAGCCAAGAGTGGCTACAAAAGGAATGGGAAATATATAGGAAGTTCTTCTACTTTTACCTTCTGCTCAGTCCACTCCTGGCTTTGGCTCTTAAAACTGCAGTAAAATCTGCAAAACTGCAGCAAAATCGCAACAAACGCGCAAAATTTGCAACAAAAACTGCAGCAAAATCTGCAACAAAAACTGCAGCAAAATCTGCAACAAAAACTGGCATCTGCAACAAAAACTGCAGCAAAAAAGCAGCTTTTCTGCAACCCACATTGCCGGAAAATCTTTAATAAAATTTTAAGGCAGATTCCACCAAAAAATCTGCTCCAAATTCCACCCTGAATCTTGTCTGTCTTTGCATTCAGAATTCGAAGCATCCCGCTCGATCTTGCTGTGTATTCCGCGGCTGATTCAGTGGCAGGACCTGCGGTGTGCGAGCTGAGCCCATTCATCTGAGCCTATTCATCTGAGCCTAATCCTTGAGTGAAAGCCGAACGGACCGAAATGAAAGAAGAACTTGAGGCGGAAGTCCACCTTAAATTCCTCTTCCATTTCTGCCATGTGAACATACCCTAAAGCTTCTCTAAGACATTGTTGAATGTTTCCGTCCATCATCATCCCCGGCAGCCATGAGTGTCTTCTCCGATGACTTGAATCTTCTTAGACTACATCTAGGATATAATGAAGCGTCAGTGCATGGTCGGGCTTGACATGGTGAATGGTTTTCTTGTTTTCTTGGGTTCACCGCAGCTCCAGGGTCCCTTTTTGTTTTTCCTTCTCTGCCTCCCCCTCGTATTTCTGAGCACAGTTTTATATTCTTACATAATCGATATCCACCGACTTATTCTCTGCCTCCCAGACAAGCAGAAGTTACTGCAGCAGAAGATCAATTTGCCTGGAAACGCTTCTGGTTCTCGTAGGAGATTCGCTTATCTCTGTTTTTGACCAACATAAGCTGAGAAGCCGAGGCCGGGAACTGCAGGAGTCCATTTTTTTCCCTTTGTGACAGCGGTTTCGGCCCTCGGCAGAAGGTTGGAGTCGCCCCTTCCTTCCTGCTTAAAAATGTAAATGAGAGAACAAATTGACTTCCGGATATCCACAAGGTGCATTTCATTCCATGGACGGTTTTTGATCTTGATGTTTTTTTGTAAACCAATTTTTTTATTTTTTATTTTTTTTGTTAACCATGAATATATTATGCTCAGTTCTTTGCGGCAGCCGATTATATTCTCAATTATTCAAACATCAATAAATATTAAAGGGGAACTCTGTCACATTTCATCAGTTAACATGTGCGACGTATCCGAGCACCTGCGACAGAGTCTTGGTTGCTTTGCTGACTGGTGTGTGATACGTACAGTACATTCGGCCTATTATTTGGCTTTGTAACCTGTAATTGGAAGCAAATACTCTAAATAGATTTTTTTTGGTCATTTAGAAAAAAAAACTTTTTTTTTCGTCAGCATAAAACCCAGTCCTGCAGTAAAGCGCTCGCCCGCCTCATCAATCACATTACTGGGTAATCGATGCTTTGCCTTTGCAGACCCATAAGTCACAATTATTCTGTAATTTTATTGATTGTTTAAATTTTTTTATTCTTTAGGACAAAAAGACGTATTCCTGCCCTTCCTGCGAAAAGTCGTTTTCAGACGATCGTCTTATTAAATCTCACATAAAGGCAAATCATCCCGGTAAGAAGATAAAATCACAATCCCTAAGACATGTCCATATTATAGAGGACCTTTCACCACCTCCATAATTATTTTCAGTAGTGGCAAGTCACCGATGCTTTTCTCAACATCTGCCATTGGGGTAGAGTTGGGTTAACCCTATAAAAATTAGAAGGACGGCGAAAGCTGTGACCTTAAGTCTGCAGGTCATGGAAATACTGGCTGCATTTCATTTACAGGGGACCTTTTACCAGCTCCAGTTCTTTGTATCCTTTAATGGGCACCGCTCCACTGATCCTGGCACAGTTGGAGTTTTTCCTCTAGCCCTCACCATTCCTGAGCAATGATTGTTGTTAGTGTAGGTGTCTGATATGTGAACTAGGCTCCCTAATGTCAAGTGGGTGGTGGCAGGCAAGGAGAAGAGACTCAGACCGCCAATCAGCGTCAGGCAGTGTAAGAGCTCAGAAACATTCCCCTCTGCCTGCTCCTGCCTGACATCACCCACCTTTTATTAGGGAGTCTAGGTAACCTATCAGACACCAAAACTAACAGCACTGATTGCTCAGGAATGGTATGGGTTAGAGGAAAAATTCTAATTGTGCCAGAATCAGTGGAGCGGTGGCCATTACAGGATGCAAAGAACTGGAGTTGTTGGAGGTGGTGAAAGGTTCCCTTTAAATGCATTGCCGTGTGCGGTCGGCAGCGGGGAGGCCAGAGCTCTCGTTCCTCCGTCTTCCCTTCTGATGCTCTGACCAGGGGCATATCTGTAGGGGATGCAGAGGTAGCATGACTATACCAGTATTCTATCTAGCACATGGTAAGTGGGCCCCATTACATTGGGGGCCAGGAGCTTCAAGTTACACCTTTTGACTCTGACTCTGTGACCTCAGCAACTCCCTTCTGCTCGTGTCGCAGGCCTGTGGACTAGAATGGAGTCAGTCACGTGACTGAGAGTCGGAGTGTCAATAGGGGAAGCAAATAAATAGAATTCTGGCCCCCTCCGCTCCCTCGCCCCCCACACAGGGATCAGGGTGTATATTAGTAATAAAGCCTGACCAGGAAATACCTCGCTAAGATTTTTTGTACTCCCCTGATCATCCCTTTAAGTCAGAATTCTGGTGCGTTTAGTTTAGTAACCCTTCTGTAAGGCTTTTATTCTTGTTCTTTCCTCAGAATTCTGTATGCATCCTCTATACATTTTGCATGCACTTAGTTTTACAGTATTTCTGAAAGTCATCCAAAATCCATGTAACAAGAAAAAAAAATTAGAATATCTATTGAAAGCTGCCAGCGAAGTGTTACGAGAATGAGACCTGACACTCGCCTCGAACGGCCTCCTATTCTTCAATAGAAGCTGCCAAAGGAGACAGGATATTAAAATAACCTGGACAATAGGCTGTAATCCCACTGCGGGACGTGCAGAGGGGACTGAGCCATGAGAGCGCCGCATTATGGCTGAATCGATGTAGATTCTTAAAGGGACAGTGAACCAGTCTGAGCTTTCTGTTCTGTTCAGTACAGGGTGACTGTAGTGGCGGTCAGGGGGTTAAAGGGGTTATCCAGGTTCTACTATTGAGGGTTTGGCCTTAGAATAGGCTATCAGTATTAGATCTGCGAGAGTCCGACACACGGGAACTCCCACAGATCAGCCGTACCAAGTGAGAGCACCATACAGACTGTAGAGGCAGGTGTAAGTACTGCAGCGCTCTCACATTGAAGTCTATGAGGCAGCGCTGCAGTACCTACACCCACCACTATGGCCAGTGAGCAGCGCATATATGTATAATATACACATGCGCACACACTTACAGCCTCTGTCTGTAGGTAAATCAGGCCCCGCCCCCATGCACTTCCAGGCTGATTTGCATATTCATAAAAAGGTGATTATCTCACATGACCGCCGGACCGGGAACTATCTAAGCTGCTGGGTCCTAGAGGACCCAGATCAGCTGTGCAGGGTAGCTCAGGACTAATGTATCCGCTACAGACAAAATTAACAGGAAAAATGACATTGTCTACAGTATTATGACCTTATGAGGGGCACTATGTATTGTCATAGGTTCTAGCCCCGCCCCTGCAACGCAACAATATGTCACCTGTGTAAAAAAAAATTCTATAAGGGGAGGGCTTATTTAAAAAAGCTTTTAGGAACACTTTATGCTATTGAAAAAAAAACCTGTGAAAAACAGACACACTTCCCTTCATTTTTTGTTTTACATTTTCTCGAATGTTGAAAAAAAAACGTGCCAAAATAAAAACCACGTGAAAACAAAACCCTATTTATCATCGAAAAAAGACACAACAATTATTTGAGTAATCCGAATGTAAAAAAAAATATTATAACCCTCAAAACCACACGTACGAAAAATCCCAAATTGTGTCCCGTCTTAAACTGTATACAATGTCCCAGTCCTGAAGTGGTTAAGAAAGGTGGAGTTTCCCTTTAAATCCTACATTTTTTTTCTCCCTGTACTCTTTGCAGAGGTTTCAGCTAGTCTGATATCTGAGGTCCTCGGTCGCAAAGTGCAACTAAAAGGCCTGATAGGAAAGAGAGCGGCGAAATGTCCCTATTGTGACTCCTACTTCATGAAGAACGGGTCAGACCTACAGCGGCATATCTGGGCCCATGAAGGTACGCCCAATTGGCAGGGGATGGGGGGAGGCGGGGAAGGAATTGTTTTTTACCAAAACAATTTTTTTTTCCCAGTTCAAAAAGTTATGAAATTATCCTATCTATCCATCTCTCTATCTATCTCATATCTATCTATCTATCTATCTCATATCTATCTATCTATCTATCTATCTCATATCTATCTATCTCTCTATCTATCTCATATCTATCTATCTCTCTATCTATCTCATATCTATCTATCTCATATCTATCTATCTCATATCTATCTCATATCTATCTCATATCTATCATATATCTATCTATCTATCTCATATCTATCTATCTATCTATCTCATATCTATCTATCTATCTCATATCTATCTATCTCTCTATCTATCTCATATCTATCTATCTCTCTATCTATCTCATATCTATCTATCTCATATCTATCTCATATCTATCTCATATCTATCTCATATCTATCTCATATCTATCTATCATCTATCTCATATCTATCTATCTCATATCTATCTATCTATCTATCTCATATCTATCTCATATCTATCTATCATCTATCTCATATCTATCTATCTATCTCATATCTATCTATCTCATATCTATCTCATATCTATCTATCTCATATCTATCTATCTATCTCATATCTATCTATCTATCTCATATCTATCTCATATCTATCTATCTATCTCATATCTATCTATCATCTATCTCATATCTATCTATCTATCTCATATTTATCTATCTATCTCATATCTATCTATCTATCTCATATCTATCTACCTATCTATCTCATATCTATCTCATATCTATCTATCTATCTCATATCTATCTATCTCATATCTATCTATCTATCTCATATCTATCTATCTCATATCTATCTATCATCTATCTCATATCTATCTATCTATCTCATATCTATCTATCTACCTATCTATCTATCTATCTATCTATCCCATATCTATCTATCTATCTCATATCTATCTCATATCTATCTCATATCTATCTATCTCATATCTATCTCATATCTATCTCATATCTATCTCATATCTATCTATCTATCTATCTCATATCTATCTCATATCTATCTATCTATCTATCTACCTATCTATGTATCTATCTATCTATCTCTATCTATCTATCTATCTATCTATCTATCTATCTCATATCTATCTATCTATCTCATATCTATCTATCTATCTATCTCATATCTATCTATCTATCTATCTATCTATCTCATATCTATCTCATATCTATCTATCTCATATCTATCTATCTATCTCATATCTATCTCATATCTATCTATCTATCTATCTCATATCTATCTATCTATCTATCTATCATATCTATCTATCTATCTCATATCTATCTATCTATCTATCTCATATCTATCTATCTATCTATCTCATATCTATCTCATATCTATCTATCTATCTATCTACCTATCTATGTATCTATCTATCTATCTCATATCTATCTATCTATCTATCTATCTATCTCATATCTATCTATCTCATATCTATCTCTATCTATCTCATATCTATCTCATATCTATCTCATATCTATCTATCTATCTATCTCATATCTATCTCATATCTATCTATCTATCTATCTACCTATCTATGTATCTATCTATCTATCTCATATCTATCTATCTATCTATCTATCTATCTATCTCATATCTATCTATCTATCTCATATCTATCTATCTATCTATCTCATATCTATCTATCTATCTATCTATCTATCTATCTCATATCTATCTCATATCTATCTATCTCATATCTATCTATCTATCTCATATCTATCTCATATCTATCTATCTATCTATCTCATATCTATCTATCTATCTATCTATCTCATATCTATCTATCTATCTCATATCTATCTATCTATCTATCTCATATCTATCTATCTATCTATCTCATATCTATCTCATATCTATCTATCTCATATCTATCTATATATAATATGTGTAAGTATGTATCTAATATTTTGTCTAGTCTCCTATTTTCAGGGCCAGACCCCTGTTTCTGAATGTTTTCTGACCTGACCTCTTTCCTCGCACCGCCCAGGTCTGAAGCCCTTTAAGTGCACGGTGTGTGACTACGCCACCCGCAGTAAGAGTAACCTAAAGGCGCACATGAACCGCCACAGCACAGAGAAGACTCACCTCTGCGATATGTGCGGCAAAAAGTTCAAAACCAAAGGGACGCTGAAGAGTCACAAGCTCCTTCATACGGCAGACGGTGAGAACAGATGTCTCGTTCCTCCCTGTCGATGTAGCAGAGTTTAATTTGGATGTGATAACTTACGGCAGCCTGATATCACACAGTATAAGTAAAGTTAAAGGCGATGTCTGCTCACAAAGAAAAACCGGGTATGGCATAAGTTTCTTAGCTATAGGAGTCTATTTCACATTTTACTTCCTTGGCCCGCTCTGTGCCCCTGTGACATGATACGATGCTTCCTGTGATGACATCACATCCTGCCTGCTGATCACATGGTCTGCGTTCCTATAAGTCCCACCCCTCAGACAGCCCATGAAATGATGGGCTAACAGTCTGAAGGGACAGGGCTAGTAGGAGAGAGCATGAGAGGCGTGGCTATTCTACTGAGGGGGCGGGCCATGTGGCAGGTTATCCCAGCCCCTTTAGCCCTGCCCTCTGTTAGTCACACCCCCTTTCATGGGCTATCTAAAGGGGCGGGGCTTGCAGGAACATTTCTGTAATGTGGCAGGATCTCAAAAGCAAAATGTGAATTTGACTCCTGTGGGTAAGAAACTTGTGTCACTCCCGCTTCTTTTTATGAGCGGCCATCCATTTAAAGAGTTAAAAAATTTCAGCAAACTTGAAAGTGTCAAGTTAACGTTTGCAAGGGATTGTCTGCAAATTATCTCTCCTCCAAAAGAAAGAAAACTTTCTCTCTATCGCCACCTATAGGAAACACCTTCAAGGGCTTTATCAGTTGATGACCTAACCTTAGGAGAGGTCATCAAATAAAGGTAATACCCTGAACGCTGCTTTCCCTTTACAGGCCATATTCATCAGTCACATGGCCTGTTCATAGCTCAGTCCCATTCAAGTGAATGAACCTGAGCTGCGATACCAAGCACAACCAGTATACAATGTACGGTGCTGTGCTTGGTTTACTGTGAAGAAGCTACAGCATTCTTCTGAATTCTGCAATCTCTTCAAACAGCTGATCAGTGGGGGGCCTAGGCGTTGGACCCCGCTTATCTTTAGTTGATGACCCGTGCTAAGGATAGGTCATCAATTTGTAATCTTGGAAATCCATCTTTAAGTATATCAGCCAAACCAGAGCCGTCCATCTGTAGACAGCTGTTTCATCAGTAGGGTTCTGATTGGCTGGGTGAGAGCTAATTTGCATATAGCATTGCCTCGCTACCCCAGCGAGATCTCTCCAAGGCGAAACCGCACCTTCCAAGGGGTTGTCTGGTCATTTCCTGCCATAAACCACATCAGATAATGCTTTGCGCAGACACTGAACCAGCAGGGGGCGTAGCTGATATCAGTATAATGTTATATATTTGTATGTAATGGGGACGATTTCTCACCTTGTACAATGCGTTTTCTGCAGGGAAACAATTCAAGTGCACGATATGTGAGTTCACTGCCGTCCAAAAACCGCAGCTTCTCCGACACATGGAACAACATACCTCGTTCAAGGTAAGAAATCTCCTGGTGGCTGTAGTTACCTACCTGCTCAGTATATGATGTATGTGTATATTATGGCATCTGGGTCATCCTCTTCCAAAGACTAGGTTGAGGGATTCTGGTCTTGACCTGTGTTGAATGTATCCTCCATCTATCCATCCTTTCTGTGCCCACTTGGGTTGTTGGGCCCTATAGATCTTATTACTGTAGTTACTATTTGGGTGGCGCGCTCTGGTGTCCGGCCTGTGCTGTGTAGGCGGTAGCGACGATAGGACTGATTGGGGTGGGGGTTGCCCATGGGGATGCCACAGTTGGTGTTAAAGGAGTACTTCTGCATGAATTTTGTTAAAGGGGTCTTATGGAACTTTTTATTGATCATCTATTCTTCTTTGGGGGTCTGACTTCCGGGTCCCCCGCTGATCAGCTGTTTGACTTGGCTGCTGTGCTTCCTGAGTGCCATTTCTACTTCACAAGCCATGTGATGTCACTTGCATCGGTCATATGACCTAATCACAGCTCAGTCCCATTCAAGTGCATGGGTTGGGCTGCAATACCAAGCATAGCCACTAAAAAAATGTACAGCGCTGTGCTTGATATTCTGCAGCCTTTTCAAACCACTGATCGGCTTGGGGCCTGGGTGTGAGACCCCTGCCGAACTTTGATTACTGACCTATCTTAAGAACTAACCTGATCCCGTAGTAGATGGGAAAAAATCAAGACAAGACAAATAAAAACTGGGAGAAAACAACCAAGAACTACAAGGCTCAGACTGAGGAGCAGAACTACAGCATATAAACTAAGCACATGCAAGATGCCAGACTATACCAGGATAATTGGGAAACCCACACAGAGCTATATATCCGGCAAGGGACTATTGAAAGCCAGAACTATTTACAGGAGAGGTTAGTCAGTCAGGAACTCCTCCCTAAAACAACTCTGCTCAGAGTGTGATCAGCTGCTCACCGATGAATCGGCTGCTCCAGGCAAACTATTTGTAACCAATACAAGTCAATGCAATAAAAAAAGTAATAATACAATGGAGCAGATGATTTCTGCAGTGGGTGGAGGAGGAGGACCTAATATTATTTTCTTTCCCAACGTTTGGATTGAAAAGTAAAATGGAAAAAGATCCCGTAAACTGAAGAGGAGGAAATCTTGTGCAGTGATACTACTGTATAGATTTTTTTTTTTTTATTAGTATCCTCTTATAATGCTGTAGAAGCTGTCTCTCTCTCTCTTTTTTTTTTTTTTTCATCCTGCATCGGGCAGAGATAACGAAGTATTTTATCTTGGTGTCTCCTTGTGGCACCTTTTTATTATCCGTCTCCAGTTCTCCCACAACTCATCGGCTAAAGCCGTCCTCCGCCATGACTCTTCACGGATGTAATTTCCTATTACTCTTTACATTATCCATCCTTTTATTAAAGTCTTAAATTCTCTAAAATACCTCGGAGGGAAGAGGAGCCTAAATGAGATGAGCGCGTAAAATTTCAATGACTCCATCGAATATTAAAAACAATAAAGAAGAGCCCCGTCCTTTACTCTTATTTCCCAGTAGTTAACTCTTTTGACCTCGTTTTGACAGTGACGACCGCTCCAGCTCGGCGTAACCTGGAAGACATAAAATACGGCTTTCCAGGGAGCGATCCAAGTTATGTGCTTGTAATTAAATCCTCCCCCTTCTGGCACGCCGCTGCTATTTACCTGCTCTAGGAGCTTGTATTTCAGGTATATATTGCATGCTATAAAGTATCTGCCCCCTCCTAGTCACATCCACTGCGTCGGTGCCCCTTCCTCACGCCGTCATCTTCTGGCTGAAGAGATGTTAATCTTAGCAGTCCTGTTCCAATATCTTGTGGAAATCGGCAAAGCGGAGACGGATAGAGGTTGGGGGTATTGGCTTCATCACGACCAGCTAGGATGGGCCGATTAGTTTGCACCTCAGATTTATTGGAGTGATCGGTCGGAAGTGGGCGCCGCTGCTGGTGACGGAGGGTTCTTTGAGACGATGCAAATCAACAAGTGAGCGTGTATGGATGGTGTTCTCTTCCGATGTGACGTGCTACCTGTTCAGACAGTGAGCACAGTCCTCAACCAAGTACAGTTCTCTAGGACAATACACCAGGGATGGACTACAGTGCACCACTCTCCACGCTATATAGATATATAATGTGTGTGTAACTGGTTTTGAACGGAATACCCCTTTAAATGAGTTTCCACAACCCCAAAGCAGACTGATGACCTATTGGACACCCGGACCCTGCACAGATCAGCTTTTACTACAGCCTCGGGGGGGCTGGAAGATCCTAGTAGACGGTAGTCATGAAATAGGATCGAAGCATAGTGGTTGTTCTGGGGAAGTGCACTTGAATAGGAGCGACACTGCCTGTCTACGACCACTTTCCAGGACCAGGAAGCAAGAACCGCTGATCTGTGAGGGGTCCGGGTGTCCAACCCCAACAGATCACTTACTGATGATGTATCCTGTGGATAGGTCAAAAGTATGAAAACTCAGTTTGCGGCCAGAAAACCCATTTAAGTTCTGGTATACTACCATGGCAGATCTAGGAGCCTTAACAAGATTCCCGGCAAGGCGAGGTCTGTGTTCCCCACAACATCTGAGGGGTCCATTATCTGTAGAACTGCCTGCATGGGTCACACCAGCACTGTCTGGTAGAGGTTCAGGTCCAAAGTCCATGATATATTGCCCCTTTCAGCTTTCGCTGAACATATATGGCCAATGTCTGGAAGCAGGGGTGTAAATACCGGGGTAACGGCGGTGGCGGCTGCCACAGGGCCCAGGACATTATGGAGCCCGGAGCCCTGTGGCAGCCGCTACTGTGAACCCCACAAACACTGCTATCGTTATACTCCGGGGTCTTTTCAGACCCCGGAGTATAAGGATCGGTGGCTCGGGGAGGTGAGGGAACGTAAAAAAAGTATGTTACTTACCTCTCCTGCGCTCCGCAGACTTCAGGCCTGTTTGGTGACGTCCAATGGGGGCATAATACTATGTGCAGGGGCCACTATGGGGCATAATACCGTGTGCAGGGGCCTTTATGGGGCATAATACTGTGTGCGGGGGCCAGTATGGGGCATAATACTGTGTGCGGGGGCCGCTGTGGGGCATAATACTGTGTGCAGGGGCCGCTATGGGGAATAATACTGTGTGCAGGGGCCACTATGGGACATAGTACTGTGTGCGCAGGAATACAGTTTGTGTCTGGAAGGGGTTAAAATCCCAGATAAATCCGTGGAAACTACATTGTATCCTTTAATAGGCAAATAGTTGCATTAATCCAATTTGACAAATGGATTACAAGGAGCACCAAGATGTCGGCATTAGAGAATGGAGGGGGATAAAGGTATAATATAATTTTTTTTTTTTTTTTTTTTTGGAGGGGGATGGTAATATGTGAGATGACAGGTTCCCTTTAAAACAACATGTTATTTTAGTTCAGTAAACAGAAGACAAAACTCTGAGGATTTCAGCCAATAATTACAGCTGATGAATAATTAACAGACCCCGCACCGCGCGCCACAATGTCAGGTATTTTATTCGGAGCTGCGTGCTCGCGTCTTGCTGCATTCAGTGCATTCAGGAGAAAAACCTATTCATATGTAATAGACGGCGCTGGGATTACACTAATGGCTTTATCAGATGATTGTAAGTGGGTGTACGGGCGCTGGAGGAGCGCCGGGGTTTACAAAGAACTATTCACAATAACACAAATCACTATTTGGAAATTAAAGGGGCGCTCGGGTTTAGAATATAAAGGTAAATTATTGTATAGAAGAAGAAAAATGATACAGTTTTCCAGGATTTTGTGCAGTTCTTCTGTTATCCCTCTTAGGAGTAAATTGACATCTGTGTTACCATTCCCCTTGTCAAAGGGGCGTGTCTCTACATAGATGGCACTGATTGGACAATGTCAGAAGGTAATTAGACACGTCCCCAGCTGGTAATTCCAAGTTGTCAATTTATTTATAAATTTCCAGCAGGAATAACAGAGGAACAACACAGTGCAGAGTTATAGCAGAAGCTCAGATGGTTTTATTAAGGGGTATAAAACGGTTTCCTTAATCAGACCCTCAGGCAAGGTTATTGGTGTCTTTAAATAATAAAATTCAGAAAAGCTGTGTCTGCCACAAGGGGGCGCTCAGTGTATACTGTTTTGTTATGGATTTAAGATAAAGGAGTTTCCGGGACTTATTCATTGATGACGTCCTTAGGATAGGTCATAATTTGGAGGTCAGTGGGGGTTCGCCACCCAGGAGTATGGCAGAATAGTTGTTTAAAGCAGCAGCAGCACTCCCCCCTGAGTGCACAGGCCATGTGATGTCGCTTTTTTTGGTCTCATTGCCTGTTTACAGCTCAGTCCCATTCAAGTAAATCGGCGGAGCTGCAATACAAAGCATAGCCACTACACAGCTTGGGTACACCACCCACCAGTCAGGCACTGCTCAGTACACAGTGTACTGGCTGGAACCATAGCAATATACACTCTAGTGGCCATGCCTTGTTACTGCAACCCTCTTCCAATAGTACTAAGCTGCAGTAACAAGTTACAGCCACTACACAGTGTATGGCACTGTGATTCTGATGCATGTTGGACTCTGCAATCAGCTGATCGTCGGGGGTGGCAGTAGTCAGAGAACCACCTATCACCTATTTGTATGAGAGAAGCCAACTCAGTAGCTGATCCCTAATTGTTCACAGTCCCCCTTGGGCTGTCTCCATAGACATATAGTCAGATAGGCATTCTTAGTTCTAGGGGTGGGGGGGCTTTTATTCTTTTGTAAGAAATCAATTTATTTTTCTCGTAAATCATCTGTCACTCCTGAGAAAACCTTTTGCAAAACAAAAGTTAAAAAAGATTTTCCCCTGCCAAGCTGGCACAGAACTTGGATCTGCGCTTTGTGCCAAGCTTTGAGTGATGGCTGGATATCTGCCTAAAACATATTATACACGGACAGGATTAGTTCTGCTCACAGCCCTGATTTATGGCAGAATTATGCCGGGTCTTAAAAACATGAAACATAAGCCTGAAAAGGTATAAATTTTCAGTCGAATATGCTGGTGTAGTTGTTAATGACCAACTAAACCGGCTGCCATGGACAGTGTATCGCCCGTATTACCATTCGTGATGGACATGGCTTTACTTATATACATATAGAAGAGTCGATTGTGTCTTCTGTCTGTAGGTGTCAACAGGTAACAGACAAACAGTCTAAGGGACAAGACGGATGTAACTTCAAGGAACATGGCCATGGCAGAGTCAGTAAGGAGCCAAAATCAAGAACAGTGGCACAATGGAACCAGGAGGAGGGTATAAAGCTAAGTCAGCAGGCAAGGCATGGCCCATTACATCTTCTATATAAGTGCAGGAGTAGAACAACAGGTGACAGACAAGCAATCTAAGAGATGAGGCAGAGGCTGTATAAAGGAACAAGGCTGAGATCAGGAACAGAGTCAAAACCAGGAACAATAGTGCATGAAACAAGGGTATGAAGCTCAATCAGCCAGCAAAGCATGGCCGATTTATGTCTTTTATATGACTACAAAAGTAGATCAAGGAACAAGGTCGAGGTCAGGATCAGAAGTCAAAACCAGGAACGAAAACAGGAGAGGGTATTGTCAGGTATTGACTGTCCTACTATATGAGGTGGATTCAGCTGTCGGGTTAATTCATTCCACTCACTCAACCTTGTAGTCACCCTTCACTCAGGCTACAAATTGAGTGTACATCTTACCCCATACACCCTAAATACATGCTGCCAACACCTATTGCAATAAGAATCAAGATCCGTAGGAATCCAAGACACACACATGCTCTCTGCTCCCAGCAGTCAGATGGCAAGCATAGCGCTTAAATGACAAAAACAAGCAAAACAGTTTGTAAAATAAAAGGGAGAAATACAGAAAAAAAACTTGAGTTAGAGTTCTTTAGTTTCCATGGAGCTTGGAGGATGTCAGATGAGATGGCCACATTCAGTTTGTTGCTGACTCCAAAGCTGTGACACAGTTCTCATAGAATCAATAATTCTTGCAATGGTGAACCCCTTGCTCCTATTCAGCCATGCCCCCTCTGTATGAGGCAGGGGTTAAAATGTTTCTTCTTTATCTGCGAAAGCTGGGAAATGAACTGCCCCATGTCCGCCTGGCAAAGTGGAGTACCCGCAGAGGTCAATTCCGGTTACTATCCCTTGCCCTTATGCCTCAATGATTCTTACTAGTGACAGGGATTTCTTACATTACTTCAGAGAGCATGCTGTACCCAGATTCCGGTAATAAACTGCAGTGCATCTGATCCTGTGATCATAGTAAGATAATAGTCTCATTCATGGCGGGCCCCAAACACAGCATATACATATACAAACAATATGATACAGTGATGATACAGACAAGGAAAGTTCATCACAGGTATAGAGCTGAATCAACAGGCAAGGCATGTCTTCTATATAACTGCAGGAGTAGAATTACAGGTGATGGACAAACAATGTCGACAGACAAGGCTGAGGTCAGGATCATAGTCAGTCAGGAGTAAAGACTTAAAACCATTGCGCAAAGACTAAGAACCAGAAGCAGAGAATGAAGCTCAGTCAGCAGGCAATGCCAATTTTAGCACTACAGGAGTAGAACCGTAGGTAACAGGCACACTTTCTAAGGGAAAAGGTGGATGTAATATCAAGGAACAAGGCCGAGGTCAGGATCAGAGTTCAGGTTCATGGAGAGAGAATCAGGAGAGGGTATGAAGTAGGGTTGTGCAAGTATGACTTAAATAATTAATCAGGCATTTTACCTTTATTACAATTAATGGTGAATATTTAGGACACACCCCTTTTAAAAAACGCCCCTTTTACAGTACGAGTATGTGTTGGCTGACGCCTGTGGTTTTGTTAAGACCAAACAAGACCGAATCGAAATTGCTTTTATACTCTGAGGCATCTTAAGACCCTAGAGTACAATGGGCAGAGGCCTAGGGGAGGTGGGCAAACATAAAACTGTGTTGTTCACCTCTTCTGAGCTCCGGTGCAACTCCCTGCTGTCTTTGGGTCCTCTGACTGACATCAGGGACCGCCTAGCCCTAGTATGAAGTACAGTCCAGCAGTCAAGGCAGGGCCCCATCTACACAGTGTTTCAAGGTAAAAGCTGTTGGGGGTGGCAAAAACTTTTGTTGAACTCGCCGATCGCGAGAACATGAATCCTGTGCCGTTGAGTATGCACTTCCACACCATTTGAAGTCTATAGGACTCTTAAATAGGCAGGTAGAGCCCTCCGCTATTGTATCTATGGGGGACTCGGATCCTTCTTTCTCAACAGCTGGACCCCCAATGATGAAACTCTTGTCTCCTATCCTACGGGGTTGAACCACTGGTTCAAGACGTCTACTGCCTGCGTCTATGCTGGTAAAGAATCCTTCACGTTGAAACTCGATTAAGTTGTTATCCATGTAATGTGAGTGGCATGGGTCTGCCATATTGGATACTTCTACGCACTTTGTTCTGGCCCATACATGGTGGTTTCAAGAGGGGGCCCATCTCTATGAAGTCCTGTTGGGGCACATAAACAGGGACTCTTTGCATGCGGCATCCCTACTCGGTAAGGACTTGAAGCTGCATCTTTATACCAGATCTACAAAGTTTACACGTTTATGAGGCAGAAAGTTTCCGACAAGACTATGAGAAACCGCTCTTGAAACCTTGTACACACTGAGCCAGTGTCGCTGTACTTGTTCTCCATGTTCTTTCATCAAAAGTCAATCGCCCATTGGTGTATAGGATCATTCCCAGAATACCTATACCATGCACCTGGGAGCAGTTAGTCCTTTACGGCAGCTTGCTGGGGTTGATCTGATCGGTGTCTGTTTATTTATAAATTTTGCATAAAATTCAAGGCAACATAAGGAAGCTTCCAAGTTTTATATTATTCCAATAAGTCATGCAAGGGATCCGAGGTTTAGCTGGGGATTCAGAAGCTGCAGAGGAGCTTTACAGAAATATTCCTCTGCTGACTTCTTAAGCTTCAGCAGCCAGTTCCAGACTTTCTTACAGTATACTGCACAGGAGACATATTACTCCCAGGAGCTCTAACCAACCAAGAAAGGCTTATCCTTCAGATCCCATCAACCAACCCCAGGATTTTCAGCTCTGCAGTCCTCTGTATCTGAGAACTGGCAGATACCGCCTGACTTATTTATAGGAAAAATACTTCAGATTGCTTAAGAATATTAGTCAATTTCCAGTGTTTATTTGTCAACTACTTTATACAAGAAGAAGTTATTTTCGGTTCACTGATACAATCAGTGTATAAGGAGAGACTTATCATAATTTTCTGGATGAGAAACCTCTTAAAGAATACAAGTATTGTAATACTGCCCCCTATGTACAGGGATATAAATACTGTATTGCCCCCATGTGCAAGAATTATTACTATAATACTGCTCCTATGTACAAGAATATAACTACTATAATACTGCTCCTATGTACAAGAATATAACTACTATAGTACTGCTCCTATGTACAAGAATATAACTACTATAATACTGCTCCTATGTACAAGAATATAACTACTATAATACTGCTCCTATGTACAAGAATATAACTACTATAATACTGCCCCTATGTACAAGAATATAACTACTATAATACTGCTCCTATGTACAAGAATATAACTACTATAATACTGCTCCTATGTACAAGAATATAACTACTATAATACTACCTCCTATGTACACGAATATAACTACTATAATACTGCTCCTATGTACAAGAATATAACTTCTATAATACTGCTCCTATGTACAAGAATATAACTACTATAATACTGCTCCTATGTACAAGAATATAACTACTATAATACTGCTCCTATGTACAAGAATATAACTACTATAATACTGCCTCCTATGTACAAGAATATAACTACTATAATACTGCTCCTATGTACAAGAATATAACTACTATAATACTGCTCCTATGTACAAGAATATAACTACTATAATACTACCTCCTATGTACACGAATATAACTACTATAATACTGCTCCTATGTACAAGAATATAACTACTATAATACTACCTCCTATGTACAAGAATATAACTACTATAATACTGCTCCCTATGTACAAGAATATAACTACTATAATACTGCTCCTATGTACAAGAATATAACTACTATAATACTGCCTCCTATGTACAAGAATATAACTACTATAATACTGCTCCTATGTACAAGAATATAACTACTATAATACTACTCCTTTGTACAAGAATATACTACTATAATACTGCTCCTATGTACAAGAATATACTACTATAATACTGCTCCTATGTACAAGAATATAACTACTATAATACTGCTCCTATGTACAAGAATATAACTACTATAATACTGCCTCCTATGTACAAGAATATAACTACTATAATACTGCTCCTATGTACAAGAATATAACTACTATAATACTGCTCCTATGTACAAGAATATAACTACTATAATACTGCTCCTATGTACAAGAATATAACTACTATAATACTACTCCTATGTACAAGAATATAACTACTATAATACTGCTCCTATGTACAAGAATATAACTACTACAATACTACCTCCTATGTACAAGAATATAACTACTATAATACTGCTCCTATGTACAAGAATATAACTACTATAATACTGCTCCTATGTACAAGAATATAACTACTATAATACTACTCCTATGTACAAGAGTATAACTACTATAATACTACCTCCTATGCAGGGCTGTGGAGTCGGTACGCCAAAGCCCCGACTCCGACTCCTCAATTTCCCCTGACTCCGACTCCAACTCCGACTCCACCAAAATAGGCACCGACTCCGACTCCACGACTCCGACTCCACAGCCCTGGCACTGCTAAACCTTATAGGTTCACTCAGAACTCAGTCCCATCATTATATGAGGAATAGAACAGACCTTTACAGGACATTTCATCATTTTCAACATTTCATCATTTTCCCAAATTCTTATGAAAATATATTCAGCACATACTGCATTGTACTACTAACTGTACCAATTTATTACATATTTTGGGAGTCGGAGTCGGTCCATTTTATACCGACTCCGACTCCACCAAAATAGGCACCGACTCCGACTCCACGACTCCGACTCCACAGCCCTGCTCCTATGTACAAGAATATAACTACTATAATACTGCTCCTATGTACAAGAATATAACTACTATAATACTGCCCCCTATGTACAAGAATATAACTACTATATTTCTGCTCCTATGTACAAGAATATAACTACTATAATACTGCCCCTATGTACAAGAATATAACTACTATAATACTGCTCCCTATGTACAAGAATATAACTACTATAATACTGCTCCTATGTACAAGAATATAACTACTATAATACTGCCCCTATGTACAAGAATATAACTACTATATTTCTGCTCCTATGTACAAGAATATAACTACTATAATACTGCCCCTATGTACAAGAATATAACTACTATAATACTGCTCCTATGTACAAGAATATAACTACTATAATAGTGCTCCTATGTACAAGAATATAACTACTATAATACTGCTCCTATGTACAAGAATATAACTACTATAATACTGCCCCCTATGTACAAGAATATAACTACTATATTTCTGCACTACTTACACTTGCAGGTGATGTGAGGTCACCATGAAGTGGTTTCTGGGTTTGTTCATGTTGCTTCACATATATACATGTTTACTAAGAACATTGCGTTCCGTTTCATTTGTCTCACTTAGCAGTAGAATTGCAGTATAATACCTGGATTTTCCTTCCAGGTTTTCTTTTCTTCTTGATGTTTATGTACTTGTAGTATTTTTTCTCTTGCTGCATTATATAGGGGGTTATTATGATGGCCTTGAGCGCACATTACCCTACAGTCAGATGACGCTGGGCTTTTCTCATTCCTATCAGAGATAACACAGGGCTCGGATTGTTTTCTCACTATTACGTTCTGCTCTCTGTTGACAATGAGGTGGCGCAGGGTCGGATCAGCATTGTTTCCGCTTCAGAATCAATTGTGTAGAAGATTCTTATTTCTTGTAGTATTATGTGTGTAGACGTTGTGTGATGAGTTCAGGGTAATGTAGCAGGTACAAGTCTCCAGAGAGGATTCGACCTTGAGTTTTGCCAAGATCTGCGCCTCTTCATATAATAGAGCTTTATTTCTTTTTGTGTTCTTCGGTTTGCAAAATTTATAAGAATGCTTACAAATCCATCGCTATTGTTACATGGTGGATACATATTCATCTAAATGTGGCAAATATTTATAATCTAATCCTATATCTTGGTAGCTGTTGTGATCTTAGTTCTGTTTTTCTGATGTAAAGCACCAAATCTTCAGCATTGGTAGCGTAAAATTCTGGCTGCCGACAGCCATCACTAGGGGGAGTATAAGAGCACGCTGAAGACCTATTTATACATTTCCCATTGGCTCCCCCTAGAGCACAAGTATAGTGAGTGATCTACCATGACCATTGATTTCCAGTATGAAATGTCTCCATAGATCAGGTAAGACCCTTTTGTTACCATTTTATTACTAGAATCTGAAGCCATTTTCTATAAACTACAACTTCCAGCATGTCCTGAGACAACATCTGAAGGGCCATAAGTTGGCTACCCTTACTTATAAGCTTACCTCCAAATAGATCACTCTTTTCTTAAATGAATAGTACAGGTGAATATAAGTATCTTTGTAATATTTCTTATTAAAGAAATCTGTTTCCTTCTCCACTTTTCAGGCTGAGTTACTTTTTACATACATGTCTATGGAGAGTTGAGGAGGGGGCTGTTCATTGGTTTATTGCCCCATTCTGTGCAGTACTAGGGTCTTATCTTGAAGATACAGCAGTGTCAGAAGAGTTCTCTCACTGTTTAGCACTGCAGTTATTTGTGTGTCTTCATCATCCTTTCCCCCCATCTCCATAGACATCTTTGTAAAAAGTAACTCAGCCTGATAGGTGGAGAAGGAAACAGATTTCTTTAATTAGATATATTATAAAGTTTCTTATATTCAGCTGTACTATGAATACTAGTGACTGTACTATTTGGAGCGTGTGTGGAAACTTACGCAAACTCAGCGAGAGCGTATAAATTCCTTGCAGATGTTGTTCTGGGGTGGATACAAACCCAGGACCCCACCACTGCAAGGCAATGGTGGAGTAAAAAGCAAAAAAGGAATAAATGACTTAATTAGTGTGTTTTTCATCCCATTGTGAAAAGTTAACCTATAAATTATAAGTACCCCAAAATGGTACCCATACCTACCACAGTTAACCCTACAAAAAACAAGCCCTCTTTTGTGTACGAAAATGTACAAATGTTATACCTCTTGGAACCCGGCGATGAATCCTGTTCCTTAAAGGGGTTGTCCAGTCCTAAATCGATTTTTCATACTGATGACCATAGGATAGGTCATCAACATGTGATCTGTCGGAATCCGACACCCAGACTCCGCACAGGTCAGCTGTTGTAGCAGCCTTTGGGTGCCGGAAGCTTCTAATGGACGTGGAGCGCTGCTTCTATACAAGTAATAGGGATGGTACACCACTCCTATTACAGTCCACGGCACAATCTGAGGCTGGAAAACCCCTTTAAGGGGTTAAATAAGTGAAAGTGCTTAATAAGGTTGGGTTGTAGAAACCTCTCGACATGGAGCCAAGAATCTTTTGTATGGCTGCCCAGCGGCGTATAGACAGCACCTGGACACCGTATACCTGTCACCGCACATCGGAGGAGAAGCTGCAAATAATGGCGACACTTTACATAATCCGTAAATCATCCTGCCAGGAGCCAGAGCCCGGGCACACAATGACTTATCTCTCAGGGGCCCGCCTGCGGTGCTAAATTACCAGCTGCAGAGTGGAGGGGCTGATCTCACCTCGGGGGGGTCGGATGTTGCAGGTCCGCTGGTTGTTATCACAGGTTTGCAGATTGTCAGGTCACTGTTTTCATAAAAGAGGTCGGCTACCAATTTGCGATTATGACGACCAACGAGATCTGATTTCCCCAGTAGTCATTGCAACAAATTTCCCTTTAATTTTCTGTATATATATTTTTTCGGTTTGTGCAAAACGTGGTTTATATTAAAAGTGCAGATGTATAATTTATACTCACAGTATATACATTGTATCATGAAAGACACTTAGGGGTGCTCAGTGCTCCATCCTAATGGGGAGCCATTCTGGTCAATTGGTCGGGTTCTCGGTGATCAGACCGCAACAAATCGGACATTTATCCTCTGTCCTCTGGATTGGGACAAAGTCTTCATGACTCAGTCCCTTTTAAGACTACGGCCCCACATGGCATGCTTCTGCGGATTATGTACGGCCCCATCTGTATGTGGTATTGCAGCTCAGCCTCATTCACGTAAGTGGAGATGATTATGGGGCGGCCATCTTGCCTGAGCTTCTTATCTCTCTGTTAACAACATTTAGTGATCTGCTTTACAGTACAATCGTGGCCATAGGGAGCAATAGACTAGAGGTGACTCATTGAGGTCTATGGGAGAGTTTTGTAGACATGCTCAGTGCAGGGAGGGGGAGGAGATAAGCTGTGACATCATCTATTGTCAGTAGGGGATGTAATGCTGGTCATGGTGCTATCTATAGAGGTGTTATCTTCCATTGTAATACTGTCTGTGATGTAAATGAGGTGACTGCTGCAAAGAAAACCCCTACAGAATTAGCAAGTGCCAGTCTATTTTTTTAGGATTTTTTAGTGGTCATATTGAAATTTGCAAGTTATAGTAATGTTTAAAATAAAGATCAGTTGGAAAATTAAAAAAAATAATTCAAAAACTCTTTAAAAAAATATGTTTAACATAGTATCCATTGAAAAAATGGGTAAATTTTTGGCGACACAACCCCTTTAGATTCCTTCTTGTTGCCGTCTCCTTCCCTTGATGTGTTCAGTACATTCTTCGTCTCTTTCCTCTCTTGCAGCCGTTCGGTTGTGCCTTATGCCATTATTCCTGTAATATTCCTGGCTCGCTGAAAAGACATTACAACAAAAAGCATCCTAATGAAGAATGTGTCAACTCCGGATCGGGAGAAGTCTCCTCCGAAGCCCTGGTCCTCCAAGGTAAGGAGCCCGCAGTCGTCATATTCCTCCTGTCCAAGCAGGGTGTCGTCCTAAGATACACTGTATTGTTTCTTCTCTACATTTCTTCTCGCTGTTCATGGCCATTCAAAGAAACCTCAAATAGTCCTGACCACGTCCTGTTCACACAGCTGCAGTCTGTGACAATGTGTCAGCCTCCAAACATTCATACACTCTTGTACAAAGTGATGGGACGGCCATACTATGCAAGCACGCTATGTAAATACTGCAGCTAGCCACGGCTTTGGTAGCCTAGGCAAACACAGCTCAGGCTAGATTCACATCTGTGCCGGAGACTCCACCGAAAATCGGCAGAGAGAAAAGTCCTGCACGGAGGACTTCTCTCTCTCCGCTGGTTTCAGTATAAAAATGGCGGACACCCGGCAGACCCTATTATAGTCTATGTAGTTGGCGGGTAACTGCTGTTTTAGAGGTTCGGCTCTCCGTCATTCGGGTCCCCCCTGTGCGAAGATGTGAACCTAGTCTCACCTTACCTCTGCAGGAGTTTTCAGCCTCTAAATGTTTCAGTTCAGCGACATTTTGGAAATGGTGAGAAATTACATAACAAGGCCTTATTATTATTATTATTATAGGGGTTATCCAGGGAGTAATATCGCTTATCAGTTCATTCCCTGCACCAGTTAAGCCTTATTACTTGATATACACTTCGGAGCCCTGTTTATTACCTGTGTGGGAGGGCAGCGGGGGAGACCGCAACTTTGTTCCTTTTTCTCCCCTGCAGCCGCTTCAACTCTCACTGACATCACCGACTTCCCTCTACTCGGGCCGCAGGTCCATTGAGCAGAGTGGTTTCTGTCATGGGACCAAGAGTCAGCGTCAGCAGGGGAGGCAGAGGAACCAGAGCTCCGGCCTCCCCCGCTGCCCTCCACAAAAGTAATAAACCAAGCTTCGGGGACCAGGGCGTATATCAGTAATAAAGCTTAACCGGTGCAGGGGATGTATTGGTAAGTGTTATTATTCTCTGGATAACCCTAATAATAATTATAATTATAAAAAAAAAAAAAAAAACACAGACCAAGATTAACCACTTCATGACCTCGCCAATTTTTTACCTTGTTTTTTTTTTAAAAAAAATGTGTCCCCTTTTTGGTGAAACAGGGCTTTTTCATGTTTTTTACTACTAAAAAATTTTAAAATAGTTTTTCCTTTCCATTACGGTAATTTTATGCAGGTGACACTTTTGGGCCTCAAAGAGCAGGGCTAGAACCTGTGATGTGCGTGTGGTTGTGACTTTATTATTTAATTTTTTTTTTTATTTAATTTTACACATTGTGCCTCCCAAAAGACCATAATAGCCTCAGTTACAGAATGAATACAGCCTTCTAGTATACACTGCAGAGCATAATGGCGGCTCCCATAGCTGTATACACATCACACATTGATCACAGTGTATACAGAGATCGGGGGAGGCAGAGACGGTAATAAGCTTTCCTGGACATCTGTAGTCTGGAGGCGGTCAGCATCTGTGTAAGGGGGCTGTCCTGGAACTAAATCTTACTTATTTCTGGCCCATGTTCTGATAAGGTTACCGGTTGGGTTTCCAAGTTGGTTCCAACTCAGGATCATGTGATCAGACCCAGCACCTGAGGCTCCGCCTACTCCTCCGTGTACAGTGTCTAATACCAGTACTATGGAGACGGGCAGACCAGATAGTTTAGGCAGGCCACGTAGTACATGTAATACCACTGAACATAGGAAGGGGGCAGATCGACCCAAGTGCCAGGTGCTTGTTCTGATGACATGAACCTGAGTCGGGACCAATCTGGAAACTTAACCTGCAACACTGGCAGAACCTGTGACGTAAATGTGTAAAATCTAGTCCCAGGATGGCCCCTTTGAAGGGATATTCCCATCTTGTAAAGTGATGACATCACTTTATGATGAGTGGGGGCCCGACCTCTGGGGCCACCACTGATGCTTAGAATGATGGTGCAGTGCTTCATCCCATTCACAGTTTTCCCTGGCCCCAAGAGAATTGCAGCTGGCCCCTTTAAGTAAGACCTTTGTAAACGTACCCATAGTGGTAGGTGCTGGTTATCCTTGGGGAGAGCCAGCTGGTGTAGAGGCAATGCTCCCTTGGAAATAAAAGCATGCAAATAAGCTCTCCTCCAGAAGGAAGTATACTAGCTACACTACAGTACCAGCTATAGGTGGCACTAGCGAGGAGTATGCCCCAAGTGATGCCACGTTTGTGCCAAACCAGTGGACACAGTTGACGCCCAACAGCCCACGGCATGTCCAAATTTCTCCCAGTCATGTGACCTCCCACAATGCAGTGCACCAGCAGAGTTCTGAATGACAGATTTGGATGTGACTGGAGTACGCTGTGAAAATGAATACAAAGGTAAGCCAGGTCGTATTGTCTTTTATCCCGTTTTTTCTGAGCTGCCGTGTTTCATCTATTATCTCCATATCACCGCCTCGCAGTGTGACCGCGTGTACACGGGTGCCCAGTAGAGACGGGGCTGATTACATCTCGTCATGACTCAGTCTGCAGCGTGCGATAAGGGACTATTAAAGATGAAAGTGGACTGCCTCGTGAAGATTAATAATACATCAATCCCTCCCCATTATACATTCAGATTGTTACTAGGAGGCCATTACTATTTTAAGGCGCTCTTCCTAAATACATGGATGAGGCTCTGCTGCGGCTGCAGAGGAGAGGTCTGCTCTGTAAAGTCATCTCTATTCATATGTATGAGGAAGAGGTGCTTTATTCCTAATTCCAATTGATATAACCTTTGATTTTTAATTTATATGTTTAACCCTTTCATGAGCGGAGCGTCACACTCCGAAGGGGTCTCACATTCAGGTTTGTCATATAAAAAAATATATCTATATTTTGGAGAAATGTATTGGGACACCTACACCTGGGGCTTTCTTCAAGATTTGGGAGTCATAAGATTTCCCTTTACTGGAACTAAGGGGTCTAGTCTGACCCCTAAAAACAACAGCCCCGTAATATTACGACTCCTTCACCAAACTTTACAGTTTGCACAATGTAGTCAGGCAACGTTCTGCTGGCACTCCCTTTAAGGGACTATTATAAGCTACATGAAGACATGGTTCCTGTGTACAATTTCCATCCAAAATGAAAATTTGTTGGTCAAGTGTCAAAAAGACTCATCTAGATCTTCAGTGTTCCGGTTTCCTAAGAAGACAACATAAGAGTTGGATGAATTAGTAATGTCTTACAACACTGATACTTTGTATCTTCCGGAACAATGGCGGATGTTCTCTTGACATGTTCATCTCCTGTTAAAGCATTGTCATCTAGGAGCCAACTCTACGCACCCTTCACTCGTGATGTCGTATCGATTTGGCACGCACGACAGAACTGACAGGAATGACCGTCTGATCTGAAGCCTAGCAGCGCATGAAATGATAAATCTGTAATGTATAGTGAGAGGGGTTACCGGCAGGTTACAAAGCACAAAACTCCTCAAACGGTAAAAATTTACACTTTACAAAATGGAATCGTACAAAGACATTGGTTTACAACTTAAAGACTTTCTTTGTTTGGGTTCTAGATGTTTTGTGCCTTAAAGGGGATGTCCCATAAAGACATCTGTCTATATGGCAAGTACTGGTGTGAAGTAGGGTGATCCTTGTAGAAGTCGTTGAGATGGCTGTCCTTGATAAGAGGCCTGTGCTTGTGTGCAGTTCTTCTTCCCTCCTCCTCGTAGTCTGACACCTATATCTGGACCACTCCAAGAGGAAGCATTATGATAGTCTCCCTGTATGGAGGTTGAAGGGCGAATATGGGGGAAGCTACATAGACGACGTCTTTGGGTGTTGCCCAAAGCCAAACTGGTGAGGTAGCACATGGGGTCCACAATCCCCTGCCCATTACAGACAATAGTCCTTTGTAGGGAAAGAGATCACTGATTGGTGGGGGAGATATAGTAAGATATGATATATTACTAATTTTCTTATCATTGTATGTGCTATTCAGTGTCTTACGCAAATGAGGCAGGTGGTGCACTGAAGGCGGGCCTTGAGTCTTGAGAGCACTGCTGTTGCTGCTCAAGTAGGTTGGGTGATGTTATAGCAGTAGGTTCAAATGTAGCAGAGGGGGTGGTGCAGGCAGGGACGGTGTTGGGGGGGGGGGAACTGGGAAATTGTCCAGGGCCCCGACCCCAAAGGGGTCCCCAGGATCTGGAGCCTGATGACTCCGGATCCCGGAGTCAGGACCGGCCATATCGATAACAGAAAGGGACCCAGTGTCATATGCCGCAGGGCCCCTTTCCGAGGTGAGTAAAAATAACAAACATTTTTACTCACTTGTCCTTGCATCCGACGTCATCTTCTGGCGTTCCAGACCAGGCCTCAGCGGTCACGTGGGGCGTGCTCACATAACTGCTGAGGCCCAGGTGACGTCCACAACGCGTGACGTCAGCCGCAGAGAAGAGGAAGCCGGCAACGGGGACAGCGGAGCAGCGTGAGGAGGCCTAGGAGAGGTAAGGAAAGGTGAGTATAACTGTTTGTTATTTTCCCTTACCTCCCCCGGGCCTTCGATAATTATACTCTGGGGTCTGAAGAGACCCCAGAGTATAATATAATACTAGAACTAAAGGAGTCTGTAGGGCCACTATGGAACATTATACTGGGGGAGGGTCCCTCTGGATAGCATATTATACTGTGAGGGGCCCCTGTGGAGCATTATATTGGGGAGGGGCCCCTCTGTATAGCATATTATACTGTGTAGGGCCACTGTGGAGCATTATACTGGGGGGGGGGGGTCCCTCTGGATAGCATGTTATACTGTATAGGGCCACTGTGGAGCATTATACTGGGGAGGGGCCTCCTCTGTATATCATATTATACTGTGTAGGGCCACTGTGGAGCATTATACTGGGGGGAGGGTCCCTCTGGATAGCATATTATACTGTGAGGGGCCCCTGTGGAGCATTATACTGGGGAGGGGGCCCCCTCTGGATAGCATGTTATACTGTATAGAGCCACTGTGGAGTATTATACTGGGGAGGGGCCCCCTCTGTATATCATATTATACTGTGTAGGGCCACTGTGGAGCATTATACTGGGGAGGGGCCCCCTCTGTATATCATATTATACTGTGTAGGGCCACTGTGGAGCATTATACTGGGGGGGGGACCTCTGGATAGCATATTGTACTGTGAGGGGCCCCTGTGGAGCATTATACTGGGGAGGGGGCCCTCTGGATAGCATATTATACTGTGTGAGGCCACTGTGGAGCATTATACTGGGGGAACGTCTCTGGGCAGTATATTATACTGTGTGGATGCCATTCTGGATCATGTTATACAGTGCGAGGTCACTGTGGAGCATTATCCTGGGGGGGCCATCTGCAGAGCATATTATATTATTGCGTGGCACCACTGTGGGGAATTATTCGGGGTGGGGAACTAAGGAGCATTATACTAGGGAGCCCTCTGGGGAGTATATTTTACTGCGTGGGGCCTACTGTGGAGCATTATACTAGGGGGACACTCCTGGGAGCATAATATATTGCGTGGGGCCACTGTGGACCAAATTCCAGGGGGGGTGCACTGTGGATCATTATACTAGCAGGGGCCCTCTGGGGAGCATATTATATTATGGGTCACTGTGGAGCTTTATATTGGGGTGGAAAGGGCAGTGTGGGGAGCCTGTTATACTGTGTGGGGCCACTGTGGAGTTTATTATATTGTGTGGGGCTTCTCGGGAGCATATTATACTCTGTGGGGCCATTGTAGAGCATTATACTGGGGGGGCTGTGGGGAGCATATTATACTGTGGGTGACCACTGTGGAGCATTATACTGGGGGAATCCCTCTGGGCAGTATATTATACTGTGTGGAGGCCATTGTGGAGCATTATACTGGGGGGTGCTGTGGGATGCATATTATACTGTATGAAACATATATTGTGTGGGGCTGCTGGGGAGCATATTGCACTGTCTGGGGCCACTAAGAGGTAGTATACAGTGTGGAGCCTTATATACCATGTGGGGCCTCTATGGGGGGCTCAGGGGAGCATTTTATACTGTATGGGTCCACTGTAGAGCATTATATACCATGTGGAGCATAATACTGTGGAGGGGGCTCACAATTCCTGCTGGCAGCCCTGTGTGCTATGTCTGTATCACAGCTCCCTCACTATAATCTTGCACATACATGTAGTGCTCCATGGCCATGTCATTCCCCATACAGTACTGTGCATGAGCTGGCCATGGAGATATTGGGGCCTGCACAGTACTATAGGGGCTGACTATACTGGGAACATACTCAGTAACACCGGATAGTCAGCACATATGTAAGACTTCAGTGAAGCAGCTGTGGTACAGGCTATTAGCAGGAAGCTGTTGGGTGGGCCCCAGAACAAGATCCTCTGGTGGCCCTTCAGTCCGGCACTGTATAACGGAGAACTGTTATATATAAGGGTGGGTTACTATATATAATTGGGTAACTTAAATATGAGGGGGCTATTATAATGGGGAGCTATTATTTATAAGACGGGCTATTATTTATAAGGGGGGGGGAACTATTATATATAAGACATCCATTATAAGGGGGAGCTATTATTTATAAGAGGGGAACTGTTTATAAGGGGGGTATAATTGTTAAGTGGGCTTATTTATAAAGGGGACCATTAGTGATAATGGGGACTATTATTTATAAGGGTAACTATTATTTATGAGGGGCTATTATTAATAAGGGAGCAGTATTATTTTTACGAGGTGACTGTTACAGATAAGGGGATATTACTGATACAGGGCCCTATTTATCCTTTATAAGGGAGCCATTACTGATAAAGGTGTAATATTATTTATAAGCAGGGACTATTATTATATAATAATAACTGATGACTGGGTGCAAAAATTTATTAGGCGGTACAAAGGTGCTCGTTTGAATTGTGTGTGGTAAAATGGGGCTTATTACTTTTTTGTTGGCAGAAAGGAGGCGTTATTATAGGGGTTGTCACTGGAAGACGATGGTGTTTGCATATCAGCATTTAGGGCCCCGCTTTTAATTTTGCCCAGGGCCTCACTTTGTCTAAAACCAGCCCTGGGTGCAGGCAGGAGATGGTAGGGGTCTGAGGGGAAAGGTTAGTGCTCCAGGGAGCTGAAGTCCCGCCCCCAGTGCACCAACTACCTAATTTACATAAGACTTCAAGCTTCCGAAACCATAACTTGGAATCTGTCTGTGTCTTGTTTGCATCGACTGGTCCTGAACAGTTAAGCGCAAGAAATTTGTGCAGAGATTTTGAATGTTTTTGGATTGTAAGATCTGCCCGTCGGGATCCCCACGAACTTCCAGTCCGGCCGGAGACTTTGTTTGTATTGGCTTCTGTAATGGCGGCATCTCTTAACAACCTCGACCCAGATGATGACCTGATTGTAATTGGCCCGGGGTCCGAGCTCGTACATGACTTGTAGTGCTTTGCGTTGCCATGTCTACAAGGCCGCTGTTCGGTTTTGTGCGATTCCTCCCTCCTGTTCTCATGTTGGGGATGTTGCAGTGCGTTCCTCGTCGCCATGGCCGCCGTCCTTTGTGTCACCGCCAGATAAGAACAACTTTTTAATAACCTGTTTGTTACCCAAGTACTAAATGAGTTGTCTGAGAATTAATTTTCGTCCGGCTTTGATGTCAGTTATTTGGCGGACGGCTGCACATTCCACGCACGATAGCCCGATCCCGTGTATTGCGGCTTAATTAAAGCTTTCCTGACAAAGGCAGAATCTTTAATTATTTTGTAATTATTTTTTTTATTTCCGACATCCTCATGTGAAAGCAATACTTTTTTTTTTTTTTTTTTTTTTTTTTTTTGCAGAATTTATTTTTTTCTGTTTAAGGTCTTATTTTTGCCTCGATTTTCTTGTCACCAGAAATTGACATTGAAAGTACATTTGCATATTTATGTACAGTGATGTGAAAAAAATGCTGTAAAATAAGAATACATTCAGAAATAGAAGGGTTAATAGTTTATTTTTATTAATTACCAAAATGAAGTGAATGAAGAAAAGAGAAATGTAAATCCCTTCAATATTTGGTGTGACCTTTGTCCTTTGCCTTCCATCAGTTCTTCTCGGTACTTGCAGACAGTTTTTGGCAGAACTCCGCAGGGAGGATGTTCCCGCCGCCATCTTGGAGAACTAAGCACAGATGTTCTGTGGCTGTCGCTTGCTCCAATCCGTCTGTCTCTTCATGTCCTCCCAGACAGACTGGATGAGATCAGGGCTATATCTGTGGGGGCCGGATCATCACTTCCAGGACTCCTCCTCCAAAGGGCAAAGGTCACACCAAATATTAATGGGGTTTACATTTCACTTTTCTTCATTCACTTCATTTTGGTCATTGATTAACCCTTCTACTTCTGAAAGCATTCTTACTCTACAGAATTCCCCCCTCCCCCCCACCGCTGCCTAAAATATTTGCACGATACTGTATAATAATTGGATTAACTGTGTCTTGGATACCAGAGTTGGAGGTGGCTACATGTCCGGGTGTTTGTAGTAGATAAAGGACTGGGGCATCAACCTAAACCTTTACCCCGTAGATGACCAGCTTGGCTCGTGCTCTTGCCTTCGACTTTTGCTCGGAGTCATTTCTATTAGGAGTCTGGATCTTAGATCTCCGCTCATTGCTCGCTGTATATGGCCGCTGGGATGTTAAATGGCTTAGACCATCGTACAAATTAGATTTTCTTTTGCCCATTGGCAACTCCTTCACAGTGAACACATCTGGAAATGAGTCTCCTAGAGGATACATGTATTAATAATGGCTGGCATCGCATTTATTATACCCCGCCATTACCCTGACATTACAGCACTATTATAGGCACTGCGGCAGAGATGAAGATGTGAACTCTGCAGGAAAAGGGTCAGAAGAGGCACTAGGTCTCCTTAAAGGGAAAGTGTCGCCAGGTGATGATCTATTGCTTAAATCACGTTTGTATATTAAACACAATTTTTAAGATTTTTTTTTTTTATTTTCTATTTATTTTTTTTATATCTAGATTAAAAAAAAAAAAAAAAAAAATAAAAATCTTGCACTTCCAACTCTTGCCAATAAGACTAAAGTACAGTGCCTTGCGAAAGTATTCGGCCCCCTTGAATTTTTCAACCTTTTGCCTTTCAAACATAAAGATATAAAATTTAAATTTTTTTGGTGAAGAATCAAAAGTGGGACACAATTGTGAAGTGGAACGAAATTTATTGGTTATTTTAAACTTTTGTAAAAAATAAAAAACTGAAAACTGGGGCGGGCAATATTATTGGGCCCCTTTATTTTCAGTGCAGCAAAACTCACTCCAGAAGTTCAGTGAGGATCTCTGAATGATCCAATGTTGTCCTAAATGACTGATGATGATAAATATAATCCACCTGTGTGTAATCAAGTCTCCGTATAAATGCATCTGCTCTGTGATAGTCTCAGGGTTCTGTTTAAAGCGCAGAGAGCATCATGAAGACCAAGGAACACACCAGGCAGGTCCGTGATACTGTTGTGGAGAAGTTTAAAGCCGGATTTGGATACAAAAAGATTTCCCAAACTTTAAACATCCTAAGGAGCACTGTGCAAGCGATCATATTGAAATGGAAGGAGTATCAGACCACTGCAAACCTACCAAGACCCGGCCGTCCCTCTAAACTTTCATCTCAAACAAGGAGAAGACTGATCAGAGATGCAGCCAAGAGGCCCATGATCACTCTGGATGAACTGCAGAGATCTACAGCTGAGGTGGGAGAGTCTGTCCATAGGACAACAATCAGTCGTACACTGCACAAATCTGGCCTTTATGGAAGAGTGGCAAGAAGAAAGCCATTTCTCAAAGATATCCATAAAAAGCCACCTGGGAGACACCAAACATGTGGAAGAAGGTGCTCTGGTCAGATGAAACCAAAATCGAACTTTTTGGCCACAATGCAAAACGATATGTTTGGCGTAAAAGCAACACAGCTCATCACCCTGAACACACCATCCCCACTGTCACACATGGTGGTGGCAGCATCATGGTTTGGGCCTGCTTTTCTTCAGCAGGGACAGGGAAGATGGTTAACATTGATGGGAAGATGGATGGAGCCAAATACAGGACCATTGCGGAAGAAAACCTGTTGGAGTCTACAAAAGACCTGAGACTGGGACGGAGATTTATCTTCCAACAAGACAATGATCCCAAACATAAAGCAAAATCTACAATGGAATGGTTCACAAATAAACGTATCCAGGTGTTAGAATGGCCAAGTCAAAGTCCAGACCTGAATCCAATCGAGAATCTGTGGAAAGAGCTGAAAACTGCTGTTCACAAACGCTCTCCATCCAACCTCACTGAGCTCCAGCTGTTTTCCAAGGAAGAATGGGCAAGAATTTCAGTCTCTCCATGTGCAAAACTGATAGCGACATACCCCAAGCGACTTGTAGCTGTAATCGCAGCAAAAGGTGGCGCTACAAAGTATTAACTTAAGGGGGCCGAATAATTTGGCACGCCCCACTTTTCAGTTTTTTATTTTTTACGAAAGTTTAAAATAACCAATAAATTTCGTTCCACTAAACGATTGTGTCCCACTTGTTGTTGATTCTTCACCAAAAATTAATATTTTATATCTTTGAAGCCTGAAATGTGGCAAAAGGTTGAAAAGTTCAAGGGGGCCAAATACTTTCACAAGGCACTGTAGTTTGTGACAAATAAAGGGCCATAGACATAGTGGCCTGGAGCAGACCCTATGGACCTCTATGGGAGAGTTTTCTGGGCATGCTTTGTGACCTGTGCAAGAGGTGGGGGGAAGTAAATAAGTTGCGAAATTCCCCCATTGTGACTGGTGAATTCCGTGTCTTATCTACAGATACGTGATCATCAGTGTACTGTAAGTGAGGTGACTGCTGCAAAGAAATCTACAGAAAACAGGAAGTCTCAGCCTAGTATTAGGCTTAGTGGCCAGAGTCAGAACTTCAGGATTTTAAGTCATTTTTTTAAGTATAGATAATAATAAGTTCATTTAAAAACATCATCAAAGTTTCTTTAAAATTAATTTACTTGATTAAAAAATAGGGCATTTTCTAGTGAAGCATTCTCTTTAAGGAGACACAGAGACTTAAATCCTTCTGTCTATTCATGTAATCCCAGACGGACTGGATGATTGTGATATTAATATCCTGGCTGGCTAGTCGTGTGTAATAGGGTTAGGTTTATTATATCACTTCCTACCTAGTTACAGTACAGTAAGGATATTCCAGTACAATACAGTATATATATTTATGGGATGGTGAGGAAAGTAAAGGGGTTATAGGAATGAATGGCAGGAACGGCGACAATCAGGCTTTATCGGGGAGTATAGCTGTTGTCTATCAGAGGACAGGGTTAATAAGTTAGTGTTGGGGGTAGTGCTGAGCTTTACCCTGTCAGCCAGGTATACTTTATTCCAGGGGAAATAATTTTTATGGCTATAGCTTTGAGCTTGTTCAGATAGTTTGGCTCTCTGACCGAGCTTTTATGTAACTTCTTATGGTAGGTGCTCAGCCATTCTCTTGTGCAGCAGGCGCATGGCAGATCTGACTCGAAAGTGAGGTGTTTTAAGCCTGGTCCCCCCTGTATATGGCTGCCATAGGTCAGCGTGGTATTATGACATCACAGGGTCAGTCTATGGGGTTCACAGTATTGGCCAGTGGCCCTGGTTTCCTGCTAAGGGAAGGCATAGAGGATAGAACAGTCCTCTGCACCTTCATCTGAGGAAGGTTATTGATGCACAGAATTATGACATATGGACTCGGACTTAACAGGGCTAGAATATAGGTAAGTACATGTCAATACAATATACATTTCACTTAACATGACCCTTTACAGATAATACACACACGCACTCTCTTGAGCATTAAGAATCTTGATAAGATCACTTGTATTAACAAACTTATCATAAATGAATAGTACAGGCAAACTTTGTAATATACCTTATCAGAGAGAAATGCCCCTCTCTGCTCTTATCAGGCTGTTTTTCTTCTTCACCTTTGCTCTCCTCAAATGACTTTCACTGTGAAAATCACTGCTCTGTCTGGAGACTGGTAGCAGGTCACATGACTCATCTCTATAGAAGTCTATGGAGGAGTGAGCATGAAGTGCAGGGTATAAAAGAAGAAAGATATGCTTAGTCTGATGCTGGAGCTAAATAGAAGCTTTCTGCTGTAACCAGCGCTCTTTGCTTGCATCAGTACAATCCAGTGCTTCTCTATATATGTCCTGCATGGTTCTGAGTGAGAGAGACCATTACAGGGAAGATTCTCCTCTACTCACTGTGTGTAGTATAGGGCAGTTAGTCTCCAGCCACCAGCTCAGAGAGAACTGCAGATCTAGCCTACAGAGGGGAGAGTGCTAAAAACTGCAGCATATAGGTCATATGTTGACCAGAAATAATGTTACTCCTAGTATACTATTTCTATAGTATACTGTTATATAGTACTGTTATAGTGAAGCAACAGGTTGCGGTATAAATCTTACCGCCATAGGGTTTTAGGCAAGAGACAAAAAAAACTGAATACTAAAGCTATCCGTATATTCAGAGGGGACTTCTTGGGGATGAAGTTGTGATTCTAACAGAGATCCGCTTAGACTTGTCCACTTTCACCTACTTTTTGTAGTTTTTAGCAACATTAGATGTTGCAGGATTTATAGTACGACCGCTCGCCATCTACCAGATAGCCATAAAATTATACATTACTCTTGTAAACCGTACCGAGAGAAGTCAATTACACCATACATTAAGGCAGCACAGCAGTAATGACAACCTTCCTATCACATCAACACTACATTAAAAACCCCTTTGACAGATCTGTCTCTTTGGTGTGGAGAAATTTATACCGCACCTTATCTTCATCGCTTCTCTGGAAATGTCACTGAATCAATATGTATTATGGTTTTCATGACATTTTGGCACACTAAAGGTTATCTTCTCCTCGTGAACAGTATCTTACTGCAGCCTGTCTGAGGAACCTATCAGTATGGAGCCTTGTTCTTTATTTTGTATATTAGGTTTTCTTTATTTATTTGTATGACTTTAACATTGTGGGAAAACCTGTAATTACTGGTTAATAGATATTATATATTACCTATTACATGTACTTCTGCCTCATATCACACATCACATTATTTACATTGTAACTATGGTAGAGGTTTAATAATAGAGTGTGTTTATCTGGTCATTTATTGTAACGTCAATTGCATAGTAATCGTTACATCATACATTTTATAGAATCTTATTCTGAACCCCCATTATCTATCAAGATAGGACAGAGATTTTGAAGCTTTTTATTAATTCTTGAACACTGTATACACAGATACACTTACTACAATACCTACTACTGCCCCCTGTGTACAAAAATATAACTACTATAATACTGTCTACTATGTACAAGAATATAACTACTATAATACTGCTCCTATGTACAAGAATATAACTACTATAATACTGCTCCTATGTACAAGAATATAACTACTATAATACTGCTCCTATGTACTAGAATATAACTACTATAATACTGCTCCTATGTACAAGAATATAACTACTATAATACTGCTCCTATGTACAAGAATATAACTACTATAATACTGCCCCTATGTACAAGAATATAACTACTATAATACTGCCTCCTATGTACAAGAATATAACTACTATAATACTGTCTACTATGTACAAGAATATAACTACTATAATACTGCTCCTATGTACAAGAATATAACTACTATAATACTGCTCCTATGTACAAGAATATAACTACTATAATACTGCTCCTATGTACTAGAATATAACTACTATAATACTGCTCCTATGTACAAGAATATAACTACTATAATACTGCTCCTATGTACAAGAATATAACTACTATAATACTACCTCCTATGTACAAGAATATAACTACTATAATACTGCCCCTATGTACAAGAATATAACTACTATAATACTGCCCCTATGTACAAGAATATAACTACTATAATACTGCTCCTATGTACAAGAATATAACTACTATAATACTGCTCCTATGTACAAGAATATAACTACTATAATACTGCCTCCTATGTACAAGAATATAACTACTATAATACTGCTCCTATGTACAAGAATATAACTACTATAATACTGCTCCTATGTACAAGAATATAACTACTATAATACTACCTCCTATGTACAAGAATATAACTACTATAATACTGCTCCTATGTACAAGAATATAACTACTATAATACTACCTCCTATGTACAAGAATATAACTACTATAATACTGCTCCTATGTACAAGAATATAACTACTATAATACTGCTCCTATGTACAAGAATATAACTACTATAATACTGCCTCCTATGTACAAGAATATAACTACTATAATACTGCTCCTATGTACAAGAATATAACTACTATAATACTGCTCCTATGTACAAGAATATAACTACTATAATACTGCTCCTATGTACAAGAATATAACTACTATAATACTGCTCCTATGTACAAGAATATAACTACTATAATACTGCTCCTATGTACAAGAATATCCGGTGTTTCAGGATTAGTGAGGGTTTGGACCATTAGAACTTGGACTTTGTGGGTTTCAGACGTTTGGACTGTTGCTGTCTTTCACATGGTTCGAATCACTATTGATCCAGAGTACAACATGGCGGCTGACACGGTGTATATAAAACTTTATTTTTTTTTTCCTCTTGCACTTCTGTGGAAACTTTAACAATCAGATATGATGATGAAAAGAATCGTCTGGTTAATAAGTCTGTAATTAATCAGGGCAGAGAATATTCGATGGGATTTTTATGAAAAGACTTACCATTATTATCCGCAGCTCGAGTGCCTGAAATCAGTGGAATGTTCTGTGTCTGATTAAATGTAATCACTCAAGGTCTCTGAAGAGCCAGTATTTGCTTTGCCATTAAAACCTGTTTATTATCAGTAGAAGTAACTTGTGGAGGCAGCTGTGATCACAAGCAAATGCAGAATGATTCTCTATACAGGAGTGAGAAGGTTAATGCACTCTACTGTGCTTGATAATAGAGACAAAGTATTATAATTGTTGTTAATTTGGTCGACACACAGATCTACCCAGCATGCTCTCTGCTTGAGTCCTTAGATCAGTACTCTCAAAGGATTAAGAGGAAAGTGGTGTTAAAGTGTTATTCCACCTTATCACAGTTTGGCTCTATACAGTCGAGTAACTTTGTAAATACTTCACCTTGTTTTACTGTATTTGGACTTTTTGAGTTGTACAAGCATAAAAGTATACTGCTCATATGTACAAGAATATAACTACTATAATACTGCTCCTATGTACAAGAATATAACTACTATAATAATGCCCCCTATGTACAAGAATATAACTACTATAATACTGCTTCTATGTACAAGAATATAACTACTATAATACTACCTCCTATGTACAAGAACATAACTACTATAATACTGCCCCTATATACAAGAATATAAATGCTATAATACTGCTCATATGTACAAGAATATAACTACTATAATACTGCTCCTATGTACAAGAATATAACTACTATAATACTGCATCTATGTACAAGAATATAACTACTATAATACTGCTCCTATGTACAAGAATATAACTACTATAATACTGCTCCTATGTACAAGAATATAACTACTATAATAATGCCCCCTATGTACAAGAATATAACTACTATAATACTGCTTCTATGTACAAGAATATAACTACTATAATACTACCTCCTATGTACAAGAACATAACTACTATAATACTGCCCCTATATACAAGAATATAACTGCTATAATACTGCTCATATGTACAAGAATATAACTACTATAATACTGCTCCTATGTACAAGAATATAACTACTATAATACTGCCCCCTATGTACAAGAATATAACTACTGTAATACTGCCCCTATGTACAAGAATATAACTACTATAATACTGCTCCTATGTACAAGAATATAACTACAATACTGCTCCTATGTACAAGAATATAACTACTATAATACTGCCCCCTATATACAAGAATATAACTACTATAATACTGCCCCTATGTACAAGAATATAACTACTATAATACTGCTCCTATGTACAAGAATATAACTACTATAATACTGCTCCTATGTACAAGAATATAACTACTATAATACTGCTATGTGCAAGAATATAACTACTATAATACCATCTCCTATGTACAAGAATATAACTACTATAATACTGCCCCTATGTACAAGAATATAACTACTATAATACTGCTCCTATGTACAAGAATATAACTACTACATACTGCTCCTATGTACAAGAATATAACTACTATAATACTGCTCCTATGTACAAGAATATAACTACTATAATACTGCCCCTATGTACAAGAATATAACTACTATAATACTACTCCTATGTACAAGAATATAACTACTATAATACTGCCCCCTATGTACAAGAATATAACTACTATAATACTGCTCCTATGTACAAGAATATAACTACTATAATACTGCCTCCTATGTACAAGAATATAACTACTATAATACTGCTCCTATGTACAAGAATATAACTACTATAATACTACTCCTATATACAAGAATATAACTGCTATAATACTGCTCATATGTACAAGAATATAACTACTATAATACTGCTCCTATGTACAAGAATATAACTACTATAATACTGCATCTATGTACAAGAATATAACTACTATAATACTGCCCCCTATATACAAGAATATAACTACTATAATACTGCTCCTATGTACAAGAATATAACTACTACATACTGCTCCTATGTACAAGAATATAACTACTATAATACTACTCCTATGTACAAGAATATAACTACTATAATACTGCCCCCTATGTACAAGAATATAACTACTATAATACTACCTCCTATGTACAAGAATATAACTACTATAATACTGCCCCCTATGTACAAGAATATAACTACTATAATACGTCTCCTATGTACAAGAATATAACTACTATAATACGTCTCCTATGTACAAGAATATAACTACTATAATACTACTCCTATGTACAAGAATATAACTACTATAATACTGCCCCCTATGTACAAGAATATAACTGCTATAATACTGCTCCTATGTACAAGAATATAACTACAATACTGCTCCTATGTACAAGAATATAACTACTATAATACTGCCTCCTATGTACAAGAATATAACTACTATAATACTGCTCCTATGTACAAGAATATAACTACTATAATACTGCTCCTATGTACAAGAATATAACTACTATAATACTGCCCCCTATGTACAAGAATATAACTACTACATACTGCTCCTATGTACAAGAATATAACTACTATAATACTGCTCCTATGTACAAGAATATAACTACTATAATACTGCCCCTATGTACAAGAATATAACTACTATAATACTACTCCTATGTACAAGAATATAACTACTATAATACTGCTCCTATGTACAAGAATATAACTACTACATACTGCTCCTATGTACAAGAATATAACTACTATAATACTGCTCCTATGTACAAGAATATAACTACTATAATACTGCCCCTATGTACAAGAATATAACTACTATAATACTGCTCCTATGTACAAGAATATAACTACTATAATACTGCTCCTATGTACAAGAATATAACTACTACATACTGCTCCTATGTACAAGAATATAACTACTATAATACTGCTCCTATGTACAAGAATATAACTACTATAATACTACTCCTATATACAAGAATATAACTACTATAATACTGCCCCTATGTACAAGAATATAACTACTATAATACTGCTCCTATGTACAAGAATATAACTACTATAATACCACCTCCTATGTACAAGAATATAACTACTATAATACTGCTCCTATGTACAAGAATATAACTACTATAATACTGCCCCTATGTACAAGAATATAACTACTATAATACTGCCCCTATGTACAAGAATATAACTACTATAATACTGCTCCTATGTACAAGAATATAACTACTATAATACTGCTCCTATGTACAAGAATATAACTACTATAATACTGCTCCTATGTACAAGAATATAACTACTATAATACTGCTCCTATGTACAAGAATATAACTACTATAATACTGCCCCTATGTACAAGAATATAACTACTATAATACTGCTCCTATGTACAAGAATATAACTACTATAATACTACTCCATGTACAAGAATATAACTACTATAATACTGCTCCTATGTACAAGGATATAACTACTATAATACTACTCCTATGTACAAGAATATAACTACTATAATACTGCTCCTATGTACAAGAATATAACTACTATAATACTGCCTCCTATGTACAAGAATATAACTACTATAATACTGCTCCTATGTACAAGAATATAACCACTATAATACTACTCCTATGTATAAGAATATAACTACTATAATACTGTCCCTATGTACAAGAATATAACTACTATAATACTGCTCCTATGTACAAGAATATAACTACTATAATACTGCTCCTATGTACAAGAATATAACTACTATAATACTGCCCCTATGTACAAGAATATAACTACTATAATACTGCTCCTATGTACAAGAATATAACTACTATAATACTGCTATGTACAAGAATATAACTACTATAATACTGCTCCTATGTACAAGAATATAACCACTATAATACTACCTCCTATGTACAAGAATATAACTACTATAATACTGCTCCTATGTACAAGAATATAACTACTATAATACTGCTCCTATGTACAAGAATATAACTACTATAATACTACCTCCTATGTACAAGAATATAACCACTATAATACTACTCCTATGTACAAGAATATAACCACTATAATACTACCTCCTATGTACAAGAATATAACTACTATAATACTGCTCCTATGTACAAGAATATAACTACTATAATACTGCTCCTATGTACAAGAATATAACTATATTTTTTGACCACCTGTTTTTTTTTTTAAAAAAAAAATTTTTTTTATTGTTTTTTTTTTTAATGTTTAAAAAAAAAAAAAGAAAAAAAAAAAAATTTTTTTTTTTTAAGGGTTTTAAAAGGGGGGGGGGATTATAAAATATAATATTATTTTATATATTGAGGGGGGGGGGGGGGTGGTGGTGGGGGCTTGGGGGGGGGGGGGGGGGGAAAAAAAAAAAAAAAAAAAGGGGGGGGGGGGGGGGGGAGAAAAAAAAAAAAGAGGGGGGGGGGGGGGGTGCGGGTGAGAAGAGTCACTGCAGAGGCTGGGGGGAGACTCCGGTAATAGAAAGAGGAATGGAAAGATGGAGAGTAATAAAAGACCTTCCAGAGCACCTGATGGTTTTTGGTCAGGTGGTCAAAGCCCAATGCGGCCGCTGACGTCATCTGTTCAATCTTGAGCTTGTGTAACATTAATAGATTCAGAATTCTATGCAGCGTACAGATGTTAATAAGCTTGTTTATTTGCTTTGTTTCCCTCTCTATCAGAGCTCACACGTGTTGAGCGGTGATATTGCGTAGGTGTATAGATGAGTCCTTGATTTCTTTGCTTTGTTTTGAGTCTACTCATAGTATTTGCTTCCGTTGCGAGGCGTCTTTCTGTTCTATTCCTGGCTTTTCTTTATGTTCTGTGTTCTCTTGGTTTAGGTGGGATAAAGTGCCCCGTGTGCAGCTTTGTCTACGGCACCAAATGGGAATTCAACAGACATCTGAAGAACAAGCACGGCCTCAAACTGGTGGAGAACGACAAAGACGCAGGGTGGGAGGTAAGAGCTGGGCAGGAATGGCTTGTGACACGAGCCAATAAGTGTGCGCCAATGATTATGACACCAATGATATGAAGAACAATACTTGTCATATATTAGTGATTAGTAAAACTGGTGAGTATATGGGTATGTTCACACGGCGGAATTCGCCACGGATATGGGGGCGGATTTCGCTGCCGAATCTGGGGCAGATTCCGTTCGGAATCCTCCTCCCATTGTTTTCAATGGGAGGTAGAGATCGCAGCAGGACACGGAAAAAAGAAGCATCCTGCTCGATCTTGCCACGGATTCCGCAGCTGATTCAGTCACGTAGTCCGTGGCTTGAGACACCCCGCTGATTAGGCCCATTCATCTGGGCCTAATCAGCAGCGGAAGCTGCAACGGAATGCCGATGCACTGCATCAACATCCCGTTGCGGGTAGCCCGGCCGGCGAAAATTCCAGTGGCGGAAATTCCTCTTCATTTTCCTACATGTGAACATACCCTTAAAGGGTTTATTCAGCTTCCAAAAATTATCTGCAAATACATCAACAGCAGTGCTAAACCCTCACTGTTCTTTTGTGCACCCTTTGCTTGGCTTTATTTTACTTGCTGCTCCTTGTATCTTTGTTATTGACATGCAGTGAATCTGTGGACAAACTACATTTCCCATGATTCAGCTGCCTCACTCTCTGTATACCCCTCTCTTGTCCACTCTCCCCTGCATTCAAATCACAGGGAATAAATCGTTTCCAAATCTGAAGGTCACTGTGCTGTGGTGATGTTTCATTTGCTGTCTGAACAGCTCACAGGGAGGGGTATTGAGTTTGCAAACGAAACATCACAGCTGAGACCAATGACCTGAAATATATCAGGTAAATGGTGCTGAATTTAAACAGGATATAAATTAGGAAGTGTTTTGTATTGATACATCCTATTATTTGGCCCGTATTGTTTAAAAACTGGACAACCCCCTTAAGGATTTTTCATCCAATAGTTGGAGAGGTTTCAAAGGTTCAGCCAGACGATGGCAACATCAGTAACTATAATACAATTCTGCTAGTAGTTACTAGTAGAGACCATCAACAGGTTTCAGACCCCCCCCCACTGATCACATATTCATGAATATCATAAAGATAGACCATCAAGAAAATCCCAGAAAACCCCATATATATAATTTCAGACCAAAAAGACATGTCGCACACAGATCTACCTAACCATCTGATAATCCGAAATAGATCTTTAATATCTCCGAAATAAATAAATGTTACTCTAAAAGAGCAATAAAATATGCTAAAATAAAAAGGGTACAATATAGAAACACTTTCAGATGCAGTAATTTAATGTAAAGGGGGCCTCTAGTGTTAAAGGGGTTCTGGCATGTCACAAATCGGTCTAATAAAAGCTAAAATATATATCTCACTCGCTGCCAAGCAAATCTGTCAGGGATCAGTACGCCCTACTCGCCACACACACGCACGTATGAGCCTGGATGCGACCTTAACAGGGAAGTCTACTTCCTCACTCCCTTCCAACTTACCCTTCACCCTAGGCTACACAGGATTGAAGCGATTTTGTACAATCACACATCTACACAAATAGCTGCCACCACCTGTTACTTTAGGCAGTGCTGGGTTCATAGGTTAGTGTCACCAGACCCAGCATATCACCCCAGCCCTGCAGATAGATAGGTTAGTGTCACCAGAACCAGCATATCACCCCAGCCCTGCAGATAGATAGGTTATGGTCACCAGAACCAGCATATCACCCCAGCCCTGAAGATAGATAGGTTAGCGTCACCAGAACCAGCATATCACCCCAGTCCTGCAGATAGGTTAGTGTCACCAGACCCAACATATCACCCCAGCCCTGCAGATAGATAGGTTAGTGTCACCAGACCCAACATATCACCCCAGCCCTGCAGATAGATAGGTTAGTGTCACCAGACCCAACATATCACCCCAGCCCTGCAGATAGATAGGTTAGTGTCACCAAACCCAACATATCACCCCAGCCCTGCAGATAGATAGGTTAGTGTCACCAGACCCAGCATATCACCCCAGCCCTGCAGATAGATAGGTTAGTGTCACCAGAACCAGCATATCACCCCAGCCCTGCAGATAGATAGGTTATGGTCACCAGAACCAGCATATCACCCCAGCCCTGAAGATAGATAGGTTAGCGTCACCAGAACCAGCATATCACCCCAGTCCTGCAGATAGGTTAGTGTCACCAGACCCAACATATCACCCCAGCCCTGCAGATAGATAGGTTAGTGTCACCAGACCCAACATATCACCCCAGCCCTGCAGATAGATAGGTTAGTGTCACCAGACCCAACATATCACCCCAGCCCTGCAGATAGATAGGTTAGTGTCACCAGAACCAGCATATCACCCCAGCCCTGCAGATAGATAGGTTATGGTCACCAGAACCAGCATATCACCCCAGCCCTGAAGATAGATAGGTTAGCGTCACCAGAACCAGCATATCACCCCAGTCCTGCAGATAGGTTAGTGTCACCAGACCCAACATATCACCCCAGCCCTGCAGATAGATAGGTTAGTGTCACCAGACCCAACATATCACCCCAGCCCTGCAGATAGATAGGTTAGTGTCACCAGACCCAACATATCACCCCAGCCCTGCAGATAGATAGGTTAGTGTCACCAAACCCAACATATCACCCCAGCCCTGCAGATAGATAGGTTAGTGTCACCAGACCCAGCATATCACCCCAGCCCTGCAGATAGATAGGTTAGTGTCACCAGAACCAGCATATCACCCCAGCCCTGCAGATAGATAGGTTATGGTCACCAGAACCAGCATATCACCCCAGCCCTGAAGATAGATAGGTTAGCGTCACCAGAACCAGCATATCACCCCAGTCCTGCAGATAGGTTAGTGTCACCAGACCCAACATATCACCCCAGCCCTGCAGATAGATAGGTTAGTGTCACCAGACCCAACATATCACCCCAGCCCTGCAGATAGATAGGTTAGTGTCACCAGACCCAACATATCACCCCAGCCCTGCAGATAGATAGGTTAGTGTCACCAAACCCAACATATCACCCCAGCCCTGCAGATAGATAGGTTAGTGTCACCAGACCCAGCATATCACCCCAGCCCTGCAGATAGATAGGTTAGTGTCACCAGACCCAGCATATCACCCCAGCCCTGCAGATAGGTAGGTTAGTGTCACCAGACCCAGCATATCACACCAGCCCTGCAGATAGATAGGTTAGTGTCACCAGAACCAGCATATCACCCCAGCCCTGCAGATAGATAGGTTAGTGTCACCAGACCCAGCATATCCCCCCAGCCCTGCAGATAGATAGGTTAGTGTCACCAGACCCAGCATATCACCCCAGCCCTGCAGATAGATAGGTTAGTGTCACCAGACCCAGCATATCACCCCAGCCCTGCAGATAGATAGGTTAGTGTCACCAGAACCAGCATATCACCCCAGTCCTGCAGATAGATAGGTTAGTGTCACCAGAACCAGCATATCACCCCAGCCCTGCAGATAGATAGGTTAGTGTCACCAGAACCAGCATATCACCCCAGCCCTGCAGATAGATAGGTTAGCGTCACCAGAACCAGCATATCACCCCAGCCCTGAAGATAGATAGGTTAGCGTCACCAGAACCAGCATATCACCCCAGTCCTGCAGATAGATAGGTTAGTGTCACCAGAACCAGCATATCACCCCAGCCCTGCAGATAGATAGGTTAGTGTCACCAGACCCAACATATCACCCCAGCCCTGCAGATAGATAGGTTAGTGTCACCAGACCCAACATATCACCCCAGCCCTGCAGATAGATAGGTTAGTGTCACCAGACCCAACATATCACCCCAGCCCTGCAGATAGATAGGTTAGTGTCACCAGACCCAACATATCACCCCAGCCCTGCAGATAGATAGGTTAGTGTCACCAGACCCAGCATATCACCCCAGCCCTGCAGATAGATAGGTTAGTGTCACCAGAACCAGCATATCACCCCAGCCCTGCAGATAGATAGGTTATGGTCACCAGAACCAGCATATCACCCCAGTCCTGCAGATAGATAGGTTAGCGTCACCAGACCCAACATATCACCCCAGCCCTGCAGATAGATAGGTTAGCGTCACCAGACCCAACATATCACCCCAGCCCTGCAGATAGATAGGTTAGTGTCACCAGACCCAACATATCACCCCAGCCCTGCAGATAGATAGGTTAGTGTCACCAGACCCAACATATCACCCCAGCCCTGCAGATAGATAGGTTAGTGTCACCAGAACCAGCATATCACCCCAGCCCTGCAGATAGATAGGTTAGTGTCACCAGAACCAGCATATCACCCCAGCCCTGCAGATAGATAGGTTAGTGTCACCAGAACCAGCATATCACCCCAGCCCTGCAGATAGATAGGTTAGTGTCACCAGACCCAGCATATCCCCCCAGCCCTGCAGATAGATAGGTTAGTGTCACCAGACCCAGCATATCACCCCAGCCCTGCAGATAGATAGGTTAGTGTCACCAGAACCAGCATATCACCCCAGCCCTGCAGATAGATAGGTTACTGTCACCAGACCCAGCATATCACCCCAGCCCTGCAGATAGATAGGTTAGTGTCACCAGAACCAGCATATCACCCCAGCCCTGCAGATAGATAGGTTAGTGTCACCAGAACCAGCATATCACCCCAGCCCTGCAGATAGATAGGTTAGTGTCACCAGAATCAAACAGTTTTCTCCCTTTGTGAATCTCTGTCTCCATTGCAGAGATACTGCCAGTTTTTCAGTACGCAAATAAGCTCTTTGGAGCAATGGCAGCATTCTTGTTGCTCCAAAGAAATTATTTGCATTTTATAAAAATGGTAATATCTCAGCAACGGAGGCAGCGATTCACAAGGGGAGAATACTATATGATTCCGGTGACACTAACCTATCTATCTGCAGGGCTGGGGTGATATGCGGGTTCTGGTGACACTAACCTATCTATCTGCAGGGCTGGGGTGATATGCTGGGTCTGGTGACACTAACCTATCTATCTGCAGGGCTGGGGTGATATACTGGGGTCTGGTGACACTAACCTATCTATCTGCAGGGCTGGGGTAATATGCTGGTTCTGGTGACGCTAACCTATCTATCTGCAGGGCTGGGGTGATATGCTGGTTCTGGTGACACTAACCTATCTATCTGCAGGACTGGGGTGATATGCTGGGTCTGGTGACACTAACCTATCTATCTGCAGGGCTGGGGTGATATGCTGGTTCTGGTGACACTAACCTATCTATCTGCAGGACTGGGGTGATACGCTGGTTCTGGTGACGCTAACCTATCTATCTGCAGGGCTGGGGTGATATGCTGGTTCTGGTGACACTAACCTATCTATCTGCAGGACTGGGGTGATATGCTGGTTCTGGTGACACTAACCTATCTATCTGCAGGGCTGGGGTGATATGCTGGGTCTGGTGACACTAACCTATCTATCTGCAGGACTGGGGTGATATGCTGGTTCTGGTGACCCTAACCTATCTATCTGCAGGCTGGGGTGATATGCTGGGGTCTGGTGACACTAACCTATCTATCTGCAGGGCTGGGGTGATATGCTGGTTCTGGTGACCCTAACCTATCTATCTGCAGGCTGGGGTGATATGCTGGGGTCTGGGGACAGTAACCTATCTATCTGCAGGGCTGGGGTGATACGCTGGTTCTGGTGACACTAACCTATCTATCTGCAGGGCTGGGGTGATATGCTGGTTCTGGTGACACTAACCTATCTATCTGCAGGGCCGGGGTGATATGCTGGTTCTGGTGACACTAACCTATCTATCTGCAGGGCTCGGGCGATATGCTGGTTCTGGTGACCCTAACCTATCTATCTGCGGGGCTGGGGTGATATGCTGGTTCTGGTGACACTAACCTATCTATCTGCAGGCTGGGGTGATGTGCTGGGTCTGATGTTACACTCCTTTTAAGTACAGACTAGTTACTTTTCTATTCTATAGTTCCCTTTTAAATTTAGTCTTCAGTGTTATATGTACAAGGCCTGGTTTTCTTCCATGAGATGTACTTTCTCTGCCGACTTCTTCCCCTCTCATTATATTTGCACCACTTCTATGCCCATTTTTCTCCGACTCTGAGCTCTACATCAGACACTTGAACATTGATTTTTTTTTTTTCCCTTCCCCTTCCATCTTGAATACAGATTCTAAAAATCATTATTATCCTGCAGCCGCTAGTTACATTGTAATTGTCACAGATGAAAAATGCAGATCAGATAAGGGGTATCTCCGATCCCGGGGAATGTGACATTTCAGGTTTGATGGCCCGGACTCTCTGATTTAACTGTCTCGCTGATTTATTGAAGACGATTTTAAGCCGCCGTTGGCCTTTGGAGACAGATTCTGCATTTCCTATCTGATGAACATGCAATACGTTTCTTCATTCTTAAATGTCTACAGGTTTTGTTTTTTTTTTTTTTTGATCGGAGTAATGAGTAAACATCCATGCGGCTTGTGGAACATGTAAGCGTGTCCCTGGTGTTTTGGCGCGCTGTGGCCGATCGGAACAGGGCAGGTGATAAATGTACGACTTGTCAGGGGTTTGTCAGATAATCTCTCGGCAGTCGGTGGTATCTAGGAAGAGTGATTAATTCGCAGACGGTGCCAGAAGTAAATAGAGCATCAACAGCGTTCTGTGTCTTTCATCTAATGTGCCTCTCCTCCTCAGGAACGGGCGGATATTGACGGAACATTTGGCGGTTCTCCCAAGGTGTTCCCTGTATCAGTCAGGATTACATCTCAAAGCTTGTGTCTGCTGCCTTTATAGACAGATTCAGTTAGACCAAGAGGGAAGCCTAAAAATATTTAAAGGAGACCTATCTGATTAATTTTTATATATATATTTTATTTTATTTATTTTTTATATTTTTATAATATTTTTTTTATAAATGGTCCTTTTAGCGCTCAGTACAAATTTGAAAACCATTTTTTAATACCTTATTCCTGCGCCGCGATATGAGCCCTGGAAGTTTAACGTGACAGACATTTTTCATTTTTGCGTTTTTTTGTTTTTTTTACTCCCATAACTTTCTCATGTTTCCATTTGCGTAGTCATATGAGGGCTTTAGTTTTGCAAGACAAGTTGTACTTTAAAATGGTACAATTTATTATTCTGTACAATGTACTGGGAAGGAGGAAAAAATTCAGAATGAGGTGGAATTGGGGGGAAAAAAATTGCAGAATGGCCGTATTTTTTTTTTTTTTTTTACGGGTTTTGTTTTTACGGCTTCCACTTTTGTGGTAAAAAATACTATGTCCGCTTTAGTCTATGGGTTGATACGATCATGGTGATACCAAATTTATATAGATTTTTTCATGTTTTAATAACTTTACAAACAATCCAAAATTTGGAAAAACAAAAAATTTCTTTGAATCTCCATATTCTGACACCTGTAACTTTTTTTTATATTTCAGTGTACGGAGCCATGTAAGGTGTCTTTTTTTTTTGCGGGATGTTATGTAGTTTTTATTGATACCATCTCGGGGAATGTATGATGCTTTGCTCACTTTTTATTTAATTTTTTTCAGGCAAGCAAATCGGCTAAAAAATGGCAATTCAGCCATTTAGATTTTTTTTCCTGCTACGGCGTTGACTGTACAGGACAAATGTTTTTTTATATTTTAATAGCTTGGACATTTTCAGAGTTAGGGATGCTTCATGTGTTTGTTTTCTTCTATTTGGTCATAATTATAAGTGATCTAGGAAAAGGGGGGTATTTTAAAGGGGGTATTTTTAGGGGTTTTTTTTTTTTTTTTTTTTGCCCCCAAGGTGTTTTGAACATGTGATCTTCAGATCGCTTGTACCATAGACTGTAATATTAAAGTATTGACTTCCCTAGTAACAGTACTATGGCAGGGCTGGGAGCATTAAGAAGGCTCCTGGCTGCCATGGTATTGGGACAGCTCCCACGATCGCGCTGCAGGGGGGGCCGTCCTGTTACCAAACATAATAGGGGAAGTGAAAGTAACCACGGCATCTGAGTGGTTAAGTGCCGTGATATTGATGGAGGTGTTTGATATAAATTCTGGAGGTTTTTCAGGACTATGTCATTTTGCTTAGATACATTGCCACTAATTTCCCATCTTCTCCACCCAGTCTACAGTTTGAAGGGATTGGATAGTGAGCTTAATTGATACCAATTAATTAGAGTCCAAAGGCCATGTGTTCTACATGTAGTTTACTACTTGGTAAACCTTTCACCACTTCCTCCAACTCCAACTGTGGATCCTTCAGTATGCTCCACTGATGCTGACACAGTTGGCCTTTTTTTTTCTAGCCCCCACCATAACTGAGCAATCAGAGCAATCTTTTCCATCTCGGGACCGCCCACTTGACAATAGAGAGCCTAATTAGCATATTTGTTGATGAAACCAACAGCACTGATTGCTCAGGAATGGTGGGGGCTAGAGAAAATATTCTAACTATGCCAGAATCAGTGGAGCGGCGACTATTAAAGGATACAATGAGTTGGAGTTGGTGGAAGTGGAAAAAGGTTTAAAGGGGTGATTCACTTTGGACTGTCCCTACTTGTTAGAAGGGTCACTTCTCACTATACCGATCATGAGTAAAATTTCCCAGCGATCAGCTGTAATCTGTGACCAGTTCGGGCTAAATGGTCTATGTATCGCCCAGTTTTAGTAGCCCAAACACAGCTCAGCTAAGTTGAATTGACTCGACGAGTTCTGTTCAGCTGAGCTACATTCAGTCCGGTTAATCCGGCCGATACACAGGGGGTAGATCTGTGACATGTCTAGTGCAGGACCTGAGAGGGAGGAGCATGACACATGGATTCCAAGAACACAAGTTAGAAGCGCTGTGCATGCTCCGCCCCCTCCGGTCCTGCACTAGACAGAACACATTGTATCTATTTGGTGTGGAGCATTCTTTTCAGTAATATTGTTAATTCCCTGTAATGTGTTTTCTCCCTAGAAGTGATTGTACTTGTGTGTTGTGTACTTATTAATTGTAGTAATTGTCGATACCGTAAGTACAGTCGCCCTACAAACTACAGACAAATGGCGATCCCCCCCGCAGACTCTTTACATTGTCCTCTCTGCAGCACATCTCATCTTCTCTCCTTTTCTTATTGTGCGGGGTTTAGCAGTCGGATGTGACCGAGGAGGTCTCTACCCAGTTCCTTCATATCACTGAAGCCGAAGCAGATGTTCAGGGAACGCAGACAGCTGTTGCCGCTCTCCAGGATCTCCGCTATACCTCGGAAACTAGTAAGTGGAGCGTGAAGTTCTGTCTTCCTGGGAAGACGAATGAATACTAAAGAGCCAGCAAGTAAATAATAATGTTGCTGGATTTTTATTATCAATCTGTTTATATTAAGCGGCATCTACTGAGTGTGGCGGGCGTACAGAGGGAGGATTTATTGGTTTGTTCTAGCAAAGAAGGATTTGTGTGTCTGCGGTGTCGCAAGCATTTAAAGGGGTTGTTCAGGGTAGGAGGCTCCGATCCTCAGTTCCAGCATTGGGTCCCCCATTCCATTATACAGTCTGGGCCCGAATTGAAGAAGCTCAGTGGCCAATCACTGGCCTTAGTAGTCACATGCTGGGTTCTAGCAGTGACATCACCACTACTTCACTAGTTCTGTGGGCTGTTTGTCTGGTGCCAGAAAGTGCTCATAATGGTATCAGATAATAAAATAAGTCGTAGTCACATCCCCATTTCCCTGCTGCTCGACACCTCCATTTTCATCTCCAGGCTCTACTTCCTGGTCCCTCTCGCTACACAGGAAGTGATCGCTCCACTGATCAGTGGCTGCAATGTCTGATGTAGGTCACTTCTCTGGCCAGTGATTGGTTGAGTGCTCTTTTTCATGTGTATTGAGGACCCAGGAAGCAGCAGATCAGGAGCGGCAGGGGATTAGTATGGAGAGTCTTACTTATTTTGCACCATTTTGGGCAATTTTTAAAGGAGCTGTATACAAATAATTTCTCTTCATCAAAAAACATTACAGTTTAGTACTCTGGATAAGTACTCGTCAGGAGTCGGCTTAAAGGCATTGTCTCATAAGGAAAACCTCTGTTTCTGGGCACATGGATGTCTTGGAGAGGGTACATTCTAGTGGCTCCCTTTTATGAGTCAGAATGGAGAGAAACCCTATAGAAGCGTCTGCCATTTTGGTGGACTTGTCCCATCCTTGCCTTATACTACGTTTCACTGTACGCATGTACGGGTGTCCACTTTTTACCTTTAGTGCAAATTTGGTTAAGAACATTCAATATCTAATGAAACCAATTCAATATGGTAATGAAACTTGCTAGCAAAACCCTTGACAGGCAGTCCACAACACAGCCAATGGGTGCCTGCAGATAATCCCATATAGGATAGATAGCATATTCAAGTTTGTGTTATCATATCACGTTTAACAATTTTTGGTGCCCCAAACAACACCACATTCTGAAATGTTAGGTGCCCTTTCATTTGGAAGATCCTGTCTGGATGAGTGAGGAACTTTCCAGAACTTCAGATTGTTGTGAAATTGCCACTTAAGCGTTTTCCAAGCTTGAGAGTCTTCCTGTTTTAAGCAATGTCTTAATATGCAGCAGGTAATTGTCAGGATTAAAAGACAACAAGCTACCTGTAATACAACAACACACCGTTTTGCAAAATATAAGGCCTACCTCAAGGTATTCAGCAGAGCCAGCCGCAAGGCAGGATGGACTTGACTGCTTGGGATCCAGGTTGCAACTAAGGAACAATGTATCAGATAGATGGTGTACTTGCTGAATAAGGACTAAACCATAAAACTTATGGCAAGCACAGAGAAAAATACACAAGCCAGGGTCAAAACCAGGAGAGGACGGGAGTAGCCAAAATGACAGCAGAAGAATACCAGAGTACAAAGCCAGGGTCGAGTGCAGAAAGTCACGGATAGAACCAAATCAGCAAGAAACAGGGTAATCAGGAGAGTAAACCAATATCAGGAACCAGGGGGTCAATAGAAAACAGGATAAATGTTGAGAACACAGAGCCAGAAAACTAACGTAATCACAGGCAGAGGAGAAGTGGCAGAAATAGGTTTAGGATTGGACCATGAGGCAGCAGTGTGATTGGCTCTGCATTATGAGTGGTTGAGCAGACCCAGCCAGAGTTTGACTGATAAGCATGGCAACCTTAAAGCAACTACTACAAAGACACTGAAGGGAACGATGGCTGCAAGAAAGAGAGGCAAGCGCACAGATATTGAGATTCCTAACACATAGCTAGTCAAACAAAAGTTTGATAAATTGACTGATCTCTGAGATTACACTTGGATTTACTGCTGCGAGAGGGGTAGGGAGACCTGTTATAAAATTATATTTTATTGTAAATGGTGTAATCACATATACAGGGAAGGAAGCAAATGCTTTCCTATCACAGCTAGTCAGATGTCCTTACAGATAACAGTTGCACGGTAGCAGAGCTACAATTTATGGGTGCATTGTGTCTGCACCATGGTAACGCTGATTTGTGCTAATGCGGTAAGTTCACCTGGAGGCCCATGCTGCTTTATTACAAACTTAGCTCTACTACATCTCCCTAATGCGCCTCTCCCTCTCTGTTCATCCACTACAATGCATACGGAGATGCCTCCTAATTTCTGAACATTATTTAGTTTCATCTCCCCAAATTACTCTGCAGAAGCTTTGCTTTGTTTATCAGAAGAGCTGCAGATGGTCACACAGATGGCGGCCTTAGAGGAAGCGTACACAGCGTTAGCGAGAAAAAAAAAAAAAACGAAAAGACAATATTCTGAAAGCTCCTCAGAACACAACCCTTTCATATAATAGAAAGTCAACTTGACTTGTTTAATTTCCTGCTCATTAATTATGGATATCTAATATTTTCCGTACAGCCGCACGGATTTACAGCTTCATCCACTTTGGCAATCATATTTTTCGTGAAAGTTGTAAAAGGGCACAGAGAACATTACCAAACCTTATTACTGCGTCTTCAGATAACTTGTACTTTATTGATTTTCTCTTAAGGTGAGAAGCTCGACCCCACGGCTGTAAACATTCTCCAGCAGATCATCGAGTTGGGGACGGAATCCCATGACGCCGTCGCCTCGGTGGTTGCCATGGCTCCTGGCACTGTAACGGTGGTGGAACAGGTGAGGACATTGTTTACACCTCGTGTGCTCTGCATTAAGTTGACATCTTTCCTTTTTTGTAGCATAGTAACTGTAGTGGAAAGAATCCAGATACGTACTGCTTTTACTGGAATTTTTTAGTTTGATTTAACAAATGCATTTTTAAATTCTGAGTTAAAGGGGTCCGACGCTCGGACCCTTCACAGATCAGATGTTGCAGCAGCCTCTAGATTCCAGAAGTTGCTACTATATGGGCAGCGCAGGCAGCACCGATACTATTTAAGTGGTAGGATCAGCGCTGCAGTTCCCCGGGAGCACCACTATGCGGTGGATGGGGCTGCTGAGCTGCTCCTATTACTTTAATGCAAGCAATGCTGCAAACGTGGTCCATCCACTATAAAAGCTCTATGAAGAGTCATCGTTTCTGGAGGTCCATAAATTATACGAACACTTTCAACATGAAAAAAAAAAAGTGTAAGGTCCTCTTTAAAAAGTTGCCGTAAGCTACAGCCTTAGTTCTCCACTTTCTTATTCGGTCCCTGCTCTGCCCCCCAATCTTGCTCCTAGTTTCAGACCTTTCTCTTGTGGGCAGGTCTCTCCTAATAACATATGCTAGTCTGTGTGTCCAGGATGATACTGCCCCCTGCAGTCTCTGGGCTCTGTCCTCCCTTTCTAGTATCTTGCCATGTGGTTTAAAACATCCACCATTTCTGCTGCCATCTCTAACACTAAGAGCAGAGAGGGCGAGAGGAGAGAGAGCAAATGACTTCAGCCCTATAGCAGTCAGGTGCTGTCTGCTCTCAGATTTAGAAATATCATGATATCCGGCTATGTACTGGAGTAGCACAGTCTTTACACCAACAAAGTGGTAGAAATTTTTACTGGTAGACTTGCCCACAGATTCCTGCACAAACATGTACATGTAACCTCATCATCAGCAGGGGGAAGACAGCATCTGAGTGGTTTATAAAGAAAAAGGGGTTTTCCTATTTCAACCCCATTTGCTTCCACCCCTAATATACGGCAATTATTGGGGTTCCTATGGGTTATCATGGCAGCCAAGGAAAGTCCGTCGCTCCCCCCATGTTTACTTGGAATTCTTAATAGGATGCCTATCAGTGTTCTGCTGACAGACATAATATATCACAGGATCGGAATATAAGTCTCTTAGAAGAAAAAAAAAAAAAGGATTTAAAAAAAATACAAACCCAGTCTTCCCAATGAAACATTATTTGTTAAAAAAAAAAAAAACATAATGGCCAAAAATATTAAAATATCAAATTATTTAACCTGTATAAAGTGTGTATTTAAAAAAAATGCAGGCTTTGTGTCATTCAGCTTAAAGTTGGTGTTACTTGTCTAAAAATGGATGCACCCCATAATACAAATGGTACCAATGAAAACCTCAAACCATCCTACAAAAACAAGTCCTCACAGATCTCCATTGATGAATATGGCCATAATAATAAGCTATAACTTTCAAAAAGAAATTGACCTTCATTGTTTAGAAGCCGTCAGACCTAAAAATCTATCATTTGTATTGCTGTAACCGTGCCGACCTGCAGAATACGGACAACACATCCTTCATACTGCACGGAGAACACGTTAAGACAGAACCCAGACACTTGTTTTTTTTGCACTTCCTTCCCAGAAAAATTAATGAAAGTTTTTTACTACATTATATGTTCTCCAAAATAGCGTCATTCAACATACAAGTCATCCCAAAAAAAACAAGCACACATAAGAAGATGTCAGCTGAAAAATACAACAGTTAAGATTCTCAAAAATTGGGCATAAAAAGCAAAATAATGGCCAGATTCTGAAACCAAAACTGCGGCGGTAGCACACAAAGCGATACCTCACTGTTACCGATACTGGTGCTGTGTTTGGTTACCGCTGGTGGTGGGGGATTTGGCCACATAACACGATCTACCAGCAGCAGTTCGCCTACTTGCTGACACTTTCCAGGTAGTAGGATATTTTCTGCTGCACTGCATGCTTGTAACAACAATTGTGGGAGGGAACCGAAAAATCGAAAAACCCTAAAAATGATATTTTTTTATGTGAACCCATAAATATATAGGTCGTATTGTACATGCATTGCAGTTCGTTGTTACCGTTCTCGTTACATATGCCGTATATCCTTAAAAGCTCCATCCTCACATCCTTGAAGTCTCCTTGAGGCATTTGTGTTCCTTCCTCCATATACTCTGCTGTTCTGATCAGCATGGTGGGTGTGCCTGAGGGGGAGCGACAAGCGCTCACAGCACTGACATTCTTCACCTTTATTCACATTTCCATCAGTTCCAAGGAAGCAGCTTCCATATTGAAGGAACGTTCTCAGTCTCATCAGGATCAATATTCATTCTAGGGGTGGACTTCATCACCGGCTCTGGATTTCATCTCTGCTGCTGTCTAATACTGAGATATTTTATTACTCTAGATAACAGCTTTCTATTTATAGCAACTCTAAGAAGCCTCATTGTGAGATGTAGCAGAGCTGATAAGTAATTTAATGTATGTACACAGTGACTGCACCAGCAGAATAGTGAGTACAGCTCTGGAGTATAATACAGGATGTAACTCAGGATCAGTACAGGATAAGTAATGTAATGTATGTACACAGTGACTGTACCAGCAGAATAGTGAGCGCAGCTCTGGAGTATAATACAGGATGTAACTCAGGATCAGTACAGGATAAGTAATGTAATGTATGTACACAGTGACTGCACCAGCAGAATAGTGAGTGCAGCTCTGGAGTATAATACAGGATGTAACTCAGGATCAGTACAGGATAAGTAATGTAATGTATGTACACAGTGACTGCACCAGCAGAATAGTGAGCGCAGCTCTGGAGTATAATACAGGATATAACTCAGGATCAGTACAGGATAAGTAATGTAATGTATGTACACAGTGACTGCACCAGCAGAATAGTGAGTGCAGCTCTGGAGTATAATACAGGATGTAACTCAGGATCAGTACAGGATAAGTAATGTAATGTATGTACACAGTGACTGCACCAGCAGAATAGTGAGCGCAGCTCTGGAGTATAATACAGGATATAACTCAGGATCAGTACAGGATAAGTAATGTAATGTATGTACACAGTGACTGCACCAGCAGAATAGTGAGTGCAGCTCTGGAGTATAATACAGGATGTAACTCAGGATCAGTACAGGATAAGTAATGTTATGTATGTACACAGTGACTGTACCAGCAGAATAGTGAGTGCAGCTCTGGAGTATAATACAGGATGTAACTCAGGATCAGTACAGGATAAGTAATGTAATGTATGTACACAGTGACTGCACCAGCAGAATAGTGAGCGCAGCTCTGGAGTATAATACAGGATGTAACTCAGTATCAGTACAGGATAAGTAATGTAATGTATGTACACAGTGACTGCACCAGCAGAATAGTGAGCGCAGCTCTGGAGTATAATACAGGATGTAACTCAGGATCAGTACAGGATAAGTAATGTAATGTATGTACACAGTGACTGCACCAGCAGAATAGTGAGCGCAGCTCTGGAGTATAATACAGGATGTAACTCAGGATCAGTACAGGATAAGTAATGTAATGTATGTACACAGTGACTGCACCAGCAGAATAGTGAGCGCAGCTCTGGAGTATAATACAGGATGTAACTCAGGATCAGTACAGGATAAGTAATGTAATGTATGTACACAGTGACTGCACCAGCAGAATAGTGAGCGCAGCTCTGGAGTATAATACAGGATGTAACTCAGGACCAGTACAGGATAAGTAATGTAATGTATGTACACAGTGACTGCACCAGCAGAATAGTGAGCGCAGCTCTGGAGTATAATACAGGATGTAACTCAGGATCAGTACAGGATAAGTAATGTAATGTATGTACACAGTGACTGCACCAGCAGAATAGTGAGTGCAGCTCTGGAGTATAATACAGGATGTAACTCAGGATCAGTACAGGATAAGTAATGTAATGTATGTACACAGTGACTGTACCAGCAGAATAGTGAGCGCTGCTCTGGAGTATAATACAGGATGTAACTCAGGATCAGTACAGGATAAGTAATGTAATGTATGTACACAGTGACTGTACCAGCAGAATAGTGAGTGCAGCTCTGGAGTATAATACAGGATATAACTCAGGATCAGTACAGGATAAGTAATGTAATGTATGTACACAGTGACTGCACCAGCAGAATAGTGAGCGCAGCTCTGGAGTATAATACAGGATGTAACTCAGGATCAGTACAAATGTTTTCAATTTCAAGCTTAAATGTTGCTACATCTGTAATCTGCTAATGGAGGGACATATACGGTACTTATAGCAGTATAGTAGTCCATGCTGCCTGGCCGCACAGTTTTTCCAGCCGTTAGTAATTCTGCTATATGTCGGTCACATACTTCTGACATGTGCTATTAACCTTGTATGTTATTTCCTCCTCAGACCCATTTAGACGCCTTCCGAGCACTGCCTTGTATTGTCCATCTATGTTATTAAACACTCTACACTGCGCTCTCATGTCACACTGGATAGAGTGAGGAAATTGCTACAATAATGTAATAACAGCGTGGCAGTGGAAATCACAATGGCAGCCGCTCTTTCCCTCTGTCACTTTGACATCCTAACCTTTACTTTTGCTATCCAAGGCTTCAATAATGGCCTCATCTCCTCGGGGCACGTTTATAAAGTGCTTTTGGTATCAGTTGTCTGACGATTGCACCAAATTTCACTATAATGTGCACTGCAGTACATGACTTTGGATGTATAGCCATATAGCAGATACCACTGGTCTGATGTGACTTGGTCAATTCAGCTGTTTTTGGAGTAAAAACTATTGGACGTGTTTGGCACGAGTTGTCGTTAAATATTTTACGCCCTCCACTGTAGACTCTGTTACGTAGAAAAGATGAGGAAAATGGCATCCTGGTGCTAGATATATGGCGACACCTGCCACTCCATATGTACTACAAAGAAAATATCCCTTAGAAATTTGCTCAAAAGTGTTAAATTTCTTGTTCCTCACAACACTATGGAATTTTTTTTTTCCTTTACTCTGCCTTTGGTAGCCGCAGTAATGGCCGACTCTGTCCCTAATAAGAAACTTGGGACCCCATAGCTAGTGAACCAAATGGCATCAAAAATTCTCCTGCATGGGGTCCAACATCTTTAATAGTAAAATCGGAGTTCTTCAGCCTCACCCTGGGACGACCCCTGAACCAGGAGGACCACAACTTTTTCAGATTGAGACACTCCCTGTGTGCCGATATTGTTGCTAAAAATTCGGGACAGTCCCAGCAAATTCGAGACTGCTGTCAGTTATGGGGTATTGACTCTTGACTGTGGTATTCGGCAGTAGATGGTTCCCCATTGACCTCGATCCCTATGGCCAAAGGTCCAATATATACCTATGATCCAAATAGTTTACATCATTAGACCTACAATTCAGCTTGTGTGAGCCTGGCTTTAGGCCTCAGTCATACTTGCCTGTTTAGTTTGGCATTTCCAGTTTCAGTTTACAAAAATTGATCAAGATACGTAAATGTGAATACGTAGGAAGCTGTGGTGGATGGAAGACCTAGTTTGTAAGATCTGTGCCTTCCAAGATCTGAACATGATCTACAGAGATCGAGGTAGTAGTGAATATCTACAAGCAATGCTCCTTGGGAAATAGTATGTAAATTAGCTCTCTTCCAGTTGGACGGAAATTTGTCTCTCTAGTGCCACCTATAGGGAGCTTACAACTGGACTGGTAATATCAGCCAATCCACAGACGTTCACCTGTAGACCACTGTTTCGGAGTTTTTTTTGCGTCCTCCTTACAGAGCAGGGTTCTGCTTGGCTGGGTGAGATGCGTTGCAGCTGTTTTCAGACTTTACTTATTCTCTGAGATCCAGGTGGTGTACATCATCTTAGGGCAATGCTCTGTGATGCTCCATATGCTATCAGTATGTCATCCATATTGCAGAAGACAATGCAAAACCTACAAAATAGATCTTCACAGCTGTTGTTCATGGTTTTGGCTCACTATGCCACTTAAAGGGGTTGTGTAGTGGGGAATTTTTTTTTAAAAAGGTAGCACGTCACAGTGCTGCCCAGGCCCATGCTGGTCTCCACTTCTGGTTCCTCTGGACACACTGCTTAGGTAGTCACTGTCTGCAGAGGTGACTTGCATCAGCCAATGATTGGTGGGCACATCCTGGCTTTCCCTGTGTGTAGAGACCTGTGATGACCCATTCTGTACCTGTTTTAAAGGTTTTTTTCCTGCTGAAAAATGCCTTAAGGGTAAATGAGCCTTTGTGTAGTCTAATATTATTGAATAAGTAAGTGATATAGATTTATTTTGGAGTTATGTGCTCTCCACTGGAGCACTGATCTCTTTTTTTGCTCCTCTGATGCACACTGATTTACTTGCATTGTGAGTCTCACCTCTTATACATATAGGAATCACCGTGTGTATCAGCGGGGTCAGTGCCTGGGAGGTGAGCACATAACTTTACAAGTTATTCAGTAGCGTTATACTACATACAGGCTTCTTTCAAAGAAGAGGCAGAGAAAAATTATTGTAGTGTTTCTTTTAAGATGGTTTTACAACATATAAAAAATATCCCATAAGAGAAGTTTTCGGGTTTTTTGTTTTGTTTTGTTTTTTAAATTGACTAAAAAAAAAAAAAAAATAATTTTATGTACCAAACTTATATCTACACAAAAGCCAGAAAAATAAAAATATTCGAGATCTAGCCAGGGCTAAAGTGCAGAAATTTAGCTATGTGTTGAGGACCAAAATTAATTACTTTATTAATTAATAATAATATAATAATTAATAAAATTATTTTAAAATAAAAAAAAATTTATTTTAAATTTTCTGTCATGATCTATATATATATTTTCTAATATCTATCTTTATATATATATATATATATATATATATATATATATATAGAGAGAGAGAGAGATATAGAGATATAGAGATATAGATACACATATACATATACATATATATATATATATATATATATATATATATATATATATATATATTTTTTTATATATATATATATATATTCTACAATTTTAACTCTGGCCCCTAAGTCTAAAATCTACACTTGCCAGTCATTAGTGGTTTTCTTTGCAGCAGTTCCCCTCATTTACATCACAGGCAGGATTACAATAGAAGATAACACCTCTATAGATAACACCACCGAGCCATCATTACATCACAACTGACAAATGATGATGTCACAGCTTATCTCCTCCTCCTCTCTTCACAGAGCATGTCTAAAAAACGCTCCCATAGATCTCAGTGAGTCATCTCCAGACTATTGCTATCTATTTCCTTGGTTGTAAAACCCATTAAGGGGTTAATTCAAGCAGTCCGTAAAAATGTAAGATTTTAATTATCCGCCGTTAGAACTTTGTTCTCTCTAAACACCAGTGGTAGGAACGTTCTGAAGGCTTGCGAGCGTTTTTACTTCTCGTACCTACTGAACTCGCCGTGAAATGCCAGCCTTGTTTTGCGGTAACCCAGGGGCTGCGATCTTCAGCAGAGCTTTCATATTTTCATTTAAACGCAAGACTGGTATCAAACCAGAGCAGAGATGCCAACTAAGGGAATTGGAGCTGGCGTCGTCGCTCATTTAACGGCTGGGATCGCTCTCTCTATTATTCAGCGGAGGGGACTCAGCCCGCGGCTGTTCTATAAGAATGTAAATGAGAGCGTTCAGAAGTGAGATGATGTAAACAGCGACTTTGAAATGCAAATCCTCCTACAGAATTGTGATTTATCGTACTCCAAAAGAAGAAATATGGATCCTTGTAGCACAGCTGACATCTGAGGCGCGGCAAATGCAGTAAAAAATTACTGTTAGGGATTTATATTTTCATGGCGGCCTCTATAATGGTATAAATAGGGGGAGTCAGAGAGCAAGTCAGGAGGGAGTGGAAGAGAAGATGTCTACAAGACGAAGGAGAATGTCTGATAGCGTCTACTGAGATACAATGATATGCTGACTGTTGTGGTACAGGACAGTGACACGCTGATACTCGGGGTACAGGATAATGACACGCTGATATTTGGGGTACAGGATAATGACAGGCTGACACTTGGGGTACAGGATAATGACAGGCTGATACTCGGGGTACAGGATAACAACAGGGTGATACTTAGGGTACAGGATAATGACACACTGAAACTTGGGGTACAAGATAATGGCACGCTGATACTTGGGGTACAGGATAATGACAGGCTGACACTTGGGGTACAGGATAATGACACGCTGACACTTGGGGTACAGGATAATGACAGGCTGACACTTGGGGTACAGGATAATGACACGCTGACACTTGGGGTACAGGATAATGACAGGCTGACACTTGGGGTACAGAATAATGACAGGCTGATATTTGGGGTACAGGATAATGACAGGCTGACACTTGGGGTACAGGATAATGACAGGCTGACACTTGGGGTACAGGATAATGACACGCTGACACTTGGGGTACAGGATAATGACACGCTGACACTTGGGGTACAGGATAATGACACGCTGACTGTTGGGGTACAGGACAGTGACACGCTGATACTCGGGGTACAGGATAATGACACGCTGATATTTGGGGTACAGGATAATGACAGGCTGACACTTGGGGTACAGGATAATGACAGACTGATACTTGGGGTACAGGATAATGACAGGCTGACACTTTGGGGTACAGGATAATGACACGCTGATACTTGGGGTACAGGATAATGACAGGCTGACACTTGGGGTACAGGGTAATGACACGCTGACACTTGGGGTACAGGATAATGACAGGCTGACACTTGGGGTACAGGATAATGACAGGCTGATATTTGGGGTACAGGACAATGACAGGCTGACACTTGGGGTACATGATAATGACAGGCTGACACTTGGGGTACAGGGTAATGACAGGCTGATACTTGGGGTACAGGATAATGACAGGCTGACACTTTGGGGTACAGGATAATGACACGCTGATACTTGGGGTACAGGATAATGACAGGCTGACACTTGGGGTACAGGATAATGACACGCTGATATTTGGGGTACAGGACAATGACAGGCTGACACTTGGGGTACAGGATAATGACAGGCTGACACTTGGGGTACAGGATAATAACAGGCTGACACTTGGGGTACAGGGTAATGACAGGCTGATACTTGGGGTACAGGATAATGACAGGCTGACCTGGGGGTACAGGATGACACGCTGACACTTGGGGTACAGGATAATGACAGGCTGACACTTGGGGTACAGGATAATGACAGACTGATACTTGGGGTACAGGATAATGACAGGCTGACACTTTGGGGTACAGGATAATGACACGCTGATACTTGGGGTACAGGATAATGACAGGCTGACACTTGGGGTACAGGGTAATGACAGGCTGACACTTGGGGTACAGGATAATGACAGGCTGATACTCGGGGTACAGGATAATGACACGCTGATATTTGGTGTACAGGATAATGACACGCTGACACTTGGGGTACAGGATAATGACAGGCTGACACTTGGGGTACAGGATGACAGGCTGATACTCGGGGTACAGGATAATGACAGGTTGACACTTGGGGTACAGGATAATGACAGGCTGATACTTGGGGTACAGGATAATTACGCTGATATTTGGGGTACAGGATAATGACACGCTGATACTTGGGGTACAGGATAATGACAGGCTGATACTCGGGGTACAGGACAATGACAGGCTGATACTTGGGGTACAGGATAATGACAGGCTGACACTTGGGGTACAGGATAATGACAGGCTGACACTTGGGGTACAGGATAATGACAGGCTGACACTTGGGGTACAGGATAATGACAGGCTGATACTTGGGGTACAGGATAATGACAGGCTGACACTTGGGGTACAGGATAATGACACGCTGATATTTGGGGTACAGGACAATGACAGGCTGACACTTGGGGTACAGGATAATGACAGGCTGACACTTGGGGTACAGGATAATGACACGCTGACACTTGGGGTACAGGATAATGACACGTTGACTGTTGGGGTACAGGACAGTGACACGCTGATACTCGGGGTACAGGATAATGACACGCTGATATTTGGTGTACAGGATAATGACACGCTGACACTTGGGGTACAGGATAATGACAGGCTGACACTTGGGGTACAGGATAATGACAGGCTGATACTCGGGGTACAGGATAATGACAGGTTGACACTTGGGGTACAGGATAATGACAGGCTGACACTTGGGGTACAGGATAATGACAGGCTGAAACTTGGGGTGCAAGATAATGGCACGCTGATACTTGGGGTACAGGATAATGACAGGCTGACACTTGGGGTACAGGATAACGACAGGGTGATACTTAGGGTACAGGATAATGACAGGCTGATACTTGGGGTACAGGATAATGACAGGCTGACACTTGGGGTACAGGATAATGACAGACTGATACTTGGGGTACAGGATAATGACAGGCTGACACTTTGGGGTACAGGATAATGACACGCTGATACTTGGGGTACAGGATAATGACAGGCTGACACTTGGGGTACAGGGTAATGACAGGCTGACACTTGGGGTACAGGATAATGACAGGCTGATACTCGGGGTACAGGATAATGACACGCTGATATTTGGTGTACAGGATAATGACACGCTGACACTTGGGGTACAGGATAATGACAGGCTGACACTTGGGGTACAGGATGACAGGCTGATACTCGGGGTACAGGATAATGACAGGTTGACACTTGGGGTACAGGATAATGACAGGCTGATACTTGGGGTACAGGATAATTACGCTGATATTTGGGGTACAGGATAATGACACGCTGATACTTGGGGTACAGGATAATGACAGGCTGATACTCGGGGTACAGGACAATGACAGGCTGATACTTAGGGTACAGGATAATGACAGGCTGACACTTGGGGTACAGGATAATGACAGGCTGACACTTGGGGTACAGGATAATGACAGGCTGACACTTGGGGTACAGGATAATGACAGGCTGATACTTGGGGTACAGGATAATGACAGGCTGACACTTTGGGGTACAGGATAATGACACGCTGATATTTGGGGTACAGGACAATGACAGGCTGACACTTGGGGTACAGGATAATGACAGGCTGACACTTGGGGTACAGGATAATGACACGCTGACACTTGGGGTACAGGATAATGACACGTTGACTGTTGGGGTACAGGACAGTGACACGCTGATACTCGGGGTACAGGATAATGACACGCTGATATTTGGTGTACAGGATAATGACACGCTGACACTTGGGGTACAGGATAATGACAGGCTGACACTTGGGGTACAGGATAATGACAGGCTGATACTCGGGGTACAGGATAATGACAGGTTGACACTTGGGGTACAGGATAATGACAGGCTGACACTTGGGGTACAGGATAATGACAGGCTGAAACTTGGGGTGCAAGATAATGGCACGCTGATACTTGGGGTACAGGATAATGACAGGCTGACACTTGGGGTACAGGATAACGACAGGGTGATACTTAGGGTACAGGATAATGACAGGCTGATACTTGGGGTACAGGATAATGACAGGCTGAAACTTGGGGTGCAAGATAATGGCACGCTGATACTTGGGGTACAGGATAATGACAGGCTGACACTTGGGGTACAGGATAATGACAGGCTGACACTTGGGGTACAGGATAATGACAGGCTGACACTTTGGGGTACAGGATAATGACACGCTGATACTTGGGGTACAGGATAATGACAGGCTGACACTTGGGGTACAGGATAATGACAGGCTGATACTTGGGGTACAGGATAATGACAGGCTGACACTGGGGGTACAGGATAATGACACGCTGACACTTGGGGTACAGGATAATGACAGGCTGACACTTGGGGTACAGGATAATGACAGGCTGACACTTTGGGGTACAGGATAATGACACGCTGATACTTGGGGTACAGGATAATGACAGGCTGACACTTGGGGTACAGGATAATGACACGCTGACACTTTGGGGTACAGGATAATGACACGCTGATACTTGGGGTACAAGATAATGATAGGCTGACACTTGGGGTACAGGATAATGACAGGCTGATACTTGGGGTACAGGATAATGACACGCTGACACTTGGGGTACAGGATAATGACACGCTGACACTTGGGGTACAGGATAATGACACGCTGACACTTGGGGTACAGGATAATAGGCTGATATTTGGGGTACAGGATAATGACACGCTGACACTTGGGGTACAGGGTAATGACACGCTGACACTTGGGGTACAGGATAATGACAGGCTGACACTTGGGGTACAGGATAATGACACGCTGACACTTGGGGTACAGGATAATGACAGGCTGACACTTGGGGTACAGGATAATGACACGCTGATACTTGGGGTACAAGATAATGATAGGCTGACACTTGGGGTACAGGATAATTACAGGCTGATACTTGGGGTACAGGATAATGACACGCTGACACTTGGGGTACAGGATAATGACACGCTGACACTTGGGGTACAGGATAATGACACGCTGACACTTGGGGTACAGGATAATAGGCTGATATTTGGGGTACAGGATAATGACACGCTGACACTTGGGGTACAGGATAATGACAGGCTGACACTTGGGGTACAGGATAATGACACGCTGATACTTAGGGTACAGGATAATGACAGGCTGACACTTTGGGGTACAGGATAATGACACGCTGATACTTGGGGTACAGGATAATGACAGGCTGATACTTGGGGTACAGGATAATGACAGGCTGATACTTGGGGTACAGGATAATGACAGGCTGACACTTGGGGTACAGGATAATGACACGCTGACACTTGGGGTACAGGATAATGACACACTGATATTTGGGGTACAGGATAATGACACGCTGACACTTGGGGTACAGGATAATGACAGGCTGACACTTGGGGTACAGGATAGTGACAGGCTGACACTTGGGGTACAGGAAAATGACAGGCTGACACTTGGGGTACAGGATAATGACACGCTGATACTTGGGGTACAGGATAATGACAGGCTGATACTTGGGGTACAGGACAATGACAGGCTGACACTTGGGGTACAGGATAACGACAGGGTGATACTTGGGGTACAGGATAATGACAGGCTGATACTTGGGGTACAGGATAATGACAGGCTGAAACTTGGGGTGCAAGATAATGGCACGCTGATACTTGGGGTACAGGATAATGACAGGCTGACACTTGGGGTACAGGATAATGACAGGCTGACACTTGGGGTACAGGATAATGACAGGCTGACACTTTGGGGTACAGGATAATGACACGCTGATACTTGGGGTACAGGATAATGACAGGCTGACACTTGGGGTACAGGATAATGACAGGCTGATACTTGGGGTACAGGATAATGACAGGCTGACACTGGGGGTACAGGATAATGACACGCTGACACTTGGGGTACAGGATAATGACAGGCTGACACTTGGGGTACAGGATAATGACAGGCTGACACTTTGGGGTACAGGATAATGACACGCTGATACTTGGGGTACAGGATAATGACAGGCTGACACTTGGGGTACAGGATAATGACACGCTGACACTTTGGGGTACAGGATAATGACACGCTGATACTTGGGGTACAAGATAATGATAGGCTGACACTTGGGGTACAGGATAATGACAGGCTGATACTTGGGGTACAGGATAATGACACGCTGACACTTGGGTACAGGATAATGACACGCTGACACTTGGGGTACAGGATAATGACACGCTGACACTTGGGGTACAGGATAATAGGCTGATATTTGGGGTACAGGATAATGACACGCTGACACTTGGGGTACAGGGTAATGACACGCTGACACTTGGGGTACAGGATAATGACAGGCTGACACTTGGGGTACAGGATAATGACACGCTGACACTTGGGGTACAGGATAATGACAGGCTGACACTTGGGGTACAGGATAATGACACGCTGATACTTGGGGTACAAGATAATGATAGGCTGACACTTGGGGTACAGGATAATTACAGGCTGATACTTGGGGTACAGGATAATGACACGCTGACACTTGGGGTACAGGATAATGACATGCTGACACTTGGGGTACAGGATAATGACACGCTGACACTTGGGGTACAGGATAATAGGCTGATATTTGGGGTACAGGATAATGACACGCTGACACTTGGGGTACAGGATAATGACAGGCTGACACTTGGGGTACAGGATAATGACACGCTGATACTTAGGGTACAGGATAATGACAGGCTGACACTTTGGGGTACAGGATAATGACACGCTGATACTTGGGGTACAGGATAATGACAGGCTGATACTTGGGGTACAGGATAATGACAGGCTGATACTTGGGGTACAGGATAATGACAGGCTGACACTTGGGGTACAGGATAATGACACGCTGACACTTGGGGTACAGGATAATGACACACTGATATTTGGGGTACAGGATAATGACACGCTGACACTTGGGGTACAGGATAATGACAGGCTGACACTTGGGGTACAGGATAGTGACAGGCTGACACTTGGGGTACAGGATAATGACAGGCTGACACTTGGGGTACAGGATAATGACACGCTGATACTTGGGGTACAGGATAATGACAGGCTGATACTTGGGGTACAGGATAATGACAGGCTGACACTTGGGGTACAGGATGACACGCTGACACTTGGGGTACAGGATAATGACAGGCAGACACTTGTGGTACAGGATAATGACAGGCTGACACTTGGGGTACAGGATAATGACACGCTGATACTTGGGGTACAGGATAATGACACGCTGATACTTGGGGTACAGGATAATGACAGGCTGACACTTGGGGTACAGGATAATGACACGCTGATACTTGGGGTACAGGATAATGACAGACTGACACTTTGGGGTACAGGATAATGACACGCTGATACTTGGGGTACAGGATAATGACAGGCTGACACTTGGGGTACAGGATAATGACGCTGACACTTGGGGTACAGGATAATGACAGGCTGATACTCGGGGTACAGGATAATGACACGCTGATATTTGGTGTACAGGATAATGACACGCTGACACTTGGGGTACAGGATAATGACAGGCTGACACTTGGGGTACAGGATGACAGGCTGATACTCGGGGTACAGGATAATGACAGGTTGACACTTGGGGTACAGGATAATGACAGGCTGATACTTGGGGTACAGGATAATGACAGGCTGACACTTGGGGTACAGGATAATGACACGCTGATATTTGGGGTACAGGACAATGACAGGCTGACACTTGGGGTACAGGATAATGACAGGCTGACACTTTGGGGTACAGGATAATGACACGCTGATACTTGGGGTACAGGATAATGACAGGCTGACACTTGGGGTACAGGATAATGACAGGCTGATACTTGGGGTACAGGATAATGACAGGCTGACACTTGGGGTACAGGATAATGACACGCTGATATTTGGGGTACAGGACAATGACAGGCTGACACTTGGGGTACAGGATAATGACACGCTGACACTTGGGGTACAGGATAATGACACGTTGACTGTTGGGGTACAGGACAGTGACACGCTGATACTCGGGGTACAGGATAATGACACGCTGATATTTGGTGTACAGGATAATGACACGCTGACACTTGGGGTACAGGATGACAGGCTGACACTTGGGGTACAGGATAATGACAGGCTGATACTCGGGGTACAGGATAACGACAGGCTGACACTTGGGGTGCAAGATAATGGCACGCTGATACTTGGGGTACAGGATAATGACAGGCTGACACTTGGGGTACAGGATAATAACAGGCTGACATTTGGGGTACAGGAAAATGACAGGCTGATACTTGGGGTACAGGATAATGACAGGCTGACACTGGGGGTACAGGATAATGACACGCTGACACTTGGGGTACAGGATAATGACAGGCTGACACTTGGGGTACAGGATAATGACAGACTGATACTTGGGGTACAGGATAATGACAGGCTGACACTTTGGGGTACAGGATAATGACACGCTGATACTTGGGGTACAGGATAATGACAGGCTGACACTTGGGGTACAGGGTAATGACACGCTGACACTTGGGGTACAGGATAATGACAGGCTGACACTTGGGGTACAGGATAATGACAGGCTGACACTCGGGGTACAGGATAATGACACGCTGATATTTGGTGTACAGGATAATGACACGCTGACACTTGGGGTACAGGATAATGACAGGCTGACACTTGGGGTACAGGATAATGACAGGCTGACACTTGGGGTACAGGATAATGACACGCTGATACTTGGGGTACAGGGTAATGACACGCTGACACTTGGGGTACAGGATAATGACAGGCTGACACTTGGGGTACAGGATAATGACAGGCTGATACTTGGGGTACAGGATAATGACAGGTTGACACTTGGGGTACAGGATAATGACAGGCTGACACTTGGGGTACAGGATAATGACAGGCTGAAACTTGGGGTGCAAGATAATGGCACGCTGATACTTGGGGTACAGGATAATGACAGGCTGACACTTGGGGTACAGGATAACGACAGGGTGATACTTAGGGTACAGGATAATGACAGGCTGATACTTGGGGTACAGGATAATGACAGGCTGAAACTTGGGGTGCAAGATAATGGCACGCTGATACTTGGGGTACAGGATAATGACAGGCTGACACTTGGGGTACAGGATAATGACAGGCTGACACTTGGGGTACAGGATAATGACAGGCTGATACTTGGGGTACAGGATAATGACAGGCTGACACTGGGGGTACAGGATAATGACACGCTGACACTTGGGGTACAGGATAATGACAGGCTGACACTTGGGGTACAGGATAATGACACGCTGATACTTGGGGTACAGGATAATGACACGCTGACACTTGGGGTACAGGATAATGACAGGCTGACACTTGGGGTACAGGATAATGACAGACTGATACTTGGGGTACAGGATAATGACAGGCTGACACTTTGGGGTACAGGATAATGACACGCTGATACTTGGGGTACAGGATAATGACAGGCTGACACTTGGGGTACAGGGTAATGACACGCTGACACTTGGGGTACAGGATAATGACAGGCTGACACTTGGGGTACAGGATAATGACACGCTGACACTTTGGGGTACAGGATAATGACACGCTGATACTTGGGGTACAAGATAATGATAGGCTGACACTTGGGGTACAGGATAATGACAGGCTGATACTTGGGGTACAGGATAATGACACGCTGACACTTGGGGTACAGGATAATGACACGCTGACACTTGGGGTACAGGATAATGACACGCTGACACTTGGGGTACAGGATAATAGGCTGATATTTGGGGTACAGGATAATGACACGCTGACACTTGGGGTACAGGGTAATTACGCTGCTATTTGGGGTACAGGATAATGACACGCTGATACTTGGGGTACAGGATAATGACAGGCTGATACTCGGGGTACAGGACAATGACAGGCTGACACTTGGGGTACAGGATAATGACAGGCTGACACTTGGGGTACACGATAATGACAGGCTGACACTTGGGGTACAGGATAATGACAGGCTGACACTTGGGGTACAGGATAATGACAGGCTGATAATTGGGGTACAGGATAATGACAGGCTGACACTTGGGGTACAGGATAATGACACGCTGACATTTGGGGTACAGGATAATGACAGGCTGACACTTGGGGTACAGGATAATGACAGGCTGACACTTGGGGTACAGGATAATGACACGCTGACTGTTGGGGTACAGGACAGTGACACGCTGATACTCGGGGTACAGGATAATGACACGCTGACACTTGGGGTACAGGATAATGACACGCTGATACTTGGGGTACAGGATAATGACAGGCTGAGACTCGGGGTACAGGATAATGACAGGCTGACACTTGGGGTACAGGATAATGACACGCTGATACTTGGGGTACAGGATAATGACAGGCTGACACTTGGGGTACAGGATAATGACAGGCTGACACTTGGGGTACAGGATAATGACAGACTGATACTTGGGGTACAGGATAATGACAGGCTGACACTTTGTGGTACAGGATAATGACACGCTGACACTTTGGGGTACAGGATAATGACAGGCTGATACTTGGGGTACAGGATAATGACACGATATGTGGTCCTAGGGTTTGTCTTATATTGACTCCTTTTTCCTGATTTTGCTGATTTTCTTTGTATCCTTGTCTATATTATGTTCTGTATATATTATTGTGGTCTGTGATGTCATATACTTATAATATAATTCTGTTGTCAGGTGACTGAAGAAGAGCGCTCCGCCAATCACGCGGTTATGATACAGGAAGCTCTACAACAGGCCTCGGTGGGGTTGGGAGAACAGCACCACCTGGTGGTATCCTCAGACGACGTCGAAGGCATCGAAACTGTCACTGTTTATACACAAGGAGAAGAGACCTCGGAATTTATTGTATACGTCCAGGAAGCAATGCAGCCTGTGACCGATGGCACAATGGAGCACATCCTACAAGAAATCTAACCGTACCCAGAGTATCACTTCACGTGTACAATATACGTAACATCTCCGTCATCTGCTGCAGACCATATACATATATCCCACACACAACTTGTCCATCGCCATCTACTTCATGACTACCCCAAAGATGACATCGTGAATTTAGAATTTTTTTTTTTCTTATTTGAGCAATAACTGTACAAATTTATTTGTTTTTAGCTGGAATTAATTCTGGCAAATGTTTACATAGAATAAATTTTGAGTATTTTGCCTGGAGTCGAGTTTGTAAATGCAGTCGACTATTTTCTGTACGTTTATTTCCAGCTATATCTGCACGTCCTGTCAGATATCTACAGCCGTAGTCTGGGCCATGGGTTACTAATCTATCTGTTTTGTTTTTGCATATTCCTTTTTTTTACCCCCTGCCTTCTGGAAGCCATAACTTTTTTTAAATGTTTCCATTCACAGAGCCCTATGGGGCTTATTTTACATGGAACAAATTTTTCTTTGTGACGGTGACATTTAATATTCCATATCATGTACTGGGAAGCTGGAAAAAGTTTTAGAATGGGTTGGAAATGGAAAAAAAAATAGCAGTGCGCCATTTTATGGGTTTTGTTTTTATGGCCTTCTCCTTCATTCTGCAGGTCGGTACGATAACAGCGATACCAAATATAGTCATTAAATATATATATTATAGTTTTTGTTTATAATTTAACACTTATACAAAAATGTTTAAAATTTTAAAAAATTTCTTTGAGTAACTTTTTTATATGTCCGTTTATGGTGCTGGGTAAGGCGTCATTCTGTGCAGGTAAGTTGTAGTTTTTATACCATATTGGTAAAATTCTGACATTTTGGTAAGTGTTTAATGCATTTTGGGAGGTGAAAAGGTTTTCCCCACTATGGCATTTAATGTACGGGACAAATATTTTTATAGTTTGGACATTTTTGGAAGCGGGCGATACCTATTATGTTTATCTGTATTTTATGTACTAGCGGAAATACCCAGCGTTGCCTGGGTATAAAAAGGATCAAAGTGAGGAAGATCAAATGACAGCTGACGCCCCTTTTGGAGAGTTCTATCTGAAAACTATACTCCGTGCCCAAAAAGCATAAGATGGAATGGGCAGTTGTCCATAGAAACCAAAACTAGCTGTGGTCTGTCCAACGCCCCTTTGAAAATGAATAAACTAATCAGGTTGGTTGCTATAGATGAAAGCTTAATTGTACCTTGCCATATATGTATCCTGTGGCTAAAATCCTCTGATAATGGCTGATAACAGAGGACAACTGTGGGTGGGTGTTGTATATATTTACAATCCTCTTATAATGGCTGATAACAGAGGACAACTGTGGGTGGGTGTTGTATATATTTACAATCCTCTTATAATGGCTGATAACAGAGGACAACTGTGGGTGGGTGTTGTATAAATGTACTGTATATATTTTTTTTCTTTCTTCATAGCCCCTCTAGGAGGTCTGATGGTCAGTACAATATATATATATATATATATATATATATATATATATATATATATATATATTACAGTATACCGCAGTACTGTGTTGCAGTAAGCTGTATCCATGCCCTTCTATTACACACTGACAGCAGGTAATAGAACTCTACTAATGTCACCGATGTCTAATGAATGGGCGTCCGATAGCTGTGACCTCATCAATAGCTAGAACAAAGTGCTATTGATGGTAGGAAAGCGCTGAGCCTGGGTCAACTAGCTCTCGTCCGAGACCATATGATAGAGCTGTTGTAGTCAATGGTTGTCCGTGACAGAAACAAAGGGGCTGACCGGATCTGGAGTAGGTAGGTCAGTAAATTCCCCAATTCGTCTCGTATAGTGTTTCACTTGTAGAACATCCAGCACCTTCTAACAAATTTCCACAGATCTCTGTGTATTACAAAGCATAATCTTGTGGATTCTGAAACCAGCCATGACCTCCAGCCCCAACGTGTGCTTCTCCTCGGTTGCTGGAGCCTGCGGGGTGAGAAGCCCTAACCCCCTGAAGTGCATTACCCTGCAATGGCGCCACTCACAAGGACTGTATAAGACTGGTGAACACAACACCGTTCAATAACTACCTCACCTTGGTTTTCAGTACCTTGACCATATGTATGTTCAGACGAGTGTGCACATAGTCCTACCTAGAGGTGCAGCATCGGCCAGTAGGTGACTATGGGAACCGGAGATGTGACCTATACAGAGGACTAAAAAACAAATTCATGCTCACACATGAGTAAAAGTCCAATCATATAATTTATTAATGAATTAATAAACACAACAACATATAAACACATGGGGGAATCCAAAAAAAGACCCAATGAAAAATAAACATATACAAAAGCAGGAAAAATCAGGAAATCACATAGTGGAAGTACATGGACGATCCAAAAAAGCACAATATAAAATATATATATATATGTCTCTTAATAAATAGTGTTAAAGATCTTTGTGTAAAAAATACACCTAAGAACTATAAGGAAATGAACCATAAATCATGATATAATATATAAAATATGTGCTAAGGAAACCACATATAGCATAAGTAAAATATCCTGAAAAAACCCACCTAAGTAACAAACACCTCGACGCGCGTTTCGCCACAGGCTTCGTCCAGAGGAAAGAGGACTATAAAGAAATCATAGGCAAGATACAGAAGGATGGAGAAGTAACTAATGTATCATCTCATATCTATAGGGAAACGTGTGTGCAGAGGAAAAACAAGCCTTTGTAACACTGGTGTACTTACCTCTACCTACATGTATAACACTGGTGTACTTACCTCTACCTACATGTATAACACTGGTGTACTTACCTCTACCTACATGTATAACACTGGTGTACTTACCTCTACCTACATATATAACACTGGTGTACTTACCTCTACCTACATATATAACACTGGTGTACTTACCTCTACCTACATGTATAACACTGGTGTACTTACCTCTGCCTACATATATAACACTGGTGTACTTACCTGTACCTACATATATAACACTGGTGTACTTACCTCTACCTATATATATATAACACTGGTGTACTTACCTCTACCTATATATATATAACACTGGTGTACTTACCTCTACCTACATGTATAACACTGGTGTACTTACCTCTACCTACATGTATAACACTGGTGTACTTACCTCTACCTACATATATAACACTGGTGTACTTACCTCTACCTACATGTATAACACTGGTGTACTTACCTCTACCTACATATATAACACTGGTGTACTTACCTCTACCTACATGTATAACACTGGTGTACTTACCTCTACCTACATATATAACACTGGTGTACTTACCTCTACCTACATGTATAACACTGGTGTACTTACCTCTATCTACATGTATAACACTGGTGTACTTACCTCTACCTACATGTATAACACTGGTGTACTTACCTCTACCCACATATATAACAATGGTGTACTTACCTCTACCTACATGTATAACAATGGTGTACTTACCTCTACCTACATATATAACACTGGTGTACTTACCTCTACCTACATGTATAACACTGGTGTACTTACCTCTACCTACATGTATAACACTGGTGTACTTACCTCTACCTACATATATAACACTGGTGTACTTACCTCTACCTACATATATAACACTGGTGTACTTACCTCTACCTACATATATAACACTGGTGTACTTACCTCTACCTACATGTATAACACTGGTGTACTTACCTCTACCTACATATATAACACTGGTGTACTTACCTCTACCTACATATATAACACTGGTGTACTTACCTCTACCTACATGTATAACACTGGTGTACTTACCTCTGCCTACATATATAACACTGGTGTACTTACCTGTACCTACATATATAACACTGGTGTACTTACCTCTACCTATATATATATAACACTGGTGTACTTACCTCTACCTATATATATATAACACTGGTGTACTTACCTCTACCTACATGTATAACACTGGTGTACTTACCTCTACCTACATGTATAACACTGGTGTACTTACCTCTACCTACATGTATAACACTGGTGTACTTACCTCTACCTACATGTATAACACTGGTGTACTTACCTCTACCTACATATATAACACTGGTGTACTTACCTCTACCTACATGTATAACACTGGTGTACTTACCTCTACCTACATATATAACACTGGTGTACTTACCTCTACCTACATGTATAACACTGGTGTACTTACCTCTATCTACATGTATAACACTGGTGTACTTACCTCTACCTACATGTATAACACTGGTGTACTTACCTCTACCCACATATATAACAATGGTGTACTTACCTCTACCTACATGTATAACAATGGTGTACTTACCTCTACCTACATATATAACACTGGTGTACTTACCTCTACCTACATGTATAACAATGGTGTACTTACCTCTACCTACATATATAACACTGGTGTACTTACCTCTACCTACATGTATAATACTGGTGTACTTACCTCTACCTGCATATATAACAATGGTGTACTTACCTCTAGCTACATGTATAACACTGGTGTACTTACCTCTACCTACATGTATAACACTGGTGTACTTACCTCTACCTACATGTATAACACTGGGGTACTTACCTCTACCTACATGTATAACACTGGAGTACTTACCTCTACCTACATGTATAACACTGGTGTACTTACCTCTACCTACATATATAACACTGGGGTACTTACCTCTACCTACATGTATAACACTGGAGTACTTACCTCTACCTACATGTATAACACTGGTGTACTTACCTCTACCTACATGTATAACACTGGTGTACTTACCTCTACCTATATATATAACACTGGTGTACTTACCTCTACCTACATATATAACACTGGTGTACTTACCTCTACCTACATATATAACACTGGTGTACTTACCTCTACCTACATGTATAACACTGGTGTACTTACCTCTACCTACGTATATAACACTGGTGTACTTACCTCTACCCACATATATAACACTGGGTTACTTACCTCTACCCACATATATAACACTGGTGTACTTACCTCTACCTACATGTATAACACTGTTGTACTTACCTCTGCCTACATATATAACACTGGTGTACTTACCTCTACCTACATATATAACACTGGTGTACTTACCTCTACCTACATATATAACACTGGTGTACTTACCTCTACCTACATATATAACACTGGTGTACTTACCTCTACCTACATATATAACACTGGTGTACTTACCTCTACCTACATGTATAACACTGGGGTACTTACCTCTACCTACATGTATAACACTGGTGTACTTACCTCTACCTACATGTATAACACTGGGGTACTTACCTCTACCTACATGTATAACACTGGGGTACTTACCTCTACCTACATGTATAACACTGGTGTACTTACCTCTACCTACATGTATAACACTGGTGTACTTACCTCTACCTACATATATAACACTGGTGTACTTACCTCTACCTACATATATAACACTGGTGTACTTACCTCTACCTACATGTATAACACTGGGGTACTTACCTCCACCTACATGTATAACACTGGTGTACTTACCTCTACCTACATGTATAACACTGGTGTACTTACCTCTACCTACATGTATAACACTGGGGTACTTACCTCTACCTACATATATAACACTGGTGTACTTACCTCTACCTACATATATAACACTGGTGTACTTACCTCTACCTACGTGTATAACACTGGTGTACTTACCTCTACCTACGTGTATAACACTGGTGTACTTACCTCTACCTACGTGTATAACACTGATGTACTTACCTCTACCTACGTGTATAACACTGGGGTACTTACCTCTACCTACGTGTATAACACTGGGGTACTTACCTCTACCTACGTGTATAACACTGGTGTACTTACCTCTACCTACGTGTATAACACTGGCGTACTTACCTCTACCTACGTGTATAACACTGGCGTACTTACCTCTACCTACATGTATAACACTGGCGTACTTACCTCTACCTACATGTATAACACTGGGGTACTTACCTCTACCTACATGTATAACACGGTACTTACCTCTACCTACATGTATAACACTGGCGTACTTACCTCTACCTACATGTATAACACTGGTGTACTTACCTCTACCTACATGTATAACACTGGCGTACTTACCTCTACCCACATGTATAACACTGGCGTACTTACCCCCACATAACACTACTTACCTCTACCTACATGTATAACACTGGCGTACTTACCTCTACCTACATGTATAACACTGGCGTACTTACCTCTACCTACATGTATAACACTGGTGTACTTACCTCTACCTACATGTATAACACGACACCCACCCACATGACCTGGGTACTTACCTCTACCTACATGTATAACAACCCTCACCCATGTATCGCGGTACTTACCTCTACCTATATGTATAACACTGGTGTACTTACCTCTATCTACATATATAACACTGGTGTACTTACCTCTACCTACATGTATAACAATGGTGTACTTACCTCTACCTACATGTATAACAATGGTGTACTTACCTCTACCTACATGTATAACACTGGTGTACTTACCTCTACCTACAGCGCCCCCTAGTCCAGCTGACTGCAGAATACTGTAACCCTTTCACCTACATTGTTCTCCACAGCTGCTCTTATTTGACTATATACTGACCTACTGCTACTTTTATAGGTTAATGATTGTCTCGCACACTGTATATCATCAGTCTTAGTAACCAGAGCAGGGGAAGGATTTATGATACTTGCAATACCGGAGATTAAAGTAGTAGGAGGGATCTTCAGGTCCTCTCACTTCATGAGACCCTTACCATGGTAGACAACTGCTAGGTACGCCGTTAGATCCACATCACAGGGCCATGGACATGAGATCTTGTTATATGAAGACATATTCAGAATGGTCAAATGTTTCATCACCATAAGGAAATAATCTCTTGCAATTTTTGTTAAACCACAAAAATTATTTGTAAATTCTCTTAATATGAAGATCGTGATAAATGGTGATACTAATAGTCTACAACATCTAATGCATCATTGACTTCATCAGCCTGAAGGACGGACTTCAAAGATCAGCGCTCATTGGATTCTCGGGATGATCGGTATTCAGATAGTCGTGTTCTGTAGCAAACACCTTATTAATTCTGATAATATTATGGATGGTAATGGAGATAATACAGTCCGGCATCTCCTTCACCTCTGTACACAATCCATGTTACATAAAAGCCTTTATTAGAATTGCAGAAATAAAACTTGTTAAAAGACCTTCCAAAAGGAGGACACCGAAGGTGAAGAAGCTGCGTAAACCTGTCTCTAATAATTCCTTTAACTTTAAGAACTTTACTCTAGTGTCCTACTGATTATAATGTTATTTCTACCGATTCTTCCAGATGGCAAGTCCTTTTATTGTGTCTGTTCATCTTCAGACAAGGGTGGTCTTCTCCAATGAGCTAAATCTTCTAATAATATACCTAGAATCGCGTATTGCTTCCAGTGGACGGTCTTTGACATGGTCAAGAATCTTTGTAGTGATTTCAAAATTATTCACCAACATTAATGGTGCCCCAGCTGCTGGTGGGATGATGTGGGGGCCATGACATAGGACAGTCGGGCACCCCTAGTAGTGATACGATGACACTAATAGCTCAGTGATATGTACAGGACATCCTGACACTGCCACATGTGTTGTCTCTCATGGCAGGGCAGACAACTGGCACCAGCAGGGTAATGCTCACCCCCACACACACAAGGGTTTTCTAGGAATGCCTCCACTAGATTTCAACACTTGCTTTGCCTGCGTGGTCAACATATTTATCACCAGTTGAGCATTTGTGGAACCTGATGGCACGCCAGCTTTGGGAACCTACAAGTCTACATGCCAATCTGCAACCTCTGTGAGTTGCCCTCGCCACTCTCCAGTTACAACTGGAGCTGCATTCACCATTTTCATATTTCCAGATACAGTCAGAGCTGCGCTCACCATTTTGACCATAGCTGTACTAACATTTCTGTGTTTCTAGTTATGTAAAAAGCTACACTCGACATTCTATAACACACATGTTGGTGAAGACTTTTGAGAACACCACTGGCAGCAATAATTCTCCCCCTTTGCGATATAACCAATACGGGCTAAAGGGCATGCACATTGGATAATTGTTGGCCAAACCTGCCAATTTTGGCTAGACTGGCCAACCATGGTACAAAATGGAAACCAGAACAGCACTTTGGTCACCCATGCTGATATCCGATTTGGATGTTGGGAGAATGAAATAATTGGCAGTTGGATTTCTACATGTTCGATACTGAGAGGTGAGAGGCGGTGTTATTTCCCAGTGGAGAACACATGCATGGTCGAACCAAGCATGGTTATGTATGGAAAGATTGGAAGGAAACATCTCCTAACCAACAATTTCGATACATGTTAAGCTTACAGAAACTTCTATAGACTCTCTCATTATCACCCTAAACCAAGGGTCTACATACTATAAAGCCAGGCTGTGTAGCTGGAGAAAAGGGGGCCCTGCCATGTTTGGTCCAAAATGAGTACAGACGAGGTGCTGACAAAATGACCAAAGGCTCATGGGAAAGACAAAGAAGGGGAGAAAAACATCAGGCTTTGAAGACATGAAGGATGCTCTTCTCCAAGGAAAACCACTGTGCCTGGAATGGAATTTACGAACACGTCTTCGAAGATCAGAATCTTTAGTAAAGAAGTCTGATTTCTTACAAAGTCTCCATTGATAATGGTGTAATGGCCTGGTATCTCAGCATCGTCATAAATCTCCTCATTATCCGTCTTGATCATCAAGCGCTTCACATCTGATTCTAGATTGAATATGGGGACAAGACGCATCCACTAAGATATCAGGATAATGGAATAAGTTAATATTCATTCTAGTCCTATTCATCTTGGAAATGAGAATGAAGTTAATGGCGTCTATTTATCTTACTTGACTTTCCGCACGCAGAATGAGAAGATCAATGTTGCAGATGACGGGAGAAGTCTAAATTGGAAATTGTCAGTCATTAACAATTCTAAGTTTTTTGGATATTTTAGGGGACTTCAAACTCCTAAGTTTAGCTTATGATGAAGTAAAAAAAAAAAAGTCTAAGTGGTAATGAGCCATGAGCCATGATACCACAATCTAAAGTCTCCCACACTTATCCATCAGCATATGCAGCTATGTTCTATGTGGGCTCAGGTTATCACTCTCGAAAGAAGTAACCATTTCACATTGGAACTTTAAGGGGGCAGATTTAACCCCTATAACCCCTACCCATTGCATTTTACACTCAGCCTTCCAAAAGCCATAATTAAGAAAAAAAATGCTCCATTCACATGTATGAGGGCTTATTTTTTGTGGAACAGAGAATACTTTGTAACTGTATCATTTAATAATCTATATAACCCCTTCCTACTGCAGTTATTTTTTTATTGCATTTTTAGTTTTTCTCCATGACTCCTGTAACATTTTTATATTTCTATATAAGGAGCTGTTTAAGGCATTTTTTTTTTTTGCAATTTTTTATTTATAAAGGGAAATGGAATTGTTTCTTTTTGGGGAGTAAAAGAGATGTTTGAATCCTTCGTGGTCTGATCTTCGGTCACAGAAGAGCTCTAGCAGTATTAGACCATCTCTGTGTTTGCTTATTCACTGGTTACCATACTCTACCTTGACGAGCAACTCTAACACATACAATGTACTGCAATACTTATGTTTTGCAGTATATTGTAAAATCCATTGACTTCTATTACAAGCTGCCTATGGAAGCTTTCAATAGTTTGCAGCATGGTAATGGGTTGATGCCCCTGTATCTCACTATGGGTGGTGGTGGAAAAATTGCTTGCAATCATCCTCTGACTGGTCTCTGATGAGTAACATAGTGGAGACACAGTGTCTACCACGCTTGCTCAATTCCTGAACGGGCGCCATATTTACAATCCCATCATCCGCTGTACTATTACGAACCATAGGCAGGACTGGTACTCGTACTGGAAAAAAGTAACCATGTTTTTCCAATCCTTGAGAACTCCTTTGTGTAAGCTAATAAGATGGTGGTTCTTTGAGAAGTCATTATTGCTAGCTACCCATTTAATAACCAAGCTGTGTGTTTCTTTCTATACCCTTAACACATTGTTTAATCTTATAAATGTTATGTGCCTTCTGTTGTTACAAATAGGCTCTTACATGGCATGTAGATTTGAACAAAGCTTGGGACAAGTCAAAAATTTCACGCCTTCGACAGACCACGTAAATTTAGTTTTCGAAGAGCATCATACTAGAGTGCGAGTGCCGGGCTTCCTACAAGAGTGTACTCTTTCTTACTGAGTGACCATGGGCTACCATCAATTCATGTGGATGAGAAAGGATGAATGTGACAGATGTGTTATCCATAAGTTATACAGCTTACTCAATACCAGGTTACAAAACTTTACATTTAACTGAATTTTTCGCGATCCAACATCAATATCGCAAACACTTGGACCATTCTGTTTTTGGAAACCTTGGCTTGATATCACAACGTGTTTGGTACTGTGGGAGGCACCTAGACAACCCATATGAATGGTGAACCAAAAACTCTACTTGTCGCACCTCCTACCCTTGCCTCAAAAAAATACGAAGGCTTACCAAATGTATCACTTTCTCAATTTGGCATTATTGATTTCCCATTGAGTAACCATGATGTGTGATGGATGTGATAGATTTCTTTCTATACCATTGGGATACAATTGTAATTGTAAACTTTTTGAGTTTATTTTACAAGAGCCCGGCGTGCAGAATCCCTTCAATGCAATAACTTTACAGTGTCTATAAAACAACTTGATTTCCGGTAATGAGACAATGCAGTATGACGTGCTCAGAAAGACACAAAAAACTCTTCGTCAAGGAACAATCTTTATCTAATTGAGTTATAAAAAAAAGTGTCGGCATCATTACCGCAACTTCCCGCCATCTGAGAATAATGAAATCTCTTTTTCGTGATGTCTCCTAATTACATTACTTTTCTATTTAATCTCATTGAAGTTCGTAATGGTCGCTTAGCTGGGTGGCAATTTACTGTACAGTCTGCAGGAATTGCCGCGCCGAAGACCTAATGAGAGCCAGTCAAGCCACAAATTGCTGTAGCTAATCGTGACAGTGATCTATGAGACGTCAAGCCTTTGTCTTTGATGGCGCTATGTATTACAGAGCAGAGGGAACACAATAGACAGACAGTGAAGGAGGAAAACATCAGTCCTTGTAATATACGGTCTATAGCGGGAGGCGCTAACACCATCCACTCGCTGGAAATAATGCATTGCCAATTGGTTTTAACCCTTCTTGCTCCAAAGATCATTTCAACTTTAGACACTTTCTTTCTGGATAGGGTTGATGACCACTTAGCTAATGGTCCCCTGTGCTTAAAGGACCATTTCTTAAAGGGGTTTTGATAGGCCTGATGTTTATCTATTGGGAGAAGAAAAGTCCTCAATACTCAAAGGACCATCTCTTAAAGGGGATTTCCATCGTTAGGCTATTTTTTGGGGTTTTTTTACAATAGGTGTGACGTCCACCTATTGGGAGAAGAGCTTTCCTTCGTGCTCAAAGAACCATTCCTTAAAGGTTTTTTTTTTTTTTTTTCTTTTACTTTTGACATTTTCTTTTCTGATAGGCCTGATGCCCATCTATTGGGAGAAGAAAGGTCCTCAATGGTCAAAGGACCTTTTCTTAAAGGAGTTTCCCAACTTTAGGTTGTTTCATTCATGATAGGTAGGATGTTTACAAAGAAGTTGGGAAACCCCTTTAAGAAAAGGTCCTTTGCAAAGAAGTGTGGTCCTCAGTGCTTAAAGGAATTTTACAACTTTTGACGATTTTCTCCCACCTACCAGAAGAAGATCATTCCTCCAAGCTCAACCATTCCTTAAAGTGTTTTTCTGACTTTAGGCACTTGCTTTTTTGATAGATGTGATGCCCACCTACTGGGAGAAGATTAATTCCCTGCCCCCACTTCTACAACACCAACTATTTAGTCTAAATCAGACAGCTATGCATGTGCACCATATTTGGCATACCCTGTAGATATGCCATAAATATATAAACGGGGTTGAGTTGCACGAGAGGGGTTTGAGTTGGGCTTGAGTTGTACAAGGCTCAAGGGTTTTGGATACTGAAGACTTATCCACAGCCTTTGTCTATGGAGAGGAGACCCCACTTGTATGTCTGGTTACCTGGACATTTTTGTGGATTAGTTGCAGAATCTTTATGGAGCTTATAAGCACTATACCCCCGTAGGTGCCTGTGCAAAGAACAAAGTACTGCCAGTATATTGCAATTAAATATATCTTAATAAGTTAAATTGAAGTCACTTGGTGGTGAAATGGTCGGGAAAAACGAAAGTATTAAAGATTAACAACAAGCAAAAATTTATTTGGAAGAGACAAAAAATTTTTTGTCACTCTAAACTGCGAAAAGGACTTGGCTAAAAGGACACAAAGTTACACCATACACATCACCTGATGTCCGCCTATTCTTTGATCCTTTTTCATTTAATATCAAAATTCAAGCATTCAAAAGTTTTCCATACATGTTGGTTCCAGGAAACATCCATTTTGTCTCCACCCCGCTCCTTACCATTCATTGCTGATGCTAAAAAACAGGAAGTTTGAGGAAAGTCGTAGAATTTAGGCTTTTCTTTTTAATTGACAACATTTATGCCAAGTCTGGTCCTTGAAACAAGGTGGAGGACTCCATTAACCGATCAAGCACTGTGGATTTCCAGAGGATCGTCTTGTAAATTTACGAGGGGTCAAATGTTTTCCCAAAAATGAAATTTTTCCTTGACATTCTCCACAAATCACAATTTTACTTCCACGTTGATTTCGGTAGCTTCTCACATTGAAGCCTGGATTTAGGGACTTCTTGAGCTCTCCATTCCCTCCACCATTCAGTGCAAAAAAATCCCCAAATAATACAAAACATTTTTACATTATTGTACATAGCTACAGGTATGAGATGGATAGGCAAGGACTATGAAGTGTTTGACCATCTGAAGACCCCGGCAGCATCATAAAGGTATCAGGGCAGGGGATCGGTGAGGTGGGTATGACTTATTATTTTACACCAGTTGGAGCCTTTTTGACCTCTTACTATTGTTTCCATTAACCAAGATTTCTCTTTTATTACTCTGTAGGGAAGACATTATCGATTGTCGCTCACTATACTGTACATTATTACTGGGACTGAAGGTCAATTAGGGATTATTATTCACTAATGAAATTAAGTCTGTAAATTACAATATGGGGAAGTATAAATCTTGTCAGTGAGTGGTTATCGCCAGAGGAGCTATCAATACCTCGAGAACTTCTAGAAGATAATGGACACCTTAATGATAATTAATAAACCGCAACATCTTGTTTCAGTAGACCCGACTCAAGTGACCACATTCAGCCTTCGTAAGCAGATACTCCATGGTAATGGCGAGAATTAATCATCACACCAGACCCGTCCATGATTAGATTGGCAGATTAGTCAAAATTAGGACAAAATTGCATTGAAAATTCATGGATGTTGCAATCTTTTTCCTGCCACAACGAATGGCTTATAAATGGCAAATATGTAAATGAGACCTGCCCTATGAAATGTATTAAAACCTTAAACTATGCATAAAAAATGTGAAAAGCGTGCTTCAATATCTTACTTCTATGCTGAGATATAATACTTTGTACTTACAGGCCAGAAGCCTGAGGCTGCACTACTGAGATATTTTGACAATATCTTTCATTTCTGATTTTTGTATGGTGCAGACATAGCCTTTTCTCGCCAATCCAGTGGGAAGATCAGAGCAGTCAGTTCCCAGCTACATCAGTTCTTTTAGAAGTTACGGCTGAAAAGGAACTCATGGCCTGCACATCAGTGTACCGGTTCACACAGCGGATTCGCCAGGCTTATGCGAACTAACTCTATTGTTCACTTCACTGACTTTTTGGCCAAGTCCAGTCTCCACTCCTGGACTCATACGGTCACCTCGCACCAATGAGTGGCTACACCAGATACTCCACAATCCCAGACACCAACACCCAAAAGGTGCGTGAAAACTTGTAATATAGGGAGTTTTCCTGCATCGTCAGATTTATCATGACATATCATGACTTGGTCAGGGGTTTAAAAGATTTTATTTGATTAGAAGAATCAAACAGCACCACAGTCTTGTATTGGCAATGTCTGGTATTGCGTTTCTCTGCAAAAGAAGAGAGTTTGCTGGTATGGAGCATTCAGGTGTGAAGAGGAAAGACATCAGCAATGATCTTAGAGAAGCAAGCAGTCCCATACCAGTAAACGGGGCTGACCTGTACTACAGTACTCAGCCAATGACAAAGGGTGGAGCTGTTTGTGCAAAAAAAGATAATCAGGAGACCCGAGCTGAGTATTATACAAGTATATTATTGATAAAGTAAAATCTACCAGGCTCATAATACCGTCATTATAAAAAATCAAGCAAAACGGCAGTGAGGCGAAGTCTCAGAGCCGCATTATATAAATGTAATTATTCGCGTCTTATTCTTTAGATACATTTTCTTATTATGTAAAGTTGAATTTCACATTTTCAAAAAGGGAAAAAAGAAACTTGTAAGAAAGTTAACAATTCTGTTAATGCTCCTGCCAATTACGCCGCACACCCACACGCTGCTATTCAGCTCCGCTAAATCATCTGAGCAGGTCTCTGAAATTAAGAAGAAAATAATTGAATGCAGAAATCTCCCGTTTCGTGCCTGTCAGTGGTCAATATGAGCGCGCCGTAGCCCGGAGTAACAGCAGACAAGTAACAATGCGCTTCATTATCAGGCGCTGTTTCTATAATCAAGACGTTAGAACAGAACAGGATTTCTTTCTGCTCGGATTAAGCCGGTAATAATAAAGGAATTATCCACCTTACAATTGGACACCAGAATTTTCTTGTCATGAGTTCAGTAGAGTAGAACCAGCAGGGAGGCAGTGAGGGGTGTAATGATCTCCATTCTATTTACTAATGTACAGGACAGACAACTAGACGATGCGCCATATTGTCAGCGATGGAAATGATTCACAAGACTAAATTTGCTGCAGGTGATAATTATTATAGTCATGAGAAAAAAACAAAGTCCATTCTTTTTGAATTCTATGGATTGACATATCAGGACATAATAAGAACATCTGGTCCTTAGAAAGTCAAACATTAAGTAAATCCAACCTCAGATGGACAACGACGCATAATGAACCGTTCATTATTTAACAAAGCTAGGCCAAAATTCAGAAGCACTGTTCAAAAACCTAAAGGGGTTGTCTGGGGTAAAATCATATTTCTACACTAAGCTAAATACCCTCCCCCCAACTTCTAACTTACTCTCTTTACAAAAAATGTATATTTACCTATATTTTCAGATTCCGTTTTCCCATTTCCGGAAACAGAACATCACCAATACTAGCCCTACCCCCCTTCATACTTACCTGTCTTCCTGTCCGGATCTTCTGGGCACGGACTATCCTTTTTTCTGAGGAGCCAGATCCTCCTCTTCTAGGATGTCTGCTGGTCAGACGGCAAGAGGAGGAGGAGCCGGCCCTGCAGAAAGACATGATCTCCCATGCCCAGAAGATCCGGACAGGAAGACAGGTAAGTATGATGGGGTGGGAGGGGGCTGAGTTAATTAGTTAGGAAGGGCTAGTAGTGTGCGGGCTAGCTAGGGAAACAGGGAAGGGGTGTGAGGAGAGAGAAAGGGGGAGGGAGTGAGAGTGGGAGGCAGTGTGAGTGAAGAGTAATGCATCATGGTAGTTGTAGGATAAAAAGAACAGGAAGATACGCCATGTAAACAAATGCAGAAGATACCAGGAGCTTCCAGAGAAACACAGAAATCACTCAAAACACTGCTAAAGGTGTTTGGGTGCACTTATTAACCCATTAATAGCACTAACAGACCTTTAAAAAAAAAATTGCCCAGAAAACCCCTTTAAGTACACTCTTACTGCTTCCATAGCAGTGTAGAGTGTATTTAGCACTGGTGTTACTAATCAGTTGCCCTTAATTGATGATTTGCAAGTGTGAACACTTCTTAAAAGGGAAATGTTTTGGTAGTTTGCTGGTCTGGAGCATTTGCAATGTTAAGAAAAGAGGAAAGACATCAGCAATGAACTTAGAGAAGCAATTGTTGCTGCCCATCAATCTGTGAAGGGTTATAAGGCCATTTCCAAACAACTTGAAGTCTAACATTCTACAGTGAGAAAAATTATTCACAAGTAGAAAATATTCAGGAGGAATGCATGGCCAAGCAAATTCAACCCATGGTCGCACCATGCAATGCTCAGAGCTACATCTGTTTTTGTTTTTGTTTTTGTTTTGTTTTTTTAATTACGTCTTGATTCATAAAACTATATAATTCAAACAGGATGGACTTTGTTTTTCTCATGACTGGATATGAAGACTCTTAAATGTAGAAGTGTAAAGGGTTGTCTCATGAAGACAATCAGCGATCATGTGCAGGTTCTGTTTTCGAAAGCTCCAACAATCACCTGATATCGATGAGGAAAGTTGAGTCCATTCAAATAAATTGTCAATATGATACATGGCTAAGAAAAGTCCACCTGAGATAGCTGCTCTGCCACAATGCTTACTGTAAATTAACCCTATGAGTAACCAGGGTGCAAAGTCTAAAGGGGCCCTCCGCTTTTTCACCCAATTAAATCAGAGGTATGGACTTTTCCATTCAGAACCAAAGTCACAGGAATAGTCACTGAGTAGTAGATGTTCTGCTGAAGTTTTGCACCAGGTAGAATTACCAGAAAAAGTGAAACCTGAAGACAAAACCAAGACCAGTTTCAGTAGGTTGGGCAAGCAAGATTTCAGTATTAATCTGAAGGAGTAAGAGAAAAATGATGGAGGAGGAAGCAAAGGTACTAACCAAGAAACTGGTAATACAAAAATACAACAGGTAAATTCGGTACAAAGTAACAAGATGTTCAGGGTCTGAAGGGCCAGGGACAGGCACATAGACTGCTTGTGGTAATGTCAAGGGGCTGCACCAGTTGGCATGAAGAGAGATGCTGGTGGAGAGGAGAAGAAAAGTAATGGACCAGGATTAGGCAAACACTTTGTGTCTCTTTGGTTATTGCCGTGGGCTATAACGCCATATACCTTATCTGGGCATATAAAAGATGCCATAGGTGTATTGATACCTGGACAAGATCGATATTAATGCGGGATCACAACCTTCTTTATTCTGACCTAAGGTGTTCATTTTTAACAAGGCGTATCTTGAAACTCCTGGGGCCCCAGTGTAAAATATGATACAGGGCCCCCACCTGCCATGTGGGATTTATAACACTGGTGTATTGTTATGATTACAGTCAAAAACTAAAGCCCAAGTGAAACTCCCTACAGTTGCCGTACCGTACGGCTTCTGTTCTTTCAGTAACTTTCTATAAATTAGGAAGATCTCCAGATCTTGTGAATGTAAGATTATATAAATATGTAGATTATAAAAACGATAACAGATTTGTATGAAATAAATCTGGTGTTCTCTTTGGTGAGAATCCATGACAAAAGTAAGTCCCTAGGTCATTGTAGAGATACATAGGACATTGTAACAGTGGGATTGGGTCTTACTTTTTTTGGGTTGTAACGTAAAGGGGTTTTCCAGCATGAAAAAAATGTAAGATAAAATAAGCGACACGTCACAGATCCCCTGTCGATCTCATTACGATGCTTACCGAATTAGCACTGGTCTCTATTTCCTGGTCCCCCACAGGAGATGCCCATTCAGCCAATCACAGTCCACATTGGTAACCAACAGAGACCACTGATCGGATGAGAAGACATTTTCTAAGGTCAAGACCAGTAAGTGCCGTAACGGGAGCGGTGAATAATCAATGAGGTGGGAATATTGATTCTTTTAATTTTTTTAACCAACCTTGAGCCTTTGAGCCAGTTTTTTCCCTCTTAGACAACCCCAATTGCTGACTGAGACAAGTTACCGCTGTGGCCAATGCATGGTTGAACCGACATTTCCTTTGTGTCAAGACTCAGGGGCCCAATAAATATCGAAACAAAAGCGGTGGTGAATCAATAGGATATGGGTATTACGTCTTTTATTTTTTAACCAACCCTGACCCCTGGCCACCAATGTTTTCCATTGGACATTCCCTTAAGGGTTTAACTAAAATGAACCCGTATTCAGCCCCAAAAGTACTAACAAAAGATGGAGACCAGTATAAAACATGTTTTATTTTTTTTATTTTATTTTAAGTCTACTTAAGATTTGAGCCAATTTTCTTCTCAACCTTCCATCTAATCCCGAATTACTATGTTAATGTAGTCATTATTCAGAATCTTTTACCGAGGGGTGCTCAAATACAGTCTGAACTGTGATAAATATCTATTATTAAGACCTCTCTAGATGCCGGCACACCACTTAGATTTTTTATATCCTATTAAAACATGAAAGTGACAGATTTCATAAGAAGATGGAAACTGAGTTATTAACCCTTATATTGATACCATTTCTGTATGTAGCTGATCATCCTCTTTGGACCAGTTGGTGTATAGGGTGGCGTTTAAGATATGGTGCAAGTTCATTGTCTCCCAATAGACAAAGGTATGTCCTGTTAATTTCATACAGCATTGAGCTGAGTCTCCTTGAAAGGAGATGAATCTAGGGCCACCCTCCAATGTATCATCAAACCAGTTTGGCTTATGGCCACTCATTTAGACCATTGTCTAAACTAACCTTGTGGGATTCACCCATCGCCCTTGTTTAAAGTCGCAGAGCTCCTCAATACGTCCATATCTGTCTATATTGCAGAGCTATCTGCTAGATTTTAAGCACCTTTTTGCAATTGATGTGGCTGAAACATCCATACCCAATAATTAGGATGGGGTCCAAAGATGTATGGCCATATGGTGTGTCTTCTGTGATCTACCATGTGGAGCTTCTCTATTTTTTCACTCCAGTTTTCCATTGATATGGTCTGACAGATGGTCTGGCTGAGGAAGCATGAACCAAGAAATCCTATTTTATATTGGTTCATAAACATCCATCAGATGGTTACTTACATGGATTGGATGTAATAAGACAAACCTGAATGACATGACCAGAACGTTGAAGGGTCATTGAAGGGTTTTTCAGACCTTATAAGATGAGTCTTCAAACGTGACACGAGAGGTCATTAGAAGATGAAGCAGGATAAATGGATCCATTATATTGTCTCTGGTGTTACCTCCAAGTACATTGCTATTCATTTTCTGTACAGTGCTCGGAAACACTATTTGCCTTCTTCAAGATCTCCCATATTCTGCACATTTGTCATGCCGAGGAGCTTTGTGATTCTCTAACTAAATGTCCTAAATGAATAAAATCTGCATTGATGTGAGGAAGAAAGATATCTGAAACCTTGGCTGCACAGCTCGATCTACTATGGTCGGGTAAGTTTCATTGACCCTCGGGACCAGCATAGACTTCACAGACGCTGAAACTCTGGAATTAACACTCTCTCTCTCTGTACTTCTCATTGTTCCCACTTCCCAGTTTTTGATAATATCCAATTTCTATCAGGGTGCAGTTGGTGATGGATGAACCTTGCAAAATTCCCTTTGCAAATATTTGTGAGGTTTGTCAGAAAAATTTGTTTTGGTCCAAACTGTAAGTCCTGCGGGGTAGAGGAGGTTAGGGAACATGTGCTGCAGCTGATATCCATTTCAGAGACTGGATAAAGATATCTGCACTACCTCAAAACTTCAATAAAATGCAGTTTTCAGAAAAAAAAAAAAACCTCTCCCACTGATCCTCATGCCTACTTCTCTCTTCTGGTGTGCGCTTGCGCTGCTTGACTTGATAATATATCTCCGGCCAATCCCCAGTGATCCCCCCCCCGAAGGAAGGTCCCCAAGCAATTTTGTTTTTAGCTCCATAGTCTCTGGGAAGGTGTTACTGTTCCTGCGACTTCTGTCTACAAGTGTTTGACCTGTGCCTGTTTCCAGACTGTGAACCTGTGCGGCCCATCCTGACCTATTTCCTGAATTACTGACTATGCGCAAACTCTGCCAGCCCTGACCTCAGCCTATACCTTTGTTTATTTCCTGTCTCTTTTCTCTGGCCATGTGCTGGTGTTTTTTAACCTCCTGATTTAGCTGGGCAAAATTTCTTCAAGTACATTGTGATGACATATCCAGCAATCAACAAGAGGTACACTACCCAAAAGTAGCCTCTGAGATTCTATTTATAGTGCAACAGAGGAAGCACATTTATGACCTCCTGTGCGTGAGACATAACTGAGGCATGATTTTTACAACAATTCTATCTGGATGCGTTTCTTGTCTTTGACAATGAGTATATATGCTAACCAAAGGCTAGAAACAGTCCAGAACAGCGCAACCTCTTTTCTAGAAGCTGGAAGTTCCTCTTCTTTAGGGGTCAGGGCTGCAGGGAGTTTTAGTTTAATGTATTGGTTTAATCTTTTCTTCCATTGATTCAATCTTGCCTTTTAGTTGTGCCCAATCCCAGGCAGTCGCCTCTACAGCTGAAGACACAGGGGTCAATTTCTCATTTTTTGAAGTCACGTTTTTGACTTGGCTTTGTTTTTCTAGTGTGTTTTTTGCAGCAAATTTTTCAAAATTTCATAATTTTCTTGCAATTGTCCTCAGTGGACGGCTCCCAACTTCCAAAGGATTTTTGGTGCATTAATCCAATTTAGGAGTGAAGCATGCTTGAGAAAAAATATTGCAATGTTTTAAAAAGTTGCTTATAATGAATTACAATCTATTAAGAATAAACAGGGAAATGGAACCTCATAGGTTAACTTTGCATTGCAAAACTAAAGCGAAAGGTAAATACAGTGTGTTGTGTCCTGATGAAGAGACCGGTCAGGCCTCGTAATGTGTATACCCCAACACAAAATAACTCTTTATGATATTTTTGGAGAAGTCCAAGCACTTGATTTTCAGCAGGGCAGCCATGTCTCCTCTTCTTTTTCACCGTGACTACGATTATTTACCTACGGTGCGCTATCTATACCACGCACACATGACAAGTCACTTTTGGTAAAAGGTGCATTAAACACAAATAACCAAAAAGATGGCGCACACTTAATAAATTAGGTGCAATTAGTAAAATGGTTGCAAAATAGGTAAAAACAACCCAGAATTCTGGAGCAAAAATAATGATAAATCAGCAATGTGGGTTCTGTAGAATAATTCTGACTGTACAAAGTGGGAAGGGTGGCTTGGAACAAATCCCCTTTAGGCTAAAGACCCACGTTGCAGAAACGCAGCTTTTTTTGTTGCATATTTTGTCGCAGTTTTTATGAGCCAAAGCCATTAGTGGATTGAGTAGAAGGGAGAAGTCTAAGAACTTCCTATGTATTTCTCATTCCTTTTGTAGACATTCTTGGCTTTGGCTCAAAAAACCGCGCAACAAAATCTGCAACTAAAAAAGCTGGGTTTCTACAATGTGGGGCCTCAGCTTTAATGTTAGTTATTGCTGTTTCCTCAGTTCACTTCCTTTTCATGCCTATAAAGCTCAACAATTCCATAAATTGTAGAGTAAAAGAAAAATAGAAAGATAAAGTCCTGCCCGGGGACTTGTTGATGGATTCATTTTAAGCAAAATTTCTTTTGTTATAAATGTCTAATTCCAGAATCAAAGCGATAGGAGCGAGCGGGTCATGTATTATTTTTTCACATGAGTAAATAAGTTATTAGCGGCAGCGAGATTTCATTGAGATCTTATTTTAATGTATACTACACATGCTCCCGCATCGCCTGCAGTGGGATGAAGGAAGGTGAAACAAGGTAATGCCTGATCAATTATTTATCGTCATCTGCCGGATCCGAGAATACAAAAAATTGTCCATTCTGTAGACTGGGAGGTGGAGGGAGGGCGACAAGTGGAATTCCAATCACTACGGCGTAGACTTAATGATCTCAGATTAATCTTTACATTCTCTGGTTTCTTAATAAGTGTGAAGGTATCTAATACTGAGGTGTTTATAGAACATTTTTTTCATTGTTGCGACGTCTACGTACACATTTTCCGCCAAGCTTTCCTGGGTCAGAATACTGATCTAATAACACAATATCATTTTTTACTGCTCACTGGTAAAACCAATTATTAATTCAGGCAGTGGAAGAGAAATAAAGCAGAGAAGTTGTATGAGGCGACAACACGAGCTGTACAAAGAAGGAGCGGGGCCGCAAAGAGCTTTAGTATGACTTGGGTGGAAGGTAAAAGGGTGATCATGTGGTTAGGAGTCTGATGAATGGAGATGGGAGAACCTCACGGGATTTGTTTTGCGAACTTGTTTGTTCGGAGCCAGAACTACTATTATTATACTCTGGGGTCGCTGTATAGAATAAGCGGGGGCCCAGGGGAGGTGCAGACAAAATAAAAAACACTGATATTCACCTCTCCTCACCTTTCCTGGGCATCTGGTTTTAACCAGCAGGCACTTCCGGCCTCTTTCAGAAGGAGAGGTCATCAGTATGTCATCTGTGGGGGTCTGACACCCAGACCCTGCACTGATCAGCTGTTCCGGCAATGTCTGGGCGCAGGAAGCTGCCAGTGGACGGGGAGCTTGTGCAGGCTGCTCCTGAGAAGAACCTATAGTATAATAGTAACACTTAAACAAGTTTGGCCCGAAACGAACCAGAGAGCCAAACCTCACGGGAGGTATGAGGTTCGCCCATCTCTAGTCATCAGTATGAAAAATGGATTTGGGGCCAGACAACCCCTTTAAGGGTGAAGAACAGGAGCATTCCTTATACTCGGTGGCCTTATTAGTCATTGTGTTACTGGTTGCAGCCTTATATAGGACTGGGGGTTGCTGGAGTTACTGATGGTTCCTTGCACAAGTGAGACCAGAAGTAGTAAGATCTGCACCGTCTCTCTGACCACATCCAGGTCTCTGACTCCAATATCAGGAATCCCGATGCAATAAAAACTCCTTGTGAGATCTCTCCCCTTCATCTCTCATCGGTCTCTCTGTGAGTTTTCGGTCTTTTTGGTTGATTTGCTCTTTTACGTCTCCTCCTGATTTCGGCGGTGATGACACTCGCCTTGTGATCTGTCATCTCTGCTGGATCATAGTCCTCACGGCCCTTCAGCTGTCTCCTCCACATCCCCTCATCGCAGAAAACCGAATCTAGATACAACGGCACTTGTCACTTCTCCCTTGTAAAGCTTTTGCTTCAGTTAGCAATCATTATGTATAATATCCGGATCTCTCCATGTGCCTGAGGCGGCTGCTTGGGGTTACTTCTCGGATGTTCAGTCTCATTCTCTCCTTTTGTTCACGCTCTAAGAGGCGCCTGCTGTCATCACCTCAAACACGTCGCTCACATCTGTCTCTTCCTCCCATAGGATACCATTAAAATATTTTGTGTGCAAATAGACGTACCGCTATGATAGTGCGATACCTTCTCTGTGGTCTACCACCCCTCAGACAGACTCTGGTGTCTTAGGAATCCTTAAAGGACTTGTCTATATTAGAACACTTCTTTAACATTGTGTGCAGCTTAAAGGCTACTTGTCACCCAAAAATGGTCTATTTTTTAAGCCAAGTTTTATAAGTTTATATATTTTTAAAACATTTTTGATAATTTAATTTTTAATTTTCAATGTAGGTATCTCTGTTTTAAAACAACTACTATATCACGAAATTTTCCACTAAGGGTTGGTTCACACCTGCGCTTCAGTCTGTCCGTTGCCAATCCGAGTGAAAATCTCGGTGAACGGGATCGGCATCGGATACAGACAGGTCAGCGACGCATTGGTTAAAAACCCATTCATTTGAATGGGTTTTTAAAGCAATGTGAGGGTGTCCGATTGCACCCTCTGCGCTGCGAATCCTTTTTTTTTCGTCGGAAACAAAGTCAGACATGCAGGACTTCGTGTCCGAGGAAAAAAAACGGCTTTGCAGCGCAGAGGGTGTAAACGCACACCCCCATTTTTTTTCCAGTTTCCCAGGACATCGTAAGGAATATTAAATGGAAACATTACGAAGTAGAATTTGTCCTGCAAACAATAAGTCCTGATATGGCTCTGTGAAGGGAAAAATTAAAATGTTATGGTTCTTGGAATTAAATAAAAAAATGGCTGCAGCGGGAAGGGGTTAAAAAAAAAAAGATCCACCCTGATGGGTAGAAATGAAGCAGCTGTCCACCTCCTATAAGCGAGTATTTCTGTACAGCCAGTCATCTTGTGAAATGATCTTACCTACTACATAATGTTCCATCTTGTGGAGATTAGACCCTCCGTCTCCTCTCTAAGGTAAGGTGCATTTATCTTATCACACTACTTATCCTTAAAATTTAGCACAGGCGGTACAAGTGCTCTCCAGGCACATCTGTGTGATTGGAGCCTCTTATTATCTCCTTATTAATGTAATAGATGGAGGACGATCGTCTATCACAATAATGTTTTCTCTGCACAGCGGGTACAGACATCATTTATTAGTTGCACCAAAATATTGTATTTCAGAGGTAAAATATTTATAAAATTACAAGCGGAAGGTATGGCGAGAAAACCGAGACAAAGTCAGCATTCCCATGTAGGATCTGCAGCGATCTATGACTGCAGTCGCTGCAAAGTTTGGTGCTGTTTAAGTTGCTGACCCCTTGGGCTGTGGTCACACTGGGTGTACTGGTCAGAGGATATCCTCCATGGACTTCACGGGGGCTAACCTGCGGCAAGTCTCATCCACATACTAAAACTTTCATCTCGCCACATCATGACATTTGTTGCTATGGATTTGTCAGCAGATTTCAACCGGAGGTCAGAAGTAGAGAAACCTGCAGGGGAGACACCGTAAAGACCCCAGAGTATAATAATTGTTCATGGTGGTTCACAATGGGGCATAATTCTGTGTGCAGTGGCCACTATGGAACATAATACTGTGTGCAGGGGCCACTATGGGGCATAATACTGTGTGCAGGGGCCACTATGGAGCATAATACTGTGTGCAGGGGCCACTATGGGGCATAATACTGTGTGCAGGGGCCACTATGGAGCATAATGCTGTGTGCAGGGACCACTATGGGGCATAATACTGTGTGCAGGGCCACTATGGGGCATAATAGTGTGCGCAAGAATGCGGTTTGTGTGGAGGGGGGTTAGAGGGGGCAGTCTGGGGGGGGTTGGGTGCGGCAGTTCAGGCGGGTGTCCCAAATGTTTGCCTTGGGGCCCAGCCATTCCTAGTTACGCCACTGGAGATAGGTGAACCATTCGGCAGGAGGAGAGTGCCTATAACAGGTCTCAGGGGTGACCTTGGGTGCATGACATCACCCCAAGGAGACCGAGAGAGAGCACCAGACGCCATGAGGAGGCTCAAAAGTGGTGAAGGAAAGTGAATATAAATGTTTTCTATTTTTATACCCTCCGCCTATTATACTCTGGGATCTATCTGAACTTGTCGAACCTAAGACATATCAGGGAACTGAGCTGCCCAAACCCGAACATTTGTCCATCTCTTGTCACAAGAGCAACTTATTCCCTATTCAAAGACTAGGGGATAAGTTGCAGATTGGTGGGGTCTGACTGCTGGAACCCCCACTGATCATGAGAATGGGAATGCCTTACAGCCCTGTCTGAATGGAGGGACGGTCTATGGGACAAGTGCTGCAACGGCATTCCTGTGATTGGTGGGGGTCCCACTGTGTACAGGACAAAAGTTGCAGCAGCCCCGTCCATGGCAAAGTGGTGGTTCCCGGGGAAGTGCAACACCATTCCTACTACTTGAATAGGAGATCCTGAACACTCCCATCCACTGTTTTTGCTTCCGGAACGGCTGATCTGTGTGGTGTCTTGGAGTTGGACCCCCCCAGATCACATACTGATGACCCATCCTGAGGACCTTTTTTTGTGACCATTTACTAAAACTTTGTTGTTCCCTTTTTATTAATGATGGGTGAACCTCTCAAGATTTACCTCTCAAATATTCCCAAGGATCGCCATCAAGTTTTGGCTAGCACGGAACTTGTTTGATCCAACCCAAAGTGCTATTATTATACTCTGGGGTCTCTTCAGACTGCGGTATCTGGTTCTCTCTTGCGCCACCTTCTGGGTGACATCACTGGTGCTGGGTCACTTCGATGGCCTGTGATAGGACCTCAGCAGCGACGTGGGCACGTCAGCGTCATGATGCTTTCAACGCCCCACATGACCACTGAGGCTCGATCAAATATCTGACACACGGTCAGCTCAGGACAGAAGAATAAGTGGACCGCAAGGAAGTGGGCCAGATTTACGTTGTGGTTATGGCTAGACACTGGTGTAAACATGGCACATCTTTGGTGCAATGTGGTACATCTAGTTTTTGACACGTAAGACATGTGGGTGTGGATGCTCAGAAAAAGGGAGTGAGGCTTAAATTTGCTTCAATGCAAGAAAATAGTATCGAAAAATTCCAGGACAAAGTATTTCTGGTATTGCAGCTTATTGAACATTCCATTGAAGTGAATGGGACGAAGCTGCAATACCAACCTGTGACCAGGTGTGGCAGGCATGGGTCTCTGTTTTTGCCCCTAATATGGTTAACTCTCTTGCACATTTCGCGGTTGGTATTCTCGGTGCATAGTTCGAGGGCTGCAGAATAATGTTTTACTAAAATGGTTGCAACATTTCTCTTTAACAAGGATCACTCATCAAAGAGAGAAATAAGCGGCGCTCTTCAAACCTTCTGAGACTCGGATCCACTTACTGCTGCCGGCGCTCAGCTGCTAAATAACCCTGTGCGCGAGCTGAATGCCGAATGTCATGTGTTTGCATTAAGTGAAGTAATTCCTCTTCAGTAGTCATTTGCAAAACTGATATATGTGAAAGTGTGAGCGATCGGTATCTGCGGAGGGAAGAGAAGATGTGAGCGCCATCTGTACCACGGAAAGTAAGGTGAACAGATCGCACCAAACTCCACACCAATGGCACCCCAGAAATGTCACCTATGGTGTAATAATGGGTGAACTGAACGCAGCCACAATGGCGACTAGACAGTCACCACAAATCCATCAGGTCTGGATGTTTTCGGACCATCATGTCATAGTTATGGGATCTTGCAAGTCGTAACACAACCCCAATGCACTGCAAGCTGTGGTCGCACTACACGTGTCATTGTCGCCATGTAGCCTGAGGCCTCAGGCACATGACAGTGAAAAATGGCCGTCACATTTCAGATCACTAAACACCTATGGGTGTATTCACGTGTGTATTTGTAATGGGCAGTAAATAATGTCCATCATGTTTGACCATTTCACAACATGACAGACTCATTACAAGTCAACGAGTCTGACAAAACAGATAACAAATGGTCAGATGGCTGGAAATGGAAGAAAAATATGTGACGCATGGTTGTAAAACAGACATTAAAAACTAAGGCTACATTCACACTACAGTGAATAATGGCCATGTGACATCCAGTTTTTTTAACCCCTTCCTGACATCTGGCGTAATAATACAGTGGATGTCAGGTTCTGAGCGGCCGCCATAGCCGTGTTATAGCCATTTTTATACAGCAGAGACCTGGCGCTAATGCACTAAGACATTCGGAGCCTCGGTCAAAGCTGACCAAGGCGCCATTTTGCTGTCGGTGCCTTGGCAATCACCCAGAATGATCTACAGGCTGCTTTATGCAGCCTGTAATAGAAGTGCCAATATTGTGCAATGCATTAGTGATCAGTCCCCTGGGGGGCCTAATAAATGCAATTAAAAAAAATAAATAAAAAAAAAGTAGAAAAAAATATATAAAAAAAAATTTAAAAGCTCATCCCCCTTTCCCTAGAATACATATAAAAGATAAAAACTGCCGTTTTTTTGCTGTTTTGAATCTAATAAAAATGAATAAAAAGCAATGAAAGCAATAGACATAACCCAAAATGGTATAACTAAAAATTACACCTGGTCCTGCAAAAAAGACGCCCTATCCATCCCCGTACATAGAAATATGAAAAAGTTACAGGTGTCAGAATATGGCGACTTTTAGAAAAAAATTTTTTTTTTCAAAGTTTTAGATTTTTGTTAAGGGGTTAAAATGTAAATAAAACTATATAAATTTGGTATCCCCAGAATCGCACCAAAACATAGAATACAGATGACATGTCTTTTTGGCTGCAGAGTGAGCGCCGTAAAAATGAAGCCTGTAAGAAAGTCGCACAAATGCACTTTTTCTCCAGTTCCACCTTATTCAGAATTTTTTTCCAGCTTCCCAGTACATTGTACGGAATAATAAATGGCACCATTATGAAGAACAATTTGTCCTGCAAACATTAAGCCCCGTGAATGGCTCTGTGAACGGAAAAATAAAAAAGTTATGGGGTTTTTAAGGCGGAGAGTCAAAAATGAAAATCGAAAAATGTCACCGGCGGGAAGGGGTTAAAGGACGTCACATGGCAGCATTATATTCAATGTCAGTGAATGAGGGATATTATCAGGGACCATCAAACGTAGATAATGTCCTATTTTTGGCTGTTTTCACAGATCTCTCCAGACACTGAAATGTATCCGTGAAAACAGGTGCCCCTTGGGTGCAAGACAGTCATGAAAAATTGACTTTTTTCACAGCCATTTTGCACCTTTTTCATCTCTTTTTAACTGTTGTTTTTTTGTGTGTGTCCATTTAGCCTAAGCCTACATTCACACAGTGAAAATCCACTTTTCCACGGCTGCATTAAATTCACTGTATGTAAACGGGTGCAATTCACATGACCAATTGTTTTGTGATTTTTAGTGACTGACCCGTAGACTTTCCACGTCGATCTTGAATGGTCCTTATTCCAATGACCTAAACTTTTAACATCACTTGCATCGGAATCAGCGTTGGGTCGGCCCCCATCGTGTAAAGCGCTGCCCGGCTGTGTATTCACACCTGCTCCTAACACTTGTGATGGGAAAACTGCAGATCCTGACTGTTTAACCCTTTAGATGCTGCAGCCATAGGGGGCTGATATCTTTACATAGTAGCCAGGGGCCTAATGAAGGTCCCCAGGTCTGCCTTCAGATGTGACAATCAATATAATACATTGCAACACACAGGTAGTGCAATGTATTGTGCAAGCGAACAGAAGATAAAAGATCACAACTTCAAGACTCCAGGAAGACTTATAAAAGTGTAAAAAAATAAATACAATTTTAAAAAAAAAAAAAAAAAAAAAAGTCAAAAACAAATAAAAATTTAACACAGATATTGAGTATTGCCGTATCTGTTATGTCCCAAGCAATACAACTAGAATATAGTTTTCCTCGCATAGTGAACGGTGTAAAAAAAAATAAAAAATAAATGAATTGCCATTTTCTGTCTGTCGGACAATGAAAAAATGTTATAAAAGATCAAAAAGTCTTGTGTTTCCCCAAATGACATCAGTAAAATGTCAGGTCCTCCCGCGAAAAATAAGCCCCACATAATTCCATTGACAAAAATTACTTAAGTTATGGGTCTTGGATGCAAAAACTAAATGATTACAAAACATAGTTTTACTTTGCGAATTATACAAATTTGGTATCAATGTAATTGTATCGACCCAGTGAATAAATGTATGAGCCGCACTGTGATAGCATCAAAAACCAAAGGCAAAAATCACAATTTTTTTTTCTATTCCTTTCCAAAAATAATTAATAAAAGTTACTCAATGAGATATCTCTACCCCAAAACTCTACGGCCATTATACACTACAACTTGTCCCACAAAAAACAAGCCCTCATACAGTTACATTGACCAAAACGGAAAAAAAAATTATAGCTCTTGGTATGTGATTATGGAAAAATGCTAAAAATGGTTCACTAAGGGTTAAAAGGTGTGTCCAGAGAGTATGAATTTGCTTACCTGGTCCTGGGGAAGCCGGTGATGGAGCCAGGGTATCCGGCTATGTCACGACCCCCAGGTCATGTGATCTCAGGCAGTGTTTGACTGTCCGGGTCACTCCGCCCCCTTTCCTCTGATCTCACTGGTTATTAATTACCTGTGCTATGGGGAGTGGCTTTACCATAGAATGGAGGAGGGCGGAGCAACCCGGATGACCAAACACTGCATCAGATCACATGACCCAGGGGTCCATCATCAGTAGGTAAGTAAATCAATACTCCCTGGACAACCCCTTTAAGAAACCACTCGCATGTCACGTCAAGTGTGTAACCATACAGTGAACTCAACTCAACTCCACCTCACATTCTAAGCTCTGCTAAATGCAGCTTTTTGATACAAACACAACAAAGTCACCCCCTTCCCCCTCCGCAAATATTTCTGATACTATTATTAAGCGAATGCGTGAAATCCAACAGCACAGAAGAGCGTCTAAACCTTTGTGTAACCTTCAGGGAGAAATCTGCGGCCTTCTGAGATGATAGCAATTACATTCACAGCCCATCTGCTAAGAGCAGCCATTGACCTGAATCTAGCGAGAGAATCTGATTGAACTTTCCTGTGATTTCTGGCTGGAAGCTTCTAACGCCAACCCAATAATCAGGTCCCCGATGCATAAAAAGGGGAAAAAAAATTGTCTTTTTTTTTTTTTTTGAAGTTTGTTATTTTCAAAAACTTTTGTAATAAAAAGCTGGTGTAGGAGAAGCGCCATGTTTTCCTTCTTGACCTTTTGCAGGGAAAGATCTTTATACAGTTCTGAGCAAAAGTTTGTGTCAATTTCCAAGATGAAGTGAATGAAGAAAAGAGAAATGTAAATCCCATCAATATTCGTTGTGACCTTTGCCCTTTGCCTTCTTCTCGGTACTTGCAGACAGTTTTTGGCAGAGCTCGTCAGGGAGGTTGTTCCCGCCGCCATCTTGGAGAACTAAGCACAGATCTTCTGTGGATGTAGGCTTGGTCCAATCCGTCTGTCTCTTCTAGTCACCCCAGACAGACTGGATGATGATGAGATCAGGGCTATATCTGTGGGGGCCGGATTATCACTTCCAGGACTCCTCCTCCAAAGGGCAAAGGTCACACCAAATATTGATGGGATTTACTGTACATTTCTCCTTTCTTCATTCACTTCATTTTGGTGATTGACAAAAATTAAATGATTAACCCTTCTATTTCTGAACACATTCATACTTTGCAGCATTGTTTCCGAACCTGCCCAAAACTTTTGCACCGTATAAGTCGCGATATACAGGTAATGCTTAGCTGCTAAATATATCATCATTGGTTTAGTTCTGTTACACTTGGCTGCCTTGTCTACTGGAGTCTTAGGTCGTTCTGTACTCTATCTCTTGTCTCATCTTGTTTCCTACTGCAGCTCTGCCTTTTCAGATTGGCTGCTGTGCACAGCCACAAGCCCTCCACAAAATCAGAGGAATATTGGCGCATGGACTCCACATCCAGAAAAAGAATATCCATGCAGTTTGCCTGCAAGTTTCGGTGTTGATGTCGATGTCCCCCATTTGATTAGATCTCAGCTGTGACCTGGGGCCCCTGACGTCACAGAGGAAGGCGCCAGTGACACTCAGAAAAGAAGACTGGACACCTGGTGGAGCCCTGAAGAGGAAAGATGTGTATGCAAGTTTTTTATTTTTCTGCACCTTCCCCGGGACTAGAAAATCCTAAAAATTTTGGGTTAAGCATCAAAAGGCATCACATGAAGGGAGGAAGTGCGGGGAGATGTTTTATTTTTGTACATTTTCTATGCTTAGTGTTCCTTTAAGGTTGTCATCTAGGTGGCCGCATCATTCATCTATTCCTTGTCTCAGCCCCGTTACAATACTCAAGTAGTCACCTTGCAACCCTCTTGGATTACTCTTCAATTTCCTTCCTCCGGTAGAAGTCATCTTTGCCTTGTGTAGTAATTCACTGCTAATATAAAAAGTTTTTCTCGTCTTTCTTTAGCTTTTGTATCAGTTTGAAAAATTGGATTCTAAACTCTGTAAGATTTATCCCCCCAAAAAAAAAAAAAAATTACTCCAGACGAAATTTTGTTGTTTCATCTTTTTTTAGACTATAAATATAGTAGTAAGGTGCATGCTGGTATAACCTGGGTATCTCCCAGGGGCGTAACTACCAGGGTAGCAGCAGTAGCAGCTGCCACAGGGTCCGGGACATTCGGGGGCCCCCGATGCTTTTTTTTTTTTTTTTAATAGGCCATTACCTCCTGGAGTAACCCCAGCAGGTAACAAGCCCTATTTAATTACCAATCCCCGCTCCTGCTCATGGCCGCCTGCGATTCCCATTCTGCGGAGATGGAGGTGTCTGTGAGCAGGAGCAGGGATCAGTAAGTAAGGCCGCGGGCCGCGAACCCCACAAACACTGCTTTTCAGACCCCTGAGTATAATGATCGGAGGATCAGGGGAGGTGAGGAAACATAAAAAACACTGTGACTTACCTCTCTGGCACTCCGCAGGCTTTGGGCCTCTTTGGTAATGTCATGATGGCTGGGCCTGCGTCATTATGTGTGGCGACGCCGGCCTGGCTCACGCGAGATCTAGTCCAACATTGAAGATGGCTGAAGTAGCGCACCAGAGTGCATCGGAGCCAGGGAGAGGTAAGTAGCATTGTTTTTTTGTTTGTATCCTCTCCTGGGTCTCCGATCATTATACTCTGGGGTCTGACCCCATGTCAAATGCTCGCCTTGGGGCCCAGCCATTCCAAGTTACGCCACTGGTATCTCCTGTATACAATTCTAAATGTACAGCTGGTATAACCTTGGTATCTCCTGTATATAATTATATATGTACAGCTGGTATAACCTGGGTATCTCCTGTATATAATTATATATGTACAGCTGGTATAACCTGGGTATCTCCTGTATATAATTATATATGTACAGCTGGTATAAGTTATACATCTTCTTGTATATAGTGATATGGAGCATGCCGGTATAACCTTGGTATCTCCTGTATATAATTATATATGTACAGCTGGTATAAGTTATACATCTTCTTGTATATAGTGATATGGACCATGCCGGTATAACCTGGGTATCTCCTGTATATAATTATATATGTACAGCTGGTATAACCTGGGTATCTCCTGTATATAATTATATATGTACAGCTGGTATAACCTGGGTATCTCCTGTATATAATTATATATGTACAGCTGGTATAACCTGGGTATCTCCTGTATATAATTAAATATGTACAGCTGGTATAACCTGGGTATCTCCTGTATATAATTAAATATGTACAGCTGGTATAACCTGGGTATCTCCTATATATAATTATATATGTACAGCTGGTATAAGTTATACATCTTCTTGTATATAGTGATATGGACCATGCCGGTATAACCTGGGTATCTCCTGTATATAATTATATATGTACAGCCGGTATAACCTGGGTATCTCCTGTATATAATTATATATGTACAGCTGGTATAAGTTATACATCTTCTTGTATATAGTGATATGGGCTATGGTGGTATAACCTGGGTATCTCCTGTATATAATTATATATGTATAGCTGGTATAACCTGGGTATCTCCTGTATATAATTATATATGTACAGCTGGTATAAGTTATACATCTTCTTGTATAAAGTGATATGGACCATGCTGGTATAACCTGGGTATCTCCTGTATATAATTATATATGTACAGCTGGTATAACCTGGGTATCTCCTGTATATAATTATATATGTACAGCTGGTATAACCTGGGTATCTCCTGTATATAATTATATATGTACAGCTGGTATAACTTATACATCTTCTTGTATATAGTGATATGGACCATGCCGGTATAACCTGGGTATCTCCTGTATATAATTATATATGTACAGCTGGTATAACCTGGGTATCTCCTGTATATAATTATATATGTACAGCTGGTATAACCTGGGTATCTCCTGTATATAATTATATATGTACAGCTGGTATAACCTGGGTATCTCCTGTATATAATTAAATATGTACAGCTGGTATAACCTGGGTATCTCCTGTATATAATTAAATATGTACAACTGGTATAACCTGGGTATCTCCTATATATAATTATATATGTACAGCTGGTATAAGTTATACATCTTCTTGTATATAGTGATATGGACCATGCCGGTATAACCTGGGTATCTCCTGTATATAATTATATATGTACAGCCGGTATAACCTGGGTATCTCCTGTATATAATTATATATGTACAGCTGGTATAAGTTATACATCTTCTTGTATATAGTGATATGGGCTATGGTGGTATAACCTGGGTATCTCCTGTATATAATTATATATGTACAGCTGGTATAGCCTGGGTATCTCCTGTATATAATTATATATGTACAGCTGGTATAAGTTATACATCTTCTTGTATATAGTGATATGGACCATGCCGGTATAACCTGGGTATCTCCTGTATATAATTATATATGTACAGCCGGTATAACCTGGGTATCTCCTGTATATAATTATATATGTACAGCTGGTATAGCCTGGGTATCTCCTGTATATAATTATATATGTACAGCTGGTATAAGTTATACATCTTCTTGTATATAGTGATATGGACCATGCCGGTATAACCTGGGTATTTCCTGTATATAATTATATAAGTAGAACTGTTATAAATCTTCTTGTATTATATAAATGTTACCTCTTTATTATACTAAACATAATTTCCCTATATAATCTTTGCACTTCCTGTAAGTTGCAGCTGATGTATTTCATCTTTAGGTGCGTCGTCTTTGGGAATGTTTAGAATATTCCTCCAGTAATGAGCTTGTATGATGTTGGCATTAATTTAGGAACTGTTTTATGACCGTCTCTCGGAGCCCCATTACCATATTTAGCTATTCTATTATGCATAGATTTCACTTTGTAGTAATGCATTAGACGTTCTGATTATATAAGATGTTATGAATGTTTATCCTCTATACTGAGGGATGAGCGCAGCCAGAGATTGGAGGTTTATAGCGCTGTATTATGTGAATGTATACGTGGAGCTTGCATGTGAATTTAGTATATGTTAGATTTTGTTTACTTTTTTTTATTTCTGTAAGAGGGTGATATAAACTTTTAAAAATTTTAGTTTTAGTTGACGTTTCCTAGGGGATTTGATCACCATACAATATACAGCAATCTTACTTTAAAAGTATAGCAATGACAGGTCTGGGAGCTTTCAATAGTTTCCCAACAGTTATCGAAACAGACTTAGAACGGACAGTGGACCTACTGAGCCCACTACTGGTTTGGCTTTGCGCTACTCCTGAGGGCGTTATGTAAGAATTCCCCTTGTTTTCCACCCTTTAAACCCTATACAGGCATTTGTTTTTCACTGCAGAAGACCACCAGGTTGCTACCTCTAGGAGTAGTTCTGGTGTAGGTGGCAGCTGACCCAAAGGCCAGAGAGACAACGGTGCAAAGCACCAGAGGATCAGGCAAAGGCGTGGTCAAGTCTCTCAGAAGGTCAGGGGCAGACATCGGAGAAGTAGAGTCTTAGGAAGCAAAAAGATCAGGAATCAACTCAAAGTCACAAAAGTGAAGGTCTATCAGGAATAAACACAAAATTGTCACAGGAACTGAAAACCAAGGACCTTTGTTGCTCAGGCACAGTTCAGAGGGTTGAGCAGGTATAATAGACATGAGCTACTGAGGATTGGCTGGGCAGGGCTCATCGCTGTGTTCATTAAACACTCAGTTTACTGGAACGGAGGACGTACTCACCCTATAGGCTGGACCAGGTGCATTAGAAGTAGGAGGACAGCTAGATGGAGAAGCATGTACTGGACTGCGAGAAAACAAGGTCACCAACTGATGGTGTTTTCTGGAAACAGTAATATGACAGTGATTGTAGACCTTTGTCGTTACAAGATCGCTACCCCCAGATCTTGCTCCTAGAGACTGCAATCTTTGAAAACATGATGGCACCCACACGCTCAAGGTGATCAGATGCCTCAGTTACATTTGATCAAGGCTTTATAAGGGTTAATGCCTGCAATAAGAGAGGACACAAATCGAGGACGTTACCGGTGGATCTGCTTTTGCCAGAGATCCAGCATTTATATGGCGCCTGCTCGGTTCCTGAATGGATGCCATATTTAAAGTCCTGATATCCATCATTCTCTTAAGGACAGTCTATGTAAGAATAAAGGATTCTCTGTACAGGCTCCTTATCTTTTGGCTACGAGGATCTTATTCTTTCTGAAGGACCTGTCTTGGCCTGCACTGCACAGAAAATTCATTTATTTCAATGGACATTGTGTCATACTTAGATTCCCCTGTGGTGGCGCTGAAGTGAAATGGAACACTTAAAGCCAAGATTCCCCACAGATCACAGCTATTGTAGGTGGACACTTTGTGATTAGTTTATGTCATGTTTCAATGTGTCATTCTCCTAACTTTCCGATCCTTCTATTTTTCTCATCCCATATTCTTCCTCTTGATACCTGGTATCATCCACACAGTAGCATCTCCAGCATTTTAGAATTTTCTAAAAAGCAGACGGAATATTTGATAGTGACAGACGATGAACACATCCAGAAAGTGACTTCTCAGACACCTTAATTCCCAAGCTGCCATTGAAATAGCTGCCTTCAAGGTGCAGACATTGAAAGGCTTATAAAAGAGAGGACAATCTTGTGAGAAGGACGTCTCCCGCTGAAATCATTAATACACAGATCTGGCGGTGGCAGGATGGGACCTCTGCACTTATGGAAACATTGTCGCAGACTGTCATCCCAGGTGACTGAATGACATTGGATGTCAGAATTCGTTATGGCAATTTCATGGGCTGTATGACAAAGGGAGGGCAGTGTTGTGACCCAGAAGTAGATAGCAAGAGAAAGCCGGCGAAAGTCAAAGAAAGAGCTGCCAGTCATCCATTCAGAGCAGTCACCACCTGACGACTCAAAAAGAAAAGAACATGTTCACAGCGCGCTGATGGATTACACACTGAAATGCTGCCACAGACCATATCAGTCACCCGTCAGGACAGAGTCTGAAAGAAAAAGGCTGAGGTTTACTTCTCTGTCGCAGAAAATGGAAAGTGAGCTCGGAGGAAAAAATGGGAAATATTCACCCAATATCTCAAAAAAAGAAAAGGGGCCGCTGTCACTACAGTTAATTTTTGTATTAATGGAAATAAATGGATTGCTTGAATCCACTAGAGCCAGTACTCTGTTATTAGTAGTGTTTGTGTCCATTTTTCCCTTTAAGACACTGTTCCACTGATTCCGTCATTGTTGGAATTTTTCTCTAGCCTCCTCTGCTCCCAAGTAATCATTTCTTTTAGTTTTTGACCCAATATGGTAATTAGACTCTTTACTGTAAGGTAGGCAGTCCTGGAGTGCAGCAAATTGTCTAGGACCGCCCACCTGGCAGTAGAGAGTCTTATTAGAATATTGAGTAGTAAAACTAACAGAAATGCACAGGAATGGTGGGGGCTAGAGAAAAAATTCCAACTGTGCTGGAATCAATGGAGCGACATCTATTAAAGGATGAGAAGATCTATATTTGTTGAAGGTTTTGAAAAGTCTTCTTCAACTGAATCCATGGCCAAATCTTCCTTTTCTCCTGTTCCCCGAGCCAGCTGTTATTTGATCCCAATCTTGTCATTGACCCTGTTGAGTCTTAGCTACCAGATCATTGCACAGCTGTTAAATATCCCCATAGTCTAGAACTTTGAGAGCCACTTTGTGAACAGTTCTCTTAAATGTCTGCCTAAATACAGAGGCTTCCTCAACTGGTGGATCAGGGGCCAAGGTCACCCCTTCTTTTACTAGATTGTGATCTTGGAGGTGGGATAGTCATGTAACAGACATTTGTGGCATATTCGTTGGCTATGCCAATTTTTTCCTTGGTGTGAAATCCCGTTACTCTAAGATGGCTTTCAGATCTTAGTATCAAACACTCCAGAGTAGATCACTCTAAAGCTACATTAAGAAATTAAAGGGGTTGTCCAGCAAAACAAAATTATAAGTAAAACTACCACCAATTCCTCACTTCCCAGGTTCCAACTTTGCCCATTCCTCATGGTCTTCACTTCCTAGTATCTCTCAACACAGATAAAATTCCTGGAGGTGCCTGCTCAGCCAATTGCTGTCTGAGGTGGGTCACCACCACCACATATTTCCACAGCCTGCTGGATAGTATAATCATTCAATAATCATTTGGTTTTGCAGAGTGACTGTAATGTCCTCTAGAAATCAAAAAAATCTAAGTGGTGACTGTAGTATCATATCTACAGTTATTAAAGAGTTAATAATTCATGGCTGCCATTTTTAAAAAGTCCTTTTCTTGTAGTAGAATAACAGTCTCCCCACCCTAAGTCCTGAGCACTAGAGGTTGATAAAGACATAGTTTGATGAGATTGATGTGGAAGAAGTTGTCAAGTATCGAGCCCTGACCTCAACCTTATGCTTCTTAGGTTTAGGCGATTCCACCATCTTTTCCTTCCCTGGGTCTTATAAAATGCCTTGGGTATTTTTGGAACATCATAGACATGATCTCAATAACCATATCAATGGCCGACCTCTTTGACTAAGTATACAGATTCCTGAACCCATCCATTTATAGCAGGAAATCCCTAAGTAGTTAATGTTCTTGTTTTTGAAACAAGATGAAATCTTCAGAAAGTCCATATTGATGTGATGCCCGAGGCTTCCCTCAGTTTCAGGTTTGTGTGATACGTCCTTCATGTTTTGAAGTCTCTCAAGAACAAGACCTTGGAATAAAAGGCCTGGAAAGAGGAAAAAAAATGAAAAAGAATTGTCTATTCTAAATCTTCAACTTTAAAAATGATTATCTTGATCCTAACCCATCTCGATGATCTTGAAACTTAGTACTCTCAGCCCCAGTTGGTGGTGAAGACCTTGGTTTTGAAAGTCAAGGATATTCGTGTTACTTCGAGATGTTATCATTCCCATCCTTCATTTACAAAAAACCTTGAAACATATTGATTGAGTTCTTGACTTACAAATTATCTTATTGTTATCTCAGGTTGGAGCAAATCACCGTCTTATGGATGTTAACAAGAGCTTAAATCATCCGTCTTTAGCTTCACGCACCAGTATTGATTTCTTAAAAAGCTTCTGATGCTCTTCATCATAAAATGACAACAACTTTGGCAGCAAATTACAAATATTACTGTTAATGAGTGATCGCCTGTAAAGATCCAGCAGCGTAGAAGACGGACATTTAAAGGGATTGTTCCATTGGGGAGGAATCATTGCTAGTGACATACAGCAGTTTTACTAGGTAACATGTTACCAATCACTTGTGTCAAATCAGAGATGTGAATATGTAACATTCCAGTGCAAGCCCTGGTAGAAGGACTATATGTATATGCCACTGTCACTTTAAGAACTTTCCACTGTTGTGCATAATAGGCAGCTATTCCTACAATGGAACCTACCACTTATCTGGGTTAAGCTGATGGTACATCCCTTGACTAAGGACAGTTAGGAAGAGGGAGGAGACAGAGAGTCTCCCCTGCTTACAGTGAGGAAGTCCTGGAATCCAAATCGGTTAGCTTTAGGTTTGGGCCACATGGCAACTTTGGCTGTGACTCCTGTCGCGACCCCTCCACTCATGTTAGTGAATGGAGTTGCATTGCAACCCCAAGGGTCCTGTGACTGAATGACATTGGAGTTGCAAAACAGTCGAACATTACTCAACTTTTTTAAAATTGTCTTCAGTCAGGAGATGAGAGGAATCCCTTCTCGCTTTAGAAGATTTTTGTATGAGAAGAGACTGTAAGGGTAATTGTTATATGGACCTCATAGTTATAACCTTGTCTGTTAGCCTCAGGTCAGACAGGGCACCCCTTTTGGATCTGTACCCTGCAGTCAGGGTATTGTAGATGATTTGTGGCTTAAGAGAAGGATTCGGAGCACACTTTCTGTGAGCAAGACCATCCCTGCAAGAGAGACACTGAGTGCCCCATGGAGTACCATCATCCAAACTCAACCCCAGATAATGTAGTTCCTAAAAAACTATCCCTCCATCGTATGGGTGATGTTGGCTGTTTCATCTGTTCTATAAGTAAAAATTGTAACTATGAGAAGTTGCTTCCACCACACTCCTAACTCTTAATCCTGCACTCACCATCAAGGTAACGCCAACCACCATCAAGCTCAGGGAGATTCACCAATGGGAAATGCCGCAGGGATACTATAACAACCCTCATACACCCTGCAGGCTCCCTCTGAGGAGGACTAGAGGGACTGGTAAAGATCCTGGAAACACTGTGACTATTACTCCCAACTTCCTTAAGATTCTTAAGCCTAAAAGTGGCCATTCAGAAGTAAGCAATTTTAACTTGGCACCATTATGTGTATTGTGTATGTTTTATGTGTTTAATGTGTATGGCGCATGTGTATGTATGTGTGTAATCTGTGTATATACCATAACCCCACACACATCAACTGTTCCAGCAGCCTCCAGAACTAGGATCAGAAATGGCTCAAGTAATCGAGAGCAGAGCTGCAGTTCCCCGGCACCACCACTATACAGGGATGGAGCTACAGTTCTGTGCCTATTACTGTAACAGATGCAGACTACATGCCCTCCCCATCCACTGCAGCAGCTTACGGTGCTTGAAGAGTGGATCTTTGTTGGGTCCGGATGTTGAACCCCCAGAGATCAAATACTGATGATCTACTTTGTGGATGGGCCATGAATAAAGACTGGAAAAACCCTTTAAGACTTTAATTTGTCTCCAACAAATTATATTCTGGGGCCATTTCAGACCCAACAGTGTAATAAGCAGACACTTATACTTACCTTGTCTCACTTCTTCTGGGCTTCTTTGAGGTCCTCTTTGGTGATCTTCCAGCCTGTTCTGACCTCATGAGTGATATCACGGGTTGTTGGATGAATGCTGAAGCCTATGATTGGGCCTTAATGGTCACATGGGATGCAATGATATCATGAAGTCATGGCCCGAAACAAAACCAGTGAATGAACCCATGAATTTTCGGCGAAACAAATTTTGTGAGGTAGGCCAATTCTAGTCTTGAGCACTGCAGCAGCTTACAGTGCTTGAAGAGTGGATCTTTGTTGCGTCCAGATGTTGAACCCCCAGAGATCAAATACTGATGATCTACTTTGTGGATGGGTCATCAATAAAGACTGGAAAATCCCTTTAAGACTTGGATGCTTACAACATTATTGGTCAATAGGGGTAAGTCATTAATGTTCTAGGTTTGGAAAACTTCCTATGTATTATGTATGTTGGCCATTCTATTGACAGTCATAGTACCCCAATTTTCTTACCGTGGATGGCGGCCATGTTTTGGTGATAGAAACTCAAGTAGCGGCTGCTTAAACAGGTTGAAGATAATCATGGTAATTCTCCATCTGCTCTTGTCCTGCAGTATGTATAGATTATTCTATAATAAATGGAGGATGCCCCGGCCATCGACTGATTGCCATAGACTAGACACCAGGGGAAGCTGAAGGCAGCCACACATTCTTCTCAGTAGCGGCCACTACAGGGCAAATGTAGCATTACATGGCTGCCATTCAAATGATTGGGTTAATTATATTATACTTGTCTGGGTGGTGAGTGCATACTGATATGAGCAAGCAGATCATCATTCTAGTCAGCGACTATTTCCTGCAGCCATTGTAGATTAGCACAATGATAATGCAGATTATTACAGCCATTTCTTTGAATATATATATACTAATTTCCTCATTAAAATGACATTAAATCGTCTTTAGTGCTCGACTTTATTTTGCAGAAATCATCACTGCAAATTCTCTCTTGAAATTGTAGAAAGAAGTAATTATAAAATTCTCCAAATAAAATTTTCCTGCGGATGTTGATTGTTTGTAACGTCTGGCTGTGCAAGGAACGGAGAACACAAAGTTTTCAGAACACATTTCTGGAAATGACTTACAGTATAACCAGGGTTATTATAATATTTCTGCTGTTGTCAGAGTGTGAGCAGTGTGTGTAGTCTTGTGGAGGGCAGGGGGTTCTTGCTCGACAGTGGTTAGTACCTTCCAAAGGTGGTCCAAGGAAGGACACTCGGGGATGGGTCATGAGTAGAGATGAGCGACCCACTTCAGATAAAATTGGATTTAACCTGAATTTTCCAAAAGTTTCAGGCTCAACCTGAACCTGATTAGTCTTCAACAAATTATATTCTGGGGTCTTTTCAGACACAACAGTATAATAACCAGAGGCCCAGGAGAGGTGTGGCAATGTAATAAACACTTATACTCACCTTGTCTCACTTCTTCTGGGCTTCCTTGAGGTCCTCTTTGGTGGTCTTCCAGCCTCTTCTGGCCTCCTGGGCGATATCACTGGTCGTTGGATGACAGCTGAAGCCTGTGATTGGGCTTCAATGGTCACATGGGACGCAACGATATCATGAAGTCATGGCCTGAAACAAAACCAGTGAACGAACCCATGAATATTTAGCAAAACAAATATTGTGAGGTAGGCCAATTCTAGTCTTGAGCACTCAAGACTCATTGATGCCCATCTGGTCCAATCTCTGAAAAGAGCTACTGGAGCATAACTTGCTAAAAAAAAGCAAGGCTATGATGTCAGTACACATGTGCATTGCAGCTTGTTGCGTGCGGCAGACTAGTCATAGTCGCCATGCTGAATCCTGTCCACCACTGAAAGCTCCTACAGTGGACACGTCAGCATGAGAACTGGATCACGGAGCAAAGACAGAAGGTGGCCTGGTCAGATGAATCATGTTTTACATCTTGTGGATGGCCGGGTGCATATGCGCCACTTACCTGGTGGAGAGTTGGCCTCAGGATGCTGTATGGGAAGAAAATAAGCCGGCAAAGGTGGGGTGGTGCTCTGAGCAATGTTCTGCTGGAAAGCATGGGTCCTGGCATCATGTGGATGTTACTGTGACATGTACCACCTACCTGAACATTGTCAAGTATGCTTCATGTTACACCTATGCCTTTACAGCTATATATGCAGCACATCCTTATGGCAACCCTACACATACGAAGACGCTCCAAACATAATGGAAGGTTTAAGGTGAGATTATGTCTGGCATGAAGAAAGATGACGGACATATCACCAGATCCTGAAGGGTGAAATTAACAAACCAAAAACTCATTTTAAAAATCGTATTAGCCAAAAGTATCCAACACAACAAGTAAACATTTTGGCATCTGTTACCAGCTCATATCCATGTCAGGATGTAGGCAGCAGTGAAGACCACACATTGACACAAAGGTCAAATAACCTTTTGATGATGTCATCCTTACTGTTTGCACATGTAACAATATGAGGATTGATATACATGAGAGGAGACGAGATGAAATTATTATGCTATTATTATATGACTATTCTTATGCCTTCCAGTCTCTTGTATCGTATATAAACATTTCTATGTTCCATCTACATAAACAAATGTAATTTCTCCACGTGACTGATTCTTCCATATTCTGTTTCGATGATCACAGTAATTATTTTACAATGTATTAAAAACCCTAATTCCTCTGAGTCCTAATAAGTAAGATCAGTCTTCCACAAGACGTACTCAGTGCCTGCGCTCATTAGCTGCATGTAGGGGCGCAAATCTGCAAATGTAATTAAATGAAACCAACATGGCTGCCGCACTTCTGGAAGTCACTGGGATGTATGCTAATAGTATTGCTTGTTACAACATAATTGTCAATGTGTTTGATTATTCTGAAAAGACCTGATTTGGGGGTGGGGAATCCCCAAAATATTAGGTTCATCTGAGCCTAAAATATTTGGAATATTCGTAACAAAACCGGCTTATTATGAGTTAGTTCGCTCATTACTAGCAGCAATATTGCATTTTGTCACCATTGCAGTAGAATTTTATTATGATCCCAAACAGAGATCTTACCTTATAAGTTATCTTATAAGGGGAAAAGGGAAATAAACACCAGACAACCGGACAAAAAAACACACACAGGACTCATAGCATATACAGGAGCAACTCAATAAATTAGAATATCTTTGAAACGTTTATTTCTTTCAGTAATTAAATGAATAAAGTGACCTCCTATATTTTCTAGATTCTTTACACACAGTCTTCTATTTCAAGTGTTTTATTTCTGTAAATGTTGATTTTGGATTACAGGGAATGAAAACCCAAATCTAAGAAAATTAGAATATTGTAAGTTCAGTTCAGTCTTGTAAATTCAGTGTCACCTGCCAAGGTTTCCTAAGCCTATAAATGGTCCCTCAGTCTGGTTCAGTAGGACACACAATCATGGAAGACGCTGATTATGGATTGTATTACTGAATTACTGAAATGAATGAACGTTTCACAGATATTCTAATTTATTGAGAGGCTCCTGTACATGAAGTGTTTATTTTATAGTATCAGGCCTTACAATTCTAATTAGTTTTCATCCAATGTGAATGGTGCCTTTTGTGACATCACTTCCAATCAGACTTGCCATACCATATGATGTATGTATACATTAGATATACTGGTTTATGTGCGGAATACTCTAACCCAGACACAAGAACTTTGGTTACACTGTGAGTAGAATTAGACAACATATGCAGAGCAAGGGGGATAGGAAGACATACACACAAGGCATCTACTCTACTAGGCAGTGACTAGTACAAGACCTACCCATAAGTGAAATTGGGCTTTAACCCTTACATGATCATCTACAACACCAACACCAAAAGGGAATGTTCATTATGTTAGTAACTTCCCCTACAACAGCCTATGAGCAGTTTAGAAGTGTTTTTGGTGTTGGTAGGTTACCTCTAAATTGACACTTAAAAGCAAAAGTCAGTTTAAGGTTTGCTGAGACTGTACAATATATCCGTATATCCAATCTATGTCTCTAAGGTTGTAGTCTCCAACCTGTGGCTCTCCACCTATGGTAGAACTACAGCTCCCACTTTGAGGGAATGCTGGGAGTTGTAGTTTTGTAATTGCTGTAGAGCCATAGGTTTGAGACAAGCACTACTGAAAATCTTTTTTGGTGTAAGTTATCACCTCTGATCACCCATGGTAGTCAGCTAGGTCTCTACAGGTTGGGATTTCCAAATTTAAAAAATAAAATTAAATACGGGGTTTATTTTGCACCAAAATGTCATAGTATTCTCCTTTTTGACTGCTAAACTTAAAATTATTCTTACACAAATTTCTGTCTCTCCACTGTACTAAGCCCCAAATTTCCATAAAATGATAGACCGCGACCTCCTATGACCTGAAGATTAGGTTCTCATATCCAGTACGACTAATCCTCTTATATAAAAAGTGATAAATCTAAATTTGCATTAATTAAAGAAAAACTCAGAAAAAACATGAAAGACAATTATTATAGAGGAGAAAGTGATTAGTCAGGGACGAGGCGACAGATGCGGAGAAGCGGGATTGCTCGAATAAAGTTTATTGTACAAAAACAAACAGTAAATTCCTCAGGAGAGAACCTCGGAGCGGCCTCTCCCCATATGGCGCCATTATACCCGCAGACCTCATTATCTAAACTCCAGCACAAGTGACATGTGCAAGGGATGAAAGAGAATTTACAATGAGAATATAATGCGAATGACGGTGTACAGATTATTATTAGAAAGGTTTACTTTATCTAGACCACTCCTCTAAATGTGTCGTAGAGGGGTTTCTTACACTCAGGAACCCCGCTCAGACCTGCTTAGCAAGTGTCAGCTGGCTATTCTTTTGCATAGTTATAATAGGTATAGGTAAGCATCGGCCGGCATCGAGATGGTGGCTTTATGGTGCTCAACATGGAGGACACTACTCTTCCTATTGCAGCTGACATGTCTTTTCTTTGCCCGGTCCTCAAGGTCCTCATCCAAATACCACCCCTGCAGGTCAACTGGAGAGCCATCATCGGTGTAGGGACGCACATGACACCTGACTTTGCACTACAGTTTTCCTTTTTGCTGTGAGATTGAGTGGGATATTGGTCTTACTTGTACAGGTCTCTAGGGCTGCGGCAACGACCAGCAAACATCATCTATTATGGGGGATGCATCGCCCATCACCACAGGACCCGGGTCCTCTCTCACCAGGTGTTCACTGAGGTGTGCTAGTTCACTGAACCAGTGGACATCTAGATGGAGGTGTCCCTGTCCTCTCTATAGGTTCTTTGTACAGTTCGCCTGGCCTCACTAGATGTTGCCTCTGACAAGCCGTCTCTCCATCTCACCACCATTTCCCGTCCTGGGTAGCCGGGTACTGCCTGACGTCAGCAGGTCACACCACAGGGGAACAACTTACAACTTTCCCCAAGTGGACCTCTCAGACTCAACTTAGTTCTGCCTCGTAGGAATCTTTGTGCAATCCAGATAGTACTAGAACTCTGACCATAAGGTGACCGGCACCAGTTGCAAAGTGGTTCTAGTTCTAGCATGTTAAAGGGGTTTAATATTAACTTTAATATTGATGGCCTATCTTCATATCTGCAGGGTTCTGACTACAGATGGGTGAACTTTGCAAGATTGGTGTCACGAATATTGATGAGGTTCTCTCGTATGTTCTGTGTCTCAGTCCTAAATGCTATTATTTATATTCAGACATCAGAGTATAATAAGTGAGGTCCACTTACAGGCACCTGACATCACAGAAAGGGCCACGAGGAGGCAGACACAGAGCGCCGGATCCTGCAAGGTAATGAAAGGTAAGTATAAGTGTTTTCTATCTTTTGTCACCTCCCCTGGGCCTCCCCCTATTATACTCTGGGGTCTGAAGAGACCCCTGAGTCTAATAATTTCCCTTCCGGTTTTATCCAAAAAGTTAGGTCTGAAGGTTCACCCATCTTTAGTTGTGATGCTTTAACGCAAGAGTTATGATGTCTGAGCTTCCTATGTTGAGGAGTCCAGGAGAGGGGAGTTTCAGTCTTTATG